>JBBBDQ010001089.1:3040000-3677500 GCA_037127315.1 Ascarosepion bandense
TCGAATCAGCCACCCGGAGTCGCACCCGCGACGACCCTACTTCTACTCGGCCCTATTTAGGGATTCCGCTCCCGTAACCCCTCGGTACGGTCTCGCATCCGCGACGACCTTAGCTCGACTCGGCCCTGTTTAGGTATTCCGCGACGACCGTAACTTGACTCGGCCCTATTTAGGGATTCTGCCGCCGTAACGTAACCTCTCGGTACGGTCTCGCATCCACGACGACCTTAACTCGACTCCACCCTGTTTAGGGACTCCGCCTCTCGTCAAGTACCTTCCACCGGCACGAGCTCGCTTCCACGCTCGCCACTTCAACCTAGGCCCGAAAACGGACACGTCCCAAACCAGCCAGGCGATTCTCTAGTATCTCCAGCCGACCAGCTACCGCTACGAACGCCCCATTTGGACCCGGCACTGGATGAAGCCTGACGCTCGCCGCACCAACTCCATAGAGGCTGCTACCCTCCGGACCAGGAGCCTACCCGAACAACTTGTACCACCTTACATAAATAAACACCGTGGTTGTTATTGTTCATACCTCTGCTTTTGTCTCCTCATTGTCTTGGCTGTTCACACTTATCAATATTTAGCCTTGCGGGGTCGACTTCCTTCAACGCCCCCGCAACATGCCTTTTAGTAAAGTTGGGTAACATTTTAGGAGCCTTATCTATTGACTTTAATGGAAACAAAAGCTGCGAGACCGACCTTGTTCCGTGGACATTCTTCTAACAGTTTATAAAAATTTAATTTCCGCTCTTGTGCCAGACACAAAAACAGTAGAAATAGCAAAGCATTAACAAGCGGAAAATTATAAAATACAAGACAAAACTGCATAAAATTTTAAAAGGAAAACACATTTATTTACATTTTACAATTACGAAAAAGGAATAAAAAATTGCACAAAATTTCCTTTTGAAGCAGGATAAGAATTTATAATAATGGATCACCAGCGATAAATGAAGAAAAAAGTTATAACTCGGGGGGAAAAAAAAACAAGGATGTTTAAAAATGACGAAAAAAAAACCCCATAAGACAGTAAAACCAAAGGTGTAACCATCTTTGATAAAAACGAAAGGACTTATTTGTCTATTATTTGCAAATTGCACCACGGGCGTCTCTGAGACAATACTATTTTGACAAGTCTTTTTTTTTTTTTGCACAGTTCGTACTTGAGAAAATTTTTCAGAAATCCTTTAGTCTTAGAATTTTTACTCAACTTTCAATTTCTCTTGTCTGTCTGTGTCTTGCTGTTAACATAGCCTTCTTGATGTTCTTGTAGTTTGAAAAAAAAAACTTACCTCATGGACGTCTGCGCGCAAAAGAATCTCGTTGAGAAGCCATATTGCTTTTATATGAAGACGAAGAGTTGAGGAAATATAAATATGACTGATGAGAAGAACTCGGGGAGGTTATTTTTTCTCGTGTGTTAGATTACCTACCCATGCTCTCTTTGGACGAACTCGTGCTGCAATTGCGTTTCAAATTACTATACACTTTGATCTGGAAAGGACGATTTTGCATTCTCAAGTTACACAACTACAGTTCTCTTGATTTTGCTGCCGTCTTTGATGTTGACCTACCTTCTTCCCTTACTGTCGAAAGGTCTTTTCATATGCAAAAGGTTTTCTTTCCATACTGTCGAAAGGTCTTCTGTTTGCTTTCGACTGATCTGAATTTTATTTATACAGAAAATGTAGGTTCATCTCTGCCACACTATTTGAGATGTTAGAGTTTGAGACCACGTCTCTCATTGAACAATATATACGAAAAAATAATTTTCCATAAACTGGAAATGGATCTTGCCGAAAAAGATATATATTTGTAACAAATTTCCTGCAAACCATCTGTCCTACATAAAAATACACTTCTCTCAAAAGAACGTGGATTAAAAAAAAAACAACCTGGACGATTATACATTTGAACAAGGGTAACGTTTTAAAATAATAAAAATGAAATTTTTATAATGTAAGTCCACAAATATCTAAATCTAAACTTATTTATAAACAGAACTTTGTGTGTGTGTGTGTGTGTGTGTGTGTGTGTGTGTGTGTGTGTGTGTGTGTGTGTCCCCGTTACCTATAGACTCCGAAACGGTTGAACCGATTTTCTTGAAAATTTACACAGTTGTACGATAAGCGTCTGCGGGTGTTCTTAGCTAGATTTTGTGTCGAGGTACCCCCGACAAATATTGAAAATCGATAATCGAAAAAATCGAGTTATAGAAGGAGTGGCCCGATGTTAATCAAATTTGATACACTCATAGACAAAGACATAAGAAACGATATTCAACATTTTCAAGGCTGCAGTTCTTACAACAGTGCAGAAAATCGATAATGTATATATATATATATATATATATATATATATATATATATAAAAGGCAAGATGCTTGCGTGTGTGTCTGTTTATCTGCCTGTATGTCTGTATTTTTTCAGCCCTTTTATTTTAGTTTTTGCTTCGGGTTTGGCTCTAAGTGGGTATAATTGTAGTTCTTAGTCTCAGCCATGATACCATTTACTCAGAGGACTTATTTAGCCTTCAAAATTAAGTTTACGACGAAAAAACTTATTTGATATCGATGTGACACGATAACTAGGCGTATATTAAGGTGGATTTGTAAAATATGTATTTTATTATAATAGATTAAAATAGAAAATGGTTAAGAATAGAAAAATAGTTTAAAAACATGTGTTTCGTTTAACAAAAGTGAAAAAGAAGAGGAAAAAATAAATAGACGCCTTTTCTTTTATAAGGAAATTTGTGGAAGAGAAAAGGGTATCAGATTACTGTTAAATCCTACCAGTCTTCCAATAAATATTTGACTAAGTGATTTGATGTGAGAAAAGATAAAGTTTAGGAAATAGACTTTCGAGTGATCAGGTCAAAAACTGTCTTTACTGTATTTTGACCACACATTAAGAAAAGATAACAGAATTTTCCCTTTCTCCAGGCAATAAAAAAATGCCTAGTTACGGGTAAAGTGTCAGGGCTATAAAAAAATCCGGGGGCCTTCACACGAAGCTTTATTAAGATAAAAAGATAAAAAAATTCTGGAAAATACTAAGGCTAAGTTTACACATCAAAGGAAGCAAAATTTAAGTACCTTTAAATTTTGGACTTACAGTCGCCAATGCTTATCGCCCGGTGATCTAGGCAATTCCGATTATTTTAAAATAAATAGAAGTGATTTTTCCGAGCCGATCAGATGAGTTGAATTCAATTAGTTCAGCCGGGTGTGTGCTTGAAGTAGAAACTCCGTTCGTCTTGAGTCGGTCGGTTCGGCATTTGATCTCCATTAATTAGAGTTAGAGCTGAGTGTCACATCGCCTTCCCCAACTGAAAGACTAACTCTAAACGAAATAAAGCATCGATTTAACTCATCCAAGTTGTGGAAGTTCGTTCCTTATAGTTTATCTTGTACCCCCAGCTTGAGACTCCAACTTTTTCAACAAATCCCGGCAACATCACAGCGTGGAGAACGGCCGCCGGAGAAACTGTTCGGACCTCCACTGGGGTGTTACATCGATACCAGGAAATGAAAATTTGACTTACATCCATTCATTTTTCTTTCAGTCCACGGTTTCGCTTTAACTGGAAAAGACTATTGCTTTTTAGTCTTTCGTGCCAACGTCCAAAGAGTCTGAGCTCCATTACCATGGATTAGTTTTAAAGCTTTCATTACACCCGAGCAACGTTGGACTATACTGCTAATAAATTATATTTGCTACTCTTCTTCTTACCTATTGTTCATACACCCATTTTTGGACATTTAAATCCTTTGAACATAATTCAGTTTTTGTGCTACTTCTCTCCTTCCCAAATGTATCCTTCCTAGTCTTTGACTTTGCAGGCCTTAACTATACCCAGAAATCTTTATATCAATTTTTTGTTTGACAGCGTTATTATTTTAAGTACCTTCACTCCTCAGCGAATCCATACACCTTGCATGTGTCGATTTCAATCCTGAGGATAGATAGACCAACCCCGCCAACGACACCCAGCTCGTGCTACCACTGCTCCAGGCCTCTCTCCTGACACCAACTATGACTTTCACTTTGGTCAACCAACCCAACAGTTGGGGTCAGATCACGTCCTTACGCCTAATATTTTCCCTTACCGACGGCAACTAAAGAATTGAATTTTATTTTTGCCACATTTTCAAATAACTATTGATTGATCAATACACGTTGTTTGTTCTTTCCTTCGCAGTCATACGTTCGTTAAAATACTATCAACATTTTTTTACCAAAAATATAAACCTTCCAACACATGTTGTAATTGCCATTGCCACATGAAACGTGCGTGAGGAACTGACAAACTGCAGGTATATATTGTAAAAGGTTTTATTTCCTGCAATTAAGACAAACAAATAACATGAGCCCATGGAGGAAGAATATACACAAGCATAGATAATTACAAAATTCGAAGAAATAAGAAAATAATGAATTTTACGTAAATAGTTATAACAAAACAAGGGAACTTATAGCAAGCGTTTAAATCAGCAAGAATCGTTTGAATCGCCAAAGCAATACATTTTTGCAAATTAAGGAAGGGTCTAAAAGCAATAAAAACTTTAAAAGAATTAAATTCCATTAACTATAAAAATTGTCTAGGGTTTGCTGAAAATTGAATGGAAAATATGTTAATTACCTCGTGCGGTGGTCTATGGCAATTGAGTTACTCCCTAACAGTACCGAACGAATGTTCTACCACTGGAGATAACAAATTTACGTCTGACCTCTTAGAAGGTCTCAATCCAAAAGCCTGTTAAGGGTGTTTCTATTTCTGACGCAGACACCAAAAATCCTGTATTTTAGAAAAGGTTGCCGTAAGACAGCTTATTTGTTATATTTTTATTTACTTATTCTAACTTTACTGTTTTGCCTCATACTTCTAGACATTATTATTATTTTACGTTATCCTAAAATATAAGGAACTATATTTTTCGGCCACATTGTCCCAAGGGGTGACAAGGCCACCGGTCAAGAATACAGGGCTCACTTCGGCGAGAAAGCGAACCTGGTGATTTGTACATTGAGTTTGGTAGCAAATGGTGCCTGGTGGCAGCTACACATATTCCTAATGTTCTCCATTTGTTATTCTTTTTTCTTCATTGATCGTTGTGTCAATCCATGAACTGCCATTGTGAAAATGCACGATAAATATATTGAATATTGATGCTTCACCACACACAACACAACGCAACACAAAAAACGTAACAGTAACATGCATGTCAAGCACATTTCTACACAACAGCTGCGAGGCCTGTTTTTGCTTCGATATAATAGTTCGTAAAAGTCAGCTCCAAATATCCTTCTCTCAGACATATCTTAAATTATTTGGTAAATTTTGGTTTTAGGTCTCGAAGACTTTCATCCCTTCAGATTTTTCCAAAATAGACTTATTTCCGTGCAAATGTATATGCTGAACTCTAATCAACAATTAGATATTGAAGAAACCTACTTTTTTCATGTTAACGACCAGAAAACAAATCGAACTTCTTCTTGCTCTTTTTCTCACCCACAATCATCTAAATCAGAAGACATTCACCGCTGAATCACTTAAGGCGTAGGAAGCTAATTTCGGCCTATTTACTTCCATTAATGAAAAATGTATGAAGAAATTACTACCCGATTTATTTATTTTTTTTCGGTACTCATCTTCACCAGAAAGTTTCGTGTATTTCCGTGTTTTTATTTTTCTTATTTTTTTTTTTTTTGTTGGTAATTAATTTAAGAAAGTTGCGTGTACTTAATTTGAGAAAAAAGTTAACTTTCAAATATATGAAAATAAGTGATAGTTGTAGTTTTACTTAATTTTTTCCGATGAAAGTTAACTTTCAATTATATAGAAATATAGAATCTTTTTTAAGAATGTTAACTTTAAAATGTATGAAAATAAGTGATAAGTGTAGTTTTTTAACCTTCAACTACATTGCGTGATTTGTGGTTTTTCCCCCTTTTTTTTAATTTCAGAAGAAAGTTAACTTACAAATATATGAAAATAAGTGACAAGTGTAGTAGTTTAATCAACCTTCAAATATATTGCATGTATTTTTTTTCCTTTTTTTTTTTTGTTCTTAATTTCAGAAGAAAGTTAACTTTCAAATATATGAAAATAAGTGATAATTGTAGTTTTACTTAATTTTTTCAGACGAAAGTTAACCTTCAAATATATTGTTGGAGACTGGACAATGTCGTAGTAATTTGAAAGTGGAGTCACCATTATAAAGTAGACTGGTTGTCCAATCCACCACATTAATAATAAAAATAACTCAGAGCACAATGTAACAAGAATAATAACAATGTATTAAACATGGTTACAGGATTGATTATTTTGTGCATGGAAGATTTAGTGGAGAAAGTTCTCTCTTGGATGTTGGAGAAAATATATCAATGTTCATAATGGAAGAGTTCCTGAAAAGAGGAAATATGATGTTCGTACTAATTAGTAGTTGAATATAATTATATATGTAGTGAAGTATGCTTGTAAAAGAGAGAAATATTTTTGGTGTAACTAACTGCTAAACGCAATTAGCACAGTATGTGAGTTGGAAAGGAACTAACGGCATTCGGACTGTTAGCTCCGAAAAGCAGTTTCCAACTGGTCTAGACACGTGTGAACATCAGATTATATATTTCTGAATGAAGCGCAGGAAAAAGAGGTTTCACGTGCGGTACTAATATATATGTATGTGCGTATATGCATGTGTACGTGCGTAGATGGCGATATGTATATAATTATGTACATGCATGTAGAAGTGATTCTACAATCTGAAAATATAGACTTTTTTTTAAAGAAAGTTAACTTTAAGGTTAAGTAAAACTACACTTATCACTTATTTTCATGTATTTGAAAGTTAACTTTCTTCTGAAATTAAGTACAAAAAAAGGGGGAAAAAACACGCAAATACACGCAACTTTCTGAAAACTACTGCATTTTTTAAAAATTGTAAATGTTATTTTCCCATTTTTTAACTTTTAACTTCCTTTACAATTGATGTAATTATTATTTTATTTTCAAAGTTAAGTATAAAAAATGCTTTACTGTAATACTTATTTTGTTCCTTTTGTTATTTAAGTATTTTCATATATTTGAAGGTTAAATACAACTACACTTATCACTTATTTTCATATATTTGAAGGTTAAATACAACTACACTTATCACTTATTTTCATTTATTTGAAAGTTAACACGCAACTTTCTTTTGAAATTAAGTACCAAAAAATCGCGTAGTAATTTACAGTAAAGGAAGTAAATAGGCCGAAATTAGCTTCCTACGCCTAAAGTCATTCTGCAGCGAACAACATATGATAATGATAGTTGTGGATGAGATAAAGAGCGGGAAGTTCGATTTTTTCTGATCGTTAACATAAAAAGGTAGGTTTCTTTCTTCAATAATTGTTGATTGGAGTTCACGTTCAGCATATATTTGCACGGAAATAAGCATGTTTTGGAAAATTTTGAAGGGATGAAAGCCTTCGGTACCTAAAATCAAAATTTACCAACTATTTTTGAAATAACGAGAAAAGACGGCACATTACATAATTCAACTAAAATTAAAATTTAAAAATATTATTCCGACTTGTTATGATTCGAATTAATTGGAGGACTAATTCTAAGGCGGAATTATTTTTGTTGGACACCGGATTGCTTTGCACATGTAGAGAAATTTTGATATCCCGAGAAATGTTAATAAACAAAAATACAATTATTTATGGAGAAAAAGTCGTTTTGGTCCCGTACGAAGCTAATCATGTACCCAAGTGAGTTGTTCTTGATAAAGACAGTAAAATAATTACTTTTTTTGTAAAAATCTTTCACTTAAAAAAAAATTACTTAGTAACTCAGGCTAAAAAATTAAAGCTGTTTCAACAAAAAAGTTTACACGACAATTGATTAGCATTTTTTCACATTAAAATTTAATGTGAAAAAATGTAAATCAATATTTAATAATTTAATGATTAAGTTATTAAATTATGATCGCTGGCCTCTATATTGCTTGCATAACCAACAAAATAAGTCATCTATTCAAACCACAACGTTTTATTTAAAAATAAAAACGTAATTTCAATGTTCGTACTTTTGACTATTTTTCAACAATTTATGTTGACCACTTACTATTGAAAGAAAAGGTTATATTGCGTTAGCTTATATAATTCCCATAAATTTATATTTTGAAATTAGTTAAATAATTTTTTTGTAGAATTATTTTTTTGATGATAAAAACTTAAAGTCACTAAAAGTGTGATTGTATTGTACATTTTCAAAACTAAAAACACTAAAAAAACACGTAGGGCTAAAAGTAATAAGAATTTGTTTGCTTATTGGTAGAAATTTGAAAGTAAAACTTGTTTAGTTATTGTTTGATTAATAATTGAAATAAAAAATAATTTTAGGTGAGAAAGTGCAAGAGCAAGATCATCTGTTTACAAAGCAAACAAAAGTATTGTTTTTTATTCTTAATCTTATTTTAAAGGATGATTAAATATGCAGATAACCTTGATCAGTTAGTTTTATTATTTGTTTTGAGAGTTTAAAATTTATTAAGTACTTTTATGTTTGAGCAAAACATGATGAAAAATTACACACGTCTTGCCTCGAGTTAAGTTATTGAATTGATCTGACTAAAAAACTAAATTTTAATTTAAAGTAAAAAAAAAATTGCTAATTTTTATACTTCTACTGTTAGTGTTTAGCAGTATTATATTTTTTTCAAGATACCATTCCTGGATGCAGTCGGAAGAGTTACTTAAGCTGACAGGCTCTGAAAGATTGCAGCTTGAAGAGGAATATGCTAACCAAATAAGTTGGCGAATTGATGAAAATAGTAAGTAATTTCAGAAGTGTTTTTTTGTCCAACATTATGTTTAAGAAGCGATCAGAATTTGCAAGAAGTCTGTCATATACAACAACAATCCATTATGAGCTCTGACAATCTACTTTGCCTTCCATCTTAACTTAAGATTCTTAAGGTGTATGTTACATTTTGAAAGGAAAATAAAGCTTTGAAAAATTAAAGATTTTTAAAAAAATCAAGTTGGTTCATTCTTCGCTACCCAGAACCGAATCCTTTGCCACTGCATTCTCCATCATTGACACTGCCTAATTGCAGTTAAGATTTCTTCGAGCTAAGGAAACTTTTTTCCGCCAGTCAACTACATTCACCCCTCACTTTGCAATGTTTGTTTTACCTTGATAAAAATTATTGTATACCTGTGTAAAAAAAACGTTTGTTACTGTTTATAACAAACGCTTTTCGTCATTTCTTTGATGGTGTGGCAACTATTCTTTTACTCTGACGCCAAATTCAACACTCCATCGACTGAATTGTATCCATCCCACCTTTCACAGATCTTAAGAAACAACGTGGGCGCAGAAGGAATCAGAGAACAACCAGTCTGGAATATGTGGTAATCACAAAACCATCGGCCAACCCGGTATTGTGAAAATATAGTACCATAATCTAACTAATTTGTTCTGGTATAATGGATATTGGCTTGGAATGAGAAATTGGAGAGCTGAGTTTGAATTCCAGTTGAATTCATTGCATTCACTTATGCGCAAATATCTTTGAGAATGGTGTCCATCTCTTCCCCTTCCATCTATGGATTGAATAACAGAACAGATTGAGTTCTATAGCGTTGGTTGGCAACCAGTCTACCGCAGAAAGTAATGGCAACCTACTGCAGGAAAATCTCCTGCCTAGCCAGTCACTTCTGTCTTGAAAGAGACATTATTGCCCAAGTGTGTATCACATGTGGCACTTAACTGACTGACTGGTATGGATGTCAGATTAGATAGTGTGAAAGATCAGAAAATAAAGAAAACGTTAAGATCTACAAAAGACAGAAAATTATGGAGAGGCATGATTGTCCATGTTCTGAAAGAACATAGCATATTGAAGAAGAACGGTGTTATATAGACACCTTGGCCAATCTCCAAGCCAATCAGATAGCAAACTCCTCCAGTTTCTGCATTTTTGAATAAGCAACATTGACAAAGAGTGGCTACCCATTTTAAATCAACATCAGACTAGTATGAAGCCCCATAGAAGGCATAATATATTATTCCACCTTGTCTACTAGTAGACTTTGGTTGACACCTGCTTGGTAGTATAGTAAGAAGCACTATAAAAGTGAAGAATATAAACTCTTTTGCCAGTCTTCTACATCAAAGGATGTGGTAGATAGATATGCCCAGTCTTACATTTGAGTAGACAGCAGCCAGGCAAATTGACTTCTTAATTTCATCAAGCCACGTGGCACACTTTCTCTCTCTCACTCACTCACACACACACAACAACTAATTATGTAAATTTTTTCCTTTTCTTTTTTTGCTCAGGCACACTTGTATTTGTTCAACACCCACAGAGCCCACCTGTGGTTTATACTGCAACTATGCTGAGCAGACCTTAGTTACAGTTTCTGGGAGAGAGCGTGCCATCTAGTCTGAACAGAACAATCTGAACATCAGTGTGAACAAGACCAGGATGACACACAATCACAATGACTTGTGACTTTAAACTAGCACAACCATCAATGGCTCCTTAAAGGAAGCCATTTACCCAAATTCACTCACAAGGCTTGGGTCAACTCATGGTATGGTTTCTGGCACTTTCCAAAAATGCTGCATGCTGGGATTGCCTCCTCCAGACCAATAACATTAAGCAGTCACCTTCATGACAAATACGGCCATGGTGAGGTTCGAACCTGGGCCTCATGGTCAGAAAGTGAATGTTCTAACAACTCGATCACATGCCCATATATATATATATATATATATATATATATATATGGTTTATTGTTGTCTAAATAAAGTGAACAATGATGAAGAACTCATCAATTCCTACCACAGAGAAAGCAAGAGAGAAAATGGTATTCAGGCTGCAGGCTTTGACTCTTTGATTGCACTTTGGGTGTCTCTTTTATCACTACTTTTTCTTCTCTTCTTCTTCTTCCTCTTCCATTTTTTACTTCTAGAACAATTCCAACACTTTTACCTGCCAAACATTCCAAAATCAATATAACAAAGAAAACCAAAACTCATCACCACTGAATAATATAATAATACTAAAACTCTAATCCTGTATGTATATATATTCCCAAGAGATGTGCGTTGTGGCGCAGTGGATATCGGCTCGGAATGAGAAATTGGGGAACCGAGTTCGAATTCCAGTTGAATTCCTTGCATTCACTTACGCACAAATACCCTTGGGAAAGGTATTAATCCGCCTCTTTCCCTCCAGTTATGGGTTAAATAATAGGACAGATTGGGTTCTATAGCCTTGGTCAGCAACCAGTCTACCGCAGAAAGCAATGGCAACCTACTGCGGGATAATCTTCTGCCCAGTCAGTCATGTCTCTTTCGAGACATGATCGCCCAAAGCGTGTATCGCGCATGGCACTTAACTGACTGACAGTTTAAATAACACATGATACCCCAACCAGTATTTGTCTAAAATTTCCGAGATGAGGTAGTATTTATACTATTTACATTATTTCGACTATTGTCCTCATCTTTGTTGTCATTTGTACAAAATTTTGGCTGTTGTATGCTCCGGCCTTTTTCAGGTACTAAGAATCTTTGAACAATATCATGGTTAAAACTAAACTGGGACAAAAATTCATAAACCTGACTGGTAAACACTTTCCTGAAACTAATCCTCTTAGCAAAATATTCAATAATAATACACTCAAGTTAAGCTATTGTTGCACGGATAATTTCGAAAAAATAATTAAAAATAATTAAATAATTAAAAAAACATAATAGCAAAGTCCTCAACAAGTATAAAGATACAAAAAACATGGTAAATTACAATGCTCAAATAGATCGTACCAAAAACAAAAGAACTAATTCCAGTGGATGTAATTGTAGAAATCCTAAAGAATACCCATTGCATAATAATTGTCTAGTTAGATCCATAGTTTATCTTTGTACCATCTTCACAATTGAAAATCCTAATACTAAAAAGGTTTATATCGATTCTACTAAAAACCTGTTCAAAACTTGCTGGTATCAACACACTTTATCTTTCAACAATAGTTCTTATAAATACAGCACTTCATTGGTCTTTAAAAGAAAAAGACAAAACACCCACTGTTAAATGGAAAATCCTTACAAAGGCCTGAACTTGTAACTCCCTCCGTGCACCTTGCTACCACTGTCTTAACGAAAAGTTAAAAATTATTAAATTTAGGGACAAGGTTAAACTGTTAAACCAGAGAAATGAGCTCACTGTTCATTGTAAACATAGTTCAGTATTTACATTAAAATCCGAGTTGTAATATTGAGAATTTATGTATAATCTTTTAACTGCCTTTTTTGGTGAGTGGTTTTATTCGGGGTCTCGGCACGTCTTTGTTGTGGCACCAGTTGTTGGGCTAGTACTTGGTGATTGCGTTTTTTTGGGGGAGGAGGGGGTATCAGTTTCACACTGGGTTTGAGTGTTATTGTTTCCCGGTCTTGGCTGTTGGTACTTATAGGTCTAGACTTCCCTCCCCATTTTTTAAGAATAGTGTTCCTTTGGATACAGAATATAACCTACCCTGTACTTGAATGTATGCATATGTATATATGTATGTATATATGAGTAAATAAATAAATAAAATACATGAACTGAATGTGCGGACAGTTGGGGCCGAGGACTAGGGAGAAGTTTGGTAACAGTGTGAAACTTGGATCTTGAGAGTCATAGTTGTTAAGTGTTGGTTTGGCAATCGGTGCTATAGGAAAGCATGTTGGGTGTTGGCCGGATTGTGTGTGCTGGGTTGGGGTCTGTCGAGTGTTGGCATGGTGGTTGGTGTCGGTTGGTGGTCAGTGTTGAGTTGGGTACTTACCAGGTATTAGTGTGGTGATGTATGCCGGATTGGGTATCAGGGGAAATTCGTTGGAGTTTCCAGGTTGGATGAGGTTACCCATCTGATAAAGTCAAATAAATGTCTACATTTTAGTGTATGTATGTATATCAGTGTACATTTGGTTTTTTGTACTATATATATATTTATTCAGATACTTTAATCCAAGCGGAAAAAGCAGGAAGGTCAATTCCAAAAACCCGATCCTAATTAATATTAAAAATTTTATTTTAATATTAAAAAATGATACAGGAAGAGAGCTCCATGTAATAAAATATTACAGAGCAAATATAAATTAAAATAGGATTAATTGAAGTATGTTGGATGACCATTTCGATATGAAAATCCCCACGGGGATAACACATCACCTCAGCAACAAAAAAATCCTTTCAGAAACTGTAGAAAAATCAGTCTAATTTTCCTTTTTAAATAGATTTGCAAAGAAATTAAAAAAAAGAAAAAGAAAAAGATAAAACAAAATAAAATCAAATAAACAAGAAAAGAAAAATTGACATCGTCTGGGTTCGCAAAAAAGGGAAGAGAATTGTAACTTAAAAAGAACGGACAGTGTGTTGAATTGATATAAGGTTAAGCAAAATGGAAAAAAGGTGGGAGATAAGAGAGATAAAGGAAGGGAGGGAAAAAAGAAAAGAAAGAAAAAATTTTTTATATATTACAGACGCTGGACATATTCAAAAACCTAACTTCCCAAAAACATTGAAGTATTAGAAAAAAGGCCTTTACTTAAAAAGGTATAATTATTTTTAAAGGGAATAAAAAGATAGAGGATTTAAAATAAATTTTTAAAAAAAAATTAGGTCATTTGATTTAAACTAAATAAAGACACCGCTAGGTATAAAAAAAAAAAAATTTTTCATTTACAATTATACATATAGAAGTACACACACAAGCACATACATACATACATACACACACACACACACACAATTCTTCAATTATGAATACATATATACATACATACACATACACACACACACACATTCAATTCCATGCACACTATATACGTATATACACATACATGCGCATACACACACATATATGTACACACATACAAAAAATCTACACACACATATATGTACACACATACAAAAAATCTACACACACAATATATATGTACACACACATATGTATACATATACACACACACATATATATATATACATTACACATATGCACACACATACATGCATATAAAATATATAAAAATTTAATGAATATTATAAAAAGAGCATTTAAATAGCTAAAAAAATTTTTTACACACATAAATACATATATACACACATACATATATACATATATACATATATACACAAACATACACATATACATAAAAATTATAAAAAGAAAAATTAAAAATTTAAAATTTAAAAATTAAAATCTGCCCTATGACGGCACTTATTAATGAATTCCTTTCTAAGATTCAAAAGTTAGTCCTGATGAGGATACTTCAAAATCAGAATCTTCTCTAATAAACATAGACGGCACCTATCACGAAAATTTTTAGGGGTACAGGCTGAGCCTATTAATTTCCAGCTGATTATAGGGTCCTGCTCTTCCTTCTTCATTTTCCAGAAACTACGTGATAGTGTCGTCTGGAATCTTTGGTTAGGGTTCGAAAACGAGTACCTGCGGTTGTAAAGTCTCTGTTTGAAAGGGTCCGCGGACATACCAATATAAGTCCAGTAATTGTCTTTGTTGTTAGATGGAGAAATACGGGCTTCATAAAGAACTTGGGTGGATTTACATTTGCCCTGCACCAGGCAGGTATCCACAGAATTACAATGACATTTATCAACAATTCCAGATTTAACATCGGTATTATTTAAGTTCATTAAAATATGCTTATTATGGGAATTAATCATATCATCTATATTTGTGGTGCAAGAGTAACTGATTTTTAGGGTGAATTTATTAAAAATTTTATTTAAGGGATTATTATTATTATTATTAAAATGTTTATCAATTAATCTGAGAAAATACTTACCAATATTTATATTAGTTTACAATAAGGAGGGTTAAACCAAATTATCTTCCTTTTTCTACATTTTCGGGTGTTTTTAGTTTTAGATGATTCTGGGTTTATAGCAGGCTTATTATACGTTAACTTGTTAATAAAATCACTTTTCTGAAGGGCCTTATCGTAAATTTCTTTACTTGCGTTGAAAATTTTTATATTAGATGATAATTGGTTGGGAAGTTAGGTTTTTGAATATGTCCAGCGTCAGTAATATATAAAAATTTTTTTCTTTCTTTTCTTTTTTTCCCTCCCTTCCTTTATCTCTCTTATCTCCCACCTTTTTTCCGTTTTGCTTAACCTTATATCAATTCAACACACTGTCCGTTCTTTTTAAGTTACAATTCTCTTCCCTTTTTTGCGAACCCAGACGATGTCAATTTTTCTTTACTTGTTTATTTGATTTTATTTTGTTTTATCTTTTTCTTTTTCTTTTTTTTAATTTCTTTGCAAATCTATTTAAAAAGGAAAATTAGACTGATTTTTCTACAGTTTCTGAAAGGATTTTTTTGTTGCTGAGGTAATGTGTTATCCCCCGTGGGGATTTTCATATCGAAATGGTCATCCAACATCCTTGAATTAATCCTATTTTAATTTATATATATATATATAAAATAAGAAGTGTGAGAAGCCGTGAACGTTTTCTTTAAAATATATGTTTATTATTTTGGTATTTATACACGTTATGCAGTATTAATTGTTCATGATTTGCGCTACACATGTTTCGAGTCTAAAATTGACTCTCTTCAGGTGAACAAATTCGTGGTTTTATGTTTGGGTGTCTCTGAATATCTGATCATTCTACTTAAAGTTAATAAGAAGTATGTGAAAAATATATCAATAAATAAGAACAGTAAAAAATATAATAAAAAAATAAATAAAATATATAAAAATAAAATAAATCAGATTAATGTGAGTTCAATGCTGGCATGTTTGAATCGGCTCTTTTCTCTGTCAGCATGTGTCCTAATGGGTTAACCAGTAAGTAAATAAACAGATGAAAGAGTCAAGTGTTTTCTTAAGACATGTGTAGTGCAAATCATGAACAATTAATACTGCATAACGTGTATAAATACCAAAATAATAAACATATAAAGAAAACGTTCACGGCTTCTCACACTTCTTATTTTATACTAATTACTCTCGTTGGAACAACCCTATTCCTTTATTCGATATATATATATTGTACATATATATATATATATTGTACATATATATATTGTACATATATATATATATATATATATATATATATATATATTCATATTTGTGTGTGTATATTTGTTTAGATGTCCATGTATGCGTGTCTATGTGTGTGTATATATATATATATATATATATATATATATATTTGTATCACTTGACAAGACACAAGAAGTGTCAAAACAAAATAGCTACTTTTGTAGTGATATTGTAACATATGTTATAATTTCTGAATTAATACGTATATTTATATATATATATATATTCTTGTCTGTGCCCATTTTTATATGTGCACGTATGCTTCTGTGTGAATATTCCTGCGCTTATTTGCGTGTGTTTATGCCAGAAGTTTTGTATAAGTATTTTCATGTATGTGGTTATATTTTTTATTTTGTATATGATGATCTATGGATTTTTTAGTCTCGTACGTTTTTGTTTTTTGCTTGTGTATTTTACGTAAGTATATATTTGATTAGTTTGTTTTGACCTCATTCATTCAAGGCCCTTGTCATCTTATGAATTTGCTCTTACATGTATCCAATATTGTAGCTTTCCAAACCTGGCTTTAAATTTAACAGATAAATTGACATGTCAATAAAAGCAAAATTTTAAAATTTGTGTATGCATATATGCATGTGTATATTAATCTGTATATGTATCTGTATGTCAGTGTATGTGTATATACTCATCTATTTGTCCATGTGTGGATGTTTGTAGGTTTTGTATGTGTGCGTTCATGTCTTTTCCTCGTTTAATATCTGGGTAACTTTATAATAATCTAAATTTAATGATTTGTTAAAATTAGAATTTAAAATTCACAATAAAAATAAAGTGAATCTAATATTCGTTTCATAATGCTGATCTCAATTTAATCAAATATTAATATTAATGCCCTTAAAAATCATTTTTAAAGTCTGTTCTCAAAGAAAGTATATCTCTTGAAAACCTTGTTTGTGTTAGATATGATGAAACTGCTGCGAATACCGGTTATTCAGGTGGAATAATTAGACTACTGAAGAAAACCTGTGTAGTTCCTATATTTAAGAATTCTGGCGAACCCTCAGACCCTGCCAATTACCGTCCTATTAGCCTCCTTTCGATCTTTGGTAAAGTTTTCAAAGCCATTATCAACGCCGAGGTGATTCAGCATCTCACAGCCCACAGGCTTCTCTCTGACAAACAGTACGGGTTTCGCTTCACCAGGTCTACTGCTGATATGCTAACGACCATTACCGAGTACATATACCGGGCACTTGACAAGAATGGCGAAGCCCGAACTGTTGCCTTGGATATCTCTAAAGCATTCGACAGGGTCTGGCACGCTGGCCTCTTGCGCAAACTGCGGAGCTACGGGATAACTGGACATCTGTTTGACCTCATCCAGTCATTCCTCTCTAACCGCACATTGAAGGTGGTATTAAATGGGTATGCCTCCCAAAACTACCATACAAACGCGGGCGTCCCTCAAGGTTCTATCCTAGGTCCCACGCTCTTTCTGATGTACATTAATGATCTCTCTGATGCCATTAGATCCCAAGTAGGCATGTACACCGATGACACCACAATCTATTCTTGCCTCGATCAAAAACCCAGTGTGGGCGACAAAGCGAACCTCGCTGTCGAGCTTGAAAAGGACCTCCAACCCATAGTGGCCTGGGATAGGAAATGGCTAGTAAATTTCAATGCTTCTAAAATGAAGCTGTTATCAACTAACCACCATAGACAATTGCATCTACCTCCCATTAGCATGGGACAGGCTAGCCTCCCAGAGAGTAAACTACTACGCCTCCTTGGCCTTACACTTTCGGCGGACCTCAAATGGAATGATTATATCAAATCCATTGCCAAATCTGCCACTATGAAAGTTGGCTCTCTGTGCAGGGCCCGGAAGTTTTTCCCACCTGAATCTATTCTGGACATATACAAATCTACCATCCGCCCGTGTATTGAATATTGCTGCCATATCTGGTTGGGTGCCCCTGCTGCTCTCCTTGAGCTTCTTGACAAAATACAAAGGAGGATCTGTAATGTGGTTGATACTGACTTGGCAGACCGGCTGCAACAACTCTCTGACCGGCGTGATGTGGCTTCCCTGTGCCTCTTCTACAAGTACTTTCATGGCTTCTGCTCTGATGAACTTAGAGCACTGGTGCTGCCTAAGCAGGAATTTACACGAGATACTAGATTAGCAACTAGGTCCCATCCTTTTACAGTTAAACAGATAAGATGTAACTGTAAATTCTACTCCAACAGCTTCTTTTCTCGCGCTTCCCGCCTGTAGAACTCCCTTCCACAAGTCTGCTTTCCCGACAACTACAATCTCCAGGTGTTTAAATGTAAGGTCAATAGACACCTCCTATCACTCTAACTTCCAATTATTCTCAGAACACTCTCATCTACCCAACCCTATTTCTCGGTATCCTTACCCGCCTATCACCCACCCTCTGACATTTCCTATATTTAATCATCCTTTCTCCACTCTATGTAGCCCCCTGCGCAGTAGTGGCAGTGACATGCCTTGCTCGGGGTGAAATGCTTATAAAAAAAAAATATTCTTCAAATTAGAAATTACTTAATTTTGATTGGTCCACTCTGTCTATGCAACAATGCCACCCTTATTAAAGAGGTTTGGCTTGTTTTAACCTTTTAAAACTCTTCAACTTAAAATAAACATCATCACTTGATAAGATACAAGAAGTGTCGAAAAAAAAAAGCTACTTCTGTAGTGATATTATAACATATGTTTTAATTTCTAAATAAATATTATTAGCTCTACTTCGTATTGAGCACTTTTTTAAGAATAGTGTTTCTATGGATACCAAATATTATTCCACCCACACCTATACTTGGAGATATACATATATATATATATACACACACACATATATATATATATATATATATATATATATATATATATATATATATATAAGGTGTTTAGAATTAAAAAGTACTTCTGCTGCTAATTAAAAAATGAGAAAATTGTGTTTAAAGTTTGTTGACATTCGAAATGACATAACTTTTGATCTCTTTGGGATAAACCACTCAATTTTTTAAAAGGAAGCTAAGAGCATCTATTTTAACATGCAAATGCTTACAACAGAAAAACTGTGTGGCATTTTAAAGCAAAAAATCTTCAGACATATAGTGACATTATTCTCCCCCAAACCAGATAAAAGATTTAAAATATGTCTAATGGTAAATATAAGCTTCCACATAAACACATGAATTTTCATAAAAAATATGTTTTGAAGGTAAAAAAAATGAATAGTCTGACATAAAGTTAATCATTATACACTGTTACTGTTGAGAAAACATATCTCGCACCCTCCCATTGGCTCAGGCTTACTCTCTCTCAACATAAACAAATGTTACCACCATGTGGCAGAAGGTAACTTCCCTACCAACACTCAGCATGAGCTTGCTTAGCCAAGCAGGTAGGAGTGTACTTGACATCATTGTGGACCATAGGAAATTAGACAGTTAACGAATATCTGATGATACGGTCGAGTTGCTTTCCAGATAGCGGAAAGTTTGGGGAATATAGTGTTATGCTTAACTGATTTTCATATCAGTCAGTTTAGGTGCCATACGTGATACACGCTTGGGCGATCATGTCCTGAAAGAGACATGACTGACTGGGCAGAAGATTATCCCGCAGTAGGTTGCCATTGCTTTCTGTGGTAGACTGGTTGCTGACCAAGGCTATAGAACCCAATCTGTCCTGTTATTTGACTCATAGGTAGAGGAGAAAGAAATGTATTATATTATTATGTAGTAATTAGTGGGGGATCGGTTTCCTATTGTTATGAAGTAATAAACTGATCCCCCATTTATGACCAGTAGAAGCCTTAATCATTATTCCAACTATTATATTCAGTCAGTCAGTTAAGTGCCATACGTGATACACGCTTGGGCGATCATGTCCTGAAAGAGACATGACTGACTGGGCAGAAGATTATCCCGCAGTAGGTTGCCATTGCTTTCTGCGGTAGACTGGTTGCCGACCAAGGCTATAGAACCCAATCTGTCCTGCTATTTAACCCGTAACTGGAAGGAAGAGATGGATTAATACCTTTCCCAAGGGTATTTGCGCGTAAGTGAATACAATGGATTCAGCTGTAATTCGAACTCGGCTACCCGGTTTCTCGTTCCGAGCCGATATCCACTGTACCACAACACACGATTTTCATATAGATGGCAGAAATCAACTTCTTGTATTGAAGACCTTGTATATATATATATGTACATGCATACATAATATGTCTCATGTCTGCCAATTTTGTGCAAGAGATTTTAAAAGTTTATTTAGTTTAAAGAACTACATTTGTTTCAAACAAAACTAAAACTTTCAATTATGCCTTGTAAGGATCATAATTGATATCAATGTGCTGTCCATAATATATATATATATATATATATATGTATATATATATATATATTCTCAGTTATAATCTAAGGAAAGTAATGGTATGATACAAAAAAAAAGAAAGAAACGAGGAAAAGTATATTTTTACCTACACATTTTATCCATGAACAGATTTTATCAAGACAAAAAAAGTTTTTTTTCTTTCTTTCCTTTGATAATGTCTGTCAGTTTTTCTTTTTTTCCTTTGATAATGTCTGTCAGTTGACAAAATGTGCAGGAAAAATATAGTTTCCTCTTGTCTTCTTTCTGTTTTTCACCATATATATATATATTGTCATCCACAGACAGATTTGTTTCACTGTATCACAGCTCATCAGTACAGTTAGACTCCGAATGCTTTTTAACCCAGGATTGAAACCCGACCAAATTGGCGTCATTCGGCAATTCTACCTTTGGGCTATGGGTGTTCAGTAGAAGTGGCAGACTTTTTAGCACATATATTATCATTATACATGCCCAATAGCCAGAGTGCTCTAATTCATTTTACTGAATGAGCGATATGTTTTCAAATTAGGAGACAGAAATCCAACAAAGTTATGAAATTTTGACTCATGGAAATCTATTTTATGAAACGTTTTCATTTGTTGAATGAAGTATAAATGAAGTATAATACCCGGTTCTCTGCAAACAACAATCACCTTGATATCAATGAACACAGAACATATATATAAAAAATATAAACTTATATTTTTATTCTGCATCGGTATGAATCTCTCTGACTCTTGTGTAGAGTCAGAGAGATTCATATGAGGGACATATGAGGGCATAGTCTTCTCTTCTTCCCTGCATTCTCTCTATGTCCTTTCAGTGTTTTGCCCCTGGGCCTGAAAAAACCCAATCTAAATCTAAACTTATTTATAAATGGAACTTTGTGTGTGTGTGTGTGTGTGTGTCCATTACCTATAGACTCCGAAACAGCTGAACCGATTTTCTTGAAAATTTACACAGTTGTACTATAAGCATCTGCAAGTGTTCTTAGCTAGGTTTTGTGTTGAGGTACCCCCAATAAATATTGATAATCGAAACAATTGGGTTATAGAAGGAGTGGGCCGATTTTAATCAAATTTGATACACTCATAGACAAAGACATAAAAAACGATATTCAGAAGTTTCAAGGTTGCAGTTCTTACAATAGTGCAGAAAATTTTATATCGATACCAGGAAATCAAAATTTGATTTACGTCCATTAATTTTTCTTTCAGTCTACGGTTTCGCTTTAACTGGAAACAACTATTGCTTTTTAGTCTTTCGTGCCAACGTCCAAAGAGTCTGAGCTCCAGGACCATGGATTAGTTTTAAAGCTTTCATTACACCCGAGCAACGCCGGGCTATACTGCTAGTCTTATATAAGCTGAAATTTCCATATATTTTTACCTTTCTAGAGTTTTTGCTTAATTGTGCCATCTTTGTCTAGACACATCATTCAATTATTTTTACCGACCATTGCCTTTGAAGCCAGTTACCTTTCATGTAATCACATCTCTCTCGGTTTTGTTTGTATTTTCTGCTTTTGACATTGACCACATTTCTGTTGGTCCTGCCTTTGATGTCAATCATATTTCTGTCCGGTCTCAGAAATATATTGTATAAAAACAAAAGGAAAATTTATCTTATAATATGTGCTTCATCCTCTGAGGGACTTTATCAAAACAAATGCATAAAAGCAAATACAGTTGACTAAAGTATGTTTTCATTTCATTTTTATTCATATATACAGGGTGTGATGGATAAATTTTTGTCTAAATTATGCAAAAATAAAAATGACACTGCCATTTAAACAGACATATTTACCAAAATTACACAAAAATATCTTGAAATACTAAATTTATTCAATAAAATTGCCATTGGCTTCAAACATAATCTCTGGATTACTTCCAACACTCCTGCAGCTCTTCTGGATGGTCTGTTTAAGTTGGTGAATGCTGCCAAAATTTTTGCCTTCAGTTCATCTTTGGTATTATAAGGTCACTTGCTCAACTGCACTCTATACATAATAATCAAGGTGATTGCAGTCTGGGGAGTTATGTAACCTGGTGTAAGGAGTGATGTGGTTGCAAAAATTGTCTTACAGCAATGAATGGGTTCTCTTGCTTGTCTGACATGGTGCAGAGTCCTGTTTCCAGACATAGGGTTTTCCAACAGCCACCCTCTTGTACTAGAGCAGCACTACCTCCTCAAGGCACTTGATGTAGGCCTTTGTGTTGAGTTTGAGGGCCTCACCAAGAAATTCATGAGTTCTTTTCTTATCGGAATGATCAGAGTGAGTTTTCTGAATCATCTGCACTATCTTCAGATTGGCACCCAAACATTCTGAAATGTTTATATTGGAGATTCGGACATGAATACCAAGAAGTACAGCATGCCATTTACAAATTTCTGCTGAAATAAATTGCATTTTGGTACTGTTTTTCTTACAGATGGTGCTCAGCTGACTCCACTGTGCAGTCAACAAAATCACAATATGCATCTACAAAATTAAAAATATAAATGGTGACAATTTACCCATTGCATCTTGTATATTATGTTGTCACACATGAATTAGTGCACTTTATGGGAATTGAATATGTAACACCCCAACTGTCCATCCTAACAATTTCTCCGGCGGCCGTTCTCCACGCTGTGATGTTGCCGGGAGTTTGTTGAAAATGTCGGCCGAACAGGTGGGGGTACAAGATTGACTATAAGGAACGAACTTCCACAACTTGGATGAGTTGAAAAGGATGCTTTATTCGTTTAGAGTTAGCCTTTTCGGTTGGGGCAGGCGAATGTGACACACAGCTCTAACTCTAATTAATGGAGATCAACAAATCCGAACTGAACAAAACAAGACGAACGAAGATCCTTACTTCGAGCTCGCACCCGGCTGGACTCCTCTCTTAACTTCTCTTCATTTAACTGACTGACTCGGAAAAATTACCTGAATTTATCCAAAATTGACCGGAAATCCGGAAATGCTTTAGACCACCGGTGACAAACACCGGCGACTGTAAGTCTGAAATTTCAGTTATCTTTTTTTTTTTATCTTAATAAGGCTTCCGCTGGAAAAGGCTTAATGTGTGGTCAAGATACAGTAAAGGACCGGGTTATCGAAAACCTACCTGCTGAACTTTATCACTGAGTCAAATATTTACCGGAGGACAATTTTCCTCATAAAAGAAAAAGCGTTTATTTATTTATTTTTTTCCTCTTCTTTTTCACTTTTGTTAAATATGTTTTTAAACTATTTTCTATTCTAATCTATTTTCTATTTTAATCTATTATAATAAAATACATATATGTCTAGTTATTGTGTCACAAATAAAACACTCCTGAAATGTTGAATTTATTTATTTAGTCGAAATAGGCACTGTCACGCCACACATAAAATATAACGTTTGTTTATTTACCCAATTACATTACTGTTTCAGGCTTAGTGATTTTCTGAAATGGATCACTTGTTTTTCATAGTGCTCCTTAGATGTATTTTTCTTTCTACGTTTTTTAAAAGGAATTCACCAGTTAGATAAAATTAATTGCACAGGAATCCATCGATAAGTGCAGTTAATGTGTCCATTGTTAACTATAAAAAAATCAATTTTCATTTCCTATGGTTAAACTGAAGAATAGTTTACTGCACTAATCAAGTATTGCGTATGCACTAACTGAATTTTGACATACAAAAATTTTAGTGCACTGATCAAAAATGCATTAATCAAGTCATGCCTGTACTATAAATGGATAAATAAAATAAAAGTAAAAAAAATAAAAAATTCTTTTAAAAGAATTTAAAATAAGAGACTTATATATGTAAGAAAAGAAACATATAGTTTTAGTGCAAAGAAGTCAGCATGAACCTGTTCAGTTTTAAGTGACAAATTTTTGCACTAAAATTATCAATGCTCTGTCTCCACCTTGATATTGAGCACTTTATGATAAAAAACTTGCTTGTCAAAATAAGTTTTATCAGTGAAACTACTGAAAAAACAACAATGTTGGTATCAAACATTATCATTACTCAACACACTATGTATCTATCCATATATATCTAATATTTTATATTTGGAGAATAGATATTTAAACGGTTTATTAAAACAGTCTTTTCAACACCATGCCATAGATCTTCTTCTTCTTCTTCTATGTGCCCTGTCCTTTCAGGACGTAGGCAATCATGGTTCTCCATGTCTCCCTATCCCTCGTGGCTCCTAGTATGTTTGCTCCCATTACTCCTGTCAACCCCCGTTCCATCAGCCACTTGATCAGGCCCTGCAGATATGTTATCCGCTGCCTTTCCCTGTCTCTCTATTTTCTATTTGGCCAGTTAGTATCAGCTTCTCCAGGCTCTCCTTCCTCATTGCGTGTCCCAGGAACTTCAGTTGTCTCTTCCTGATGCTCAGTATCAATTTCCTTTTTGCCATTCTTTCCAACACCTCATCATTGCTTGCATGCTCAGTCCACGATATCCGCAGCCTCCTTCTGTAGAACCACATTTCCGCTGCTTCCAGTTTTGTCCTCATTTTTGATGATATTGCCCAGCATTCACTGCCGTATTGAAGAACTGACATCACGTAACAGTCCAGCACTCTTTTCTTTGTTTCCAGTAAGATTTTCCTGTGTGTTAGTACTTTGCTCAGCTTCTGGAATGCGTCTTTTGCCATGCCAATTCATCTTTGGATCTCCGTGTCGCATTTTCCATCTCCAGTTAGGACACTTCCTAGGTATTTAAATTTTTGTACTTGCTTGATTCTGGTATCTCCCACATTTATTTGGCATCTTGGGTTGTACCTTTTGCTGATGACCATGCACTCAGTTTTCATAAAGTTTATTTGTAGTTCTTTTTTGTCACTCTCTACTGCTACCTTCTGTATGAGGTCTTGTAGTTTCCTTTCCGTGTCCGCAATCAGCACTGTATCGTCTGTGTACCTTAAAGTTTGTTTAGAAAAAGGAAAGAGTCAAAATTAAAAGGAGAGGGTGGAAGGGGTAGAATTAATGCATTGGTAATAGAAGTGGGAAGGAAATAAGTCAAAGGCACAGGAATTCAAGGTTGAAGACGTTCCTAAAGAGAATCTAAGGTATAAACATAAGTTCTTATTGGTATTAAGTAAATTTAAATTAAAAATTAATATAACAATTAAATTTGAAGGAAGGTAAACAGATGGCAATAATAATGAGAAAAAGAGATTCAAAACCACGGCTTATAGGAATAGGGTGGTATAAAGGAAGGAATCAAGGAATCATATTAAGGAAATTTAAACCTACTTTTATGTCGACACTTGCTAACCAATTCATTTCTCTGATTTTAATGTAAGTTTTGATTATGATATTTTAATATTCTAATTTTTTCTACTAAGCACAGATTACATCTATCATTAAAACTATTGAGAGTATATACTGAGCCTATAAATTTCCAATGTATTTGTGGATTTTGACCTTCTTCTTTCAGTTCTCAATACTTTTGGGAAAGAGCTGTTTGAAATTTTAATTTGGGTTAATAAAAGTGTGTTTATGGGAATGATATCTTTGTTTCCATACTCCTAGTGAAATTCCAGAGTAGACATTGTAATTTTTCTTATCTTTTGGGAAAATGGTAGCTTGGTAGATTTACATTTACCACCAATAGGAAAATGCAGGAGAATACAATATCAGGTTATATATTAGTACCACAGAAATTCCTTAAAATCTGGTTATTATGTGAATTGATGAATTGATACATATTTTTAGTTTATGAATAGCTCATTTAAAGTTTTTTTTTATTATATATAATATAATATATTATATTTAATATATATATATATTATATTATATATAATATAGCTCTTATATTATATTATATATTATATATATTATATTATATATAATATAGCTCATTTTAATAGTTTTTTTTTATTATATATTTTACTTAGAGAATTATCTTTATGACAATATTTAGTTTTTAATTTCAGAAAAATCTGTAGAATGTTAATATTTGAAAGTTCACAGAGCGTGGGGGGGGTTGAACTACAACATTTTTCTTTTTCTATGTTTACTTTTAGCCTTACACAATTCTGAATTACTAACAGTTGTTAAATAGGATAATTTATTTTTAAAGCTGCTTCTTTGTAGAGCTTTATCATAAATTTTTTTGTTTTCATTAAAGATCTTAAGGTCGGAAGATAATTCACTAATTCTAGTACTAACAGTAGTAGGTATTTGTTTCACGATGGAGGTTTCATTCGCTTTATGTTAAGGTTTGAAGGAATTGTTATTGAGATTAACGGTGATGCCTGGATAATTAACAAATTTAGGTTAGAAGAAATCACAATATTAAATCCTAGTATTTTAAAGGCCCTAATGATTTCCTTATGGATCTTCATAGTCAAAAGGCCATTACAATTAGGGATGAACATAATTCAAGTATCTTGGTACAAGCTTATTTCGTTTAAGATCTAAGAGTATCTTGGTACAAGCTTATTTGTTTAAGATCTAAGAGTATCTTGGTACAAGCTTATTTGTTTAAGATCTGAGAGTAACTTGGTACAAGCTTATTTGTTTAAGATCTAAGAGTATCTTGGTACAAGCTTATTTGTTTAAGATCTAAGAGTAACTTGGTACAAGCTTATTTGTTTAAGATCTAAGAGTATCTTGGTACAAGCTTATTTGTTTAAGATCTAAGAGTAACTTGGTACAAGCTTATTTGTTTAAGATCTAAGAGTAACTTGGTACAAGCTTATTTGTTTAAGATCTAAGAGTAACTTGGTACAAGCTTATTTGTTTAAGATCTAAGAGTATCTTGGTACAAGCTTATTTGTTTAAGATCTAAGAGTATATAAAATATAGATACATACTAAATTAGAAACTTAGGCTGAATCATATACCCCCATAGGGACATCAAAGTTACCATTGAGACACTTAGACCTGGTGAAATTTTCTAGCTATTAGGATAATATTAGTTTCTTCATCTGTGATATACACACACACACACAAAATCTTACAGGAAGTTACGAGATTATATTAACTAACATATTTATTTAAATTTATGTTTGAACATTATTTTTAATGGATACTCTTATTTGAGTGGATAGTCTGTTTTTCTGTAATTAAACAGTATATATATATATATATATATATATATATATATATATATATATATATATATATCCATTGGCCTGAATATTTCAGAAATCTTGTCAGAAAATATTCAGCCAGAAGATAAATATTTTACTAACAAGTTTTATTGAATATTCAGGTCAGTCAATATATATACATGTACTGTTTAATTATAGAAAAATAGACTATCCTCACAAATGTAAGTATCCATTTAAAATAATGTTCAAACAAATACATTTAAGTACATATATATATATATATATATATATATATATATATATTATAAGGAAGGGAAAGAATAGATAGATTAAAACCTACTGTTCATGCATTTACTTTCATAGAGATTACTCAATGCAGAGTAGAGCTTAATATTGTAATTTTGTTATTACAATGGTTTTAATGCTAATAACCATTGTAATAACAAAATTACTACACACACACACACACACACACACACACACACACACATATATATTAATAAATATACATATTATCGTAGACGTAGTGTATATATAATATAGCTCCTTTCATACATTGAGCACTGTTTTATTAACACCTGAATAATAATACTATACATATATACATTAATTTATGTCACTGTATATATACTGACATAAATTAAAAATATACATAATATATATTTTTATTTATTTATATTTATTTATAGTCTATAAATAAATTTGCTTCATAATTACATTGGAAAAATCCATGAAACTCTGAGTCTATATTCTGAATAATTCATGCAGAAATACAGACATTATTTAATTCTCTTTATCAGTTATTTTCGTCTTTTTTCCAGAATGCACTTTTATTATTCTTGATAAAAACCTGTATATCAACAGTGGCCATAATGAAATCGGTACGTATGATTTGCTATATTTTATAATCACTGTGTCTGAAACTGGTTTTTATTTTTTTCTAAAATAAGTTGTTTGATATTAAGTGGGCTCGTTCCATCTAAAATTATGGCAAATTATTTATGTTGATATGTAGCTTAAAATGATAGCAACATATATATTGATGTACCTAATTTTAAGTATCTTACATTCAAACATAAAAAAAAATATCCAAAACCTTAAACATGACAGGAGGGAAATAGAGTATATATATATATATATATATATATATATATATATATATATATATATATATTCTTCACTATTCAACGACATACTTATTGCAACAAATTAAAATAATAAGGCACTATTAAAGAGTGAACGCTCGAAAAGAGCTTTCATAACTAGTAGTAAAGAGAATGAACTGAGCCAACACTGTCTTTCTAATTTTTATCTCTCCATGAGGGAAATATATATATATATATATTCACTAATAAATACGCAACATTTTTTATTATAATAGATATGATTTATTTTTAAATAAATTTGGTACTTGGAGTGAAGTTAGTGAAACAGCTTTCCTTTCCAAAACATGCCTTTTTTACTATGTCATTAAAAAAGTTGTAAAATGACTAAAATACTTGTCATATACCAATGGTTGAGAATCAGATATCGTCATGGTATACATATATACACTACTGGCCATAATTATTAGGCCAAACCAGTGTTTTAAAAAATGATGTATTTCATACTATTTTTTAGTATTTATTGTAAATGAAAATAGAATGGTTCTTTTGTTAATACTGCACAATAACATAAGCATCAAATGAATTTATAAATATTTAATAATTACCTATATTGTAGTTTCATCAATGAAAGAATGAAGAAACTTTAGGGTGATTTGGCCGAGTTCATCTTTGCTTGTAAAATTTTGCAAAGTAATAATAACAAAAGAACCATTCTATTTTCAATTAAAATTATCCACTTGGCAATAAATACTAAAAAATAGTCTGAAATACATCATTTTTTTTAAACACTGGGGTGGCCTGATGGCCAATAGTGTATGTGTGTGTGTGTGTGTGTGTGTGGAAGTAGTAATGGTACAGTGTTCATATTTGAATGAATGAATAAATATTAAACTTTTTTTCTCAACAGTTCTTTTCACTATTATTTGATTATATTATGATAAATACTTTGTTTTATTATACATTAAGAATGAATGATATCTGTTTATCGCACATTTAACCAAACATTGAAGAAATGGTGAAAAAACACCAGGCACAGGTTTCACACTAAATAAGCTTACATATCTAACATTTGTCCTTGATTAGAATATTGCTGTCACATATATTTTTGTTTTTAGATGTATTTTTTATGCATGCGTATATATGTATATATGTGTGTATGTATATATATATATATATATATATATATGTGGGTATGTATGTGTATGTAGGTTTTTTGTTTTTTTTACGTTTATGATTATTATTTGATTACTATTATTGAAGATCTGTTTCCTTTTTTAATATTATTATTATTATTATTATTATTATTATTTGTGTTAAAAATTTTATATATATATATTTATTATTATTATTTTTTATAATATTATTTTATTACTATTATTTAGGATCTTTTTTCTTTTTTCTAATAATATTATTATTATTTTGTTATTAGTGTTAAAATTTTTTCTTTATATATGTATTTATTATTATTATTTTATTAATACTATTTATGATCCTTTTTCTTTTTTAATATTATTATTATTATTACTATTATTAAAGTTTTTTGATATATATATTTATTATTATTACTTTTATTATTACTATTTATTACTATTATTTAAGATATTTTTTAAGATTGTATTTTAATATTTTTTATTTATTTTGTGATTAATTGTTAATTATTTTAACTGTATTTATAATATATTACTACTAGTGGTTATATTTTTATTTGTATTAGAAAGTATGTCTTACAATTTATTTTTTACCGTAAATATATCCCATTGTTGGTATAATTAAATTTAATGTTAAATTTCCATGTCATGTTTTTCTAAGAAAGCAGATAAACTGTAATAGATGCTGGTGTCGATCTAAGATGTTAATTTTAACTTCCTTTCTATCAATACTGTTCATTTCTTTTCTTTTTCTTTCTTTTCTTTCCGTTTATCTTTTTTTCTATTTTTTTCTATTTTTAATTATAATTTTTATTTTCTTTTATAAGTTTTAATTATTTTAACTATATTTATAATATAATACTAATAGTGGTTATATTTTAATTTGTATTAAAAATTATGATTTACAATTTTTCTTACCGTAAAATACTAACACACAGGAAGATCTCAATAGAAACGAAGAAAAGAGTGCTAGACTGCTACGTGATGTCAGTTCTTCAGTACGGCTGTGAATGCTGGACAATATCATCGAAAATGAGGAAAAAACTGGAAGCGGCTGAAGTGTGGTTCTACAGAAGGATGCTACGGATATCATGGACTGAGCATACAAGCAACGACGAAGTGTTAGAAAGAATGGCAACAAAAAGGAAATTGATGCTGAGCATCAGGAAGAGACAACTGAAGTTCCTGGGACATGCAATGAGGAAGGAGAGCCTGGAGAACCTGATACTGACTGGTCAGATAGAAGGAAGGAGAGACAGAGGAAGGCAGCGGATAACATATCTGCAGAGTCTGATCAGGTGGATGACGGAATGGGGGTTGCCAGGAGCAACAGGAGCAAACATACTAAGAGCCACAAGGGATAGGGAGACGTGGAGATCCATGATCGCCTACGTCCTGAAGGGACAGGGCACATAGAAGAAGAAGAAGAAGAAGAAGAAGAAGAAATATATCCCATTAAATTTAAAACTAAATTTTAATGTTAAATTTCCATGTCATGTTTTTTTTAAGAAAGCACACAGATTGCAGTAGACGCTAACATTGATCTATGACATTAACTTTAATTTCTCTGCATACTGTTCATTCTCTTTTCATTTCTTCTCTTTTTCTTTCTCTTCTTTCCTTTTATCAATTATCTATATTTTTCTTTTTCTTTCTCTTCTTTCCTTTTATCAATTATCTATATTTTTCTTTTTCTTTCTCTTCTTTCCTTTTATCAATTATCTATATTTTTCTTTTTCTTTCTCTTCTTTCCTTTTATCGATTATCTATATTTTTCTTTTTCTTTCTTTCTTCTTTCCTTTTATCAATTATCTATATTTTTCTTTTTCTTTCTCTTCTTTCCTTTTATCAATTATCTATATTTTTCTTTCTCTTCTTTCCTTTTATCAATTATCTATATTTTTCTTTTTCTTTCTCTTCTTTCCTTTTATCAATTATCTATATTTTTCTTTTTCTTTCTCTTCTTTCCTTTTATCAATTATCTATATTTTTCTTTTTCTTTCTCTCTTTGGGTTTGTTTTGAATGAACGAGGAATTGTTTTTTGTAGATCACTGTTACAAATGTCTATTCTCAATATGGACATGTGAGCATCTGTGTGTAATTATTTTCTGGAATATTTTGAAGATTAACTGTTGTATCATTTGGGTCTGGCAAGTTGTAAGATCATCAGCGAAATACGTATTACCCATGAAACTGTAGAATATCTAAAAATTTTTCTAAATTATAGATATATATATATGTACTGATTATTTAATTACTTAGTTTTTGGTCATATAAAATTAGACCAGTACACAGTTGTATTAAAAAGTGTTTAATACAATTGTAAAACTTTTGAATATTCTTAATTTGTAAACAAGTTATTCTGCGACCTAAGTTTCTTTAGGCTATTTGCAGTAACTGATTTTACCTTTTTTTTTTAAGAATGTTCACGTAATGAGGATTTTTTTTAACACTCACGTAACTGGGATTTTTTGAACAGGCAATTTGCAAAATTAGAAGAAATTATCATGCTTTCATTCATGGTTGTATGAACCTGATAGTTACACTTAGTCATGGATGTGCGTTGTGGTGCAGTGGATATCAACTTGGAATGACAAATTGGGGAGCTGATTTCGAATTCAAATTCCAGTTGAATTCCTGGCATTCACTTACACACAAATACCCTTCGGAAAGGTATTGCTTCGTCTCTTCCCTCCAGTTATGGGTTAAATAGCAGGACAGATTGGGTTCTGTAGCTTTGGCTGGCAACGAGTCTACCACAGAAAGCAATGGCAATCTACTGCAGGATAATCTTCTGCCCAGTCAGTCATGTCTCGAAAGAGACATGATTGCCCAAAGTGTGAATCACATATAGCACTTAACTGACACTTAGTCATAATTTCTGTTCTTTCATTCAATAATTCATTTTTTGGGGGGAGGGGAATAACACACACACACACACATATATATATATATATATATATATATATATATATATATAGCAAATGTACTGCTGGTGTTAATAAGACAGTGGTCAATGTAATAAAACAGAACTATGAATTATATATATATATTAATAAATATGCATATTATCTTTCTTTGGTAGCACAACTTGGAGTTTTATGCACAATACAATCTTCAAGTGCAGAGTATAAATTGAGTGCTACGTAATTCAAATTTTTATATAAATATTTGGTTACCGCATTATTGGTACAGTCAAACATTATATGATGATTACAATTTATTATTAAAAAACATATATTGGGCATCTAAAATAAACGGGATTTATATACAGCATGCAATGGATAAATGTTTAAATTGTGCAAAAATGAAAATAATAACTGACTTCTCATTTTAATAGATATATGTATTTACTAATATTATAAAAAAAATATCTTGAAATACTAAAGAGTAAATTTATTCAATAAAATCACTTTAGCCACAGCCTCCAGACAATTTCAGAATCTCCTGCAACACTTCTGGATGGTCTCCTTGTTTAAGTAGTGAATTCTGCTATAACCCTTGCTTTTAATTCATCTTCGGTGTTACAGGGAGTTTTGATGGTCTCTTGCTTAACTGCACCCCACACATCAAGGTGGTTGGAGTCTGGAGAGTTAGGTGGTTTGATGTAATGGGTGATATTGTCACAGAAATTGGCTGACAGCCATGACTGGATTCTCCTACTTATGTGGCATAGTACAGTTCTGTTGCCATAGGTTCATCTAGCAGCCACCCTCTTGACACAGGAAAGCACAACCTCATCAAAGCACTTGATGTAGGCCTCAATGTTAAGTCTGAGACCCTGTAGAAAGATCAATGTAGGCATCACTTCACCATCAATTGTGATCACTCCAAACACCTTCATAATCACCATTAGACTCATCTAACTCTTTCTGAATCCTCTGCAGTTTTCAGGTTGACACCCAAACATGCTGAAATGTTCATATCAGAGTTTCTGGCATGAATGCCAAGCAGTATAGCATGACATTTACAAATTTCTAGCGGAGCGAATTGTTTCTTGGTGCATTTCTTTCTCATAGATGGTGCTCAACTGACCCTACTATACTGTGGAGTTGACAAAATAAAAAACAAACAATGTGCATGCACAAAGTTAAAATATAAAATGGCGATAAATTGCCCATTGCACCCTTTATTTTAGGTTGTCACACAGGAAATGCTGCATTTTAAGGGAAATGAATAAAACACTTCTGAAATGTTAAATAACTAATTTATTTAGTTGAAATAGGCACCATGTTGATGAATGACTATTCTCCAATGTACCTTTAAATTTATGATCCTGTCTTTTAAAAAATTCTGTTGATGTGGAAAACATTTCAAATGCTTCGATTACCTTTTCCTTATTGGAGAATCTTTTACTGTGTATGAAAAGCTCGAAATGCTAAAATAAGTGATAATCAGTAGGCGAGATATTAGGTGAATATGAAGGATGAGGTAAAAATTTTATAATTCAAGTGATGCAGTTTTTGGATACTTGACTTAGAAGCCTGTGGTCGTGCAGTAAAATTGGGTCATCTTTATGCACAAGTATAGGATGTTTTCTTTTTTTTTTTCAATTTTTTGTGTATACATTCAATTTCTATACAATACAGGGTTGCTATTATTGTTTTCCCTTGAGCCAAGAATGAATAATCCCTTTGAAAGACCCCCCCCCCCAATACAGTAACCATTAACTTTTTAGGGTGCAGGGGATGTTTTTGGTTATTGTTTTGGTGATTCATTTGAAACTAACCATTGGTCTACTTTCAAAGAGTATCCGTTTCCTTATCGTATAAAACGATTAGTTGCAAAAATGGTTCTTTTTCCCAGTTTGTACTTGTACAGTAAGTTTAGTCGACATTGTTTCATTCTCTTCATTTTTATTGGACTTATAATAACAATATATTAAAAAAATTATCTCGAAAGAAAAAAAGTCCGGAATAAGTCAATATATTTTATATACTAAGAAGGTTACTTTGTTAGACGGCTGGATCAACAATCAACTAAAAAATGCATCGTTTCATGTGTGACAACCTAAAATAAGTTAAAAATTATCTTTCATAGAAAAGCAAAAGCATATATAAAAAGGCAAACAATATATGAAGGGGACAAGTAAAAAGACATATTTACTTTTAATGTCCTCAAGAGGGACACCTTGTAGCCCGATGATATCTCTTTGTTCCCTCTTTAGAACATATCTTGAGCATGATGATAAACTATGTCTGGCAGCAAGACCTCTGATCGGGAGGTTTTGAAGAGCGTGGAACCACATCTCAATTGTTATTGTTCCCAGGTCCACCTTTCCAGCAGCAATGCCTCTGATTGGGAGATTGGAGGTTTTCAGGAGCATGGAACCACCTCTCAATTGTTGTTGTTCCCAGGTCCACCTTTCCAGCAGCAATGCCTCTGATTGGGAGATTGGAGGTTTTCAGGAGCATGGAACCACCTCTCAATTGTTGTTGTTCCCAGGTCCACCTTTCTGGAAGCAAGGCCACTGATCAGGATATTGGAAGTTTCGAGGAGCATAGAGCCATCTCTTAATTGCTATTGTTCCCAGGTTCACTCTTCCAGCAGTAAGGCCTCTGATCAGGAGAGTGGAGGTTTTGAGGAGCATGGAATCACCTCTTAATTGTTGTTGGTCCCAGGTCTACCCTGAGTTGGAGTGGTAGCACCTGTTAGGGTCCCAGCTATGGACAAATGTGTGTAAAAAAAAGTATATATTACCAGCAACACATTTTTGAAAAAAAATATTACCAGCAATACATTTTTTTTATAAAAAAATTATCAGCAATATATTAAAAAAAAAAAATAAAAAAATAAAAAAATATATATATATATATATATATATATATATATTACTAATAATACAGTTTTAAAGGAAAAAAATAACAGTTTTAAAGGAAAAAAATATATTACTAACAATACAATTTTAAAGGAAAAAAATTATCAGCAATACATTTTTGAAAACAAAAAATTATTGCCAGTAACACATTTATTAACCTTACCATATATAAAAAAGTTACCAGCAATACATTTAAAAAAAATATATCAGCAAGATGTTTTTGAAAAGAAAAACACATGTTACTAGTAAAGCAAAATTTGACAAAATTCCTTTTTACAAGAATCCTTCAATGAAACCTGATCTACAAACTGATTTCTTAAAAAGAATATGTATTCCATTCATATGAATCTTTCCTAAAAATCTTGTTGGCATTAAATAACCCATTGAGGTTATAAAGAAAATCAACCCAAATCTAAACCTTTTTAGAACACTTATTGTGTCTTTATCCATGGAAACCAGATGTTAAACTGAAATGTAAAGAAGAAAGCAAGACATCTATTTTTGTGTTATATTTATTTGATTTTCAATTCTTTTTCCTTCTAGCTTCAATGATTGGTGATGTAAATCTCTTTTTGAATGGTGATAATGAATACTCAGCAGAAATAGAAATTATGATTGCAGGTAAGTTTCAACCAAAATTCACATTTTAATTTTTAATATTTGTACAGAGAGAAATTATTGAGACTAAGGTTCATATTTTGTTCTTCTCTGGATACTCTAGATTAAAATCAGACAATTAAGAATCTTAAAAAAATGTTGTTTTTGGGAGCTAATATTGTTGTGGTGTAGTAAATATTGACTTGGAACATGAAGTCAGAGAGCCGAGTTCAAATTCTAGTCAAATTCATTGCATTTATTTATGAACAAATACCCTTGGGAAAGGTATGAATCCATCTTTTCTCCCTCCAGCTTTAGGTTAAATAGCAGGAGAGACTTGGTACTGTAGCCTTGGTTGGCAACCAGTCTACCACAGAAATTAATGGCAACCTACTATGGCAAAATATACCTAGTTAGTCATGTCACTTTTGAGACATGATTGTCCAAGTGGATATCATGTATGACACTTAACTGACTGACAGATTGTTTAACCTTTTGTCAGTTTGGATATAATGTTATATCAAAAGTCATGGCAACTATAAGACTAGAAAAGATGCAAAGTCATGGCAACTATAATACTAGAAAAGATGAAAAATCATAGCAACTATAAAACTAGAAAAGATGAAAAGCCATGGCAACTATAAGACTAGAAAAGATGAAATGTCATGGCAACTAGAAAAGATGAAAAATCATAGCAACTATAAGACTAGATAAGATGAAATGCCATGGCAACTATAGGACTAAAAAAGATGAAATGCCATGACAACCATAAGACTAGAAAAGATGAAAAGTCATAGCAACTATAAGACTAGAAAAGATGAAATGCCATGGCAACTATAAAACTAGAAAAGATGAAAAGCCATGGCAACTATAAAACTAGAAAAGATGAAAAGCCATGGCAACTATAAAACTAGAAAACATGAAATGCCATTGCATAAGACTAGAAAATATTAATATCACAGAAAAGTCTGGAAATAAGGTTTAATTTGGCAACAGTTCTTACTTGAACAAAAAAAACAAGATCCTGACAAAAGGTGCTATGGAAATGATTTTCCAGTGACTGGGATACTGAAAGAGTTAATAACCGAATTTGGGCTTTGATCTACATGCAACTTTTGTGCCTTTGGAGAGAAACAAAACAAAAACTGAAATAGCTTGTGGTTTTAGAGAGCAAAACAAATTTGTTACTCTTCCTTTTTCACATGCTTCCCACTTTTCTTCTTTGTTCCATTTTAACTGTGCTTTGTTCATTTATCTGTCTGTTCGTCATGTTGCTTACTACTCGATCAAGCCTGGTATTTATCCATATACCCACCAACTAAAATGAGATGTGACACAAGATCAGGTTTGACATGGGAAACCTGAGCACATAAACTTCGGCCAATGGTCAAAATTTGCCCAGCCCTACATGTGAGTTCAGGCACAAAGCTTGTTTTTCTTCTCAGCTGAGTTCCTGTCTGTAGATGGAGCCTTGACTGTGTCGAAAGGCCAAGAGTAAGGTTTGATGGCTTGATCAGACCTCATCAAAAACTGATTTCTCATAGACACATATAGCCATTTTTCTACCCAGAATTTCAGTTTTTTCATCATGCCTTTAATTATGGGTAAAGCAGGTAGAATCCATAATGCACAATTCTTTTACAAAAATGGTATTGTCTTTGTGAAGAAAGAACAAAATTCAGGTTTTAAGCTAATACTGTTATGTAATAAGTAACAAAGGATAAATAAAAGAAAAAGAAAAATAATAAAAAATAGAAGAGAGAAAGAAAAGAAGAAAAAAGTGTAAATAAATGAATAAATAAAGGACTTCTGGTTTGGGATCTTTCGGAAAAAATCTAGACTTTCCTAGAAGATTCTGGAGGCATCTTGAGCTGGAAGCAAAAATATTCCCCTACTTAAAAGTCGGGATATAAGAAAAGAGCCCTGAGGGAGAAAATGTGGAAGGGGAGGGAAGATCTGAGAGGGTTGCGTGTGGTGGCTGGACACATTTCTTGCTTTTCATTTTCTCTACACCTACCCCATCCAAATTCAAAAGGAAAAGAAAGAAACATACACATAGAACCAAACAGTCGGAATGGGCCATCCAGAATCAGATGAGAAGCATTGGCTCTGTCACTCTCTCTCTCTTACCTATACTTCCATTCTTCTTCAAAGCTGTCTGGCAGCATAAAGAAGAAAGAGAAGAACAAAGAATCAATGCACAGAAATTTATTACTATTCAAGTGTGCACGTAGAAAAATAACAACTAAACATTTCTTCTTAAATTCAAGAAACTGAACTTTTGGCAAATATTGTTACACAGTAAAACCTGATGACTACATAACTTGATGTAATAAATTAATAAATAATATCATTATTATCATAAAAAGAAGTGAAATTTATCTTTAAATTGTTGTTCTGAACTTTTGAATGTTCAAATGTGAAGAGTTTGTGTATGTTTGGTATAAGTGACTTCACTACAATATAAGCGCTTTCACTCCCAGTAAACTCTTTTATCTTAAGGGCCTTATCACCTTGCTTGAGATGAAATGATAAAAAAAATGTCTTTATCAACCTAGCTGGACCCTGGAGAAACAGGTAAGTGATTGATATAACTGGATCAAATGGATAAACCTTGGCTGAATTCCTGATTAAAATGTTGCTACATGCCAATTTAATTTCTCAATTTTGGATTTGACTTCATTTCACTGTTTTTATTATCATGTTACAACAAGAATACATTTTACAATAAATTGATTTATAAACTTTAATTTTATTTTTACTATTTACATTCAGACTGTCTGGCTCATCTTTCGTGCTGTTATCATTATTTTGACCATTGTGCGTCGATCCAGGTAACCTACAGGGAATTCTGAACTGAACACTTTATTTAATTTATGATGGTAGACTCTTCTCATTCCATTGTTCATATCTGAGTTTATTTCATCTAGTTCTTATATTTAGTACTGCGCAGTTACACAGAGTCCAAGTACACACTACCCAGTACAGGGATTTATTTGATCTACGGAGGGTAGAATGTTCACATTCCATTGCTTAGGCATAGTTCTGATTTTTATTATGTATTGTTCAGTTATTGCTTGCTCATTTCCACTGAGTCTAAGTACACACTGCCCAGTGCAGGGATTGAACTGAACCCTACATTTAATTTAGTGGTGGAGGTAGACAGTTCTCGTTCAACTGCTTGAATCTAGTTCTTATTTTTATTTAGTACTGCTGAGTTATTGCTTGCCCATTTCCACTGAATCCAAGTACACACTTCCCAGTATAAAGATTAAACTAAGCACTTTATTCAATCTACAGAGGTAGATTGTTCTTGATCCCTTGCTTAGGTCTAATTCTTATTTTTATTAAGTATTGTTCGGTTATTGCTTGTCTGTTTCCTCTGAGTTCAAGTACACAATGCCCAGAACAGGGATTGAACTGAACTGTATATTCAATCTTTGTTGGTAGACTGTTCTCATTTAACTGCTTTGGTCTTGTTCTTATGTTTTTTAGTACTGTTCTGTTATTGCTTGCCTGTTTCCAGAGTCCAAGGACACACTGCCCAGAACAAGGATTGAAATGAACTGTTTATTTAATCTACAGTGGTAGACTGTTCTCATTCTATTGCTTAAGTTTAATTCTTATTTTCATTTAGTAATTATTCAGTCAGCTTGTCACCCCATTTCCACTGAGTCCAAGTACACACGTCTAGCACAGGGGGGAAACTGGACACTTTATTTAGACTGTTTTCATTTTATTGCTTAGGTCTAATTCTTATTTTCATTTAGTACTATTCAGTCATTGCTCACCCATTTCCACTGAGTCCAAGTATACATTGCTCAGTACACAGGGGGGGAAACTGACACTTTATTTAGACTGTTTTCATTTTATTGCTTAGGTCTAATTCTTATTTTCATTTAGTACTATTCAGTCATTGCTCACCCATTTCCACTGAGTCCAAGTATTACTGTCGAGTGCTAGGGAAATTGACACTTTATTTAGACTGTTTTCATTTTATTGCTTAGGTCTAATTCTTATTTTCATTTAGTACTATTCAGTCAGTTGCTCTACCCATTTCCACTGAGAAACTAAGTACACATTGCTCAGTGGTTAGGGGGAAACTGGACAATTTTATTTAGACTGTTTCTCATTTTATTGCTTAGGTCTAATTTTATTTTCTATTTAGTACTATTCAGTCATTGTCACCCATTTCCACTGAGTCCATGTGACACATTGCCTAGCACAGGGGGGAATCAATATCCTTTATTTAGACTGTTTTCATTTATTGCTTAGGTCTAATTTATTTTCATTTAGTACTATTCAGTCATTGCTCACCCATTTCCACTGAGTCCAAGTACACATTGCCTAAAGGGGGGGGGAAACTGGACACTTTATTGGACTGTTTTCATTTTATTGCTTTAGGTCTAATTCTTATTTTCATTTAGTACTATTCAGTCATTGCTCACCCATTTCCACTGAGTCCAAGTACACATTGCTCAGCACAGGGGGAAATCGACACTCTTATTTTAGACTGTTTTCACTTTATTGCTTTAGGTCTTAATTCTTATTTTCATTTAGTACTATTCAGTCATTGCTCACCCATTTCCACTGAGTCCAAGTACACATTGCCTAGCACAGGGGGGGGAAACTGACACTTTATTTAGACTGTTTTCATTTTATTGCTTAGGTCTAATTCTTATTTTCTATTTAGTACTATTCAGTCATGCTCACCCATTTCCACTGAGTCCAAGGTACACATTGCCTAGCACAGGGGGGGAAATCTGGACACTTTATTTAGACTGTTTTCATTTTATTGCTTAGGTCTAATTCTTATTTCTATTTAGAAATATTCCAGTCATTGCTCACCCCATTTCCACTGAGTCCAAGTACACATTGCCTAGCACAGGGGGGAAACTGGACACTTTATTTAGACTGTTTTCATTTTATTGTTTAGGTCTAATTCTTATTTTCATTTAGCACTATTCAGTTATTGTCACCCATTTCCACTGAGTCCAAGTACACATTGCCTAGCACAGGTGGGAAACTGGACACTTTATTTAGACTGTTTTCATTTATTGCTTAGGTCTAATTCTTATTTTCATTTAGTACCATTCAGTCATTGCTCACCCATTTCCACTGAGTCCAAGTACACATTGCTTAGCACAGGGGGAAAACTGGACACTTTATTTAGACTTCTGTTTTTTATTTTGATGTTTAGGTCTAATTCTTATTTTCATTTAGTACTATTCAGTCATTACTCACCCATTTCCACTGAGTCCAAGTACACATTGGTTTTCAGCATAGTAAAACTGACACACACTTATTTAGACTGTTTTCATTTTATTGCTTAGGTCTAATTTTATTTTCATTTAGTAATTAGTTTCAAATGCTGTCACCCATTTCCACTGAGTCCAAGTACACATTGCTCAGCACAGGGGGAAACTGGACACTTTATTTAGACTGTTTTCATTTTATTGTTTAGGTCTAATTCTTATTTTCATTTTAAAAATGATTCAGTCATTGCTCACCCATTTCCACTGAGTCCAAGTACACATTGCCTAGCACAGGTGAAACTGGACAATTTATTTATGGACTGTTTTCATTTTATTGCTTAGGTCTAATTCTTATTTTCATTTAGTACTATTCAGTCATTGCTCACCTCATTTTCCACTTGTGGAGTCCAAGTACACATTGCCTAGCACAGGGGGAAACTGGACACTTTTATTTAGACTGTTTTCATTTTATTGCTTGTGTCTAATTCTTATTTTCATTTAGTACTATTCAGTCATTGCTCACCCATTTCCACTGAGTCCAAGTACACATTGTCAAAGTGCACAGGGGGGAAACTGGAACACACTTTATTTAGACTGTTTTCATTTTATTTGCTAGGTCTAATTCTTATTTTCATTTAGTACTATTCAGTCATTGCTCACCCATTTCCACTGAGTCCAAGTAATACATTGCTCAGCACAGTGGGGGAAACTGGACACTTTATTTAGACTGTTTTCATTTTATTGCTTAGGTCTAATTCTATTTTCATTTAGTACTATTCAGTCACAGTTCACCCATTTCCACTGAGTCCAAGTACACATTGCCTAGCATGCTGTGGGGAAACTGACACTTTATTTAGACTGCTTTTATTTTATTTATTAGGTCTAATTTTATTTTCATTTGGGCATTATTCAGTCATTGCTCACCCATTTCCACTGAGTCCAAGTGGGTCACTGCTCAGTGCTGTGGGGAACTTGACACTTTATTTAGACTGTTTTCATTTTATTGCTTAGGTCTAATTCTTTCATTTAGTACTATTCAGTCATTGGTCACCCATTTCCACTGAGTCCAAGTACACATTGCCTAGCACAGGGGGTGAAACTGGACACTTTATTTAGACTGTTTTCATTTTATTGCTTGGGTCTAATTCTTATTTTCATTTAGTACTATTCAGTCATTGCTCACCCATTTCCACTGAGTCCAAGTACACATTGCCTAGCACAGGAAGGCTTTGGACACTTTATTTGAACTGTTCAGTACAATACATGTAGATTAATTCTGTATTTTGTTTGATATTATTCAGTCATTGTCACCCATTTCCACAAGGTCAAGTACACATTGTGCCTAGCACAGGGGGAAACTGGACACTTTATTTAGACTGTTTTTTTCATTTTATTGCTTAGGGTCTAATTCTTATTTCATTTAGTACTATTCAGTCATTGCTCACCCATTTCCACTGAGTCCAAGTACACATTGCCTAGCACAGGAAACTGGACACTTTGTTTAGAACTGTTTTCATTTTATTGGCTTAGGTCTATTCTTATTTTCATTTAGTACTGTTAGTCATTGCTCACCATTTCCACTGAGTCCAAGTACACATTGCCTGGCACAGGGGGAAACTGGACACTTTATTTGAGCTGTTTTCATTTTATTGTTTAGGTCATTCTTATTTTCATTTAGTACTATTCATTGCTCACCCATTTCACATGGGTCAAGTACACATTGCTGGCTGAGTGGGAAACTGGACACTTTATTTAGACTGTTTTCATTTTTATTGCTTAGGTCTAATTCTTATTTTAATTATTACTATTCAGTCATTGCTCACCCATTTCCACTGAATTAAATGCCCAGTACTGCCTAGCACAGGGGAAACTGGACACTTTATTTGAACTGTTTTCATTTATTGTTTAGGTCTAATTCTTATTTTCATTTAGTATATTCAGTCATTGCTCACCCATTTCCACTGGGTCCAAGTACACATTGCCTAGCATAAAACTGGACACTTTATTTGAACTGTTTTCATTTGTTATGTGGGTCTAATTCTTATTTTTCATTAGTACTATTCAGTCATTGCTCACCCATTTCCACTGAGTCCAAGTACACTTTGCCTAGCACAGGGGGGAAACTGGACACTTTATTGAACCTGTTTTCATTTTATTGTTTAGGTCTAATTCTTATTTTCATTTAGTACTATTCAGTCATTGCTCACCCATTTCCACTGGGTCAAGTACATTGCCTGGCACAGGGGTGAAACTGGACACTTTATTTAGACTGTTTTCATTTATTGCTTAGGTCTAATTCTTATTTTCATTTAGTACTATTCAGTCATTGCTCACCCATTTCCACTGAGTCCAAGTACACATTGCCTAGCACAGAGAGAAACTGGACCTTTATTTGAACTGTTTTCATTTTATTGCTTAGGTCTAATTCTTATTTTTCATTTAGTACTATTCAGTCATTGCTCACCCATTTCCACTGAGTCCAAGTACACATTGCCTAGCACAGAGGCTGGACACTTTATTTTGAACTGTTTTCATTTTATTGCTTGGGTCTAATTCTTATTTTCATTTAGTACTATTCAGTCATTGCTCTTGTTCCACTGAATTGATACACATTGCCTAGCACAGGGGGGAAACTGGACACTTTATTTGAACTGTTTTCATTTTATTGCTTGGGTCTAAACTATTGTGTGCCATTTAGTACTATTCAGTCATTGCTCACCCATTTCCACTGAGTCCCAGTACACATTGCCTAGCACACAGGGGGAAACTGGTTTGCTTTATTTGAACTGTTTTCATTTTATTGCTTAGGTCTAATTCTTATTTTCATTTAGTACTATTCAGTCATTGCTCACCCATTTCCACTGAGTCCAGTACACATTGCCTAGCACAGGGGGAAACTGGACACTTTATTTAGACTGTTTTCATTTTATTGCTTAGGTCTAATTCTTATTTTCATTTAGTACTATTCAGTCATTGCTCACCCATTTCCACTGAGTCCAAGTACACATTGCCTAGCACAGGGGGGAAACTGGACCTTTATTTAGACTGTTTTCATTTTATTGTGGGTCTAATTCTTGCTGCACAAATTTAGTATATTCAGTCATTGCTCACCCATTTCCACTGAGTCCAATACACATTGCCTAGCACAGGGGGAAACTGGACACTTTATTTAGACTGTTTTCATTTTATTGCTTAGGTCTGGTCTTATTGCTAATTTTAGTACTATTCAGTCATTTGCTCACCCATTTCCACTGGTCCAATGCACATTGCCTAGCACAGGGGGAAACTGGACACTTTATTTGAACTATTCTTTCATTTTTATTGCTTAGGTCTAATTCTTATTTTCATTTAGTGCTGCATATTTACTACTCTCCTTTTTTTCCAGTGTATCCAAGTACTTACTGCCCAGCACAGGGATCAAACTCACTATTACTTTATCATCAAATTCAGAAATCAATATTTAATCTAATAAGCTTTTTTCCTATAGATAAATTGAGAGTTTAATTCCTGGGTTGTGCAGTGTGCAAAGCATATTCTGGCATGATTAAAGAAGAGACATACACTACAACAGGAATACTTTATATGGTCCATGATGATATGTTATTCTCACTGATGTCCATCCTATGAAGTTTTAGTATTTGTGACATTCAAGATAATTTTTTAAAAATTTGAAATAGATGGGTAGGTTGAAATAAATAGGGTAGGTTGAAAAATTCATTAAAAGTTAAATTGTTTTCTGAATAAAATAAATGGAGATGAAATTGTAATATGATAAATGGACAGATCCAAATAAACAGATTAAATGGAGAGGATGGCAGGGAGCGGATGGCAAAAAAAACAAACTTATATAACATATCACACTCGGCAGTTTGGGACTTGAGCAGAAGAGCCCTAATTAATCCAAGAGATTTCCTAATTAGTAAATTCATTTGATGTTCATGGTGTCAATACAATGTTTCAGTCAATCCATTCTACAGCCTTCATCAGGTGTTGAAAGATCCCTTCTGTAATTCTGAGAATAGTCATTATAATTCCAAGATTTGTTCAGACAAATTTATTCCTTTCTGCTGTTGATGTGGTTGCCTCTATATTTCAGATAATCCATTCTACAGCCTTCATCAGATGTACAAAGATAATTTCTGTTATTTTGAGAAGAGCTATTAATATTCCATGATTTGTTCAAACAAATGAATTTCTTTGTGCTATTGATGTTGTTACAGAATGTTTCAGCCAATCCATTCTACTGCCTTCTCCAGGTGTACAGACCCAGAACAGAAAGAGATCATTTTGGTAATGCAGATCATATTGGAAAAGGGAAAAAATTCAGAATATGCTAGTTTTATGTTTTTATATGTTTTGAAAATATTTTTTTGCAGAAGCTGATGCCCGTGGAAAAGGTCTAGGAAAAGAATCAGTTCTCATGATGATGAGATTTGGTAAATAAAACAATATTTTAATTCAAATTATCTCCTCATTAAAATGAACCTGCAAAAAAACTGAGAAAGTATGATTAATTGTATTTAATATGATGGAAATTTCAACAAGCAGATTGTTTAAAATAATGCTTATGTGAATTCTAGCCATTTATATTTTTGTACATCAAGATGGAAATGAGGATCCCAGTTTGTTTTTCTTCCTACACCAGTTTTTCTCAACCATATTTTTGACTTCAGGGCGCTCTTGTAGAATAACTAAAACTCTGGGGAATGCTTTAAATTTTAATAGGAAAAAATTTGTCATGAAATTTGAAAATATGAATTTTTGTTTAGCATTTCCCAAAGAAGATTAGTGGTACAGTTTTCATTTAAAGAGATTTATGAAGATTCATTTGCTTTCTTTTTTTTTTAGAGTAGCTAATAATAATGGATTTAAATCCTTTGAAACAAGCAAAAGGGAAATGTTTATCTGCTCCTTCTTAAAGATTAAGGAATTATAGCATCTAGTTTAAAATATCAAATGACAAAGACTTGACATGGACGACATGTGCTTGGTGTCTCTAGGATTTTAAATATAAGGATTTGGCAAACTTGGGCATTCATACCAGAAAAAAAAACAGTGTGACAAAAGGATTGTTTTTCCATTGACATAACTATTATTTTAACTACCTTCATTTCTTGCCAGTGTGTGGTGCATTGAATATCGGCTCAGAATGAGAAATCGGGGAGCCGAGTTCGAATTCCAGCTGAATTCATTACATTCCTTTACGCACAAATACCCTTGGGAAAGGTATTAATCCATCTATTCCTTCCAGTTATGGGTTAAATAACAGGACAGATTGGGTTCTATAGCCTTGGTCGGCAACCAGTCTACCGCAGAAAGCAATGGCAACCTACTGCGGGATAATCTTCTGCCCAGTCAGTCATGTCTCTTTCGAGACATGATCGCCCAAAGCGTGTATCGCGCATGGCACTTAACTGACTGACATTTTTTTTTTTTTCATAAGCATTTCACTGCCACTACTTCGCAGGGGGCTACATAGAGTGGAGGAAGGATGGTTAAATATAGGAAATGTCAGAGGGTGGGTGATAGGCGGGTAAGGATACCGAGAATGAGGGTTGTGTAGATGAGAGTGTTCTGAGAATAATTGGAAGTTAGTGTGATAGGAGGTGTCTATTGACCCTACATTTAAACACCTGGAGATTGTAGCTGTCAGGAAAGCAGACTTGTGGAAGGGAATTCCACAGGTGTGAAGTGCGAGAAAAGAAGCTGTTGGAGTAGAAATTACGGTTACATCTTATCTGTTTAACTGTAAAAGGGTGGGACCTAGTTGCTAATCTAGTATCTCGTGCAAATTTGTGCTTAGGCGGCACCAGTGATCTAAGTTCATCGAAGCAGAAGCCATGAAAGTACTTGTAGAAGAGGCACAGGGAAGCCACATCATGCCGGTGAGAGAGTGGTTGCAGCCAGTCTGCCAAGTCAGTATCAACCACGTTACAGATTCTCCTTTGTATTTTGTCAAGAATCCCAAGGAAAGTAGCAGGGGCACCCGACCAGATTTGGCAGCAGTTTTCAATACATGGGCGGATGGTAGATTTGTATATGTCCAGAATAGATTCAGGTGGGAAAAACTTCCGGGCCCTGCACGGAGAGCCGACTTTCATAGTGGCAGATTTGGCAATGGATTCAATATAGTCATTCCATTTGAGGCGTAGTGTTTTACTCTCTGGGAGGCAAGCCTGTTCCATGCTAATGGGAGGTAGATGCGATTGTCTATGGTGGTTAGTTGATAACAGCTTCGTTTTAGAAGCATTGAAATTTACTAGCCATTTCCTACCCCAGGCCACTATGGATTGGAGGTCCTTTTCAAGCTCGGCAGCAAGGTTCGCTTTGTTGCCCACACCGGGTTTTTGATCGAGGCAAGAGTAGATTGTGGTGTCATCGGTGTACATGCCTACTTGGGATCTAATGGCATCGGGGAGATCATTAATGTACATCAGAAAGAGTGTGGGACCTAGGATAGAACCTTGAGGGACTCCCACGTTCGTATGGTAGTTTTGGGAGGCATGCCCATTTAATACTACCTTCAATGTGCGGTTAGAGAGGAATGACTGGATGAAGTCAAACAGATGTCCAGTCATACCATAGCTCCGCAGTTTGCATAAAAGGACAGCATGATTAAAACTGTAATAAAACGTAAACATTTGATAAAACACTGTTGGCAATTAGCTGATGTTTTGCCAAAGATTCCAATTTGTGTGAAATCTACACAATGTTTTTTTGGTAATTTTTTAAATGTTATTTTTCATATGTTAAGCCTTGAGGAAGGCAAAAGGGAAAGTATAATCCATTCATTCTTAAAGATTAAGAAATTATAGCAAGCAGTTTAAAATATAAAATGAAAAAAAAGTCTTGACTTAGACATGAGCTTTGTGTCTCAAGTGTTTTAAAAGTAAAGATTTGGCAAACTTGGACAACAAAAAAATAGTATCAAAAAGATGTTTTTTGTTTTTGACACTGCTATTTTAACTACCTTCACTTCTTGGTAATATTTATTGTCCATAGACATTGAAAGTAGAGAACTTCTTAATAACAATAATTACTTATTCTCAAACAGTTTTCTCAAGGTTATAATTCAGCTTATCTAACATTTCTAACTAAAAGTCACCAAAAAATAGAAGAGAAAAAGAAAAACTTGTAAAACTAAACAAAAAGCGTTTTGGGCAAACTTGGACTTTCGTGTCCATAAAAAATGGAGTGTAAAAAAGATAGTTTTTCTATTGCCGTCACTATTATTTTGATTAGACTCACTCCTCACCAATGTTTTCTGTTTAAAAAACAATGATCATTAGAACTGTAATAAAATGTAAACATATAAAAAAACTGTTGGCAATTAGCTGATGTTTTCTAATTTGTGTGAAATCTGTGCATGTTTTGCTTTAGTAATTTTTTGTAAGTTTGTTTTTTATATAAGGAAGACAATAAAAAAATAATTATTCGCTCCTACTTAAAGATTAAGGAATTATAGCATCTAATTTAAAATATCAAATGACAAAGACTTGACATGGACAACATGTGCTTGGTGTCTCTAGGATTTTAAATATAAGGATTTGGCAAACTCGGAGATTCATCCCAGAAAAAAAAACACTGTGACAAAAGGATTGTTTTTCCATTGACATAACTATTATTTTAACTACCTTCATTTCTCGCCAGTGTTTATTGTTAAAGTAAGGTGATGATTAAAACTGTAATAAAACGTAAACATTTGATAAAACACTGTTGGCAATTAGCTGATGTTTTGCTAACAATTCTAATTTGTGTGAAATCTGTGCATGATTTGCTTTGGTAATTTTTTGTAAATTTATGTTTTTTATATAAGAAAGATAGAAGGAATTATCCACTCCTATTTAAAGATTAAGGAATTATAGAATCCAGTTTAAAATATCAAATGACAAAGACTTGACTTAGACGTGGAAGACATGTGCATTGTGTCTCTAGCGCTTGAAAAAATAAAGAGTTTTTAAATATAAAAATAATTCATAAATTACTCTTCTGTTATCTTGGATACACCTGGCCACCTTTCAGAGTACATTAGCACACTCAGGCACACTGGTTGAGAAACGCTGTCCTAGACTATATTTTTTTTTCATGCAATTGTCGATTAATCATGCCAGATCTTGAATATCAAAAAACATTTTTCATACCATTATAGATTAATCACTCCAGATCTTCAATATCAAAAAAACATTTTTCATTTCATTATAGATTAATCACTCCAGATGATGAATATCAAAAAACATTTTTCATACCATTATAGATTAATCACTCCAGTTCTTCAATATCAAAAAAACATTTTTCATTTCATTATAGATTAATCACTCCAGATGATGAATATCAAAAAACATTTTTCATACCATTGTAGATTAATCACTCCAGATCGTGAATCTCAAAAAAACATTTTTCATACCATTATAGATTAATCACTCCAGATCTTCAATATCAAAAAAACATTTTTCATTTCATTATAGATTAATCACTCCAGATCGTGAATCTCAAAAAAACATTTTTCATACCATTATAGATTAATCACTCCAGATCGTGAATCTCAAAAAACATTTTTCATTTCATTATAGATTAATCACTCCAGATGATGAATATCAAAAAGGTTCTTTAAATATCTGCTCTTTAAAAGTACATGAATTTATAGAAATACTTTTAAGTAAGTTGATGTTTGAACTCATAAAATCAAGTAATTCAGAAGTAAATATCTTCTTCAGGATCATGGTTCTCCAAACTTCCTATCATTCATAGTTCTTAGTAATATGTGGAGAAATTGGGCAAGGTCATATGTAACTGGCAAAAATGTTCAACAAACAGAATTAACAATGTACGATAAGAAAAAGAAGAAGGTAAAAATAATACTAAGCAAACAATAAATATGCAAGTCAAAACTCGGCTAGGCAGCAGTAATAAGTTCACAAAGTAAGAATGGTGTTCAAATTCAAAAGGGATACAGTCAAATGATTATATCATTCTGATTTCAAGTGATGATTCAGCAATACTTCTGAAACAGTCTGGATTAAAAATGTATTCTCTCATTTCTTTAGTGGACAATGACTAAAATAAAACAGTTGACTGAAAGGAATTGACAAACACATGTACAGTGCTGATAATCACACTAGTAGAGACTAAATTCAAAGAAAACTGTGCCTTTTTTTAAAATAATTTCATAGTTGTTCTGATGGTACCAACACTTTATGAATTTCTTGAAATGTACTAGATTATCATTGATGCACAATACTTGGCCATAGTTAAGTGTAATTGTAAAAAATGCTCAGCAAACAGAATTGACAACGTTACCAATAAACAATAAGAAAAGAAAGATAAAAAAAACAGGGCAAAGTAATACTAAGCAAAGAATATATATGTAAGACGATACTAGGCAAGGCAATAGACATAAGATAAAAAGTTCACTAAGTCAGAACAGTATTCAAAATCAAAAGGGATACAGTCTAGTGATTATAGCATTCTGACTTGAAAACAAGAAAGAATAAATATATAGTCATCCTTTTTTATTGGTTAGGAAGAAATCCCAGCATGCATTTTGGAAAGGGGATGCTTGTGTTTTTACTATCCCTCCCACTGCCTGTTTTGTCCACTTTTATTGATTAGGAAGGAGTCCCATCATGCAACTGTAGGATTTGTCTATAAATTTAAGGAGGGAGATGCTTGTCTTTTTACCATCCTTTCCATTGTTTGTTTTGTTGGCCATTTCTACAAGCACATCAAGTAGGTTACTTGTAGTTTTTCTTTGTCTATCTTGCTTTCGGTATGTCCTGTGAGTGTTGAATTTTCCAAGGCCCCTTTTCTGATAATGTGTCTCAGGAAATTTGAACTGCCTCTTTCTGATGCAAAGTATAAGTGTTTTTTTTATTTTTATTTTCCTTAAAACTTTCTCATTGCTTACATGCTCCATATGTGATATTCTCAGCATCCTTCTGTAGAACCACATCTATGTTGCCTCAATTTGCCTCTTCACCTGTGAGGAGATTTTCCAGTGTTCACAGCTATATAAGATAATTGATATTACATAACAGCTAAGCACGCTTTTCTTTGCATTCTCAAAATCTGTTTATAGCACATCTCTGTTGCCTCATGTCTCTTCTTCATCTGTGAGGAAATTCTTCAGTATTCATTGACATATAGAATAATTGATATCACAGTTATTTCACACTCTTTTCTTTGTTTCTAATAAAATTTTCCTTTTTCTTAATACATTGCTTAGGTTTTGGAAAACATTTTTAAATTAAGTTTCATTTTTCATCATTTGTTTTAATATTCACCAGATAGTTAAAAAATCTCTAATTTTACTCAAATCTTGATAATAGCCAGACATCCAGCCTAACCATTAACCCATGTCAAATCATCCTAAAACCTGAGCTTAGATTAGTTTTGGCACAAAGCCACATGTATGGAGCTCTCAGTAAAAATCAAACTCACTGCTCAATAGTAATAGTTAGACAGACTAGCTTGTTAACCATTACCTCATCTTGAGGCATCTTAAGCTTAGCTTAGTTTAGCACATAGCCAAGAATATGGGGCACACAGTGAAACTCAAACTCATGACACAGTAGTAAAGGTAAACCACACTAGTCTTGTCAAAATGCCCTAAAATATAAAGTTTAACTTAGTTTTGGTACAAGGCCATGAGTATAGTGCACTCTGGGGATTGAAACCATTACTCAGTAGTAATGATCTGAGAGACTAGGTTCCTATATATATTTTTTTAATTATTTCACCCCTATAAGGGTGGGAATGCCACTAGTACACAGGGATTTACAGGGAGTGAAAAGAAAAAAGAAAACCGAGAATAGAGAAGATTGAAGATAAAACAGAAGATAAATGAGATTTAAGAAAATAGAAGATGGCAATTGACATTGCATTTAAATTTTTGAAGATTGTAGTTATCAGGAAAGCAAGTAAACAAAAGAGAGTTCCACAAGCAGGAAATGTGAGAAAAGAAACTGTTGGAGTAGAAGTGATGATAGCATTTAGCTATTTCAGTTGTAAAAGGGTAGGACCGAGATGCTAATCTAGTAGTACACTTAAATTCATGTAGTTATGGCACCAGGGAAAAAGCAAGTCAGAGAAGTTGTCATGAAAATATTTGTAGAAAAGACAGATGGAAGCTATGTCACATAGATGAGAAAGTGACTGAAGTCGAGATGCCTGAACAGTACCACTTACATCACAGACCCTTCTTTAGATTTTAAGAAACCTGAGGTATATAACAGGAGCACCAGACAAGATATGGCAGCTGTATTCAATGCACATAGATTTGTAAATGTGCAAGATGGTTTCTGATGAGAAAAATCTTTTGTCTCGACACAGTGACCCAACTTTTCTTGCAGTAGATGCAGCTATTGGTTTGATGTAGTTGTTTTACTTCAGGTCAGTTGAAAATGTAGGGTGCAGTGTGTGGCTCTCCTGGGGTCTAACATCAGTCATGCTGATGGTAAGCAGAAAAAGTTCTCTATTGTGGCTAAAAACACAGTGAAGTGTCTGTAGTCATCTGGATTAGTGGTAATGAGTTTTTCCATGGGTTATCTGTATTAGCAATGATTGTTTTTCCATGGATTATCTGGAATAGTGGTAATTGTTTTTTCATGGATTGTCTGGATTAGTAGTAATGAGTGTTTTTCCATGGGTTATCTGTATTAGCAATGATTGTTTTTCCATGGATTATCTGGAATAGTGGTAATTGTTTTTTCATGGATTGTCTGGATTAGTAGTAATGAGTGTTTTTCCATGGGTTATCTGGATTAGCAATGATTGTTTTTCCATGGATTATCTGGAATAGTGGTAATTGTTTTTTCATGGATTGTCTGGATTAGTAGTAATGAGTGTTTTTCCATGGGTTATCTGTATTAGCAATGATTGTTTTTCCATGGATTATCTGGAATAGTGGTAATTGTTTTTTCATGGATTGTCTGGATTAGTAGTAATGAGTGTTTTTCCATGGGTTATCTGGATTAGCAATGATTGTTTTTCCATGGATTATCTGGAATAGTGGTAATTGTTTTTTCATGGATTGTCTGGATTAGTAGTAATGAGTGTTTTTCCATGGGTTATCTGGATTAGCAATGATTGTTTTTCCATGGATTATCTGGAATAGTGGTAATTGTTTTTTCATGGATTGTCTGGATTAGTAGTAATGAGTGTTTTTCCATGGGTTATCTGTATTAGCAATGATTGTTTTTCCATGGATTATCTGGAATAGTGGTAATTGTTTTTTCATAGATTGTCTGGATTAGTAGTAATGAGTGTTTTTCCATGGGTTATCTGGATTAGCAATGATTGTTTTTCCATGGATTATCTGGAATAGTGGTAATTGTTTTTTCATGGATTGTCTGGATTAGTAGTAATGAGTGTTTTTCCATGGGTTATCTGGATTAGCAATGATTGTTTTTCCATGGATTATCTGGAATAGTGGTAATTGTTTTTTCATGGATTGTCTGGATTAGTAGTAATGAGTGTTTTTCCATGGGTTATCTGTATTAGCAATGATTGTTTTTCCATGGATTATCTGGAATAGTGGTAATTGTTTTTTCATGGATTGTCTGGATTAGTAGTAATGAGTGTTTTTCCATGGGTTATCTGGATTAGCAATGCTTGTTTTTCCATGGATTATCTGGAATAGTGGTAATTGTTTTTTCATGGATTGTCTGGATTAGTAGTAATGAGTGTTTTTCCATGGGTTATCTGGATTAGCAATGATTGTTTTTCCATGGATTATCTGGAATAGTGGTAATTGTTTTTTCATGGATTGTCTGGATTAGTAGTAATGAGTGTTTTTCCATGGGTTATCTGTATTAGCAATGATTGTTTTTCCATGGATTATCTGGAATAGTGGTAATTGTTTTTTCATAGATTGTCTGGATTAGTAGTAATGAGTGTTTTTCCATGGGTTATCTGGATTAGCAATGATTGTTTTTCCATGGATTATCTGGAATAGTGGTAATTGTTTTTTCATGGATTGTCTGGATTAGTAGTAATGAGTGTTTTTTCATGGATTATCTGGAATAGTGATAATGTTTGTCTTTCATGCATTATGTGGATTCTTCTTCTATGTGCCATGTCCTTTCAGGACATAGGCAATTATGGCTTTCCACGTCTCCCTATTCCTGGTGGCTCTAAGCACACTTTCTCCTGTTACCCCACCCAAACCCCACTCTGCCATCCACCTGCTTGGGCACTTATTAGTGACAATTATTATATTTCTATGAATTATCTGGATTAGTGGTAATAATTATTTTTTTCATGGAATCATGCTTAACCCCAGGGTCATCTTCTGATAAAGGTTTTGATGGTGGTCCAGCTATTGTTTTCATAGCAACATGTGCATCAGATATGAACTTCTATAGGGTGACGTCATTGTTTAACTCAAAATACTTTCTTCAAGTAGACTTGTTGTCTAGAAATGTCATTTTTATGTAGATACTATAGATCTTAAGATGTGTAGGTGGCATAACAGTTATTGGTGTGAAAAATGTATTTGTCAGGTCAAGTTCAATTTCCAGCCTAATCTAACTTTAGACTTATGCCTTTGAAAAAGGCATGAATCCATCTCTTCCTTTCTAACTTCTTTTGGTTAAATAGTAGAGTAGACTGACCTTTCTAGTTTTGATGGCAGGAGAAGAATATTTCTTAGCTTAAAATCCAGACAGTTTCTTCCCAAGAACTGATACTTTTTGAAACAGACTCCTGAGATGATGCTTTCCTGATTACTACAATGTTAACTGCTTCAAATCTGGGACAACTGTTATCCTACATATCCCTATAATCTGCACTTCTTACATCCATATAACCACCTCACTTCAATAACCCTCTACCTCAACTGGCCTTGAATTGGGAGAAGAAAGAAAAAACGAATACAAAACAATAGGAAACGATTTAACTATCTTTGCCAAGAAGACTTGACAGACATTAAAAAGAAAAGAATCTCTGGAAAGTCATGGTTATAGAAAGAAATGGAATGTAAAACAAAACAATATTGGTATCAATGGTCAAACTAAGTAGTTTTCATGTAAGTAAAGTTTATTATTGACCACTCAGTCAGTTAAATGCCATATGGGATACACGCTTTGGGCGATCATGTCTCGAAAGAGACATGACTGACTGGGCAGAAGATTATCCCGCAGTAGGTTGCCATTGCTTTCTGCGGTAGACTGGTTGCCAGCCAAGGCTATAGAACCCAATCTGTCCTGTGATTTAACCCATAACTGAAAGGAATAGATGGATTAATACCTTTCCCAAGGGTATTTGCGCATAGGTGAATGCAATGAATTCAACAGGAATTCAAACTTGGCTCCCTGATTTCTCTTTCCGAGCCGATATCCACTGCACCACAATGCAAATCCATTAACCACTATCATCTTACCATTGTAAAATTCCTCAGTAAAAGTTTATGTATTTTTGACTAAAAGATAAAAACATATGGATGCGACAAATGACAAAGTAAAAAATGCATTCAAATATAATTATTTTCTGAATTATTTTTATTCTAGGAATAGAATGTCTTCTACTCAAAGAATTCACTGCAAAAATTGGAATTTCAAATACAAGCAGTCTTGGATTATTCCGTAAACTTGGTTTTGAAGAGGTAAGTTTTTATATATATTATGGAAAGTTTCAGAGATTTATCAAATGGAGTAACACTCAACATATTTTAATTTATTTGTTTCAACATTATTTTTAATAGATACTCATATTTAATTAAAAACAGCGTATCTACTCAAATACAAGTATCTATTAAAAATAATGCTCAAACAAATATATTAAAAGATGTTAGTTGTTAATCCATTTTGTTAATCTCCTGATCTTTCCATAACATTGTCTGTTTATATTAAGATACACTTTCAGAGCAAATATGAATGTTACAAAGAATCAGAAATTTGTGTTTGTAAAGCTTGGTTCGGCTTTGTTTTGACTGTGAAATCATTTGTAGTCAAGTAGTCTAAGACATGTCAGATCAATTAATGGCTTCCCCTATGTTGCTAGTGGTTGCAGGTTCAAATCCTTTTGAATAACATATTTTCCTATCAAAATTTCTCAAAAATATTCATGTATATATGTAAAATATTTAAATAAAATAAATTTTTTCAAAGTTCAAATCTGTTGAATGATCATTTCAACATGAAATTCCTAAGAGAGATTTCACATCACCTCAGCAACTAACATATTTTTCAAAAATGAAAATAAAAAAGAAAGAAATAAAAAAATCACAGTTAAGAAATAAGAAATTTACGTCACGAAAAATTTGGTTAGCAATTAACGTTTATTTTTTTATTTTACTTTTAGATAGAGTTGTAAGTGAAAAAATTGGAAAATTTGGCTTCGTCTAGCTTTACAAGGGGAAGGATGGAATAGGAAGTGGTGTTAAATTGAGAATTGGGTTAAACAAATCAGAAGGAAATGGAGGGGTAAGGATAAAGAAAAAGAAAAGAAAAGGAAAAATTTCATATTTTAGAGATGCTCGATACATGTCAAACAAAACTAACCGTTTATAAATGGGTTAAAGTATTAGAAAAAAGATTTTTTAGAAAAAACATACTTAGAAGAAAAAAGCAGATATAAGATTTAAATAAATTTAATTAAGTTAATCTAATTAAAGATAAATTTAGATATAGATAAACTAAAATGAAAATAAAATAAAAATAAAAATAAAATTAAAAATAAATAAAATAAAATAAATAATTAAAATAAAATAAAAATAAAATTAAAAATAAATAAAATAAAATAATTAATTAAAAATAAAATAAAAATAAAAATATACATATATATATATATATATATATATAATATATAACAGTGTTTATATATATATAATAAATACTGTTTGATTAAAAACAGAGTATCTACTCAAACACAACTATCTATTAAAAGTAATGTTCAAATAAATAAATTAAAATATATATGTTTATCAAAATTTATATGGAACCAAAAAGAAAACATTACTACCAAAACTAAATGAGAAATAGTAAAAAGAGCACCACCACACAGCAGTAATAGCAAAAGTTGTAAATTATGCCTCAAGAGAAGCTAGTAATAATCAGTTTTGAAAATCAAAGTAAAATACTAAACAAAAGAAACGAGATAAAAAGAAAATGTAGACATGCAAACAAATACCTACTTTGCTACACAAGCAACAATAAATAACAACAAAAATAAAACATAAATATACAATATAAAAAATAAAAATATAAATACAAATATACAAACACTCAATCCTGTCAATAAACAGAAAATAATAAACAAAAACAAAATATACAAATAATATAAATACAAAAGTAAAAATATATGCAAACATCCAACCACAACAAAAACAGAAAATAACACAGCAGCCACCTAATAAAAACACGCACATAAAGCCCACAAACACAAATATTCATAAAAACACAAACACCAAACCATGATTCAGAAAAAATAAACTGTGGCACAGCATAACATACCAAGACATTAAGAAAAAAGGTCAAACCAATAAAACAGGTCAATACAATAAAAGAGCCCAACCCAAAATAAAAACTAATATAAAGCTGTTAAACAAACACCCACTCATGTGTACACTAAAAAAATAAAAACATAAAACATAACCAATAAAAATAAATCAAATACTTGCATAAAGAGGAAAAAATAAACAAAAAGAAAAAAAAAATCAACCGATCACAAACAAGACTACTCTAACAAAAATTATGCCATACTCTATATAAACAAGACAAAAAAGGGACCTAATGGAGCCACAGCTTTGATGAGTAAGAACATCATAATGGTGTCCTCACAAAACTTTGAAGTTGGCTTGAACCTGTTCAGTTAAAGTGACAAATTCTTTGTGCTTATATATATATATATATATATATATATATATATATATATATATAATTAGTAACCAGTTATTGGTCAGAATCAAATTAGACCAATACACAGCTGTATTGAAAAGGGCTCAATACATATGCAATGTAGAACTTTTAAATATTTGAAGTTGAAAGTCAGCCAATTATGCTACCTTGGTTTCAACCTTTGGTATCTTCAGGTTGAAACCAAGGTAGTATAATCAGCTAACTTCCAAATATATATATATATATATATATATATATTAATTCAGATACTTCAATCCAAGGGAAAAAAGCAGAAAGGTAAATTCCAAAGACCCGATCCTAATTAATATTAAAAATTTTATTTTAATATTAAAAAATGATACAGGAAGAGAGCTCCATGTAATAAAATATTACAGAGCAAATATATATTAAAAAAGGATTAATTCAAAGATGTTGAATGGCCATTTCGATATGAAGATCCCCACGGGGGATAACACATCACCTCAGCAACAGAAAAATCCTTTCAGAAACTGGAGAAAAATTAGTCTACTTTTCCTTTTTAAATAGATTTGCAAAGAAATTAAAAAAGAAAATAAAAAATAAAAATAAAGAAAAAGAAAAAGATCAAATAAAATCAAATAAACAAGAAAAGAAAAAGTTGACATCGTCTGGGTTCAAAAAAAAGGAAAGAGAATTGTAACTAAAAATTAACAGACAGCCGTGTTAAATCGACGTAAGGTTAAGCAACACGGAAAAAAGGTGGGAGATAAGAGAGATAAAGGAAGGAAGGGAGGGAAAAAGAAAAGAAAAGAAAGAAAATTTTTTTTAAATATTACAGACGCTGGACAAATTCAAAAACCTAACTTCCCAAAAACGTTGAAGTATTAGAAAAAGGCCTTTACTTAAAAAGGCATAATTATTTATAAAAGGGAATAAAAAGATATAGGATTTAAAATAAAATTATTTTAAAAAAAAATTAGGTCATTTGAATTAAACTAAATAAAGACATCACTAGGTAAAAAAAAAAAAAAATTTATTTACAATTATACATACATATAGAAGTACACACATACATACATACATATACACACACACAATTCTACGATTAAGAATACATATATACACACACATACATTCAATTTCATACATTTAATCGTAGAATTGTGTGTGTGTATATGTATGTATGTATGTGTGTACTTCTATATGTATGTATAATTGTAAATGAATTTTTTTTTTTTTTTACCTAGTGATGTCTTTATTTAGTTTAATTCAAATGACCTAATTTTTTTTTAAATAATTTTATTTTAAATCCTATATCTTTTTATTCCCTTTTATAAATAATTATGCCTTTTTAAGTAAAGGCCTTTTTCTAATACTTCAACGTTTTTGGGAAGTTAGGTTTTTGAATTTGTCCAGCGTCTGTAATATTTAAAAAAAATTTTCTTTCTTTTCTTTTCTTTTTCCCTCCCTTCCTTCCTTTATCTCTCTTATCTCCCACCTTTTTTCCGTGTTGCTTAACCTTACGTCGGTTCAACACGGCCGTCTGTTAAGTTTTAGTTACAATTCTCTTTCCTTCTTTTACGAACCCAGACGATGTCAATTTTTTTCTTTTCTTGTTTATTTGATTTTATTTGATCTTTTTCTTTTTCTTTTTCTTTATTTTTATTTTTTATTTTCTTTTTTAATTTCTTTGCAATCTATTTAAAAAGGAAAAGTAGACTAATTTTTCTCCAGTTTCTGAAAGGATTTTTCTGTTGCTGAGGTGATGTGTTATCCCCCGTGGGGATCTTCATATCGAAATGGCCATTTAACATCTTTGAATTAATCCTTTTTTAATATATATATATATATATATATATATGGTTTTAAGTTTATGCAATATTTATGAGTAAAAAGTTAAAATAATATTGATAGACTGTATTTAAGTATAAAATATAAAAGTGGACACTAAGGTCAACACCAAGTAGTGACAGTCTGTTTCATGCTTGAACACAATTTTCATGGCCTGAAATCCATACAACTATTGCCTTGTTAAAAAATACATTTCTGTGATATTTTAAGCTTAAAAAAATAATATTTGTTTCAAATCAGATTAATTTTACTTTAAACCAGCTAATATCTCTCAGGTAAAGTTTCAGAAAAGTATATTTAATTTTTGAAAAATTTTTTATCAAGAATTACTTTACAATGAAAGATGATTAAAAAAGGGTGCTAATTAGCTACTTTACAAAAAAAAAACCTCCTTCCAGTCAATTTGAATTAATTTTTGAAATACAGCAAAACATTTTTCTTATTGAAAATATTTAATTCAATCTATTAGCTTAAAATTAAAACTAAAGTAAAAGCTTCAAGAAAAGTTTTGTTTCTTTTAAATATTTATTTTAATCCTCAGGTATCCCAAGTCTGCAGACCTACCTTAAGACTTTGAAAAAGCAGTAGCTACTCACGCATCTATGCATCGTTCATTCAGTAATGAATTTGAACACTCTCGGCTACTGGCGTGTGTTTACATTGTCTGTAACACACTAAAGTCTTCCTTCCTCCTTTCTGAGCACCCATAGCTCAGAGGTAGAATCGTTGACGGTACTGATGAGCTGTGATACAGCCAAACAGATCTGTCTGCGGATGACTATATATATATATATATATATATATATTTGGGCAGCCACCTTTCTCTTCAGCATGTTTCATTGAAAATGACTAACAAGGAAGATTTTATTTATTTTTGATTCAATCTTGCCAGTATTCTTACATGTTTCCTTTTTGCTGGAGAAAAGAAATGTAAAAATGTTCTGTAATTATTATTTTTTCAAACACTTTTTGCCACTTTACTGGCCATTTTCAAAGGTCTTATATTTCTAATGTTATTTTTTCTGTCCTTATCTTTTGACTGTAACAATCTATTTTGTGTTTTTGAAAAGAAGCATTTTTTCAAAGCTCTCACATGCCTTGCACAACTGGAAATTGCGCAAGCATCTTACTATTTAAAAAAACTTTCAATATTCCATTTCCACTATTAAATAATGTAAGATTGATGGTAGGAGAGAATTCTTTGATATAGTGCCTCTCTAATAGCAAGGTGCTTTTGATATTGTGATTTAAATTCTTGTATTTTTGACTATAATTGACCTTAAGGGTACTTGTAAATTATGGGTTAATAAATGTTTTTTATTGCACTTTAGTTGGATAGGTAGCATATAAGACGTCTGCTCAAAGAGGTGGTAGTGTGTCCAATATAGGTATTTGATTTATGAAAAAAAATGCAATCTTGTACTGGGTATTGAAATTCATACACTATATTAGTCATTGCTAATTTACATGCGCTATGTTTCTTGTGTTTACAAGAAAAATTTAAAATAATCAAGATTGCTAAGAAAAAAGCTCTGTTAAACCAATGAAGTGAATTAACAGTAAGTTGCAGACCCTGTCTATTGTTCACCTTAAAGTATAGTTTTAAAATTTCTGCTTTAAAAACAATTATGTACTGGAAAAAAAAAAAAAAAATTCTACAAAGAGATCGCCACAGTCTGCAACATGCATGACATATTTATTGTAGCCATATCACCATCATCAGTTGTAGTTAATGTTGATATGTTGTACACCTACCTGTATACAGAAATAGGATGTTCCTATTTTATATACGTGGACATCATTGAAATAGAGAAGAGTAATTATACTGACTAGCAGTTACTAGTCGTGTACCTACTTCATGCAGCATGCAAGTCTTATATTTGGGATATATTATTACCCCCAACTTTTATTTTGGTGATTACTTATGCAGTAACCTTTTAGGGTTGCAGCACAACACCAAGAACTGGCTTATCGTGACCTCTTAAAATAACCCACCCACTTTCACCTTCTGACCTTATTCCGCCATCTAACGTAGACTTAACTTTCTATTGGTTAATTGAGACTTAGCCACAAGAAAATTCTTAATTCTGTCCTTATTCTCCCCCTTCAGTCAGTCAGTTAAGTGCCATACATGATACACGCTTGGGCGATCATGTCTCGAAAGAGACATGACTGACTGGGCAGAAGATTATCCCGCAGTAGGTTGCCATTGCTTTTTGCGGTAGACTGGTTGCCGACCAAGGCTATATAACCCAATCTGTCCTGCTATTTAACCCATAACTGGAAGGAAGAGACGGATTAATACCTTTCCCAAGGGTATTTGCGTGTAAATGACTACAATGGATTCAAATGGAATTCGAACTCGGCTCCCCGGTTTCTCGTTCCGAGCCGATAACCACTGTACCACAACGCACATTCTCCCCCTTAAATGTCTGAAAAAGAGTAACGAATTGTTTTTAAATTTCCATAAGAATCATTCCTATCACCAGTTACCAACCATCACCTGATGAAGTACAATTAATAGTTCTGAAATATGAAAAATTTTGTGTAGTGATGTAAAATATTTTTATTATAACTTCTTATAATAAAAATATTACAAGAATAATATTTTCATATATATATATGTGTATATATATATATATATGTGTATTTAGGCAGCAAATTTTCTTTTAGACATGTAAGATTAAATAAATTGCAAACATGTCTGATTATTTTTAATAAAATCTGTTCAAACTCACGGATAACCTTTCGCATATTATCATTGAAAGATGTCAAAAATGAGCTGTAAGAGTGACAGATGTTATTATGATCAATTTCTCAAGGTACCCAACTACTTTCAATCTCTTTCCGAGATCATCCTCATAGGTGTGAGTTATGATAACAAAAAATAATCACAAAACTGTGTTGCTAAAAATTACTGTAAAGTTTTTTTTGCTGTTTCAAATATGGTTGACAAATTACTAGCGTTCATTAAAATGTGAAAATTATCCAAAATGGAATTTTTTATATGTTGTAATGTCATACTCATGCAACTGTTAAAGCATGAACAAACTGTTCTTTTTATAAACATTTTAGAACATTACTACAGTATTTATAGCTGATTCTATTAATTGACAGCTTAAGTGTTTTAATGAATATTGTCTGGAGAATCTGTATTTCATATCACTCATTTATATATATATATATATTTACTATTTACGCTCTCACACCCTGATTGAGCACTCTGGAAGAATGGTAAACTTTGAAAAACAGTAGCTACTCTGGCATGTATGCATCGTTCATTCAGTAAAATGAATTAGAGCACTCTGGCTATTGGGCGCGTATAATGATAATATACATGCTAAAAAGTCTGCCTTCTTCTACTGAACACCCATAGCCTAGAGTTATAATCACCGACTGACGCCAGTTCGGTTAGGTTTCAATTCTGGGTTAAAAACCAATCAGAGTCTAACCGTACTGATGAGCTGTGATACAGCGAAACAGATCTGTCTGCGGATGACTATATATATATAAAAATGAGTGATATGAAATACCCAAAGTAGGTAAGACAGAATTAGTGAAAACCAGTTAGATGCTTAAAGTTTTTTTTATTTTGTTGTCAACGTTTCAACCTGAAAAACCATCATCAGAATAACTGGAAACAATCTAACATGTTCAACACATTAAATTTCTAACCATTATTTCATACTAAAGCACTCTTCTGTTAAGCTTAGTTTTGCACAAGTCTGGGGCACCCAGTGAGGTTCAAATTCACTACTCAGTAGTCATGGTCAACCAAACTAGCTCTAATCATTACTCCATGTTGAGACACCCTTTTACTAAGCTTAGGTTAGATTTGGTACAAGGCCACAATTATGGAGTACCCAGTGAGGATTGAAGCCATTACATGATAATTGCAGTCAACTAGACTAGCTCAGTAACTATTACTAAATGCTGAGACACCCAAATTATTATTAGTTTAGTTTGGCACAAGGCCATGACTATTGAGCATCCAGTGAGGATTGACAACATTACTTGATAATTAGTCAACTAAACTAACTCAATAACCATTACTCAATGCTGGGACATCCAAATTATTTTATGAGCTTAGTTTGGCACAAGGTCATAAGTATTGAGCACTCAGTGAGGATTGAAGCCATTACTTGAAAATTACAGTTAACTAGACTAGCTCTTTAATCATTCCTAAATGCTGATATGCCCAAATTATTATCAGCTTAGTTTGGCACAAGGCCATGAGTATTGGACACCTAGTGAGGATTGAAAATATTACTTGAAAGTTAGTGTCAACTAGACTAGCTCAGTTTATATTAACCAATGCTGATATACCTAAATTCATACACTATATTAGTCATTGTGAATATGTATATATAGTCATCCGCAGAGAGTCCTGTTTCGCTGTATCACAACTCATCATTACGCTTAGACATCTGATTGCTTCTAGTCAGGATTGAAACTTGACCAAATTGGCATCAGTCTGCATTTCTGCCTCTGTGCTAAGGGTGCTCAGTAGAGGAAAGCAGATTTTAGCATGTTATATACAATATAAACACATGCCAGTAGCTGAGAGTGTTCAAATTCATTACTGAATGAATGATGCATAAATGCATGAGTAGCTACTGTTATTAAAGTCTACCATTTCTCCATAGTGCTCAATCATGCGAGAACATAAATAGTATATATATATATATATATAAAGAAATGACTGACATGAAATATCCAAGCAAAGTCACCTGTCTCACCAAGTGCAGAGTCTGCTAATTAGAGAAGAGAAAAAAAGCTAACCCAACACTAGCTTTAATAGATATTTCATTTATTTCTTATTTTTTTTGGAAGTAGATTTCCATTGTTAGTGAGTCCTGGGTATGACGATAAACTACATCTAGCAGCAAGGTCTCTGATCAAGAGAGTGGAGGTTTTAATGGGTATGAAATCATCTCTTAATTGCTGTTTTTTAGGTCTACTTTGACACGGGTGGTAGCACTTGTTATGGTCCCAGCTATGGGCAAATAGTGAAGCACCAAAATGAAGCACTATGAAAATATAAAAATACATATAGTAAAAATATCAGCAGTACATTTTTATATAACAAAAGATTACCAACAATATATTATATAGCAAAATGAACGACAATACATTTTATCTGTAGCTGAAAGCATACAAATGCATTCAAAATATTTAGCTTTTGGCATTAAGTAACCCATAGAGGTTGATATGCCACTAAACAAAATCAACCAACCAATGAAAATCAAAGAATGCTTTTATGACATTAATTTATATAATATCCTATAATTTCTTAAAGAAACCAAACTGTATTCCAAAATATAACAATTATAAAACTACAACATAAAACACACATATCATTAGTAATTAAGTCCACACAAACATATATATACCTAAAAGCTGAGTATCATCTACCATGTATTCAACTGTGAAAGCAGAATCACATATTTTTAATACTTCAAATCTTCCAAGAAAATTCAATTTTGGCATGAAATGACCCATAAAGAGTTGATATGTTGCTAAACAAACAAATCAATCAATCCATTAGACAAACATGGACCTTTATACCCGCAAAAAAACAAAGTGTCAAAAGGACTGTATTTCCCTTGACACTGTTATTATTTTAACTACTTTCAACAATGTTTATTGTTCTAAAAAGCAATGATTAGAATTTTAATAAAACCTAAACATATGAAAGTGAATTTATACATTTTTTTGTTTTTAAGAATTTACAACACTAATAAATAAATAGTGTTTAATATTTGATTGTTTATTTACAAGAATAATTTCATATTTATAACATTCTAAAAACTAATACAATTAAAACTAATGTAATGCAATATCTATCATTTATCAATTTATAAAGAAATAAATATTAAAACAATGCATATACTAGGTTACAAAAATCTCCTTAGCCGACCAAGCATAGAAATGAATACAATATGGGAACCAGTAATACAGAGTGCCAAAGAAAATCATTAGTGTCAAAGGTTGCAAAAAAAAAGATGGTTACTGAGACATTAGGTTTACAAGTCCCAGAAATTAACATGCAGATGACCTTAAGGACACATGGGCCAGTGGATATAGATATTGGTTAGTTCCAGTGACTTTGACCCTAAGAGTTGTGAGTTCAATACCAGCAGTGGTGAACAAATAACTTAGAGTTAAGTTAAAGGGAGATCGCTACATGGTTACCAGAAGTGACATTGCACATGGAATGAGAAAACAATTTTTATTCATAAATTTATAAGCATTTACTAAATTATTAAAATATGTGAACCAGCTATAAAATCTTTATTTTTTTATCATTTTTTCCTCCTAGTGCCCAAAATACCTGACTTTAACATGCTACTAGATTGGCATCTAGGTCCCTCCCATTTACAGTTGAAATAGCTAAATGCAACTGGCACTTCTACTCCAACAGTTTTTTTTCTCACACTTCCGACCTGTGGAATTCCCTTTCATTTACTTGTTTCCCTCATAACGACAATCTTCAAAAATTTAAATGCAATGTTAATCATCATCCTCCGTCTGCTTGAATTTCATTCATCTTTTGTCCTTTCCTCAATCCTCCCTATACTCACTTATTTCTCTCACTTTCACTCCTTGTCATTGCTGCGTACTTGTGGCATTTCTATCTTGCTTGGGGTGAAATGATTAAAAAAAGTATAAAGTTTGAATTGATTGGCAATTAGCTAATGTTTTCACAACCATTCCAATAAATATAATAAAATATAGCAAACAAACAGTCATAACATTTATCATTTTTGTTGTCAAATCTCAAGAACAAAGAAAATGTATAAATTTACTTTCATCAAGTTTTATTACAATTCTAATTATCACGTTTTGAAGCAATAAACATTGCCAAGGACTGAAGGTATTTAAAATAATAGCAGTTAATGGAAAACGGCCTTTTCACACCAAGGTAGTAGCACCTGTTAGGGTTTAAACTATGGGCAACAATCCCCCTACCCAAACTGGGGTTAAAACACTATGAAAGTATGAAAATACATTTTCTTAGTAAAAGTAACAGTTATACATTTTTCAGAAAAAAAAAACAAATTAACAGTAATACATTTTTGTAAATGAAATTACTAATGATTTCAAAAAAATTAAATTTTGGCGTTAAATGACTTTCAAGAAGTTGATATAAAACTAAACATCCTTTTCACACAGTTTTTTTTGCAGGACCAACAGTTCATGTCTGTCAAAGAATTAATAAAATGAACTGATTTTATTTCTGTAGACATCAGGAGAGATTGTGTTTGGTGTAAATGCTTCTGTTTGGTGAAGAGTCCTTGTATGTGAATTAGCATCTATAAGCAAAAAGGTCAATGCAATAACAAAACATCTTTACAGATATTCATTCATGCAAAATTATTGTGAAAATCTTTTTGTTGTCTGTCATTCCAAGCATCAAATGTCATCTTGGAGGTCCTATATTTTTCTTTTGACTTGGCAGTAATGGCTACAGAAGAGAAAGAAAAAAATTGATCCTGGTAGCGTTTTGTCAAGGTTGTTGGTAAAAGTCAGGTGCTTCTTAGAAATCCGTATTTTCAAATGAGTGGTTTAGTATTATATTTCACTTGTCGAGATTACCTGTTAATTTAGGTTTCAAGAAAGAACAAACAAAACAAAAAAAAGCTCTGATTCAATGTCTTTAGAAAAGTTTCATGACTGGAAAATAAGAAACCAGTTATGCTACTATCACAAGCATCAAACCAACCATTTGGGCTGCCTGAGGCAATCAGAGTTTCTCACACCTCTAAAGAACATTTTGAAATTGGACCACATCAACAAAATATTAGGAAAACTTACAATTTCTAGTGGTGTCTACCTGAAGACTACCCTCTCTATTGAGAAAAGTCTCTATTGATTCGCTGTAAAGGGTCACATGTCTGTCCAAGCATGGTGCATACTATTAGTGAAGATAAAGGAAAATTAATGCAACATGATGAATGACAAAATTATTTAATTAGTCGCATTTTTGACGATAGTAAGATTTTCTGAAACAGCATTTGGCAAGCATGAGCAAACATCTCCTCAATAAAACAGAGTGTCAAAAGGATGGTTTTTCCCTTGACACTGCTATTATTTTAACTACCTTCACCCCTCAGCAATGTTTATTGTTTTAAAAAGCAATGGTTAGATTTGGAATGATTAGAATTATATAAAACTTAAACATATGATGAAAGTGAATTTATGCATTTTTTTGTTCTTGAAAATTTACAATATTAAACACTATTAGATAATCTGCAAGAATCATTTTATATTTACAACATTCTAAAAACTAATACAATTAGAACTAAATGCAATATTTATCATTTACCAATTTTATAAAGAAATAAATATAAAATCAATTTTTTATTCATAAATTTATGATTATTAAAATATATGAACCAACTCTAAAGAATTCCTTATTATTTACCATTTTATAAAGTTTGAATAAAGTTGGCAAATTGCCGATGTTTTGCCAACAATTCCAAGAAGTAATATGATAGTGTAAATATCCAATAAATAAATAGTGTTTATTATTTTTGTTGCAAATTCTGAAAAACAAAAACAAAAATGTATAAATTCATTTTCATATGTTTAGGTTTTATTACAATTCTAACTATCGCTTATTAAAACAAAAAACATTTCCAAAGAGTGAAGGTAGTTAAAAAAGCAGGACATAGGAAAAACTTTCTTTTTGACACTATGCCTTATTGTAGGCACATTTACCCATGTTTGCCAAGCATTTAATATTTATCTGGATCAAAGTCAATGTAAAGAAAAATAAGTTTTTTTTTTCTTTATTCAGGTTTATGGAGTTTAAAGGTTACGTGTATTTTAGGTATGTGGGTGTGTTCACATATGAGAAACAAAGAAGAAACAGATAAAAACTTGAGTTTTTACTGCGGACCATTTATTTTTTTTGTTAAGGCAATCATTCGTCTATGCATTAAATATAGTTGCTATATCTGGTCGGTTCTCCTATTCATCTTGGGGTTCTCAACAAAAATGAAAGCAGGATCTGCAGTGTAATCGATTCCCGATTTGTCAACTCGACTGCAGTCACTTTCTCAACAATGGAATGTGGTTTCCCCCTGTCTTTTCTACAAATATTTTCACGGCTTTTGCTTTGATGAGCTTATCTTCTTGGTGTCCATTTACATGAATTTTCTCAAGATACTAGACTGGCAACTAGGTCCCACTCTTTTACAGCCAAATGTAACCATCTCTTCTACTCTTCAGTTTCTTTTCTCACATTTCCTGTCTATGGAACTCTCTTCTGTATACTTGCTTCTCTGATAGCTACGATCTCCAAAAGTTTAAACACAATGTCAATTGGGATCTTTTATCTGCTTGATTCCCATCCATCTTTTATCTTTTCTTCAACATCCCAATAACTATAATATCCCAAAGTTTAAATGCAATGTCAATTGCCATCTTTTATCTGCTTGATTCCCATCCATCTTTTATCTTTTCTTCAACATCCCAATAACTATAATATCCCAAAGTTTAAATGCAATGTCAATTGCCATCTTTTATCTGCTTGATTCCCATCCATCTTTTATCTTTTCTTCAACATCCCAATAACTATAATATCCCAAAGTTTAAATGCAATGTCAATTCCCATCTTTTATCTGCTTGATTCCCATCCATCTTTTATCTTTTCTTCAACATCCCAATAACTATAATATCCCAAAGTTTAAACACAATGTCAATTGGGATCTTTTATCTGCTTGATTCCCATCCATCTTTTATCTTTTCTTCAACATCCCAATAACTATAATATCCCAAAGTTTAAATGCAATGTCAATTGCCATCTTTTATCTGCTTGATTCCCATCCATCTTTTATCTTTTCTTCAACATCCCAATAACTATAATATCCCAAAGTTTAAATGCAATGTCAATTGCCATCTTTTATCTGCTTGATTCCCATCCATCTTTTATCTTTTCTTCAACATCCCAATAACTATAATATCCCAAAGTTTAAACACAATGTCAATTGGGATCTTTTATCTTCTTGATTCCCTTCTTTTTCTTATCAATTCTCCAACACCACCTGTACTCTATTCTCTTTTTTTCTGCTCTCCTACACACTAGTGCCTTGTTTGGGGTGAAACAATTATTAAAAAAAAACTCTTGTGAAACAAAGTTCTCAGAGTCTTTTGGGTATGTCCATTTTCTTTTACTTGGTTCAGAAGTTAGGGCAAGTAAGTATAAAAATTGTATTCATGGACAAACTCCAGTCAGTCTTGCACTGTGCTGGAACAACCAAAGGAAAGTTTGTACTTAGTTTATTGTTTGGAGGCTTAAATATGGTTGTGAGATGTCTGATTTCTTTTTCTTGGTCCAGAAGTTAGGGTAAGTCAGCATAAGTCATGTTAAAGTCAGCCTTGCACTGAGTTGGAACAACTAAAGAGAAAACTTGAACAGCTTCATAGGTTGAGGTTCTGAAAGACATATGCAAATGTTATGCATTGGAAAGTGGGAAGTGGGTTCAGTTGACAGTGAATCGGAGAAAATAATGTTTCTTAGCGGGAACATAATTACTATATGGTGCTTACCATCTTGGGGCAAGGAAGAGAAAGAGAGTGAGTGTGGAAATGTTTGCTTTTTTTTTTTTTATAGAACTCAACAACCTTTTCCCTAACAGCATTTGACAAAACTTAGTGGGGGTCATCATGTTTCCGATTTCTTTAATCTTATTATCATGGAAAAATGTATTTATTTTTTATTTTTGATCATTTGTTATTATTATTTAATTTATCGATTTTATTTCATTTTCCCACAGGTTTCCAGAAGTGATGTATTCCAAGAGATTACTTTAAATTTACCCGTCACCAATTTACTTCAAAGACTGTTACAAAAACAAACATATGAATTAATAAAGACTGTTGAAGAAAAATAAAAAAAATTTAAACTTTGCATCGTACTTTTGCTTGTAAATTAGCCCCTGTGGAATGAAGTGAAAATAATGGACAAGGAAGTTTAGTTTAGTTTGTTTTACCAGCATATCTACCCTTTTGGGTTATATCTATCCTTTTGTTTTTTTAATCATGTCACCCCAAGCAAGGCATTCAACTGCCACTATAGCGCAGGGGGTTACATAGGACAAATGGGTACAGAAAATGTCAGAAAGAGGGTGATAGACGAGTTAGGTTGTACATAGGGAGAGAGTTGGAGAGAATGGGTGTGAGTTAGTGTGTTAGGAGGTGTCTATTGACCCAACATTTAAACTCCTGGAGGTTATAGCCGTCGGGGAAGCAAGCATGCGGAAGGGAATTCCACAGGCAGGAAGTGCGAGAAAAGAAGCTGTTGGAATAGAAATTGCGGTTACATTTCATCAGTTTCACTGTAAAAGGGTGGGACCTAGTTGCCAATCTAGTATCTCGTGCAAACTCACACCTAGAGGTCACCAGTGATTTAAGTTCATCAGAGCAGAAGCCATGAAAGTATTTATAGAAGAGGCACAGGGAAGCCACGTCACACCGGTGAAAGAGTGACTGCAGGCAGTCAGCTAAGTCGGTATCAATCACATTACAGATTCTTCGCTGTATTTTGTCAAGAAGCCTGAGGAGAATAGCAGGGGCACCCGACCAGATGTGGCAACAGTATTCAGAACATGGGCGGATGGTAGATTTGTATAAGTGCGGGATAGTTTCAGATGGAAAGAATTTCCAGGCCCTGTACAGAGAGCCGACTTTCATAGTAGCGGATTTAGCAATGGATTCAACGTAGTCATGCCACTTGAGGTCCGCTGAGAGTGTCAGGCCAAGCAGGCATAGTGTTTTACTCTCTGGGAGGCAAGCCTGTTGGATCATATCTACCCTTTTGGGTCATTTAATGCTGAAGAATTTGTTTGGTTTTTGTTTACAGCTTGCTGATCTTTTGTGAGTCTATTGCTGTCGAGTTATAAGTAGAGGTGTTGTGATTTGATGTGTGATGGTTATATGTTATCTTCTTTTGCAACTATATTTTGTTATATAATTTTGTTGCTTTTAGAAATTCTAAAAGATAGATAGATATGAACAGAGGAGATAGATAGATATGAACAGACGGAGATAGATAGATAGATAGATAGATAGATAGATAGATATGAATAGACATAGATAGATAGATATGAATAGACATAGATAGATAGATATGAATAGACATAGATAGATAGATAGATATGAATAGACATAGATAGATAGATATGAATAGACATAGATAAATAGATAGATAGGTATGAACAGACGGAGATAGATAAATAGATAGATATGAACAGATGGAGATAGATAAACAGATAGATAGATAGATGGATATGAACAGACGGAGATAGATGGATATGAACAGACGGAGATAGATAGATATGAACAGACGGAGATAGATAAATAGATAGATATGAACAGACGGAGATAGATAAACAGATAGATAGATAGATAGATATGAACAGACGAAGATAGATAAATAGATAGATAGATATATAGATATGAACAGACGGAGATAGATAAACTGATAGATATAGATATGAACAGACAGAGAAAGATAGATATAAACAGATGGAGATAGATAAATAGATAGATAGATAGATAGATAGATAGATATGAACAGACTGAGATAGATAGATAGATAGATAGATAGATAGATAGATATGAATAGACATAGATAAATAGATAGATAGGTATGAACAGACGGAGATAGATAAACAGATAGATAGATAGATAGATAGATATGAACAGACGAAGATAGATATATAGATATGAACAGACGGAGATAGATAAACTGATAGATATAGATATGAACAGACAGAGAAAGATAGATATAAACAGATGGAGATAGATAGATAGATAGATTAGTTTAGTTGTTTTTTTTCCCAGCATATGTACCCTTTTGGGTTATATCTACCCTTTTGGATCATTTAATGCTGTAGAATTTATTTGGTTTTTGTTTACTGCTTGTTGATCTCTTGTGAGTATTGCTGTCGAGATATAAGTAGAGGTGCTGTGATTTGATGTGTGATGGTTATATGCTATCTTCTTTTGCAACTACATTTTGTTATATAATTTTGTTGCTTTTAAAAATTCTAAAAGGTCGTTTGGGTCAGCTTTGTTGAAGATGTCTTTCAGATTGTTTTCTTGATAGTATCTTAAGTGCATTTGTTCAAGATCTATGCAGCTTGTTAGTATATGTTTCACTGTGTAGAGCTCCTGACATGGAATGCAAATTGGTGCCTCCTCACCTTTTAGTAAGTGTGAATGGGTGACAGTGGTGTGGCCTATTTGAAGTCTAGTCGTTACTACTTCTTCTGTTTTTGACATTTTCCTATTGGAAATTTTAACTTCTATAAGAACACTGGATGAAGATTTAGATGCCTGAGAATCAATGTATATGCTATGCTATGGGGACCTCATTAGTAGACCTAGCATAGAAATAAATACAGTATGAGGGCCATTAATAAAGAAAGAAAGAAAGAAAGACAAATGACAGCAGCAGTAAGCTAAAACATGGGCAGCAAGCAGCAATAGAAGTCAGAACATATTTAGTGAGCTTGAGTAAATGGATGGTGGAACAAAGTTTAGGATAAATAAAGAGACAAAATTTATTAAGATCATGCAAAAGACAGGAAATTGTGGAGAGCCATGATCTCTATCCTGAAGGGACAAGGCACATAGGAAAAGAAAAGTGAGCTTGAGTAAATGGATGGTGGAACAAAGTTTAGGAGAGATAACAGACAAAGAGCTATGAAGGATCGGAAATTTGTGAAGAGCCATGATAGTCAACGTCCTGAAAGGACATGGCCCATAGAAGACGAATAAGCTTGATTAAATGATTGGCAAAAAAGGTTGAGGAGGGATAACAAAAAGACAAAATTTATTAAAAGCTACATGGGGCAGGAAATTACAAAGAGACATAATTGCCAAAGGCCTGAAGGGACACGGTACGTAGAAGGTAAAAGATATAGAAAAATTCAATATTTGTCAATACTTCTGTGATGAGGTAGTATTTACAGTATTTACAGTGTTCACAACGGTGTCCTCATCTTTATTAACATGTTTAAGACATTTCAGACCTTGTGCACTTTGGCCTTCTTCAGGTGCTAGGTATTTTAAACCAAAGTTTTTAATTTGCTCACTGGGGTATATCATTCTCATTCCATACATGACACCACTTCTGGTAGCCATGTAGTTATCTCCCTTTAACTCAACTAAGTTATTTGTTCACTGCTGCTCTAGTCAGGTATTGAACTCACAAATTCTTTAGGTCAAGTCACTGGAACTAACCAATGCCTATATAAACTGGACCATGTGTCTTTAAGGCGTTAGTTCCAGTGATTTAACCCAAAGATTTGTGAGTTCAATACCAAGCTACAGCAGTGGGAAAGAAGTAACTTAAAGAGTTGAGTTAAAGGGAGATAACTACATGGCTACCAGAAGTGGCATCACATATGGAATGAGAATGATATATCCCAGTGATTGAAATAAAGTGTTCAGTTCAAAATTCCTAGCACCTGAAGAAGGTGGGGGGTGCAGCAACCGAAACGTTGTAAACACTGCAATAAAGATGGGAACAACAGTTCAAACAATTTAAATAAAGAAAAATTTAAGATTGAAGATCTCTCTTTCTCTCAGATGAAGTCTTGTTAGACTCTCACTTTTCAATTGATATTTTCATGGTATATATTTAGACAGCCTACTCATTCTTTTGTTCCATCAGTACAGGCATTTACAGGTAGAACTCACCATGCCACATTCACAGGGTTGAATCATTCTCATTTCTTTTGTATTTCATTGGTAAGGTGGAAGTACCAATCAGAGTGCTTCTTCTCAAGAACTGGCAAATTGCAGAAAGATACTTCACTGATAACTACAATCTTAACTTCTTCCAGTTTAGGGTCTATCTATCCTGCTGCTGGCTGTCGTATATTGATTGCTGCTACCGCCCATGTTTTTTTTTTATTACTGCGACTACAGCTATGGTTGTAAGAGGGAAAAGGGGTGGTCATCAATCCTGTGGAATGAATAGGAAATACTGGACAGGGAAGAACACCAGATGAAGAGTTAGATGTCTGAGAATCAGTGTATATGCTAGGCTATGAGGACCTCATTAGTAGGCCTAGCATAGAAATACAATATGGGAGCTGCTTATGAAGAAAGATAGACAAATGACAAGTTTTCAATAATAGCAGCAGCAGTTAAACATGACAGGTAGCACAGCAACACTAATAAACAGATAGGTTAGGTGTAAGGCTCTAAGTTCACTACAATAGCCTTGTGGATTAAATTGTTGGTTCATGAATTTGGTGACAGTAATTGTGAGTCCGATCCCTGGGCCGGGTCGTATGAACTTGGACTCAGTGGAAATATGGGAACAATATCTGGGCAGTACTAAAAATAAAAACTAGACAAGATATCTCAAGAACAAGAAGTCTACTCCTGTAGATTAAATAAAGGATTTAGTAGATGAAAGTGTTGGTCCATAAATTTGGTGACATAGTAATTGTGAGTTTTATCCCTAGTCAGGTAGTGTGGACTTGAACAAAAACATAAGCAAAAAATGTGCAGTACTAAAAGTAAGAACTAGATGAGATGTCTCTAAATGTGGACAGTGGAATGAGAACAGTCTACTCCTGTAGATTAAATAAAGAGTTCAGTTAACAGGATTGATATGCACTTGATGAAGGCTGGAAGGCACAGGAGCTGAGACATTGTGATAACAACAACAAAGAAGAGGATAATAACTTTAAATTGTGTATGTGAAATTTGTACATTTGAAAAAGTAATTTGGATTTGATGAACGACAATACATATTTTAACATATTCATTACTATTTGGAATATTTGAGCCTTTATATGAAGCCAGCAGTGTTTTTTAAACCTGAGATCAATGTGGAACTCATCTAACTAGCGGGAACATTTTCCTTAGTTCTTCTGGAACTTCATGTGGCAATAAAAGATGGCAAGATGGTATATAGCATTATGCTTAGACTTTCAGAACAATTCTGCTAATCTCTACAGAAATATGGATTCTGGTATAGTATGCGGCCTACCAGTTTCATTCTGGTATAGTATGTGGCCTATGTCTTTCATTCTGATATAATTTGTGGCCTACATCTTTCAGTCTGGTATAGTATGTGGCCTACATCTTTGATTCTGGTTTAGTATATAGCCTAGGGCTTTCATTCTGGTATAATTTGTGGCCTACATGTTTCATTCTGGTACAGTATGCGGCCTAAATCTTTCATTCTGGTATAGTATGTGGCCTACATCTTTCATTCTGGTGTAGTATATGGCCTAGCACTTTCATTCTGGTATATTTTGTGGCATACCTCTTTCATTCTGGTATAGTATGTGGCCTACCTCTTCCATTCTGTTATAGTATGTGGCCTACATCTTTCATTCTGTTATATTTTGTAGCCTACTTCTTTCATTCTGGTGTAGTATGTGGTCTACATCTTTCATTCTGGTATATTATGTAGCCTATCTGTTTTGTTCTGGTATAGTATGTGGCCTATCTCTTTCTTTCTAGTATAATTTTTGGCCTCTTTCATTCTGGTATAATTTGTGGCCTACATCTTTCATTCTGGTATAATTTGTGGCCTACCTCTTCATTCTGGTATAGTATGTGGCCTATCTCTTCCATTCTGGTATAGTATGTGGCCTACATCTTTCATTCTGTTATATTTTGTAGCCTACTTCTATCATTCTGGTGTAGTATGTGGTCCACCTCTTCCATTCTGGTATAGTATGTGGCCTACCTCTTTCATTCTGGCATATAATATGGCCTACGTCTTTCATTCTGGTATATTATGTAGCCTATCTGTTTTGTTCTGGTATAGTATGTGGCCTATCTCTTTCTTTCTCGTATCATTTGTGCCCTACATCTTTTATTCTGCTATAATTTGTGGCCTACCTCTTTATTCTGGTATAGTATGTGGCCTACCTCTTCCATTCTGGTATAGTATGTGGCCTACCTCTTTCATTCTGGTATAGTATGTGGCCTACCTCTTTCATTCTGGTATAATTTGTGGCCTATCGCTTTCATTCTGGTATAATTTGTGACCTACCTATTTCATTCTGGTATAATTTGTGGCCTATCGCTTTCATTCCGGTATAATTTGTGGCCTAATACTTTCATTCTTGTATAATTTGAGGCCTATCGCTTTCATTCCGGTATAATTTGTGGCCTATCGCTTTCATTCCGGTATAATTTGTGGCCTATCGCTTTCATTCCGGTATAATTTGTGGCCTATTGCTTTCATTCTGGTATAATTTGTGGACTACCTCTTTCATTCTGATATAGTATGTGGCCTACATCTTTCATTCTGATATAGTATGTGGCCTAACTCTTCCATTCTGGTATAGTATGTGGTCTACCTCTTCCATTCTGGTATAATTTGTGGCCTTCCTCTTTCATTCTGGTATAATTTGTGGCCTACCTCTTTCATTTTGATATAATTTGTGGCCTACATCTTTCATTCTAGTATAGTATGTGGCCTACCTCTTTCATTCTGATATAATTTGTGGCTTACATCTTTCATTCTGATATAATTTGTGGCCTACCTTTTTCATTCTGGTCTAGTATGTGGCTTAGCCTGTTTGAATGTGTCCTACCTCAGTAAGTGTATATTTCTAAACATAAGTATTCAGCTATTTATTCAAACTAATTATTTTTTACATTTATTTAATTTTAATTTATTCAATTGTTACCAACAGTTCTTTAGCAACCTATTATTAAACATATTAAAATAGCATCCATTGATTGAAACAAGCAGTTCTGTAACTATACGTTACTAAACAATTATAATACTTCCTAATCATAATTATGCTTTTTTAAGGTAGGTCACATACTAATGTCAGTGACGAAATTTCGTAGGCCATATTCAAAAGGTAAGCCACATACTATACTGGCACCAAGATATATGGAACCAACTTACTACATTAATTGTCACACAACTAGGATGGTGAATTCAGAATACATCTCCTCATCCTATACAGAATCCACTTTTGTAAACATTTGCACTATCACAGTTCAAACTGTTGTCCTCATTTTCATTGCCATATTCACAATGTTTCGGCTGTTACACACTCTGGCCTTCTTCAAGTGATATTTGTTAGAATTTCCAACTGAACTATTTATTTTGTCAATGTCTGTAAAATGTTCTAAATCTCTGTGCCATGTCGTCTGGATGTCTCAGTTTTTAGTTAATTTTCTCTTATTTTTCCAAGTTGGTTTTTCTGCTGTAGCTAAAGATTTAACTAATGACTTTTTGGGTCAATCAGTTAACCATTTACAAAGTTTTACACACCAAATTTCATTCAAGCCATTTTTTACTGTCTGACTTCATTATAGTTTTTTTTTATTTAAGAAATATGTTTTAGTAACTTTCATTTTTTAATAAATATTTTTAAGCACTCCCTTCAAAAGAAAATGTCATGAACAATCTAGTCTATTATATTATTTTTTTATTTATCCCTTAATTTCTTTCATATAGTTTTTTTTTTTTTTTAATCATATCACCCCAAGCAAGGCGAAAACGCCACTGATGCGCAGGGGGCTACGTAAGAGTGGAAAAAGAGAAAAACCGAAAACCACAACCTAAACAGGAAACAAGGGACGAGCCTCTTCACCTGTTCAATAGACGTGGGGTGGAGTGTGAACCGGGCAATAGTTTAGTCTATCTATTCCAATTGAAAAAAAAATAAAATAAAAAAAATATGAAAATATTGGAAAAGAGAAAAATCGGAAATCACAACCTAAACAGGAAACAAGGGATGAGCCTCTTCACCTGTTCAATAGACGTGGGTGGAGTGTGAACCTGGCGATAGTTTAGTCTATCTACTCCAATTGAAAAAAAAAAATAAATAAAATAAAAAAAAAGAGTGAAAAGATTGGAAAAGAGCTTTTTTATTATATAAATTTTTCTAGTCGTCTTAAATTTTAGGATATAACATACTTGATTTACAAGACCTTTGTTATGTTGAATTTTTGAAAATTATTTCTAAATAAAAATTTATTTGAAAATGCTGTACTCTTTTTTTTTTGGATTAGAATACTAAATGAAAAATAAGAATTATAAATTTTTATACTACATTAAACTTACATAATTTACATCATTCAGAATATTGTCCTCATCTTTATTGCCAAGTTTACGATATTTCAGCTGTTATATGCTCTGGCCTTCTTTAGGTCCTTGAGGACACATGGCCCAGTGGATATAGGCGTTGGTTAGGTCCAGTGACTTGACCCAAAGAATTGGGAGTTCAATACCAGGTTACAGCAGTCGTGGACAAATAACTCTGAATGGCTACCAGAAGTGGCATTGCAGATGGAATGAAAATGATATACTCCAGTATTCGAAATCAAGGGTTTGATTCAAAATTTCTGGCTACAGCGTACAAAGGACAAAGCATCGTAAATATGGCAATAAAAATGAGAACAATAGACAGCACATTGAAAACAATACTCTCATCTCAGAAATATAGACAATACATTAAGCTTATCAGTTAATAATATTAATTTATTATCCCATCAAATAGTTGAATCATCCACTAGAGCTGAGATTTTATAATGAAAAGAAATTAATTTAGTAACATATTAACTTTTTATTGACAATGTTTAAAGAAAAGAAAGTCATTTAAATTTTTGAAAATAATTATTTGAGTTTGAAATTGTTATATAAAGCATATGGTGGCAGAACAAAAAAGAAATGAAAAAGGTTTAAAAAATAAGCAATTGTATTAACATAAAAATACAACAAATGGTAAATTGGTGTAAATGTCTCTTGTTGCAAGAAAGAGATAATTAGAATGGTAAAATTCATCTGCAGAGGTGTACAGTAAGAAAGGTGGGTTGTCTTTTGGAGATGGAAGGTCATGTCCTGACAAGGGCTGTGAATCCTGGCTGTTGTGCTGACTGACTGCCAAAGATGTCCCTTTGATGTCCTTTTCTTAGGCTCAGATTGGCTTTAATTTTTGTTTTGTTTCTTTAGGTAGGAGTGGGTACTATTGGGTAGAAATTCTGGATTGTATTTTTCTTTGAATGTGTAAGTAAAATGGAAGCTATGTGCAGAGCCAATGCACAGTTGATTGAATTTTTAGTTCAGTCCTGGATCATCTGCTTGTTCACATCCTGCCAGTGGTGGAAATTTGTGTAACATCAATCAGAAGATGATTTAGTTTCAGGAATGTTACAGCAAACTTCTATTCTGATTACAAATTAATTTCAAAATAATTAAAGATAAAATTCTTTTATTAATTTAAAGAGAAAATTGTTAAGGTAGATAAATTATTAGTAATTTTTTGTTATTATCTCACAACTCTTAATAAGTAGTGAGTTTGATAAGTGAAATTAATTTTTCTGGCAGTTAGTGCTTTCAAAGAAAATCTTTTTGACGTAAACTTAACGCCATTGTCCTTGTAAGCATCTCTTGAAAGCCATCTTCGTCCAGGAGAAGTTTGCTCGTCATTTTCCGTCTGTTTCCGTCAGTCGGTTTTATAGTGTCACAATGGCGGATCAAAGCAAGTTATTTCTTATGAAATTGTTGGAAATACCAGAAAATAAAGTCTGTGCCGACTGTGAAAGCAAAGGTAAAGTATATATATTTATATAACGTCGTGATCATGAACTTAAATTTGACCGAATCGGTAGGAGAAAGTTTAAAAATGTATTTTCTTTATTATTATTTTTATTTGTCTGTCTGCTAGTAGTCGTGCTTACAACCAAAAAAATTCAAAAATAAATAAAAGAACTTCTTCGGGATTCATCATTAGATTTATTATAAAAAATGAAATCGGTTGTCGTTATGGGAATATTTTAATTATTTAATCCATGCTTTCGTTAATCGTTTTAAGAAATTCTCTTAAGTTTTTGATGAGGAGTTGATTTTTATTTCTTCATCGGTCGAGTCGCTACTTGGGATTTAATTTTCATGAATAAACATCAAAACATGCTTTTAAAAAGGCTTTAGATTTATTTACTTTTAAGTTTAAATGTCTGAAAAAAGATTAGTTTTTTTTGTTAATTTTCTAACTTAAAAATATTTCCTTCGATCGAAATAACAGCTTTAAATGTCTAACATGACGAAAATAGCTGTAAAAAGAAAATGTATCTCATTCATTTTTAAGGGGCGGAACATTGCAATTTTTAGAAGCTTAACCTTTTTAAAATCATAAGTTCATTATTTCTAGCCGTTTCCAACTATGGTTAAACAGAAATTTGCGTTAATAATTTTGTAATTATAAGAATCATTAATTAACTTGGCTATCCTGGATTTTCTTTTCTAAGGAATCAATATCAATGTTGTTAAATTTTTTGTATTGAACTGTTAAGTGTTCATTCAATTCAATTCAATATGTCATGATGTGAATAATTTTTTTCTTTTTTTGGAGGGTTGATCTTTTAATTAATTTCAGTCTTTTGGACTCATTTTTTGTCTCACTAAAAAGAACAATATAGCTTCTGCTTAATTTCCGTAAAAATATAATTATTTTTCTCATGAAAAACCACATAAATTAACTACAAATACAATGCTTGTTGTTTTACAATTAACATTTTTTTTTACCTATTCACATGTCCTGACCTGCAATATTTAAAAAAAAGCTGAAATGAAAATACGTTAAAAATTGAATATTAATAAGTTTAAATATTTTTAAATGTTTAATGTGGGGGAGAAAAAAAAAGCAAAAAAATAAAATAACTGAACCTTTTGGTAAGGAAGAATCTTATTCTTGATTAAAAAAAAATAACTTTTTTTTATATATATTTTTTAAATCACAATGTTTTTAATTACAATTATTTATTTTTATGTAACGTGAAAACAAATAAAAACGATACTTTTCAAGAACACAGCGTGATTTATGAATAACCAGTTGAAAATCAATGCATTTTTGTATGTTAAAATTAGCGTTTCAAAACAATTCCTGCATACCAAACAATGATTTACTTCCCTTCTATTCCTTTTATGTTTTTGAACTAACCTCATAATCTGATCACCTCCTTTTTTTGCATTTTAAAAATCAACAAACCGAAACAAAATAAAAAATAATGTCCGAAATGCAAGAAATTAAATAATTACAATTTTTTTTCTTCAAAAATAAAAACTGAAATTTTAATTTAATCTTCATAAAAAAAAAAGTCACGGATATATTTTCAAATTTTCTGTTTACAATTGAAATGAAAAAAAAAAGATATTCCTTGTAACTTTTTATTATTTCACTCATCTGCATGACATTTTTTTTTTTTCATTCACATCCCCAAAAATAGGGATCAAAATATGAGACTGATTTTAAAGTTTTACTACTGTAAGGAAAATGTAAATAAGATTGAAATCATTTATGAATTATGATAAATATTAAATAATTATTAATGCAGAAAATTTTAAGGGTAGTATGTGAGTGGGAATGAATAAAATCAGTATGCAGAAATAAATTATTTGAAATACTTTTACTCAACAAAAATCCCCACATTTTTGTGTGTTTTTTTTTATTTAAATTTTTGCTGTAGCTTAAAAAATGGAAATGTTTTTACATTTTTTTTTTTTTACCCTCTCACCTTGCAAAAAAAGAGGTGGGGGAAAATGGCATGCCATTGAAAGCTTTCTTCTCACAACTCAGAAATCTGCAGCACACATGTTAAGAAATGTTGTTTTGTCATTCCACATCGATGACTATGTAAAAATACAAAAAGGGAAGAAAAATGTCTATTGGATTCCATTGGTTGGCGATGCCGATTATTGCTGAATAGATTTTTGATTTTTATTTAAAAAAAAAAAAGTGCTTGATTTATGCCTTGTCTGTCTGTTGCAGAAAAAAAATGAGTCATTCTATTGTACAGGAACTTAACATATTTAAGTCGGTGTCATTTTTGTTTTTCATCTGTCATCGTAATGTCGTAGAGATATTTCTATTTTAATTCCTTGCCCCAATTTATATATCTCTCTACCCCTTTCCGTTTTCCCCAGAAGCTAGGCGTGTGTGAAACAACACAAGGGGATGTTACTCTAACGTGTCAGCCTTTAACGAAGTCACATGCTCTGGTCATACTACTGGCGCTATTAAACCTCATTGGGCCAAAAGCAGAATATATTATTGACGATTATTAAATTAGATGCATCACTTCTAATTAAATAAGATGGCAGAAAAGAAAATAATAATATTATGCACTATTCGATTATTTGTATTTTATTTTGTTGTTTTTTTATCGTTTTGCTAAAAAAAAACAAAAAAAAACACACACGTGTGACTAAATTTTTACAATCTTTTTTCTTTTTTTTCCTGGACAAGTTGTCTCTTTTTCGTTTCTTTAATCTTGCTAATACAATATTTCGGACAATTCTTTAGTTTTCCACGGTTTTCCCCAAGTGTACTCGTAATTCTAGCAGTGTAAAAAACAAAACAAAATAAATTATTCTTTATTTTGTCATTTTATTTCTCAGAAAATTCTCCAGCATTACATTTTGTTTTGTTGAGCAAAGAAAACCAGTGTTGGTGATCCTGTAAATATGTTTCTATTATGTGTGTGACTCACTTAATAATTTACAATATTGAATTGATCAATTCTTATCTTTGTCGCTAATCAACATTGTCGTAAAGAAATATGACCATTTTCAAGAGATTTTATATAAAAACAAAAACAAACTAAGTAATGATATGTGGACCTTGACCCAATGGTAAAGTCTTTAATTTGCTCAATTGTTTGGTTAAAGAGATTTATGATCTTTTACTCATTTTATGGGGATATTTTAACGTATTAACCTTGTCTTTATGATTATTTTAATAAAAATGGGCTAGTTTTGGTACAAGGCCTCAAGTACAATTTTGCCTCCCTAAGGGTAAACTAAATACAAGGTTAGATTTTTAATGGTGTGAGTGGGTATATATGTGAGAGTAAAAAGATTGTTTTGTTTTCTCTTTTGGCATTGCTAAAACATCAGGAAATGCCCTTACCCTACAATTTTGAGTGTAAATAGGTGCAGCAAACAGTAATGGGTTGTAAAATTTTGTTACGATAAAAAATTAGGCACATAATGAAAATTGAACTAATGGACAACTAGTCAAACTTACTTGATAGTGGGGCAATCATAAGATTTTGTATGTACTATTAACAGTTAAATAAATTGTTAAGAATGGTATATGAGTTTTGGCATTGATAAATCATCTCAATAACATTTCAGATCTTATTATTTATGAGAAGGTCAGTCAGTTAAGTGCCATATGTGATCCACGCTTGGGCAATCATGTCTCGAAAGAGACATGACTGACTGGGCAGAAGATTATCATGCAGGTTGCCATTACTTTCTGTGGTAGACTGGTTGCCAGCCAAGGCTATAAACCACAATCTGTCTTGTTATTTAACCCATAAATGAGGGAAGAGATGGCTTGATACCTTTCCCAAGGGTATTTGTGCATAAGTGAATGCAACTGGGTTTTGAACTCAGCTCCCTGATTTCTCGTTTCGAGCTGATATCCACTGCACCACAACACACATGAGAAGCTATCTTTGTTAAAAAAAAACAATTAAATTCATAAGTAAATGCATTGAGTGATTTAGAGAAATAAATATGGTTTGCTTGATTTTGTTTTTTTTTAGTTTTATTAACCCTTTGCAAGTTATTTAAAGCCAGAAAATATTTTTAATTGTAAGAATTTTTTGGAGATAATGAACAATTTACTAATACTAATTAACCCATAGCTTGGGGAAGAAGAAATGCATTATACTTTTTTCTCAATGGTATTTTTGCATAAGTGAATATAACAAACTTTGCTGGAATTAGTAACTTTCCAATTCCCAGTTGTTATCCATTACACCATCTGCACATCCAAACTTATGGATCCTGACATTCTCAAGCAGTTATTTGTCTAGTTACTGACCAGACTTGATGTTGCTTAACTTTGGCAGTTGTATGAGAACTACTGTTTCAATATGATATGACCATAAGCCTGAATAAATAGAGGGAAAAATATAAAAAGTTTTAAGAGATTGGTTTCAGTTTATGTAAGGGATACCCTCAGAAAATAAAAGACAATTCATCCAAGTGTTTTCATTACTTTTATAATAAAGGCTGTTTCTTACCGGAATTATGGATTTATTTTATTTCATTGCTACTTGAAAATAATTGTATTTCACATAAAGTGGTTAATTCTGAAAATAATGACTCAATTTGTATTGAAGATTTAAGGCTCAAACAGAAGTCTGATTATGTCTTGTTAGTTTGTTATAACTTGAATGTTTTAAATCAATTGATGTAATTAACCAAAATTTGTCTGAAGATGAAGTTATCTAAAAGCTTTACTGGTTTTTTTTTTTTTTTTTAATCGTATCACCCCAAGCAAGGCGGTAATGCCACTGATGTGCAGGGGGCTACATAATAGTGAGAAGATTGGAAAAGAGAAAGCCGGAAACCACATCCTAAACAGGGAACAAGGGATGAGCCTCTTAACCTGTTCAATAGACGTGGGTGGAGTGTGAACCGGGCGATAGATAGATCTATCTACTCCAATTGAAAAAAAAAAAACAAAGTGAGAAGATTGGAAAAGAGAAAGCCGGAAACCACATCCTAAACAGGGAACAAGGGATGAGCCTCTTAACCTGTTTAATAGACGTGGGTGGAGTGTGAACCGGGCGATAGATCTATCTACTCCAATTGAAAAAAAAAATACAAAGTGAGAAGATTGGAAAAGCTTGTAGACATTAATTTTTTATTCTCTTAATGATCGCTAAACAGTACAGGACATAATGGATGTTATTAATTATATATTATTGACTTAAAAATGCACCAAGCTACAAATTTTAAATTGACTGTTTATAACTGAAGCAAACAATGTTCACATTAAGTTTGTTTCTAAAAATTGATATTTGCTTGCATTCATTAAAGTTAATAAGAGAAACAAGAGTACTGAACTGTTATGTAATATCAGTCCTCCTATATGAGAGTGAATGATGAACAATCTGCTCACAAATGTAGAAGAGACTTGAAACAAAGTATTCTACAGAAGGATGCTGAGAATGTCATGAACATATGAGCAAGGACAAAGTTTTAGACAAAATGTAAACATAAAGGAATATTGTACTTAACAGTAAGAATAGTTGACATTTCTCAGGCACTGTTATGGGGACTTACCCATATGAGACATGAACCCATCCAAACTATATATAAGTAGCAGTTCTGCTTTGTAGAAGTAGAGAGTAAGAGAGAGGCAGTGAGAGAGAGAGAGGAATCTATTCCAGTATAACTCTGACAGCTGCACTAATAATTGTTCATTGGTATATGTTTGTACTACTGTCTTTGTAATATATTTGTTTAACACTATTTCATCTTTGTGTCTTTATTTCTGGCCCAATGGACTACAATAACTTGGCAACAAGGATTCATATAGTCCACAAGGTTTCTTACAGATGGCTAGGATTCTTATGGACCCTTGAGAATCCCAAAAGGATTGCGTGAAAATTGTCAATATTAGTTCAACATTGTACACATGAAAAAAAATTATATTTTCGTCACCCTTTGTTCTACTTAACAGTATTTGGTAATCCAGAAAAGGAAACCAAATGAAAAAAAATAGTGTAACTTATGCTGGACTTGGGCGCGAACTGCTAAACTATGAGAATTCATGTTTTTCAAGGTAAAAAAAAGCACTCGTGATTCTCTGAGTGAGTAAGAAATTAAAGTTATGTACTTTCAATTGTTATTTTCATTTTACTGAGTGAGTAAGAAACTAAAGTTTTTTTGTTTTTTTTTTGTTATTCAAAAAAAAGAAAAGTTTTTATTGAATTTAATTTGTATTTGGGTAAACTTAAAAAATAAGACATGTGTAAACATGGATGAATTTAAATCCACCATGCTTGGTTTTCTTAAGTTCGAACTTGAACAGTAAAACCAACAGGAACTTAAATGGCAAGAAAAGCAACTTGAAATTCAAAAACAAACTGTTGAAATTCAAAAGAAAACTGTGAAAGAACTTGAATTTCAAAAGGTAAGCTGAAAAATAACAGCTTGAATTTAAAAAACAAACTGAAATCAGACATCAGAAACTCGAAGAAATTCTATTTCAAACTCAACAAAAGCAAAGAAACTCACTTAAATTAGCAAACTGGGAACAAATTAATGAGAACAAAAATCAATTCTCACAAAACCTGATCTGGGGCGCAATAAACACTTTTATATATTCTCCAGACAAGGATAGAACCTTTGCCTCTTATTTTAAAAGATTTGAGGATTTATATGCCACAGATTGCATAAATTGGTTATATTCTAAAAAAGTTTGCCACCTTCTCCAAAAACTGGGTACCACAGAGCACACCAAATTTGTGAATCATATTTTACCTCATAAAACAAGCGAATTGACATTCACTGAAGCGGTTGAACTTCTTACAGAACTTTTTTGTCCCAAAACTTCATTCTTTCATAAGAGGTGGAAATGTATGAATTTAACCAGAAAACCTAGTGAAGATTTTACAATGTTTGCATCGGTTGTGAACAAGCATTGCAAGAACTTCAAACTCTCAGAATTGAGTGCAAATAATTTCAAGTGTCTGATATTTGTTCAGGGACTCATTTCAGCTAAAGACACTGAAATTAAATGTAAAGAGTTGTAAATAAATTGGAAAATGATCCAAACCTTACTCTCCAACAAAACTGTCAGAGATTCTTAAACATATGCCAAGTTTAAAAAAATATTAAGAAATCTGGCATAGCTCACATAAGAAAGAAAAAACAAATTGATTTTTTCCCCCCTAAATCAAATTAATCACAAAAGAAATGAGACAATTTGCTCCCTAACCCGTGTTTTGGTTGTGGATTATTACAGTGGTATAAAGGCTGCCCATACCGAAATAAAAAATGCCTAAATCGTAGCTGTACTGCACACAAGTGCTAACATTTTCGAGCAAGAAAAAAGGTTACTAGCTATGTAAAATAACACAAAAGCAGATGAACAAGACAGGTTAAATATTAGGAAGTACGTGCAAGTACAAATCCTAAATAAAAATATTAAAATACAGCTGGATTTTGGTTCACATTTAACAATCATAAATCCACACACTTGAAAAAAGTTGGGAAAACCAACCTTGCTAAGAACTAATAAAATGGCCAGGTCCGTGAAAGGGGAAGAAATCAAGTTTACGAGAGAACTTGTTATGAATGTAACATTTCAAGGAAGGACATTAAAATTAAAAACATTTGTCATAAAAAAATGCAGAAAATTTATTTGGCACCGACTGGATGAAGAAATTTAAGTTGTGGGACATGCCAATTAATTCATTTTGCTAAAATCTTGAAAACCTGACCACCTAGGCAAATAATTTTTTTTTTTTTTGTTTTAATCATATTACCCCGAGCAAGGCAGTAACACCACTGATGTGCAGGGGGCTACATAGGAGTGAGAAGATTGAAAAAGTGAAAACCAGAAACTGCATCCTAAACAGCAAACAAGGGATGAGCCTCTTCACCTGTTCAATAGACGAGGGTGGAGTGTGAACCGAGCGATAGTTTAGTCTATCTATTCCAATTGAAAAAAAAAAAGTGAGAAGATTGGAAAAGAGAAAACCAGAAACCACATCCTAAACAGGAAACAAGGGATGAGCCTCTTCACCTATTCAATAGACGTGGGTGGAGTGTGAACCGGGTGATAGTTTAGTCTATCTACTCAAATTTCATAAAAAACTTAAAAGAAACTTTTTCAGAAGTTTTTTTCTGGGGGCCTTGGTTGGTGTAACAAGATGATGGCAAAATTTGAGTTACAAGAGGACATCCAGCTAGTATTTAAGAAAAAACAGAATGTACCTTTTGCCTCTTTACTAAAAGTAAATGGAGAACTCAACAGACTAGAAAGAACTGGTGTCTTATCAAAAATTGTGTACAGTAAATAGTCTTCCACAACCATCTATGTGAAGAGGTCAAACAATATTTGCACCAATATCTCAATGGGTCTTAATGCAGCATTCAAAGAATGTCATGATTCTTTACCTTCTCCATTTAAGGAAAATGACAGACTTTATCATCATAAATACAAAAAGAAAAAATATTAAGATTTCTTGCCGAGTTAATACTTAGGAGGGTGGGGGGTTATGGGGGACTTACCCATATGACACATGAACTCGTCCAAACTATATATAAGTAGCAGTTCTGCTTTGTAGAAGTAGAGAGTAAGAGAGAGGCAGTGAGAGAGAGAGGAATCTATTCCAGTATAACTCTGACAGCTGCACTAATAATTGTTCACTGGTATATGTTTGTACTACTGTCTTTGTAATATATTTGTTTAACACTATTCTGTCTTTGTGTCTTTATTTCTGGCCCAACGGATCACAATAAATTGGTGTTGAGGTCACAACAAGTACATAAAGTGGAAAGAGGGCTTGGAAAATATGATATTCACAGGACAGACTGAAGGTAAGAGGGATAGAAGAAAACTATGCATAACTTACCTAGTGAGCTTGTGTAAATGGATGTGCAAGGTTTAGGAGAGATACAAAAAGACGAAATTTATTAAGAGCTACAAAAGTTAGGAAATTGTGGAGAACCATGATCACCAATGTTCTGAAAGGGTATGGCACATGGAAGCTGAAGAATGAGCTTGAGTAAATTGATGCTGGAATAAGGTTTAGGAGAGATAACAAAAAGATCAAATTTATTAAGAGCTGAAACGGGCAGGAAATTGTGGAGAACCATCATCACCAATGTTCTGAAAAGCTTTAAGAACAAGCTTGAATAAATGAATAGCTGAACAGTGTTTAGGAGAGATAACAAAAGAACAAAATTTATAAAGAGCTACAAAGAACAGAAATTGTGGAGAGCCATGATCACCAATGTCCTGAAGGGATATGGCACAGAGAAGATGAAGAACAAGCTTGAGTAAATGAATGGTACAGCAAGGTATAGGAGAGATAAAAAAAGACAAAGTTTAAGACCTACAAAGGACAGGAAATTTTGGAGAGTTATGATCACCTACTTCCTGAATGGACACTGTAGATGTTTATCAGATTCTATTGTACTTTTAGTTTTTTTATCAGTTATTTTTTTCACTCTTGAAATTATCACTGATTCCTGAGTCATCTTGCTGAATTAGGAGTCAAGTTTTTGTTTAAGTGTATCAAAAATAGATAAGTATATTTTTATGTGATATATAATCTTAGCTATTTACTTTTACTGAGGATTGGCCCTATTATTTGACAATAAGATAATGTACAATTTTTTTAATTGAGTAAATGTCATTGTCTATTATTTAATCAAAGCTTGCAGCCTTACTCTGACCTTAACCATCACTCATGTACTAAATCAGTTTCTCTTTAAACTGATATCTATATATATATATATATATATGTGTGTGTGTGTGTGTGTGTGTGTGTGTGTGTGTATCTAAACTTATTTATAAATGGAACTTTGTGTGTGTGTATCCGTTACCTATAGACTCCGAAACAGCACAGCTGAACCAATTTTCTTGAAAATTTACACAGTTGTACTATAAGTGTCTGCAAGTGTTCTTAGCTAGGTTTTGTGTCGAGGTACCCCCGATAAATATTGAAAATTGATAATCGAAAAAATCGGGTTATAGAAGGAGTGGTCCAATTTTAATCAAATTTGAAACACTTGTAGAAAAAGACATAAATGATATTCAGAAGTTTCAAGGTTGCAGTTCTTACAATAGTGCAGAAAATCAGTAAAATATATATATATATATATATATAAAAAAGACAAGATGTTTGTGTGTGTGTCTGTTCATCTATCTGTATGTCCTTTATAGAAATCCATTCTTTTTATCCAATTCTCAGCAAACTTCACACAAATATTCTTGAGGCTGAGTCTGAGCTCCAGAACCATGGATTAGTTTTAAAGCTTTCCTTACACCTGAGCAACGCCAAGCTATACTGCTAGTATATATATATAATTATATTCAGATTCGCTGGTATTACTTGAGCACCAAGTAGAAATACATTTTACAAATATATATTTTTTCATTTAAGCTTTTATAGACTACTGTATATTTCCATGCATAAGATGAGATCTAAAATCTAGGTAAATGTTTATGATTATCTTATAATCGTAGTATAAGACAACCGACTGGGACCCATATGATGAAACTGTAAATGGCAATATCTTTCCATCAGATGACGATCATAGTAATTTTGAAGGGTTTTGATTATGTATGTGGGTGTCTTGTGTTTTTTATTCTGTAATGAAAAATAAAGATTTTAGGTTATTTAAATATTTTATTGCTTAACACTGTATAAGAAGATACTGTATAATGTATGTTATTGAAAAATAATGTTTGCATATTATAATAAATGTTCTTATTAAACACCACAATAATAATGAATTTCAATTAAAAATATAGATTGTATATTTTCTTAAATGTTGTTATTTAACACTACTATAAAATAATGATGGGTGTGACTGGATGCCGCCATAGCTCTGCAAATCAAGACCGAAAGATTTGTTTACGTTACTTGATATTTGTGCATGTTGCTCAGCTGAACTTTTGCAAATTGTTATGTAATTGTCTTTTGAATATTGCATTTTAATATGAAATCAAGAAGTAAAAGTAGTTTTATTACATTTATGACTGTACTACATCATTATAATGTAAATTGTTTCAACTAGAAATATTAACATTGGTAGTTACTATACTGTAGCAATCCATGATACAAACATACTAGCCAACTTACCAGTTCTGGTACATCATGGTATTTAAGGTTAGCTTATTGTAACTGTTGTATTAGACAACTTCTTACTTTGGAGGGTAATTTTGAAAATTTAAATGTCGCCTTATACATTAAAATATATGATAACTGTAAATTGATAAAATTTATGATAACTGTAAATTGATAAAATATATAAAATATATGAAAATATCATATATTTTATATGTGTAAAATATATAAAATATATGATAACTGTAAATTGATATTCTATCCATGTTATCATTTTAGGATGGGAGATGAAAGAAAATTTATATAGTAAAAAGGATACATAGAATTGAGTAATAAGAGTAAATTTTACTTATCTCTCAAGACATAACTCAACAGTTGTCAGAGAGAGAGAGAGAAATAATTTGCAATGTGCTGGCTTCAGTTTAGTTTTAGCTAAGCAAAGATTACTATGAGTGATATAAAGAGGAAGTAAAATAAATTCCAATGAAAAAGATGTGAATATTTGCATAGCTAAAGCCTGAATTGCCTTGAATAAAATAGTTGTAAGTTGTAAATCTGATCTATCCGGCAACCTCAAGCAGAGATGCTTTCAATCTACTGCAGAGGTAGTGTTAATGTATGGTGCCACTGCTTGGACAATGACTAAAACTCTAGAGTCCAAGTTTGATGGAACCTACATTCAAATGCTTAGAGCTATATTTAGCATCTCTTGAAGACAATGCCCAACTAAATCCCAACTCTATGGATCTGTCACTGATATTTCTACATTCTTATACAAATGCAGAATGCGCTTTTTGCAGCGCAGTGTTGGTCAGCAAAACAGAATCTTGAGAATGATCTTCTACTCTGGACACCTAACCATGAAACAAGATGGGTTTGTCACTTAGCGTCCACCTACATTGACCAGCTATGTTATGACATAAAATGCCACCCTAATGACTTTTGATGGACACTGCTGGCAAGCAAAACAAGAATAAAAAGCAGAACTACTACTTATATATAGTTTGGATGAGTTCATGTGTCATATGGGTAAGTCCCCATAACACCCGCCTCCATAGTATTAACGCTGCAAGAAATCTTAATTCTATTGCTCTGGACACCTAGCCATGAAACAAGATGGGTTTGTCACCCATTGTCCACATTTATTAACTAGCTAAATTTTGACACAGAATGCCACACTAATGACCTCCTTGTCTAGTATCCAGTTTATCAGTTAAGTCATGACACTGAATGCCACTATAATGACTTTCCAAGCTTGATGCAAGACCATGATGATTAGCGTGATAGACTCCTAAATATCTGAGCTAGCTCAACAGAATAAAAAAAAGAAAATTAGAAATAATAGCCTTAGACAATGTGTTATGAATTTTTAACTAGTGTTTCTTTCTATTACTTTTTATCACAATCCCCAGATTGTCATCCTAGTAAAAATGGATCAAAGTATGAACCTCTAGCAAAATTGAAACCCTTACATCAGGATGGAAAAATTCATATAGCTAAAGCCTGGGCAGCCCTAAATAAAATAGATGTAATCTGGAAATGTGATCTATTGATCCACTCTAGTTATTGTTTTTAATCTATGGTTCATTTGGTTAACTAAATCCTTAGAGTTTAGTTTGATGGAACCTACACCTTGGTGCTCAGAGCTATCACTTAAAATCTCTTGGAGACGATATCCAACTAAATCACAGCTCTATGGACCCATCCCTGATATTTCTACAGGGACACTATGGGTTATGTTAGTTAAGTTGTTTTTGATTATATGCCATTTGTCAAAAAATATGTGGAAAAATAAAAATCAAGTCATTTTTGGCTTTGTCTGCCACAAATATTGATTTGTAATATTACTAGAAAAGCATTAAAAGCAAGTAAAATCCTATTACTATACAATAAATAAGAATGAAAGTATATAAAATCATATTGAAGTACATACATGATGATCCATAGTCATCTGTCTGTGATTTAAATAAACACATTGAATGTAAATATTTGCATAAATTAGTTTATTTTCTACTTTCACAAAATAATTTTAATAACTGTATTTGTTATTTAACCTTACAAAATCATTTTATTTTATGATGTCTTAAACCAAATCACATTCACAAATAAAGAGTCTGTGATGTACCGTAAAGTTTGCAAAATTGTAAACATCTACATTTACAAGTATGCACATACATGTATTCGTAAATTTAGATTACTTTTTTCTGTACTATATTAAAAATATAAAATTTATTTGTTTGTAATCTTAAAATAGATTCTTATTGGCCATTTATTATGAAAAATGCCTTTATAAATAACATACCAAACTTGGAATGGTTATTTGTGTTTTAGCCTACAAGTAAATATGGAGATATTTTATTTACTAATGGTTAAGAAATAACACCCGGGAAGTTGTGATAAAAAGTAATAAAAATAAGATAAATGTAATGATAGTAAAAAAAAAACTTAACGATCAAAAGTAAAGGGAAGTGAATACACGTTTATCTTTGGTTACGTTTCAAGTCATTCTCAATTATACATTGTTTGTCAAAAAAATAAATGGAAAAAGTCAAGTTTAAGTCATTTCGACTTTACATCTGTCCACCACCAAATATTGAAGTTGTAATATCACTAGAAAAGAGTTAAAAGCTTATAAAAGCATGTTACTGTACTGTTATTTAAGAATAAAAGCCATCTACATCTGCGATGTAAATAAACAAATTTAATGTAGATATTGGCAAATTTAACAAAAATTAGTTTATTTTCGATTATCAAAAAATAATTTCAATAACTATTTGTTATTTAACCTTACAAAATCATTTTATTTTATAATGTCTTAAAGCAAATCACATTCACAAATAAGAATGTGTTATGTACTGTAAAGATTGCTAAATTGTAAAGATCTACATTTACAAGTATGTACATAGATGTATTTGCAAATTTAGATTACTTTTTTCTGTACTTAATTAAAAATATAAAATTTATCTGTTTGTAATCTTAAAATAGATTCTTATTGACCTTATATTATTAAAAATGCCTTTATAAATAAAATACCAAACTTGGAATGGTTATTTGTGTTTTAGCTTATTGATAAGTAAATTCAACTCAAGTCGCCTCTCCTGGAACAAATTCGGATGTAACTTGAGGTATACCCGTAGAATCTTATGCGAATGCAGAATCTGTTTTGCAGGACAATGCTGATGAGAAAAACAAAAACCTGCGAGTGATCGACTGTTTTGGATGCTTAGCCGTGGTGCAAGATGGGTTGGTCACCCAGCATCCATCAACCCTGATCAATTATATTATGACACAGAATGTCACCCTAATGAATCTTCTATCCTTGATGTAGGACCATCATGGCTGACATGATATGAATGTCCAAGCTAGCTGGACTGAATAAAATAAGAAATGATGACTAATTCTACACCTCAGTTTAATTTATAAAGGATCATAATTATAATTCACTAAATATTTGTATTGAAAAGATGTAATATTAGCTGTAAAGTACTCCACTCAGTAAATATGAACAAATACAAATTAATTTACGAACAGTATGTAATAGAACCAAGCATGAGAGAAAAAAGAAACTACTAGGATAATGAATATACAATAGTATTCAAATTAAGACACAATTAACTGAAAAGAATTGTAACAAAATAGTACAATTAAAAGGCAAACAATGAATTTGCATGCAAACATATTCCTTTGGAATAGGAATATGTAAGAGTCCATGTTCATAGGCAAAAATTCAACGTTTTCTCCAGAATATAAAAACGTGATGCAAAGGCAAAAAAGTTAGAACACTGAAAAGTTAAATGCCATACACACTTGGTTGATAATGTTTTTTTGATCCATGACTTACTAGGCAAAAGTTTTTCCAGCAGTAGGTTGCTGTTTCTTTCAATATTTATAAACTGTGTCTAATTTGATGTGGGTAGTTAACAAAAGTAATTAAAATTTTACGTTTCAAACATGTAAATGTTAAAAACCTCAACACATTAGTGACTTATATAAAATTTCATGTACAGATAACACTGTCCAACAGAATTAAAGTTTTTAAAAAGTACATGCTACGAAAGACCTGTTTCGGTTTAAGAAAACTATCCTGATGCCAAATCTGACTTTTATTTCTCTTGATTAGGCAGCGTTTTCATTTACTATAAATCATATTTATTATTATTGGTTATGGATGAAAACCACAGAATTCTCAGTTTAAACAACATTTGTCCTCTTAACCCTTTTGTGTAGAGTGTCATCCTCCCTTTTTATATTCCAGCAGTAGTCTGCTAACATACCAGGGTTCCATTTTCCTTTAAAACGTTTCTCCATCACTGAAATATCCTGATGGAATCTCTCGCCATGTTCATCACTCACATCACCAAGATTCTCCACAAAAAATCCAAATGAGAGTGGAGAACATGAACTTTTAGAGACGTGTTACATCCCATGTTACAGACATGTTACAGACATGTTACATCCTATATCATGATAATGATGCAGTAGATCATTCACAACTTGCACATAGTCATCTGAACGATGTTTTCTCAGGAAATTATCACAAACTTTCTTGAATGATTCAAAGGCAAATTTTTCTTTTTTCTTGAGATGTTTGTTGAAAGTTTCATCAAGTACAATTTTTCGAATTTGGGGACCTATGAAGATACCTTCTTTTATTTTAGCTTGACTTAGGGAAAGAAACCTTTCTGCAAGATATGCAAATGCAAAGGAATCCTTATCTAATCCTTCACAAATTGCTTAAACAAACCAAGTTTAATATGCAAAGGAGGCAAATGGATTCTATCACTTTGCAGAAGTGGTTTGTGCTTGATATTATGCTTTCCTTGCTCAATTTCATTTCTAACAGGCCAATCCTTGCATACACAATGTTCAGTTCTCGCTCTGGAGTCCCATAAGCACAGAAAGCAGCAAAATTTAGTATAACCAAGCTGCAATCCAGTAAGCATGGCTATAACCTTGAAATCTGCGCAAACATGCCATTTATGGTTATTATATTGTATGCTCGTTAAAATTGTTTCAAAATTTTCATATGATTCTTTCATAGTTGCATTGTAAGCTATGGGAACAGATGACAGAGTGTTACCATTGTGTAACAAAACAGCTTTGATGCTTTCTTTGGATGCATCTAAGAAATGTCGCCAGTTGTTATTATATGGTATTTCCAGTTGTTCAAAAAGTTTAGGGATGTCATTACAGAAGCATAAGTCATCTTTTATTGTAAACAAAACATGCAGTTTTTGCGCACGTTTTCTGTAGAATATTATCTTCACTCCTCCTTTAAGAAGGTTACGTTTTTTAAGCCTTGATGCCAGAAGCTCACTTTTGTCTTTCGTTAAATAGAGATCTCTACATAAGTCATTTAAAGCCTCCTGAGAAAATGGTATTGGTTTACTATTGCTTTCTGAATCAAAAAGTCCTGTTGTTTTATCACTGGAATGATCATCTTCACTATTGGAACTCCACATTTCTTGATCTGGGGGTTTTGTTAGAGGTAAATCTTTTGAGTGCTCAACTGGGCGCATTGCTGATTGCAAATTTGGGTAAACAATATGTTTCTTTTTCTTTGCTGTAGTACAGCTTGTATAGTCTTGCTGACAGAAATAGCAATCATTAGAATGGTCTTTCTGCTCACTCCAAATCATTGGCACACCAAACTTCATGTGAACATTTTTTCTTCCATACCATGTACTCAATGTCTTCACATACGTAAGGCAACAGACATGAGGAGCCCATGGCTTGTCTTGGTCTCCTATTTCACAATGAAAGTGAGCTTTGTACAATTTCTTGATATGGCTTGTAATGCTGCACTTTTCCTTAGCAAATGTTAATTCGCCACATATATAGCAGAATCTATTTGGGTCATTTTTACACTGTCTTCACATCATTGTCAAAACCTATAAAAAAGAATAAAGAAATATTAAATCTAGATTTATTAGTCATGACTTATTTAGTGATAAACACGGTTTAATATAAGCACGCAATAACATATAAATAAATTTTGACCTTTTTTGCTAAAGTTCTCAAAAGTTAGAAATTTGCACAAAAACTACCTAACTCAACAAAAAGAAGTCAAGAAATGGATTTTCTATGCCATTGCAAATATAAAAATGGGCACAGGTGTCCTGTACTTTTTAAGTGTTGCACAGTGTAATTACCAAAAGTTTCTTAGTTTTGTTTATAGATAATTTGGAAATATAAGACAGAACTAGAAATTTTAGCAAAAAGGGAAAAAAGAATTTTTAAGAATTTTTCGTCATCTGAATCCAGTAAATGTCTTAAACTAAATTTTAAACAGGTTAACTCACTGTTTTTGCAAATCTAAAATTTTATTAAAAATAGGATTGAGCAAGGAAGCAACAAAATCCCATGTAAACTTTGACCTCTACATATGGAAAAAATATAGAGTTAAACTGTGATTAAGCTTAAGATAAAAAGTTATACAAAAATCATATGAAATGCCTGACAGGGGTATAAATTCGCTTACAGCAGCCACATGTAGTCAATTTATGCATTAGCCATGGTGCACTATAATTTATTCTTTTCCTTTCCATTCATACCAATAATTTTCTTAATTGTAATAAGTACCTTTCAAGTGGTAATAATTTTGTAAAATGTTTATTTTTATTTTGTTCTAATTCACTAGACTGATTAGTTTTCAATGGCTGTACAGAGCATAGCTTGTACGCTTTGAGTGCATACTTGTAGTTTCCAGTTATTGCAAATGTAATATAACAATCTGGCCCCACCCGAGGAAGGCTGATGCAAGCGAGGGTGTTTCCGGTCGTTGAAAGGAACGGATGTCGTTTGACCTTATTTCCGGCAGCAGCGGAAATAACTACAGAGGCAAACAGAACAGGTGTCTCTGAGAATTACGTGGGCGTGCGTGGGCGAGGCAAAACCGGAAGAAAAAGTCCCGGTTCTGGAAGATTATAAAAAGACCTCGGCACACGGATTCGCCAGTAGTAGAGGAGCAACAGAGATCGGCCGGTGAAGAGAGAGACACAACGGATAAGACTACACTCCCGTCAACCCATTAGAAGCGCGCTCTCTCAATTCTCTGTTCCCTATGCTACATGGTTCATCGTCATTAATAAAAATATAACTTTATATTTTTATATATATATGCGTGTTTGTTGTTTGTCGATATATAACACAAAGAAAACTATCTAATTCTCTCTTGCCTACTTAAACAGTTTCAATCTTTTTGTCTAGGCAAGAGATAATGCTTTAATATCACTTGATTCATAGACATATCAATTTGTTAATAAACTTTGTTCGTAATTATCCAGTATTAAATAATCAAAATGAACCTGTCCTCTTTCAATTATCTGGGAGAGCATTTTTTGCCTTTTATCAATTTGGCTGATGCTAACCTGCAAGAGAGTAACTCATTGTGCTTTCTTGAGCTAAGGTTTTCCATTGAAATGAAGTGGAAATATTAAATTAATTGCTAGGTCTGCTGCTAGAAAGGTTGGTTTGCTGTGTTATGTTAGACAATTTATCTGAGTTTAATCTATATTGCATATTTAAGTTTATCATTTGTCTTTGCTTTGAATGTTGCTGCCTCATCTGGTCTGGTGCTCATGCCATATATTTAGAAATTCTTGATAACACCCAAAGAAGTATCTGCAATGTTACTGGTCCTAACCTGACATCTTGGCTTCAGTCACTTTCCCATCACTATAATGTAGCTTCCTTGTTCCTTTTTTTATAAATACTTTCATGGTAATTGTTCTGGTGATCTTTCCTCTTTGATACATAGACTTTATGAATTTAAGCATAATCTATACAGCAAGACAATTCTGAGAGTTGTAGAAGTCCTGCCAAGATTCATCATTAGTGGCCAAAGTCTAAAAAATATAAGATATGTACATGATTCAGTGCTAATAGCAGATGCAGAAAGGAAACTACAAAACCACCTACAGAAGGTAGCTGAAAAAAATGAAAGGAAAGGACTACATATAAACTACAAGAAAACTTAAAACATCAGCAAAAAGAGGAGCCCCAAATGCCTACTACAGGCCAGGGATACTAAAATCAAACAAGTACAGAAATTTAAATACCTAGAAAGTGTTCTAACAAGACTGAAAGTGTGACACTGAGATCTGAAGTTGTATTGGCATGGCTAAGAATGCATTCAAGAAGCTGAGTAGAGAACTGAGGAACGGAAAAATTTCACTGGAAACAAAGAAGAGAGTACTGTGATGTCTGTCCGTCAATATGGCAGGAAATGCTGGACGCTCTCATCAAAGATGAAGGGAAGACTTGAAGCAACCAAAATGTAGTTCAGCAAAAGAATGTTGAGGATATCATGGACTGATGTAAGCAACAACAAGGTTTTGAAGAGGATGGAAATGAAAAGGAAACTGATATTTAACACTAGAAAAAGATAACTGAAGTGTCTGGGACATGTAATGAGGAAGGAAGGCTTGGAGAATCTGATACCCATAAGACAGAAGGAAAGAGAGACAGAAGAAAGTAATGCATGACATATTTGTTGGGTTTGAGGAAATAGATGGCAGAGGTTTTGGGAGGAGTAACAAGAGAAAGAGTGTTAAGAGCTACAAGGGGTAGGAAGATGTGGAAGACCATGATTGCCTATGTTCTGAAGAGACATGGCTCATAGAATAAGAATTAGATTGATGGTAGTGTCTCATCCTTTTGCAGTTAAAATGGTTAGATGTCACCATAAGTTCTATGCTAATAGTTTCTTCTATCACACTTCTGGTTTGTGAAGCTTTGACTTCTTCACAATCAACTTTGGTTTTTAAAAATTTAAATTTATCTCTCCTCTTGTCTTGATCCCTTTTTTGTTATTCTCTTTTTAATAGTGTGTGTGTGTGTGTGTGTGTGTGTATGTGTGTGTGTGTGTTTCTTCTTTCCTAATCTTTAACACTCACTCCTTGCATCTTTAGTGGTGTTCTTGCTTGGGGTAAAATGATTTAAAATACAAAGTGCGATGGGTAAATTGTCACCACTTTATTTTTAAATTTTGTGCATGCGCATTGTTTGTTTTTGATTTTGTCAACTGCACATTATAGTAGGGTCAGTTGGGCACTATATGTGAGCAAAAGAGTACCATGATGTAATTCACTCAACAAAAATTTGGAAACTGCATGCTGTACTGCTTGGCATTTGCACCCAAAGCTCCAGTACAAACATGGCAGAGTGTTTGGATGTCAATCTGAGGACAGTGCAGAGGATTTGAAAAGAGTTGGTGATTGCAAGGATACCACAGGTCAGAAAAGAAACCCCAAACATGTTGATGAAAGTTTCAAGCAACATGGAGGCCTACATCAAGTGCATTGAGAAGATAGTGCTGTCCTGGGCACAAGAAGGTGGTTACTGGAAGACCCTATGTCTGGCAACGGGACTCTGCACCATGCCACACAAGCAGGAGAACCCAGTCATGGCTGTCAAACAATTTTTGTAACAACATCACCCCTTACTCCTTAGATTGTAATATCAACGATGAATTGAAAGCAAGGATTATGGCAGCATTCACTAATTTAAACAGAGAGACCGTCCAGAAGAGTTGCAGGAGATTTTGAAGTTGTTTGGAGGCCATGGTTGAAGCCAATACTGACGTTATTGAATAAATTTACTCTTTAGTATTTTAAGATATTTCTGTGTAATTTTGGTAAATATATCTGTTAAAATGAGATGTCAGTGTTATTTTCATTTTTGTGTAATTTAGACGACAATTTATCCATCGCTCCCAATATATATATAGTTTTGCTTGATTGTGATAATGTTTAGCACCAAGTTTTTTTTTGTTTTTTTTGTAGTTTTACTGATAAAATATATTTTTGCAAGCAGTTCTTTATCATAAAGTACTCGATATATGGGTGGAAATAGTGTTGATAAGTACAAAGAGTTTGTCTCTTTAACTGAGCAGACTTCAAAGTTTCGTGAGGACACCATTATGATGTTTTTAAATTGTCAGGCCTATTTGCCCTTAGGTCTAGATTTTTTCTTGTTTATCTTGTTTATTATTAAAGCATAAAAAAGTGGGACCTAATAGCAAGTAGCCCTGACAAGTGTCTCATGAAACTTCAAAGTCAGCATGAATCTGCTCAGTTAAAGAAATAAACTCTTTGTACTTATATATATCTCTTTAAATTTGTAGTAAGTTTTACTTTAAAACTAGAGTTGTCTCTTTATCTAATAGTGTATAATTTTATTGCTTTATTTAAAAATTTAATAAGAATGAATAGGTTCACACTCCTCCCCAGTCTTTTGAACAGGATTAGAGGTTTAAACCTTCTTTCCTGTTTAGGATTGAATTTTTGTTCTTTACATTTTCTTTCACTCCCAGTAGTTCCTTGCATCTTAGTGGCATTATCTCCTTGCTTGGGGTGAATTGTTAAAAAAAAAATTCATTTATGATTAAAAAAAAGGCATAGTTATACAAAGGATATGTGCATTATTGGTTATTTTGTATATTCTAATATTTTTTTATATTTTATTTAGTTGCATTTGCATTCACTTATGCATAAATACCCTTGTGAAAGGTATTAATCCATCTCTTCCCTCCAGTTATGGCTTAAATAACAGGACAAATTGGGTTCTATAGCCTTTTCTGACAACCAGTCTACTGCAGAAAGTAATGGCAACCTATTGCAGGATAATCTTCTGCCCAGTCAGTCATGTCTCTTTCATGACATGATCGCCCAAGTATGTATCATGTATGGCACTTAACTATGTAGCAGCTAGGTCTCATCAGTAAACGAAAGGTGAGAAGAAATGGTTTTGATGTTGTTGCAATGTTTTATAAATATTTCTATTACAAAGAGAAAACTGTTAGAGATATAATGAACAGTTAAGAAAGGAATGTGTTTTTTAGTTAGAAAGGCTTGCTTCAACTGATTCTCTCCTGTTGTATATATTTTTACTCAACTTTGTGTTCCTGAGTTAAAAGAGTACCACTTGAGAAGTTCTTTCTGAATTGACATCACTTTCCTTCTTACATGACCATATTAGGAAACTTAACAAGCCACTGGTTGACACAGTAAGAAAGTGACAATATAATTGCCACTTGAACATTCTTTTGATATAAATTATCTCTCAATTTAAAAAATGACTGTTTCTCAACTGAGATACTTTTAAAAACCAACATTTGAGAATATATTTGTCAAGTATTTTGAAAATCAGTGTTAGCTTTTAATGAGATTAATTCCTTTTTACCATTGTCCAGTTTCTCCCTGCTTGAAATCCATGTATTTTCTATAATTCAATTAGGTTTTCTCTTAATACAAGACATTACCATTTCATAAAATTTATACCCTAGCATACCCTGTACAAGGTTCAAGGACCACTTAAGGTAGGAGATTGCATTAAGGCAGTGATTCCCAACCACCATGCCATGCAATCTTCTTTAAGTGTGCCATGAAAAATTTTCACAGCATATTTATGTGTGTGTACATGTGTGGAGAGAATTGTTTCACACTAAATAAGCTGCACAAATAGTTGAATAAAAACATTGAAATGAAATTAGTTCATAATTGTGGGAGTATTTTTTTTTTAAATACATGGTTTTATTTCATAACATTGAAATGTATGCCCTTTAGAAATTTTGCTGAGTGTGCTGTGATATTTTCATTTGCTTCTAGGTGTGCCGTTGCTTAAAAATGTTGACTGCATTAAGAGATAGTTTATATGAATAGGAGGGGAATATAATGGTTAACTGTAGACTTGAACAGATTAAGATTCTAGTGATTAGGGAAACATCCTCTTGGGAGTTTGTTCCACAGGGCAGGGGTTTACAGGGAGAAGCAGTTTGAGTTGAACTTGAAGCATGAAATACAGAGGGAATTTGGGTAGTTTGCTACTATGTAAGTGGCATAGCAGGTCCTAGCCATGAAGGTCAGACCTGGTGGAACTAAGGAATGTAGTTCTTCCATGCACTTTACATGGAAATAGCAGTAAAGCAGTTAGAGGCTTGCCACATCCCACCGCTGAGAGATAGGTTGAAGAATGGAAAATACTTCTTCAACAAGGATTCAGAGATGCTTTTGAAATTCATCAAGACTGGAAAGTGTGTTCTGGGTTTCAGATATAAATTAATTGCACCATTATTCAGTTGGTAAATTATTATTTTTTTTTTTAATCATTTCACCCTGAACAAGGCAGTAAAGCCACTAAGATGCAGATTTCAATGAGTGAAAAAAATATGAGGCAAAAAACATCATTATGAAGAGAGAACAATAAAAGAACAGGAACTAAGAAGGCAGAAAATAATGAATGACTTTTTGACAATCAAAGTTGACTAGGAAACAAGAAGCTGGAAGAATGTGCTACAAGTGAAAAGTGTGAGAGAAAAGAAACTGTTAACATAGAACTTGCAGTTATATCTAGCCATTTCAACTGTAAAATAAGATCTTGCCACCAATCTTGTACTGCACTTAAATTCCAATCTTGTACTGCACTTAAGTTCCATAGATCAGAACACTTACCATGAAAGTATTTAGAAAAGGCCATATGAAACTAACTGAATCCAAGATACTAGGTCAGGATCAATAACATTGCAGATTCTTTTTTGTATTGAATCAAGAATCTCTAAATACATAGCAGAACTGGTCTGGTCCTTTTCTCAGATCTTTCCAAGCATTATATAATCTCACACTGTTTTGTAGGTAAATTATTAGGGGATGCTGAAAATTTTCAGGTTGACCAAAAATGAAATTAAGAATAAATTCTGATGTTGGGCCAAATTTTGAGGTATTGGTTAAGCCAAGAATTTTTCAGCACCCTCTCATATATTTTGTCATAAAATATGATTTTAATTTTATGAATTCTTTATGATTTTCAATTTGTTTCAGGGGAAAAAAGCAATAGATTGAAATTAAGGAATCTTTTATCTTTCAGTGTGTCATTCAAACAAGTCAATTGCTCATTAGTGTTGCGCAATAAGAGTTTATCTAATCTTCAGGAATTTATAATAAAGAATCCTATAATAATAGTTCACATGACCATCACATTACACAACTGTCAATACCTCATAAATAATGAGCTATTCTATTTTGAACATGTGGAAAGGCAAGACATATCAGATGCTACTTCAGTTAAAAAAAAGATAGAAATATTTAATGTCCCCTACTAATACCTCATAAATAATGGACTATTCCATTTTGATTACTTGAGATATATCAAAGATGCTACTTGGTTTCAGTGAGAAAATGAAAGAAAGAAGGGAAGATAGAAGTGTTTAATGTCTATTTCAGTAAAATGGAAAAAATTGTCAATTTCTAATCTTTTCATTTTTACCGCCTTACTTTTTAAAATAATGACCAATGTTCATATTTATTATTGTAATTGCAATATTTTGTTAAAGTTAAGCTCAAATATTTAACGATGTGACAGGAGAATTTCTATGGATATTTTATTGTCATAGATCGTGTCATGAGCTTATTAACTGAAGAATTAAGTTTCATCACAAAATTTAAAATAGGAAAACTGAAATTTTCAGGGATTAAAACTAGTTTACTTTTAATCCTAGTAAATTTGGAGGACTTTGTTAATCAGTAGATCTTATTTAGTTTGACATAAGGCTTTTCTGGGATTTTCTTCATCTGGTTGTGCTTGAATCTAGAGGTAAACATTGTTTATACTTGAGCCTATAAGAAAACAACACTGGTTGTGTTTATACTTCAGTCAATAGAGAAATATTAGATTTATAAAACATTTATTTTTAATCCTACTTTGTTCCTCAGTTGATTCCATTTAGGTTGAGATATTTAAGACTTGTGGGATTTTCATCATGAGTGATTTTATTTGACACACACAAAAAAAAGTTTCATAGACAAAATGTCTATGAACCTTTTTTTTGTGTGTGTCAAATAAAATGAGAAAAATGTGTGTAAATACTGTGGTATTCCATTCTATCAGTTCATTTTGATGTTTTTTTTTTCCTAAGGCCCATAATCGATAGTTGGTTGTACAAGTTGTAAACAGCTGCGTTAACTTCAGACACTTCTAATAATTTCCTACTATTGTTAAAAAATAACACTTAAAACTTTTGCATCAACTTCAACGGTAAGATTATATTTTGAAGATTTGTGCTAAAACAGGATTAATAATGTTGACCCTCATTACAATGTTTTCTTTAGGATTATTTTGATGTTTCACTATAACATATGTTGTGGACCCAGGATAGGTCCAGAAGAAAAACACAAAGTTGGGTATTAGTGAAACATATATATTTAATGAGAGAACAAATACAAAGAGTGATACATGTTAGTTTGACTGCCAAGTATTAGACCGGGGTGGCTCAACCCAACTCAACTCCACCCCAAGAGGCATATTCTCCCGGTATTCATAATAATAGGAAGAGTTCATTATAGTCCAAAAAGGGTAGGTCCCATGCTTCTTCATAACTTTGATTTATCCACAATCTTTTTTTCAAGCTGCCAATTTGTTTTGTTTATTTTTGTTTTTTGATTTTTTTTCTCCAGATTCAGATTGGGCATCATGTACTTTAGGTATGTTTTTATACCAGGATTGTGAGGGTATCCAGTACAGGCCTTACAAAAATTATTATTAGTATTAGTACAGGCCTTACAAAAATGAGTCAAATACTATATTTTTTTTATTTATTTAAAAAAAAATTTTTTTTGTATGTCACTCTGTTTCACTATAACATACTTTTTCATAACTCCCATGCTTCCACAATCTTCTCATTTTTTTTCTTTTTTTTTTTTTCTTTCAGATCCAGATTGGGCATCATGTACTTTAGGTGTGTTTTTATGCCAGGATTGTGCTGGTATCCACCGTAGCCTTACAACAGGTATTAGCCGCGTCAAATCAATTCATCTTGATAAATGGGAGCCTGAACAATTACAGGTAAGAGGTCATCTTGGCTGAAATAAACAAACATTTGGATTACAACGTGAATAGTGACATATAACTGTTGTGAAGTATTTTAGCTTAATTATATATATATATATATATATATACAAAACAGAGATCCTACAAAGTGTCTAAATATTACAAATTTAGATTTACATTCTTATTTGCACTATTTACATTGTTCCGACTGTTGTCCTCATTTTTATTGTCATATTTACAACATTTTGGCTGTTGTGTGCTCTGGCCTTCTTCAGGAGATATATGTTGGAATTTAGAATCGGAACCTTTATTTAGTCCTCTGAGATAGCTTGTTCTCATTCCATGTGCCATGAAGTTCAATACCTGGCCACAGCAGATGTGAACAAAATAACTTACTAAAGGTAGGTAACTGATATTGAGATATCTAGAATTCGGTCTTCAGTTTAACTAATTCCCAAGGCTGGATTGATAGATTGATCACCTCGGACCACACCCAATCCTATCCCACCTTGTGATTTGATCATAAGATGAGTGAAGCCGAATAACCTTCAGGAACTGCTGCAATTGTATCACTTGAGCTGAGGTAGCCACAAGAAGAAAAAATATATTTTCATAAAAAAACTTTCTATCTTCATTTCTTGGTACAGGTTTATTCATTCCAGCGGTTAAATTCTATCTACTTCATGCAAACAGCTGTCTTCTCAACCCATGTCTAAAGTTGAGATATGACTTTGGCTGGTTCTGTTAAGTTTGGCACAGGGTTCAAGTTTGATTTCTTCTTAGGCAGACAGTCATGTGATGTCAGGTGGCATGGTCTCTTATCTCAAACGCAAATCTCTGGTACTTCAGCCAAACTGCTGTCTCCAACTTAATTTGGCTACTTCGGACCCTCACTTATATGGATTTCCATCCAAAACTGGTGTGTGGTATGACTGGTCTGGGAAAATTGGTGAATTCAATTCCCTAATTCCAATTAAGGTTTCTTTGTTGTCATTTGAAGATTAATTACTTTTTTTTTAAGGTTTTTCCTCTCCGTGAGCAGCAGTCACAGGCATTGATCTAACCAATCAACTCCTTCCTTTCTTCATTGGTATCTCACACCAACACTCTTCAAAGGCATGTACAACGTCTCCTCCTTCCTTAGTTTTTCACCTCTGCTCACCACCAACCAGGCCTTCATTTGATTTGATTTGTCGATCTCAGGTCGCAATCATTAATTAAATTATTATTTCAAATTTCTCCTATGCAAGGAAATCTCTTGTCCCCAGTCAGAAGCTTGCCAGATGTCTCGCTCGATTTCTTATCAGGGTCATTAAATTCTTAATTCACAAAGAAATCCTTATTTTTTCCCTTTTTTTAGTGCAGTTTTGTTGTCAGCTTCAGATCATTAAGAAATTTTTATTATTACAATTTTTCGCTTGTATAAAATCACCCTATCTGGCCCTGTGTTTTGTTAAATTGTACAAAAAGACAAGATCATAAATCAGTTGTCTATATTTGCCACATGGCCTCTTTTGCACTCTGCCTCTTCATGGGAAAATTTATTTAGGTTTTTTTTTTTTTTGTTTTTACTTCTAACAAAACAGAAAAATCATCATTTAGTTTATCTGGATGTCTTTCCTTCTATTTCTTAACCCTTTAGTGCCAAATAGTGTTACAGTACAATCCTTATTTTTTTTTTTTTTAAATCATATCACCCCAAGCAAAGTGAGACCATCCTTAGTGCACAGGAGGGTTACAGAAACACACAGAGGGAAGAAAGGAGGTGATGAAGAAAGGATAAAAGGATGGAATTTACCCCAGTAAACAAAATAAAGTTCAAAATTCCAACATGAAGAAGGTTGGAGTGTACAATGTCTGAAATGTTGTGAACATGGCAATAAAGATGAGGGCAACAGTCTAAACAATGGAAACAGTGTACAGTAGTTCATTTCAGAAATATCTCTTATTTATATACATTTCTTTCTAAATTTGAATTTAAGTAATGATTCAGTACGTTATTTTTTCTTTAATGATTCTAGTAAACATTATTTTTTTGTATTGGTATCTCTTAATAAAAACAAGTGATATTACTTCTTTGAATGTTATAGTTTTTAAATTATCAAATATTCTTAATTCTTTGCCAAATATGGATTGAAAATATATGGTTGCAATATGGATTAAAATATGTTAAATAAACATGCTCCATATTGTAACCAATTATTTTGCCAGTTTCAACTGGCTAGTCGTGTTTGTATCAAAAAATTATAATTGGATAAATTGTAATATACAATTTTTTGTTTTTAATTATTTCACCCCAAGCAAGGCAATAAAACTATTAGGATGCAAGGGGTTACTGAATGTTATAAAATATGAGAAAAATATACTATTAAGAATTTCCCCATATAAGGGATTATTTTTTTTTTTTTTATTAATATTCACCCAATACAAGAGCCACACAAGGTAGTGGGTTACTGTGTGTTGTATGAGCGTAAGAAAGTACAATAAGTTATGTTCATGGAGTTATGTAGGAAAGATAATGGTTAGCTCTAGACTTAAAGAGGTCAAGATTATTGTGATTTGGAAAACACAAGAGAATGAAAAGACTATAGAAGGAACTGGAAACCCAATCCTAAAAAAACAAACAAAAGATAAACCTCTAATCCTGTTCAAAAGACCAGGGAGGTGTGTGAATTGAATGATAAGTAAACCTGCCTACTTCTATTGAGGAAAAAAGTAAATCAGTCATACATACAAGTTCAGAGTTTTAGGTGAATGTGTTAGAAGGATAGAGTTGAAGGAGTGTGAACTGAATGATAGGCAAATCTGCCTGCTCCTATTGAGGAAAAAAAGTGAATCAATCGTAAATACAAGTTCAAAGTTTTAGGTGAACGCGTTAAAAGTATACAGTTGAAGTAGACTTTAGGAGGAACCAGAAATCCAATCCTAAACAAGGAACAAGAGATACGACACAGAAAGATCGTTCAAAAGACATGAGTGTGAACCGAATGATAGGCAAATCTGCCGACTCCTATTGAGGAAAAAGTGAATCAATCGTAAATACAGGTTCAAAGTTTTAGGTGGATGTGTTAAAAGTATAGAGTTGAAGTAGACTTTAGGAGGAACCAGAAATCCAATATTAAACAGGGAACAAAGGATAACTCTCTACTCTTGTTCAAAAGATGGGGGAGAAGTGTGATCCGGATGATAGGTGAACCTGTCTACTCCTATTAAGAGAGAGAAAAAGAAATTAATGAATAAAATTTTCAGGTTTAAGCAGAAACTTTAGAAGTATAAGGTTGAAGTAGACTTGAGAAGAAACTGTATACACTTTCAACTCCTTCAGCAATGTTTATTTACAAGATTCTAAAAATATGTGAACTAAATTCATTGTGATGTTTATTATTTACTTCTTTTATAGTTTTTATTTACTATTTAATAAAGAAATAATTACAAAAAAAATTTTTTTAATTCAAAATTTATGAAATTATCAAAATATGCAAAAATATGTAAAATTCTAATCACTGCTAAAAAGAATTTTAATAAAATCCAAATGTATAAAAGTGGGTTTATACATTTTCTTTATTCTTGAGAATTGACAACAAAGAAGAATAAACATTATCAAAGGAGTGAACCGTATATACAGTAATCTTGGTGTCAAGGGAATAACACTTTTTTTGTTTTTTTTACAGCATAAAGATTAAACACCACCCAAAATTTAATTTAAATTTTTTATCATCCTTCTTTCAATGAGATTCCATTTACTATTTTATGTGTTCAGATTTTAAGTGATAATGGCTTGATTTCACTTCTGAAATGTTGAAGTATAATGCCTAGCTATCAACGAGCGGTTTGACATCAACGATGAACACATGTATATATAAAAATATTAACTAATATTTTTATTCTTTTTCAATGATAGTTGTGTGTAGAGTGGTAGTCAGAGGGAATCATGCACATACGAGCTGCAGTTGACTTCCTTTTGTTTTTCTTCTGACCAAAAAACCCTGATCCTTATAAAAGCTGAAAATCTTCAAATTCTGCTTAATTGCTTTATCTATGGATAGGCACACCTATTAATCCTTTTTTGGTGATTATTTCCTTCGGGCCAGCTGCCTTTGACGTTATCACATTGTCTGCTACTGTTTATATTTTTTGACCTTGAAAATGGCTCCCCTGATGCAACACAGTCTTATTGGTCATTGTTTCTGATGCCAAACACATTTCTGTCAGTCACCAAAATACATTACATTCCCTTAATGCTAGCTGCCTTTGACATAAACACACTTCTGTGTGTCACTGTTTACATTCCTGCCTTTGACCAAAATCATATTTCTGTGGGTCACAGAAATATATTACAATGTAAACAAAGCAATTTCTATAGAAATAATGAATTTTATTTATTTATCTGACATATTATTACTTTAAACATTATTTTTAGTGGGTCCCCATATTTGAGTAGACACTCCATTTATTTTAAACACTATTTTATTTCATTTACTGGCCTGGATATTCAAGAAATCTTACTAGAGATGTTCTCCAGCAGGATTCAAACCTGCACCTCTCTTTGCTGCAGAAACTATCTGTGAAACTAACTCCCAAGAGGATGCTTCCCCAATCACTACAATCATAACCTGTTCAAGTCTTGGGTGAATTGTTATCTTCCCCACATATCTGCATAAACTGTGCCTCTTGCTCTGTAACCATCTACCTTGAGTGGCTTCTAGGTCTTGTACAAGGTGAACTTCACTATAAAAAAAAGTATACAATGTGCTTTAACAGCTCAGCTATAAAAAGCGTCTTTATCAAGGAAGGTTCTATTTTGCCTTATAAAGCACATTTTACATAAACTGAACCTTATTTGATCATGACACTCATCATATCCAAGAACTTTGGATTTAATGACAATAAGCAACATTCTCTTTAATACTAAAAGGCAATTTGATTCTTTTGAACAAGAAATCTGGCTTGATATCTGTTAATACTAACAAACTCATTATAAAAATTGATGAATAGAATCAGGTATTGTTTTGTCTCTATCATCCGTAAGTGGAGATAGCTCTGCTACAAATGCACTAATAATGAAAGTAATAAACATGAATTCATTCATAGCTTTTTTTCAGCATCTATTTCGATTTCTTGACAAGAATTTCTGTAGTATAATCATACATTCTTATATTTCAATATACAGGGTGCGATGGATAAATCGTCTTCTAAATTATATAAAAATGAAAATAACACTGACATCCCATTTTAGCAGATATACTTACCAAAATTAAACAAAGCTATTTTGAAATATTACAGAGTAAATTTATTCAATAAAATCATTGTTGGCTTCAAACTTGGCCTCCAGACAACTTTGGAATCTCCACCGTCTCTTCTAGACAGTCTCTTTGTTTAAGTTGGTATCTTTGGAGTTTTGTTAGTCTCTCGCGCAAATGCACCCCACATAATAAAGGGGGTTGCAGTCTGAGGAGTTAAATGGCCAGATGTAAGGGATGATGTGGTCACAGAGATTGTCTGAGAAACATGAATGGGTTCTTTGGCTTCTGTAGCATGGTGCAGAATCCTGTGCCTTGAGGAGCATCCCCTTGTCCCAGAGCAGTACAACCTCCTCAAGGCACTTGATGTAGGCCTCTATGGTGCTGAGTTTGTGGCCCTGTAGGGAGATGAATGGAGGCATAACATCGCCATCACTAGTGATCACTCCAAACACCATAACGTTGATTGGATACATCATCCAACTCTTTCCGGATCCTCTGCATTTTACTGAAATTGACACCTAAACACTCTGAATTGTTTGCACTGGAGCTTCTGGCGTGAATTCCAAAAACTACAGCATGCCGTTTCCAAATTTCTGGCAGAGTGAATTGCATCATGCTGCTCTTATTTTTAAAATGATTTTACTGTGCAGTCAACAATATCAAAAACAAACAACATGTGTTAAATTAAGACCATAAAAAGGCAACAATTTACTCATCGCTCCCTCTACAGGGTATTTCATAATGATGGGTCACGTTGTTAATGCAAGTATCTTGGATTATAAAAATGATATAGAGTACCAAATATATTTATTACATAACTGTTCATAAGAGTTCAACATATTACCTAAGATTTGAATATTACATCCTTGAGATGGTCACCACCATGAAGAGAATACACACAAGCTCACTCTCTCATTTCAAACATAGACATGACGAGAGTCCACCATCAGCAAAAGATATATCAGCTACCTGTAAGAAATAGCAAAATCTTAGATGATATGTTGAACTCTTGTATATCAGTTATGTAATAAATATATTTGTTACTGTCAGTTTTCTAATCCAAGATACTTGCATTTAAAAATGTGTCACATCATTATTGGTCACCCTGTATTTACTTGTTATGTATTATCAGTTGCAGTTTTTTGTACTTGAAAGGTGATAATATTAGTTTTGTTACTATTTTGACTTTCTTTTATATAAAAATCAGAGACAACTGGAAACGAGTCATTGGAAAACAAATGAATTCTAAGATGGTACCAACATTGACAGAAAGAAGTTATCAAATCATGTTACTTGGCTGATACAAAAGAAAATGAATCTTTAATATGTTTTACTTCACTCTTTTTTGACATGATTTTTGTGGATATGTTGAAGTACATATTTTTTTTTCAGCTCCTTTCAAGTTAGCAAGCAATGATACGGTTCTGAGAGAAAGTTCTATATTCATTAAAATGTTTGTAGATTATTCAATATCAGGTTAACCTACTGAGAACTTTAAATTCTTAGTTTGTTAATATTGAAAGCAAAAGACTTGGGCTTGTTATACTTTCATTTTCATGTTGATATGAGAATGTGTTACTATTTTAAAATGTTTGTTGGTCAAGAAAACAGAAAAAAAAGATTTCAGTAAGTAGAATGTTTTTTTTGTTTTTTTTTTGTTAACCACCATGTCTTTTTAAGACATAAGCAATCTCAACTTTCTTTTCTTTCATATCTGTGATTTGCTATGGCCATTCCTTAAAGAGGGTAGTGGAGTGGCTCTCCCCCACTGTTCCTTTCTCCTTCAGAATTGTCCTCCTTGACTTTATCAAACTAGTTTTTTTAAACCATTGATCTAAGCCAGGTGCTTTTTTAAATAGGTTACTGGTATGAAAAAGGAAAAAAAATGATGTAGTAGAACTTAAACCATGCATAAAATAATATTTTTATTTTACTGTACCCATTACAAATTGAAAATATCACCTGTTGAGATAAGTAATGATAGTCTTTTCATAGCATTAATTTTTTTTAAAAAAATCATTTTGACCCCAAGGAGGTTACAGTGAGAGAAAAACCTGGGTAAAGGGGGTATTAAAGAAAGGATAAAAGATGGATGGGATTCAAGAAGATAGAAAATAGCAATTGATGTTGCATTTAAATTTTTGGAAACTGTAGCTATCAGAGAAGCAAGTAAATGGAGGCAGCAAGTGCGAGACAAGAAACTGTTAGAGTAGAAGAGGTGGTTACATTTAACTATTTTAACAGTAAAGATTGAGATCTAGATGCCACTCTAGTAGCACGCTTAAATTTACGTGAACAGGTTACCAAGTTAAAAAAGGTTGTCAGAGCAGTTGTTATGAAAATATTTTTTGTTTTTTTAATCATTTCACTCCAAGCAAGGCAGGACAGTCCCTAGTGTGTAGGAGGTTACAGTTATCATGAAAATATTTAGTTTGGTTAAACTCTATACGTTCGTAACATATATATTCATGCTGACAAAAACTTTAATTTTCTTAAGTGGGGTTTTCAATTATTTATATAAATTATTGTGGATTGTTCAAGGATCTGAAAGCAAACAGTGATGGAATCTGTTTGCGTCATCATTATAAAGACTTTGTATAGATGAAAAACCTCTAGGTTTTAGAGGGCTAAATCAAGTTGAAACACCAGTTTCCATATGATCACTAATGTTAAGCAACATTGAGCCTGGTCAGTACCTAGATGGTGACTGCTTAGGAATATCAGGTGTTGTGTGATTGGTGTAATGGATAATGGCTGACGAATTATTCTATTTTCAGTTGAGTTTGTTATATTTACTTACAAACAAATACTCTTCGGAAAGGCATGAATCCACCTTTTTTCTCTCTGCTATCGGTTAATTAGTAAAACTTGTATTTTTTTTTTTTTTTTTTAATCATTTCACCCCGAGCAAGGCAGAAACGCCACTGATGTGCAGGGGGTTACATAAATGTAAAAAGATTAATTAGAAAAGAGTGAGGAGTACAAGCTAGTTAGAAAGGAACAATAGAAAGCTGAGAAAGCAGGTGCAATGACAGGTACATGGGCGGAGAGAAAGGGAAGGTTATACAGGGGAGGGGAGAGAGCTAGAGGCCAGTGGTTAGTAGGTGAGTATTAACTTTGCTTTTAAATTTCTGGAGGTCGTAGCCGTCAGGAAAGCAAGAATACGGGAGCGAGTTCCACAGGCGGGAAGTGCGAGAGAGGAAGCTGCAGGAGTAGAATTGTCGTCTGCGTTTGGCTAACCTGACTGTGAATGGGTGGGACCCAGTTGCCAGTCTGGTTGAACGGGTAAACACCTGTTGAGGAGGCATCAGTGACTTAAGCTCATCCGAGCAGAAGCCATGAAAGTATTTATAGAAGAGACAGAGGGAGGCCACATTTCGACGATGGGAAAGTGGCTGCAGACGAGTCGCCAGATCAGTACCTATCACATTACAGACTCTCCTTTGGAGCTTGTCAAGAACACTGAGGAGAACGGCAGGGGCACCTGACCATAAATGGCAGCAGTACTCCATGCATGGACGGATGGTTGACTTGTATATATGCAGGATGGATTCAGGTGGAAAAAACATCCTGGATCGACATAGTGACCCAATCTTCTTAGCAGTAGATTTTGCTATGGATTCAATATAGTGCTTCCATTTGAGGTCTGAGGACAAGGTAAGTCCGAGGAGGCGTAGTGTATTACTCTCCGGGAGAATCATCTGGTCCATGCTTATGGGAGGCAGAAGAGGTTGCCTGTAATGGTTGACAGACAACAGCTTGGTCTTAGAGGAATTGAAGTTGACAAGCCACTTCTTGCCCCAGTTCACCACAGAGTGTAGATCCCGCTCAAGGTCAGCAGCGAGATTATGTCTGTCCGCCACGACAGGTTTCTTACTGGAGCGGGAGTATATTGTAGTAATCCTTATCCACTGCCAATAAAACTGCATACAATATATTTAGATTTGGCATTAAATAATCTATAGAGGCTGACTAAAAAAAAGCAACCATCTAACTCAATTTTAGAATTAGAATTTTCAAAAGTATATAATAATTAGGCTTATGTACTAAATATTTAGGCTTTTTTTTTTTTTTTTTTTTTGGCCTTTTATTACTGTAAGGTTATTACTGTAAAAGGCCCATGGCCCACTTGTGGTAGAGAGTTACGTTAGGAGGTAGTTTGTACAGATAGGAAGGTAAGTAATGATTATAACAAAATTAAGATTGCAGTGACTGGAGAAACATCCTTTTGGAAGTCAGTTTTACAGATCATTATATGGAACTTATTTCTCAACGATGAAATATGAAGGCAATGTTGGTCACTTGCTACAATCAAAGTGGCATGGCAGATCCTTGCCTAGAAGGTTAGAGCTGACGGAACCAATGTATGTAGTTCATCCAAGCACTTTTCACAGAAGCACTGATGGAACATTGAGAGGTTTGGCACATGCTACCTGTAAGAGAGAGGTTGGAGGGTGGAAAATGATTTGTTGCCCACAAGAACTCTCAGACACTTTTGGATTCTATTGAGGCTAGAGGGTACAGTCTGGTCAGTTCCCACCCAAATATGACGACAGTACTCCATTTTGTGGATGTGTGTTGTGGTACAGTGGATATTGGCTCGGAACGAGAAATCGGAGAGCTGAGTTCAAATACCAGTTGAATTTGTTGCATTAACATACGAGCAAATACAATTTGAAAAGGTATGAATCCGTTGCTTCTTCCTCCAGCTATGGGTTAACAGGATGGATTGGGTTCTGTAGCCTTGGTTGGCAACCAGCTTACTACAGAAAGTAATGTCAGCCTACTGCAGGAAAATCTTCTGCTCAGTCAGTCATGTCTCTTTTAGACATGATTGCCTAAGTGTGTATCACATATTGCACTTAATTGACTCTTGTTTTTGGTCTGATCTTCCTCTTGCAAAGTCTTAATAACAAATACTAATTTTATAATATAGTAATTATATTCATGTATAATATAATTATGTATTATTGTCTGAATTAATTTTTATAGCATGTACTAAACAATGCTAATCTTGATAAGAGAATATGATGTACCAATTCTATATATCCTGTTATTCAGTAGCCCACTATCAGTCTTGAAATAGATAACTTGGGAACTATTTTAAGATACTCTGTTGTTTGATCAATTGGCAAATCAAATATTGATGAATAAAGTTCTTGAACAACAACAACAGCAACAGTGTAGGGGATTCTTTTTTATTTCGAATATAATTAAGACCATGATGATCAATCACTGTGGCTTCACTAGGTGTAAATGATCAATATGGTGAGCCAGTAAAGATTGGTTAAAAAAAAGAATGTAGTTACAATGATAAATATAAATAAGGATTAACTGATAAGGTGCCATACCCCCACACCCAGTTAGGCAGGGTCCCAAAGATAAGAGATAGAAGTTCAAATCATGTCAGAATCTTCTTTTTTATTTTTTTTATTTCTTCTTTTTCTTTCTTTTTTTATTCCTTTCTTTTTCTGTTTTCTTATCTTTTTTTCTTTAATTGCCGTGGGATTTTTAAAATAACCTTAGTGTGTCAAAAGGAATAAGATAAAACGAAAACTAGTAAAAAATTATAATAATCACATATAGGTTTGTACTTAACAAAATTCATGCTAAATTTCCCTGGTAACTGTTTCCTTATAAAGGAATCTAAACCAATGGATAGAGGGTATCATATCGTTAGGCAAAAGGCATGTGTTTGTATCTTACATTAATATAAAATTAGGCATTTGAAAAACTTGGGTGTGTATTATGCGACTTTATTAATTATTTATATAACACATTATAGTAGGTAACTACACTTTTTCGTGATAATTTGCGATACCTAAGTTTTAAAATGGATGTGCGTTGTGGTCCAGTGGATATCAACTCGGAATGAGAAATCGGAGAGCTGAGTTCAAATTCCAGTTGAATTCATTGCAATCATATACACGCAAATACCCTTGGGAAAGGTATTAATTCGTCTCTTCCCTCCAGCTATGGGTCAAATAACAGGACAGATTGGGTTCTATAGCATTGATCGGCAATCAGTCTACCGCAGAAAGCAATGGCAACCTACTGCGGGATAATCTTCTGCCTAGTCAGTCATGTCTCTTTTGAGACATGATCACCCAAGCGTGTATCACGTATGGCACTTAACTGACTGACTGAAGTTTTAAAATGAATTTTGAAAAATGAAAAAGTTATTTTGAAGGTTTCATTTTAGCTTTAATTGAAAGTTATACATGAAAATAACTGAAATTGGATTACGTTTATTATTTCCAATAAGCAAAATACTCTGTAGTGTATTTTTCAAACAGAAATTAGATTGAGTGGAATTGATGTATTTTTTAAATTGTTCTAAAATAGATGATTGGTGCCCCTTTTTAGCTGTCTTTCATTACAATATAATTTTCTTAATTAAAAAATTTTCCAAAAATAAAACGTACTTTTCTGAAATTTTATTTGAGGAATATTAGCTGATTTAAAGTAGAATTAATCTGATTGAAATAAATATTATTTACTTTAAATTTAAAAAAACAAAGGAAAAACAGATTTTACAATGAACAGTAGAAGGGATTTACATATCTTTCAACACCTGACAAGCACATTACATGTTTATTGCATCTTATGGAGACTTAATCTGTTAAAAGATAATTTAAGAGAATGCTGGATGAATGTTTTTATATAATTTTTAAGTACACAGTAATCTTACAAATGTTGAAAATATTCTACATAATCTAATTTTAGGAATTAACTATAATCATTAATCTTATTATCTGATAATGTTGTGTATGATCATCCATGCTTCAAAATATGTACGTTTTATGTACATGAAAATAACTGAAATTGCTTTAAAAATTTTAGTGTGTATTAAACTTTTCAATTTTGACTTAGGTTAAGTGAAGACTATATTTACTAACTCAGACAAAGTTTTGAAAAATTTTAAAAAGATTTTTAAAACTATAAATTATAACTTAAAAAAAAGGCTGCATTTCTTTTTCCTTTTTTTTTTTTCAATGTTGTTCACTCTGTACAAGACCTAAGAACGACTTGAGGTAGAGGGTTACAGAGAAAGAGGCACAGTTTATGGGAATATATGACAATTTGAGGGAATAAGCTGCTCAAGTAGAACTTACATCTCACCAGTGGAATACAAATGGAAAGAGTGTGGTTCACTACAATGTGTTTGGCATGGTGGGTCACAGCTGTGAAGGTTAGAACTAGTGGAACTAATGAATGTAGTTTCACTGAACACTTTCTATGGGAATAGAGATAGAGCAGCCAAAGGCCTGAGACAATTTGTGGGAAGAAGCTGCTCAAGTAGAACTTACATCTCACCAGTGGAATACAAAGAGAATGAGAGTGGTTCACTACAATGTGTTTGGCATGGTGGGTCACAGCTGTGAAGGTTAGAACTAGTGGAACTAATGAATGTAGTTTCACTGAACACTTTCTATGGGAATAGAGATAGAGCAGCCAAAGGCCTGAGACAATTTGTAGGAAGAAGCTGCTGAAGTAGAACTTACATCTCACCAGTGGAACACAAATGGAATGAGTGTGGTTCATTACAATGTGTTTGGCATGGTGGGTCTTAGCCATGATGATTGCAACTGGTAGAAATAAGTAATGTATTTTCTCTGAACAGTTTCTTTGATGACGCTGCTCCATCATCAGTTAATGCATATTATTCGTCTATTGTTTAGGACTTTGTAGTACAAACTTCTATAACAAATTCTTTTGAGGATATTCAATATTTTTCTCCCAATTTTATTTTTTCTATTTAACAAAATAATCTATTTGGAAATAACAAGATGCATAAATAAAGGATTACTTTGAAAGGAAATAAAGAGAAAAAAGACAAACTGTATTGAAAATTACTGTATATATATATTTGCGTTATGTACATGTCATTAAATTTGTTTTTTATTAAAAATTAATTTATGTTGCGACACAAAAATTTCTATGTTTTCAGATTTAAAATTTTTATCTCATCAATGTTTGCTAACTTTGCACCAAAGTTACCGAACATTGCCTGATGGCAAGATAAAAACTTTAAATCGTGAAACTGAAATTTTTGTGTTACAATGTAAATAAATTTTCAATAAAAACAATTATATTACACTCTATGTTGTATTGGGCACTTTTTTAAAAAGTAAATGCAGGATATGCCTATGTTATTTTATGTATGATGTGACCTCCTTAAAATTAGCTTCAAAATTAGATTTTCAAAAGTTGCGTGATAAACAAGTTTATACGATATTCATTATCTCTTTTTTTATGATCTTGTTTTCTTTCAAAAGAATCTGCTTGTATAAAGTACAATAAATAGGAAACAAGGAATAAACCTGTTCAAAACACTGAGGAGTCTTGTGAACTGGGTGACAGGCAAACCTCTTTGCTCTTCTTGATGAAAACAAAAATAAAATAAAATGAAGTAAATAGTGAATAAAATTTCAGAGTTCAGGTGAAGATGTTAGGAGTACAAAGCTGGAACAGACTTTACAAGGAACCAGAAACAAAGGATAAACCTCTACTTCTGTTCAAAAGACCAGGGAGGAGTGTGAACTGGACAGTAGGTAAACTTATTTATTATTGGTGAAGGATGGCAAATCCACCAAAGTTTATAAGGTTATTTAAACTTAATGTAAAGCCAAGGTCAACATCTTAAAGGTTATTTGGAGAACCTTGGAATGACAAAGATTAGGTTAACAGGTTTTTAATAAAAATAAAAGAATTGGTATTTTTATTAGAAGAATGTATACCATATTAACTTTTGCTTATTCCTTATACTTAAAATTTAAACTTTCAAATTTAAGCCAATAAAAATGCTGAAATTAGACTTTGCGTCTCAACAATTGCTCTGTAATTTTGTAATGTCAACATCATAATTACATAATTTAAGCAGATATTATTTGGGTTAACATTGTAAATAAAAAGCTAAACCCAACATCTTTGTAAATTTTATAATACTGTATTTTCTTGTGTATAATACAATAAATTTTTGGACAAAAATTAAAGGCAAAAGTTGGGAGCATATTATAGACAAGTAAATGTTTTCAGAAACTTTTAATCAGTTTAAAAAACCACTTTCAAACAACAAAATGAAACAATGCTTGAGAAAAGTATGAATCCATCTTTTCTTCTCCTCAGCCATAGATTGAATAGAGGACAGACTGGGTTCTTTAGCTTTGGTTGGCAACCAGTCTACCATAGGAAAAATCTTCTACCTAGTTAGTCATATATCAAAAGAGACATGATTGCCCAAGTGTTTATCATCTATAGTACTTAACTGACTGAAATCCCGGAATTATGAAGGAATGCCATTCTGAAAATTTTAATGTAATTCAAATACTGTATTTACTTGTGAATATTACAAGAAATTTGGAATTCAAATTTAAAGTGGTGGGGTGGGTATTATACACAAGTGAACGTTTTTTTCAGAAGTTTTAATTCCGCTTAAAAGACCTCTTTAAAACAACATGATTGGAAATGCACTTAGTTGGCACAATAGATAACAAAACACAAAATACAGGTACTGATTACAGTTGTTTACAAAAAATGTATTTTGTAGGTCAGCAATATTTGTTTCTCTCTTCATTCTTAATGAAAGACAATATTCTTTTTATTTACATAGCTGATTAATGCATAGAAATAAAATCATATCAAACAAAAGTATAAAGTAACAGTTTCAAATGTATGATCAGGTTTATGTCTAGTTAAAACTTTTCCATGAAAATTGGAAAATAACTTTTGAGATGAAAGTTAGAAAAAAACATGCAATGGCTAAACATCAAGTCTATTTCTATTTAATATTGTAACAACTTTAAATATTTTAGTGAAATATATGTACGACATTGAGATTTTAGTGGTAATTTAGTCCCACAAAATGACACGGATGACTATGCTACAGTCGTATTATGCTCAAGGATATAATTTAATCTCTGCTTTTAACTTCAGAAACACTCGGTTGTATATGAGAAAATAGGATACCTGATTGACAAGTTCAGACAAGATAGGAATTATCTAATTCAATTTGAGTATACTGATAGTAGCTTAGTAACTTTTGAAATAGTTTACATATGTTGTAGTTTTTGTTTACATAAACTAAATGTTATTCATAATCAAGTAAAATATGATAAAAATAATAACTTTAGAAAAAGAAAAATTGCTTAGTGAAATTAGGGTCTAAGGTCGTTTTCCATTTAAAAAAATCTTGGCTTGAATTTTTATTTGGTTCTAATTTATCTAGAGAGATAACTTTCATTACTGTATTTCTGTAGTCCATCACTTTTTAATGATCCAAGTTGTACAAATATCCAATGTTATGCAGAAGAACCAGACTTGAGACATTGGGAAGAACTACTTCAAGGAAGACAACTGGTGACCGTTTACCGCAACACCCTAATGTATGTAGTGAGGTGATGACAAATTCTGTCCTTCAAATCTTAAAGAAACTATTCTCTTTCCACAGATTCTGATCTCTGGCCAAACAGGTCGGTACTGATTTCTGAGAGTCTTCCTTTCTCTCCACTCAAAAACCTTACCAAACCCGTTAGTAGCACCCGCCCTTACCACAATTGATAACACGTTTTTTTCCTAGTTTGCATCATGACAATTTATTTTCACCATTTTTGTCAACTGAAATTTCACTGGTATTTTTTTTTCATCTAGACGGTGAGTGTGCATCCTATTTTTTTAAATTTTGGTAACTTGAGGTCATCTGCTTCCATAGAACTGATAAACAATATGTTGAGAATTTGAAACCTTAAAGCAGGATTTTTCTAAATAGAAACTAATATTCATTTCTTTTTAAATCTAAAACCTGTTCTCAGTATATGTTCATTATTTAAGTTGGCCTATTTCGACCAATGAAGAAAGTGCTTTTGTTTATGAAGGATGTGATAAATGTCAAGTAACTACTGTAAAATTAATGCTATTAAACTAGTTGTTACAAAACAACTATTACTTGTAACAAAACAACTAGTACTTGTAACTATTTTTTTATATATGATTTTCAAAGTTCAGGTGCTAGGAATTTTGAACCAAACCCTTTATTGCGATTACTTGGGTATATCTTTCTTATTCCTTGTGCAAATCCACTTCTGGTAGTTTTGAGTTATCTCCCTTTAACCTGACTCTAAGTTAAGTTATCACCACTGCTGTAGCCTGGTATTGAACTCACAACTCCTTGGGTCAAGTCACTGGATTTAACCAACGCTTTTTTATCCACTGAGTCATGTGTCCTTGAGGTTTGGTTAGTTCCAGTGTCTTGACCCAGTTATTGAACATTGCCTGATGACGAGATAAATCTCGAAACATAGAAATTTCTATGTTGCAATGTAAATTAAATTAATTTTAAATAAAAACAAATTTTATATATATATATATATATATATATATATAAAATATATATATATATTATAATTGTTTTATTGAATTGTGGTTTGATTTTCATCACATGTGGCTAACAATCATGAAATTATTAAATTAGTCAAATCTTAATTATCCACTTTTTGATGGAAGCCATGACCTGTTACCTCAGTTTTGACATGATGTTCAAATCATTTTTATTCTTAATGAGTGCAGTTTTGACTAAAGTGATTCAACTGTTAACATTATTTGTATATCACTATAATAAAGGAATGCTCACGTTCTTTTGCCATTTGTCCTATTATATTGTTTGTGTAATTGTTATAAAATCACTCCTCCAATCACACCCTTAATCTTGATTAACAAGTGATGTGGGCTTATTATCCATATGTATTCAATGTCTTTTTCTAACTCAGTATTGTTTTCTATCAAATGTTCTCTTTTAACATAGAAAATAAATGAACAAAACTTTACATGATTGTCCTCATCTTTACTGCCATATTCACTACGTTTCGGCCGTGGTACCCTTCGACTTCTTCAGGTGATTGGAATTTCAATCACTGTGGTATATTATTCTTGTTCCATGAGTTGTCTTAGTTTGTCTTTCTTTAACTAAGTTATTTATTCACCATTGCAGTAACCAGGTATTGAACTCACAACTCTTTGGGTCAAGTCACTGGATCTAGCCAACACTTTTATCCACTGGGCCATGTGTCCTTGAGAACATCAGTGAATGAATTTTGGGGACTTAAAAGTCTCGGTAACCTTTTTTTGTTTTTTGCTAGAGCTCATATTGCAATCTTTGTAGCAAATGATTTTCTCTAGCACTCCCTATAACTAGTTCCCATATTGTATTTATTTCTATGCTTGGTCAGTTTAGGAAGTTTTTTTTGGCCTAGCATATGCACTTATTCATTAAGTTTTAAGTTCTGAAACATGAATATGGCAATAAAAATGAGGACATCAGTGTGAACAATATAAAAAATGTAAATACTAACTCATCCCAGAAGTATGGACAAATATTGAAAAAAAAACTTTAAACCATTTTGTGCTTATAAAAAGAAAAAAAATATTGCTAAGTACTCAGCATGTCTTTTGTTTAAAGGTAAAGTTGGATTTCTTTTTCTCATTTATATCACAACAAAATGTTTCAATTTACACTATTTACATTGTTTGGATTGCTGTTCTCTCTTTTGTTATCATATTCACAATATTTTGGCCATTGTATCCTCTGGCCTTCAAGTGATTGGAATTTCAAACTAAACCCTATTTTTATGTCTAGCAAAGTAGATTATTCTAGTTCGACATGCAATGCCTCTTCTGGATATCTAAGTTTCAGTTATTTCCTTTAGTAACTCAACTCTCCAAGTTTTATTCACCTCTGCTTTTATCCATTAGGCCATGCATCCTTGGGACATCTTCCATATGTCTTAGTATCAGTTATCTCCCCTTAACTCAATTCTCCAAATTTTTGTTTACCTCTGCTGTAGTCAGAGTCTTTAGGTCAAGTCACAAGATTCAACCAATGCTTTAAAACGCTGAGCCATATGTCCTTGAAGATGGCTGGAGAGTCATGAATATAAAAATAAAGATGAGGACAACAGTCCAAACAATGTAAATAAAACAATTTACTTTAGCATTCAACCAGTGTTCAAACCACTCTGTAAATATCAGTTCTCAGCATTCAAACCACTACGTAAGTATCAGCTCCCAATGTTTAATCTTCTGTGGCTTACAGCCATTTCATGTTGAAACATCAGTTCTTAAATGATCACTGAAGTGAAGCAACATCAAGCCTAGTACCTAGTTAGTACCTTGGTGTAGCTTGTATGTGTGGATGGTGTAATGGAAAATGGCTTGAAATTGGAATTTTGAATTCCATTTCCAGTTGGGTTTATTATATTCACTAATGTAGAAATACTCTTGATAAAGTTTTGGATCCACCTCTTCTCACCCCAGATATGGGTTAATTAGTAGGATTTGATCATTGTCTCATAAAAATGGCAACTAGCATGACTTTCCAACCACAACAGACATCTGAAGAAGGTCAGATAGTACAATTGTTAAAATATTATGACTAATAACCAAGATGAGGATATTAGTCTGAGCTAATCAGTGAGTGTATTATGACAATTCCTCTTCTTGAAAATTCAGGTAAAAATTATAACATCTGTCTATATTTTTAAGATGAGGTCTTATAACTATAACATTCAGACTGTTGTTCTCATCTTTATTGCCATATTAACGCTGCTGTGGTTGTATGTTCTGGCCTCTTTTAGGTGATATACATTGGAATTTCGAACAGTACACTTTATTTAGCTGATGAGGGTGGATTGTTCTAAATTTCTCATACCATGCCTTTGGATAACTCATTTTCAGTTGGACACATGCCCATTTGATAAAAGCATTGGTTGAGTGATCCAGAAAGTGACTTGATTCCTTTGTGAGTTCAATACTTGGCCATGGCAGAGGGAATATGAGTTATCAAGGGAAATTAACTGAATCTGAGATATCCAAAGACAATAGCCAATATGCATTGATCTCAGCATCCACAGACATTTACATAAGCTCTATCACTGATATTGAGCACTTTTATTTGTAAATATATAACTATAACTATATAAAACTATATTTTTATTATTTATGTAGGGTGAGATGGATAAATTGTCTTCTAAATTACATAAAAATGAAAATAACACTGACATCTCATTTTAACAGATATGTTTACCAAAATTATACAAAAATATCTTGAAATATGAAAGAAGAAATTTATTCAATAAAATCGCCATTGGCTTAAACCATGCAGTACTGATTCCTATGTCCTCAATGTCTATATCTATAAATACTCTGCAGGGTGCGATGGATAAATTGTCGTCTAAATGACACAAAAATGAAAATAACACTGTCATCTCATTTTAACAGATATATATTTACCAAAATTACACAGAAATATCTTGAAATATGAAAGAAGAGATTTATTTGATAAAATCATCATTAGCTTCCACCACAGTCTCCAGATGACTTCAGAATCTCCTGTAACTCTTTTCGATGGTCTCCTTGTTTAAGTTAGTGAATGTTACTATAATCTTTGCCTTCAGTTCATTTTTTGGTGTTACAAGGAGTTTTGTTAATCTCTTGTTCAGCTGTGCCTCCACTAGAGTTGCAGCCTTGGGAGTTAGGTAGCCAGATGTATGGGGTGATGTGGTCTCAGAGATTGTCTGACAGCCATTACTGCTTCTGTGGCATAGTGCAGACATAGGGTCCCAAATATAGTCTTTCAGAAGTCAACCTCTTGACACAGGGCAGCACTTGATGTAGACCACCCTGCTGAGTCTGAGGCCATGTGGAAAGATGAATGGAGGCATAAGGTCACCATCACCAGTGATCCCTCCAAACACCATGATGTTGATTAGATATATCATCCAATTCTTTGCAAATCCTTCTCATTGTCCTCAGATTGACATGCAAGCATTTTGAAATGTTCATATTGGTGCTTTTTTCACGAATACCAAGCAGTACAACATGCCGTTTCTAAAATTCTGGCAGAACGAATTGTGTCATGGTGCTCTTTTTTTCACAGATGGTGCCCAACTGACCCTACTAAACTGTGCAGTCAACAGATTCAAAAACAAAAAATGCTCATATGCAAAATTTAAAATATAAAATAACAATTTACGCATCACACCCTGTATATATAAATTTTCATGAACAAAATATTTTATCAGTTTTCTTTTGGGTTTGATAAGTTTTTCTTGCAATATCTAAATTGTTCATAAAAATCTGAGTTCTATTGTTTCTCTCATTCTATTGAATCAATATGCTATCCTTTTGCTCTCCTTGGCAGACCTTTTCTTCCTATACTTGCTTAACTTGTTGCATTGATATGTTCCATGCACTGTAGAAACACATTTTCTATTTTTTCTTGTTTGACATTCAACTTAAAGCTTAATGATGAATCAAAAGCGGAAACATTTGCTATTTTCAAATGTCTTTACCGCAGCAGATGATATACAAATGCATCCCTTTGCTTCACATTTAAATTACACTCGTCTGTTATTAATACCTTTGTCTAACAGTGACAGAGGCTTCCTCATTTCAATTTCGTTTTTGAAATTTGTAAAAAGCAAGTTGGCATTTGGTCATGAGTGTGTAAATGCCAGTTCTTTTCATAAAACAGTTTTCTTACATGTATATAAAATTTTATTAGGGCATAGGACTAACACAAAAGGAAATACTTCAATATATCAATAATTCCTTAGTTTAATGATGAAAAAAAGCATTTATTTTTAACCAGTATATATTTATTTTTAGTATTGTCAATGTGCTTAATTTGCTAACAAATATTAATCACATAGATTATACAGTGATAATTTCAGATCAAAATTCATCTAAGTACATGTCAGTCTATAGACTTATTGATCCACACAAATACATATAAAGTTTTTATTTAAAACCCCCTTTTTTCTTTTCTTTTTAAAATTCTTTACATGCAAGAGAACATCTTGTCACTTTTAGCATTGTATTTAGTGGATCCATGTGGTTTTTATAACATGTACGTTGTGGCGCTTTAGATATCGGCTCGGAACAAGAAATCAGGGGAGCCGAGTTCAAATTCCAGTTAAATTCCTTGTATTCACTTACGCGCAAATACCCTTGGGAAAGATAGATTAATATCTTTTCCCTCCAGTTATGGGTTAAATAATAGGACAGATTGGGTTCTATAGCCTTGGTCGGCAATCAGTCTACCGCATAAAGCAATGGCAACCTAATGTGGGATAATCTTCTGCTGTGTCAGTCATGTCACTTTCGAGACATGATCGCCCAAGCGTGTATCACGTATGGCACTTAACTGACTGACTGATTTTTGTATTCCAGAAAGATTTGAGCCCAGTAATTCCAGTTGAATTTGTTTCATTTATTTATGCGCAAATACCCTTGGGAAAGATATTAATCCATCTCTTCTCTCTCCAGCTATGGGTTTAATATCAGGGCAGATTGGGTTCTATAACCTTGGTTGGTAACCGGTCTACCGCAAAAAGTAATAGTAACCTACTGCGGGAAAATCTTCTGCCTAAACATGTATCACATGTGGCAATTAACTGACGCAGATGCAGGTTCACACCCAGCCAAAAGACCAATTTTCTTTATCTGTTTAAAATGAATCCAACTCAAACATATGGATCCACCGAATATAACTTTTTGAACTAATAAAAGAATCATATGGGATTATAAATGAAAATGAATTCCTTAGAAATTATACCAGAGAATGTATCTGGATTCAGGTAGTGCGAGATTTGTTAGGATGTTTCTTAAGACTTCTGTGTACATATACACAATATAAAACTCGATAAAAAGTTTGTTAAAATTTTTGTATTTATTGAAAAATTTATATAAATATATTCTTTCTGAACAAATGTAAAAAAATAAAAACAGATGCTAGGGGCAGATATATCCAAATCTATATTCTCTGCCATTAAATAAGTTTTACAGTAGAAATTTATACTGTATTTAAGGATTTTTTGTGTCATCACTACCAATTTCCTTTTACTGTCAAATATAAATTTTATTTAATTTGCATGTCTCTGCACTTAATGTTTGTGTATATTATATGAAGACACAAATCATTTTTTGCACTATTTGTGAGATGAGTTTGACAATTCAGTGCCTATTTGAAATTGTTTTGCTGGTTTGTGTTGGTAAAAAATTTATTGGAATTTAAAAAAAGAAATAAAAAAACTACCTACTTGTTGTCTGTTTAAAGAACAACACTTTTACATTTCAAATAGCATGCTTTTCCTACGATTTTTTTGTCTCTTAGCCTATTATACCCAATAACCACTTTTTAATCATTGCTACAATTACATTCCAAATGTTTTTGGAAATTCTCCTGTAAAAATATTTCTATTCAAAGATTGTTTTCATTTAATCAAATTATTCATCGATTTTTTTTATAATTATAGTTCAAATTTGTCATAAGTCGAAAAACTTATACTTGTAAAATTCAATAACAACAAAAAACTAACAAAGAAATCCAGCTCTCTATTTGTTTAAATCAAAATCCTATTTTCAGGAATATAAATGGATTCCACATAGGTATGTGCAACTTAATTATTTTCTAATATCATCATAAAAAAAATAATTACCAAAAATGGCTTACGCCTACATCATGTGAAACACCGGTTACTGTATGGTCACTAATGTTGAAGCAATATCGAGCCTGGTCAGAACCAAAATGAGTGATTGCTTGGGAATACCAAGTGCTGGTGGTATAATGTATAATGGCTTGGAATTAAATTAACTTACATGCAAAGTACCCCTGGGAAAGGTATGAATCCATTGCTTCTTCCCCGGCTATGGATTAATCAGTAAGATTTTTATCAACTGACTGTTATTATCTAAAAATAAAAATTTTTACAATGTAAAAATATTTTCTAGCTTTAAATAACCTACAAAGGGTTGATAAGCTGTACAAAATGAATGACTCAATTACCAAAGAAAATACTCAGACAAAATGAATGCTGTTAACCCTCAACCATCATATATTATTGTGTAGAGAAGAAAGAAAAAAAAATGGTTTACAAATACCTTTCTGTTACTCGCTCAATCAAATGTCTATTCTATCTTTCAAATTATCTGAAAAATGTATTTAAAAAAATATTACTCAAATTTTTACCGTTTCAGATTTTGTACTTCTTTCAGATGCAGCTGTAATTGTGAAATTGGAATCTGGAAATTGCAGACATTTTAACAGTTTATTTTAAAATGCATGAAATTGAATACTAGTTTTAAAGAAAGAAAATTGTGGCCATTGTCATTCTATGCATAAATGATGAGTCTAACATTTGCTTTTCTTACATTGTTTTTTTTTTAATTGTTCCAGAATGTCTGGCATTAATATTGATTTGTTTGATTTTATGAAATGTATGTTCTTTTGAGGAGAAAAAAAGACTTTAATTGACTTCTTTATTGTTTAAATCCAGGGAGGGCTGTATTTAGAAGAATTAGCTACTCTTTGAATACAAAATGCTATTTTGATGAAGAAGGGAATCATTTAGAGAATTCAATGCATATACTCGCAAGCACACACGCATATATATATATAGAGTCATGGTAATGTTTGGCGCCAAGATTGCTGGGTTTTTTTTTAGTAGTTTTAGTGATAAAAGTTATTTTGGTCAGCAGGTTTTTTTTATTGTAAAGTGCTTGATATCAAAATGAAGATAGAACATTGATAGTTTTATTGAAAAAGGTTTGTCACTTTAACTGAGCAGGTTCATTCTGACTCTGAAGTTTTGTGAGGGTATCGTAACTGTTGAAGTAGCAAATCCATTGTGCTAAAACACTCACTCTCTCTCTCTCTCTCTCTCTCTATATATATATATATATATATATATATATATAATCATAATAAACTTTTGTAAAAAGTAAATAATATGAACTTTGGAATTTTACTCCATTTGTTCTTATATATATTTAGTATTTACGCTCTCACACCCTGATTGAGCACTCTGGAAGAATGGTAGACTTTGAAAAACAATAGATACTCTGGCATGTACGCATCGCTCATCCAGTAATGGATTAGAGCACTCTGGCTATTGGGTGGGTATAATGACAATATACATGCTAAAAAGTCTGCCTCTTTCTACCAAACGCCCCTAGCCCAGAGGTAGAATCACCGACTGACGCCAATTCAATCTGGTTTCAATCCCGGGTTAAAAGCAATCAGAGTCTAACCGTACTGATGAGCTGTGATACAGCAAAACAGATCTGTCTGCGGATGACTATATGTTTCATTAAGAGTGACAGACAAGGTATTATCATTAAGTTTTTTATATAATTTTTCATGTGTTTGCATAATTTTTTTCTTTTCAGAACTCAAATTACTTTTAGCCATTATCAAGAATTAATTTTGTTTTACTTATAAATAAATGGAGGCATTACTAATAAAAAAGAGAAATCTTATACTTAATAACATCAATTATGAACATGGTAACAATGTGCTTACTGTGTTCAGAACTACAAGACTCTATATCCATAAACTTTCCACATGCTTATATATATATATATATATATATATATAAAACGGGAAATCCCTAAGGTTAATGAAATGGTTTTAACAACTGACATATTTAATATATTTGTTTAAACATTATTTTTAATCAATACTCGTATTTGAGTAGAAATTCTGTTTTTAATCAAAACAGTATATTTATATATTTATTTCTACTGGCCTGATTATTTACAATAAATTTTGCCGAGTGACACAAATTTTCATAACAAAATTTATCATAAATAATCAGGCCAGTAGAAATAAATATATATGTTAATTGATTAAAAACAATATCTACTCAAACACAAGTATCAATTAAAAATAATGTTCAAACAAATAAATTATATATATATATATATATATATATATATATATATATTTTTTATTTAGTTTTTCCAGTGTTCCTACATTCTCAATCTGGTGTGAGTAAGGGAGAACTAAAACTGTCCATATCGTTCATTGGCCAAAGTGCTTTGAAACCAAACACTTTTGAAGTAAATTATATATTACTTAAACATTATTTTTAATAGATACTAATGTCTGAATTGAATCTTTTTTTTAACTTATTAAGCAGTATATTTATTCATTTTTGTCTACCGGCATGAATATTCAAGAAATGTTTTTTAAGTAATAAAATTTGTCAGATTAATAAGTAAAAATCATTACTTCTTTCAAAAATGCTTTGTTTACATTAGAATATGAACCTGAGCAGATATAGTTTCAAGAGTTTAGTAAATATTTGTGCTTATAAGGCCCTATGTTATATTATATTCTGTGAACACAGGACATAATTTTGCTCAGAAGCGTATTTACATTGAACAAATATTATTAAACAGCAAGAATGCAGGCTGGCAAATAAAAAACTTGTTTTCATTAAATATTATTTTGAAATCAGAAATGCGAAGACAAGTAACAAATGAAATTGTATTTGCATCAAGACAGCTGTTCTCAAGGTCAGGAAATATTGCATTTACATTAAACAAGTATTATTTTAAAAGGAATTCAGAGACCAGGTTTGCATTGAAGGAATTAAGATGACATATCTTTAAACCAAAAAATTAATTCACTCAAACAAGAAATATTAAACAGTAGTGCAGGAATGTGATGACATCAAAGGCAGCGGCTGAAGGCAATAATAATAATGGGAAAATGATAAACAAATGGTCTAGACAAAGCTGATGCAATTGAGTGAAATTTGGAAATCTCAGCTTATTTAAGAGCGAGATTCTGGGCAAAGATTAGAGAGAACAGAGAGAATGCGGGGAAGAGAAAACAATTCCAGCCAGTCACTCCCTTGTATATGCATGCCCACCTCTGACTACTCCTCTACATACAATAGTCACCAAAGAGAATAAAAATATAAATTAATATTTTTATATATATATGTTGTTATTGTTTATCAGTCAAGACAATTATTCCAGCAGCAGCAGCAGTATATACCATACATAATAGTGGTACATAACAACTATTCAACTTTGCTTGATCATCAATGAATTTCATGTATAACACGACCCCTAGCTGCATCCAGTCAACCTTCCTTATCTTTGAATGATTCTGTTCACGCCGTGTTGTTGATCTCAGAGTACCCAAAGCAGGACTGCTCATTGCCATTTGATGGGGATGGACCAGACTTGCAAGGGATTGGTACAAGATAAAAACTAAATTCAAGACTGCAACGACATGGTGTAGATTTATATATATTTATATATATCAAATAATTACAAGATTACAATCAAATCAAAGACAGAAAAGAAATATCAGTTGGCTGGTATTTCCATAACACAATAATGTTTGTGTTGTTTTATTTCTATGTGACGATCAGTTAGTTGAATTTGGCAATATCTCTTTCTGATCATTTTCCTCTTCTAGCAGCAGGTGAGTTTTCAGGCCAATTGAATTTCAAATCTCTCTTTTGACCCCTTCACTCAAGACACAGGAGCTAACTCACTAAATCTCGTCTTGTATTTTGATTTTGTTAAGCAGCACTCCAACTGGTATGGGAAAGAGGTGGATAAGGTTTTCAACTCACTCCCTGTATAACTTTTACCAGCTTGAAATGAAAGCAATTACATTTAACTATGTTGACTTCCAATAGTAAACAGACTCCCTCTATTTGTTTGCCTGCTCTCATCAACTGTCCTGGTTACTCAGTACACAAGAAATTGTCAAGGTCTCATTTTGACCTAGCATCAACCATCGTCAAAACACACTGACAGATATTTTGTCTCGATTCATGATGATGAATTCGCTTAAAGATAATTCTGTACTCAGTAAACTTCACACCTGGGAATTTCACTTGTTAACATTTTGGCTACTTTTCCTGACAAAAGTAATTGTATTCTCTAATTTTAGAGAAATCTCTTCTTATTACCTAAAATGAATACCAGCCATCTGAAAATAGGATTACACATGGCCGAGAAGTCTAAAAGCATGTTGGACTTAACAATGATGTTCCCTGCGCAGGAGGATGCAGGTTGGAATCTCGTCAGATTGGAAGAATATTCATGCTGCACATAAACATAATTAGCAGTTTGAACAATGATTGTATGCTCAAAAACCTCAGTCTTGATGACTTGTAACTTTGAGCTAGCATAACCATCAACAGCTTCTAAACAATTTTGTTTACCTGATTTCATTCACAAGGCTTGCTTTAAGTTGTATGATTTTTCTCAAAAGTACTGCATGTTGGGATTGCCTTCTTATACCATTAACATCAAGAAGTGACCTTCCTGATAATTTGACCCTGGTGAAATTTGAACCCAAGACTCATGGTCAGAAACCAAATGTTATAACTACTTGGCCTCATACTTTTATATATATATATATATATAGTAAAGTTTTGTAATTTGCTTGAAGCATTGCGTAAAATAGTTGTGTGTGTTATGTCTTGAAGGTTGTCAAAATGCGTTGAATGAAATAAAGGAAGGTCGGGAGGTGTTTGTATGACCTATTTATTACACTGATATTTTGAGATTATAATCTCATCATCAGAATGGCAGAGAAATCCTCAGACTGTCCACACACACACACACACACACAGATATATATACAAAATAAAGTAGATTCAATGACAACACACACAACGAGCAAACACCACCAGATAAATCAGATAGATAAGACAACAGCAATGAAACTGATACTCTTTGACTCGGTCAAAGTCACATCAACTCCCAGATCACACTAATGTTAGCCACCTTAGGCATGCGAACTGATTCCATCAGACCATTAAACCCCAACTAGAATACACGCACACACACACACTCACTTACTCACACACACACACACACACACACCACCATCAGACCATAAAAACCCCAACTAGAATACACACACATACAAACTCACTCACACACACACCACCATCAGACCATAAAAACCCCAACTAGAATACACACACATGCACATTCACACACACACACGCACACACACACACACACACACAGCAGCAGTGGTTAAAGCCAGCCATTCATACATGGTCCACTAAGAAGCGCAGACAGTCTGAGGATTTCTCTGCCATTCTGATGATGAGATTATAATGTCGAAATGTCAGTGTAATAAATAGGTCATACAAACACCTCCCGACCTTCCTTTATTTCATTCAATGCATTGTGACAGCCTTCAAGACATAACACATACATATATATATACACACAAGGTGTTGCAGCAAAATCCAACAAAAAGAAAATGAATAAAAAAACAGTCAATAAAAACAAAAGTTCTATATGCAGAGACCCAACAGTTTATTTAGCAATAGTTAGTTACATACTACATTATGTTTTAATGTAACTGCTGCCATCAGTGGCAACAACTATCTCAAAGTGTGCTCGAAATGAGTTACATGTTATGGCGGCCATGTCCTTGTCCATAGCAGAACAAACCTAAGTCCCTAAAATGTTTACTAATAGACTCCAATTTTAGTTCTACACACTCACACAGAAAGAAAGAAAAATACTGGATTTTAAAATTAAATACATACAGGCTAGGGTTAAATAGGTACTTAAGTGTTTTGAATCTTTATAAATATTTCAATAGTTAAGCATTTTTTAGATACAATTAAAAAAATTTTCTCTAAAACAAAATTTATAAGTATTATTAAAGATAGGTTTATGTTTACAAATATTTAAAACAATCTGTCGCTTTCTGCGTCACGTGATGTAAACAATCTCTCTTGGACAAGCGCTCTTGTGAAATACGTTTCTTATTTAAATTTTAAAATCATTTGTTTCTGATGACAGGCCGAGGACAGTCTGAAATATCAAATATAATAATAGAAATAAATACTGTCAAAAAAATACATTTTTTAAACTTACAACCTTTTATAGTTTTTCCTATATATATATATACACACACACACACACACACACACACACACAAGGTGTTGCAGCAAAATCCAACAAAAAGAAAACGAATAAAAAAAAAGGCAATAAAAACGAAAGTTCTATATGCAGAGTCCCAACAGTTTATTTAGCAATAGTTAGTTACATACTACATTATTTTTCAATTTAACTGCTGCCATCAGTGGCAACAACCATCTCAAGGTGTGCGCGAAATGAGTTACATGCTATGGCAGCCATGTCCTTGTCCATAGCAGTGAACACCTCCAGGATGGCAAATTTCTGAGAGTTGACCATGTTGTGGGCATGTTTGTTAATCTTGGCATCAATCACACCCGAGAAAAAAAAGTCAAGCGGGTTGCGGTTGGTTGAGGAGGGTGGTCACAAGTCCAACAACCAGTGGTGAGGAACATTGTTGAGTGAATAAGCATTCAAGTCTGGATTACTTTCATTTTGCAATTTAAAAGGAACGTCTGGATTAGATCAAACAAGTGTCCAGTTATATTATAGCCCTGTAGCTTGCATAGAAGGCCAGCATGCCAGACTCTGTCAAATGTTTTGGAGATATCTAGGACAACAGCTGGAGCTTCACCGTTCATATCGAGAACCTGATATATATACTTTGTGATTGTCATTAGCATAACAGCAGTAGACCTGGTGAAGCTGAAACCATACTTTTTAATAGAGAAGAGGCTGTGGGCTGTGAGATATTGAACCACTTTGGCATTGATAATAACCATTGAACACTTTGCCAGAAATTGGTAGGAGGCTGATAGTTTGATAATTAGAGGTGTCTGAGGGTTCTTCAGATTTTTTTAAATACTGAAACCACAGAGGATGATTTCCAGCAGGCAGGAAAGCAAGAAGTAGAGAAGTAGTCATTGTAGAGTTTGGAGAAGACAGAGGAGAGTTCAGGGGCACATTTCTTCAGAACAATGATTGAGATTCTGTCACTTGCCTTGTTTGAAGAGGACAGAGGAGAGTTCAGGGGCACATTTCTTCAGAACAATGATTGAGATTCTGTCACTTGCCTTGTTTGAAGAGGACAGAGGAGAGTTCAGGGGCACATTTCTTCAGAACAATGATTGAGATTCTGTCACTTGCCTTGTTTGAAGAGGACAGAGGAGAGTTCAGGGGCACATTTCTTCAGAACAATGATTGAGATTCTGTCACTTGCCTTGTTTGAAGAGGACAGAGGAGAGTTCAGGGGCACATTTCTTCAGAACAATGATTGAGATTCTGTCACTTGCCTTGTTTGAAGAGGACAGAGGAGAGTTCAGGGGCACATTTCTTCAGAACAATGATTGAGATTCTGTCACTTGCCTTGTTTGAAGAGGACAGAGGCGAGTTCAGGGGCACATTTCTTCAGAACAATGATTGAGATTCTGTCACTTGCCTTGTTTGAAGAGGACAGAGGCGAGTTCAGGGGCACATTTCTTCAGAACAATGATTGAGATTCTGTCACTTGCCTTGTTTGAAGAGGACAGAGGAGAGTTCAGGGGCACATTTCTTCAGAACAATGATTGAGATTCTGTCACTTGCCTTGTTTGAAGAGGACAGAGGAGAGTTCAGGGGCACATTTCTTCAGAACAATGATTGAGATTCTGTCACTTGCCTTGTTTGAAGAGGACAGAGGCGAGTTCAGGGGCACATTTCTTCAGAACAATGATTGAGATTCTGTCACTTGCCTTGTTTGAAGAGGACAGAGGAGAGTTCAAGGGCACATTTCTTCAGAACAATGATTGAGATTCTGTCACTTGCTTTATGGGGGTCAAGCTTTGAAATTTTGTTAGAATGTCACTCAGTTGAGCCGGAGTTATAGGTGTAGATACCCCAGAGGAATCTAATGTTGAGTTAGTGGAGAATCTGCAAGCAAATCATTCGGTCTTGTCCACTGAAAATGTGAGGACCTCAAATTTATTGATTAAAGTTGAGATTGTGGGTTTGCTGTTATCTAAGACATTTTTACAGAGCCACCAGTAGTCTTTGGAACCAAACTTGTGGAATGCTATATGTGGCTTCATTCTGTCAGTAAACAACAGCTTAGCATCATTTAGTATCCTCTTGCACTCATTATGAGCAGAGGCAAAAAAGTGATCAGACACATGACTTTGATAAAGCCAGAAGAAGTGATTCCTGTGGGCAATAACAGCCGAACAAGCAGAGGAGAAGCAGGGGGACGAATGGGGTTTAAGTTGTAACTTCCTGGCTGGGATGAAAGCATTGATGCCAGCTTTAACCCATGAAGAGATCTTGGGTGCACAGTCTTCAACTGAAAGACTAAAAACTTTGTTTACACAGGAAATTGCGGAATGACTCCTAGTCTGCTGTTTGGTAGCAGTAATATATTCTGCTGGTCAGAGATTCCTGGGAGAAGGGAAAGTGGAAGGGAATATTAATGGAAACCACAGTGTAATCAGAGTTGCCAAAAAGGCAAAGCTGCATGACATGGTAAAAGTTTTGTTCTACTTTTATTTGTTCCAGGGTAACTGGTAATTTGCATACTACATTGCATAATATATTTTTTATTTCCATTTCACTTTTTAATGCTGCAATAACTTTGTCCTCAAATATTTCCGGATTTTTTTGTATCAATCTTGAAAATACATTTGCTTGTCCTAAATTTTTGGATAGTAGAGAAATGCTTGTAACCTACTAATGTTTGTTAGCAAGGCATATTTTTAATTGCACTTCCCTTCAATGGATCTGGTTTACAATTATTTTTGTCAATGATTTGTCCAAGGTACTTAATTTTAGGCAAAAATAATTCAAACTTTTTCTCACTGAGTTTGAACCTGTATTCTTGTATTTTTTGAAAACTGTTTGTACCTGCCTGATATGTTGCTCTTTAGATATACTTTTAATTATATCATCCAGATAATCAACTGTTAAATCGCTATTTGGTATTTACAGCTTGTTGAAATATAGCTGGAACCACCTTTATACCAAACAAAATTCAGTTAAACTTGCACAATCACTTGTGCATATTTATAGTCGTTACCTCTGAACATTCTTCTTCAACCAGTATTTTTAAATTTTTAAATATGCTTCAGAATGATCCAGCTTTAAAAAATTTTTTTGCAGTTTAATTTTGCAAAAATTTACTTTGGACTCGATAATGGATAGTTCTAAATCAGCACAAACATGAATTTTATTTTATTTTTTCTTTATATACACTGCTTGTGTTGCCCATTTTAAATATTTAATTTTATCAATTACAGATATTTTTTCAAGCCTAATTCTTTGTTTACTTGATCCAATACTGAAAATAGTACACTATGTTTAGGTTTAAACACTGATGTCGACCCATTTTCTCACTTGAAATTTCATTTTGAATTTGGAACACTGACCTAATTCATTTGGAGAAACATTTTCTCAATTTTTCCTTTAAATTTTCACTGTTTCTTTTTTTTTTTTTAAACTGGTTGCTTGTCCACTTACATTTTTGCAATAAATATTTCTAGGTAAATTCCATAACTTGAATAATTTCATCCAGTCAGTGCCAAAAACGTTTTTAGTATTTTTTATCATAAGTTTTAGCTGTTATGCACTTGTTACAAAATGAGACGTTACAAGTAATTTCATTAATAAAAAAAATTTCTTATCTGACATGCTACAAAGTCCATTTTAATATAGGTTTTCTGTTTGCTTCCCTGTAGCTTCATTGATTATTGTGATATCACTACCAGTGTCTAGTTGCATTTTTACATCCATATTATTAGTTTTCACACGCATTTTCTTTGGTTTTCCATAATTATTTTTTCTAATTGTTTTCTGTGAGAACTTTTCCTTGCTTTAGTTTTACAGTGTGACTTTTTATGCCCTACTTTTCCACACTTGTAGCACTTTAAATTCTTAAAGGGACAGTTGTCACTGAAATGAAACCTTCCACATCTGAAACATGGATTAATTTTTCATTTTTCACATCTTTTTTCTCACGTGTATGTTAGCACATTCTTTTTCCTGAGTTTCTTTGGTATTGTGTCTCAGATTTAGGATTCTCTGATATTTGTTTGATATTTCCTGTAGTGTAAGTTTTATTATTTTGTTCAAGTTTCATGAGAATTATCACTCATATTTCTGTGCCTTTTTTTTGTTTTGCTGTTACCCTTGAATGAAAATTAACGAATCAAATATATCCAGAGTCAGTTTGTTTAATCTGAATCCTTCAAACTTCTTGTTAACAATTCAAGTATATGTGACAAACTATCTGTCTTCTTCTTTCATAAGATTCATAAATTTCCAACGAGTATTAAATAACAAGCTTTTCTCACTAAAAATTTTAGTCAGAATATTTACTGTTTCTTCAAAAGAAATTTCTCCTGTTTTTTTTTTGTTTTTTTTTTTTCATTAGTACAAAATTACAGTATTGCTCACGTTCTACTGGTGTTAACTTTTTCAACAAAAGTTTTATTTTTTCTCGTCTTCCTACTTACTGCATTCTTTTCTGAAAATTTGCTTGTATCTTCTAAAATATGCAAAAAAGTGAATTCCATCATCTGAATTGTATGTGAATTCAGATATGACATTTGCCACTCTTTTAGGAGTGAAAATATTTGAGGGTTTTTCCATTTTCTTCAGAATTATTTCAATTAACTTTTATTGTTGTTTCTTAAGTTCCAAGTACTGCTGATGTTGCTGTTGCATTTTTTACCACTTGAGCTAATATTTTCCTCCTATTTGAAGATTATCTGGGTTTTCTTTTTGGTGGTGGGGTTTTACATATACCAAAGAGAAAAAAATAAACTGACATGGTTCAAAATTCTCACCATCTCTTATAATATGTGCTGAAGCAAAAAGTAACTTTTTTTTCTGTTTGTTATAAATGTTCATATTCTTGAAAATAAAAACTAATATGATTAAATATTTCCTATTCTGGGGGATAATCTTTTCTTGCAATATAACCTGATATATACAAAAGTTACCTTTTAATATCTTTAGGAATCCTAGTTTCAATGTCTGATAAGTTATCAAATGTTTGACATCTCATTTCATCCAGCAAATGTCTACATTTGGAGTAATTATGGCCTGGATCAAAGTTGTATTCTTTGACATCAACATTTAAGAAATAGTTTCAATATTGAAAATTTTCAATAATCTTTTGAACTGTTATAAATATACCCAACCAGAAATTCATTTTTTAAATAGTCTGTGGTAGATTCACCAAGCAAAACAAAATTCAACCCACTACATAGCAAGTATCTACAAACATCAATTAAGCCATTGCATGTATGTTCAATGGTTGAACTAGTATCTCTTGTTAATGATTTTATTATTTTTCCTTGATTTCTTCCTATTCTTTTTTTAATTTTTCCAAGATTTAAAAAAGTAACAAATATTTATCATTTAAATTCTGATATATCCTTTTTCAGTTGATCATTTTCTTAGTATCACCATGTATTTTTTTGACACAGACAATTTTTCAAAATTTTAAGATTTTTTCAATGAAATCAACTGTTTCTGCAATACCCTCCCCATTGGGTGTGTTTTAATGGCAGCTGAAGTTTGATCACAAAAACCTTTAACAATGGGAAACATTTTGTTGCTCAATAGGCTTTGGGTAAACTGCTACATCATTTAGTTTTAACAGCTTAACAAATTGAGTTTTTTTATACAATAAAAGACATTTCATGATTTCTCATTTTGCTGTCATCTTTTTGTTATCAGAATAAAACAATAATTCAGAAGTTGGTTCAAGTATCATATGCATATGAAGAGACCAGCATATATAGAGAGCACTTGGAGAAGTAGGACAGAAAATAACCTGTCATCACAGTGGATATGCAGAGCTGTGCTATGACGACTGCTACTCACAAACCAGAACATGTAGAAACATGGATGAGAGCTTTTGCAGCATTTGCAAGAGTAAAGAAATTAAACAAACTTATAGATCAGTGGAGAAAAAAAAACAAGATAACCGATTCATTTCTTGCTATAGTGGGATGCAAAACTGTGAAGAAAATTTCAAGAATGTGTTATCTGAGCGATTTAGAAGAAATGACATTTAAGAAAATCATGAAAGTTGTCAAAAAGGACATAAGACCAAAAAAAAGATTGGTAATAGCGGAAAGAACCAAGTTTTTGGAAACAAGCCAAGCACCACAGGAGTTCATTATACAATATTTACATAGATTGAAAGAATGAGTAAAATATAACATGATCCACAGGAGTAGCTTGACCAATCCTGCCTGACCTTTAACCAGTCTGCCCACATTGTGTTGTTTGATCTCGGACTGGCCAATGTAGGACTGCCTGTTATCTCCTGGCTAAGGTTACCCCTGACATGCGAGGGGTTGAGTATATTGTTAAGACCAGATTTAAGCGATCTGCAGTAGCTGATGATTGGAAAATGGAATATAATCAGTAGAACAGCACAATGCCACCAGTGTAGGTTTATATATATATATATATATATTTATAGATCGATTATATACACAATTAGACACAAGTCAAAACTTGTGACACTCAGCAGTTGGTTGGCATTTCAATAGTACATTCAGTAACAATATTCTCAGAAACAGGGTTTGCTCAGTCGTCTTTAGCAGCACACCAATCTCAGTTCAACTGTCTCATTCAAATCACGATTCTTCTAATATTTGCTAATTTCGATTTCCACCTCAGTCTTATTAAAAAATAAAAAAACTGGAGTAATAAAGGGTAGTTATTGGGTGGTTCAATTTTCCCTCATTGTATAATTCTTACCAGCTCATAATGAAAATAATATCAGTTATCTATTTTGACTGAGTCTCTGGTCCCTTCACTGATGAGGGGAGAGAACTTACTCTTTCTTATCATTTGTCTGTCCATCCCAAAAGTTTGGTAGCCCAAGACAGGAAATTCTCACAGTCCAATTTTGACCTAGGGTCAACAATTTGTAAAAACAGGATGACACTATTATGGCCATGATTCTTTTGTGTAGATTCAACCAATTCAGTTACTTTTCCCAAAAAGAAATCGCTTCTTATCTTTGAAATTAATAAAAAAATTAATACCAGCCATCTGGAAATAGGGTTACAAAAATATTGTGAATTTGAAAAATTGGTAGCAGATGAAATGACTACAAAAGATGAATTCTTAGATTAATTGAAGGTTTGCAAGACCAAAATCTCAAATGCAAAATACTAGAATGTTTGCTGAGTAGCAAAATGAGTTTGGAAGCTAGTGTTGAGTTTTTACAACAATTAGAGTTGATTAGAGAATTTAATTAACGAAAAGAAGAATTTTAGACATATAGGATGAGCACTACCAAATCCATAACTAAATGTAAATATTGTGGAAAAAGTTATATGAGAGACAAGTAGAAATGTCCAGCTTTGGGAAAAATATGCTCAAATTGCAAAAAAATAGATCATTTTCAGAACGTATGTAAATATGAAAAACAAATAAGAAAAGTAAAAACTGTTCAAATGCCCTCCGAAGAAGCTGGGGTATTTACAATGAATATACAAAAAAGGGGTAGAGAAAAAAATAAGAATAAATGGCCAAGTATTTGACATGCAATTTGATACAAGCAATGAAATTAGGCTCATACCAAAAAATTTCTCTATAAAATTAGGACAACCGAAATTAATAAAAAAAAGTAGTATACAACTAAAGGAATTTGATGGGATGACCATGGGCACATTTCAAGGCACATTTTGAAACCAATATGCATTTTGAAATAATTCTCATTACAGTTGTAGTATGCAAAAAAGATCATGGGTTATTAGGGATTGATGTATTAAAAGTAAACAGAGTAATCAATTATATGGAACCAGAAGAAAATGTGGTAGGACTAAAGGAGAACTATCACCCAAAGTATATAGAGTCAAGAAAAGTCCCAGTTCATATCCTACCTTTGGTAGTAGCAAAATTAACAAAATGACACAACAAAGCATACTAGAAAGGGTAACTCACATTCTCGGTATCCTTACCCGCCTATCACCCACCCTCTGACATTTCCTATATTTAACCATCCTTCCTCCACTCTATGTAGCCCCCTGCACAGTAGTGGCAGTGAAATGCCTTGCTCGGGGTGAAACACTTATAAAAAAAAAAAGTAGTAATTGGGCTTCACCGATAGTAGCGATAAAGAAAGCCGATGGAGATTTAAGGATATGTGTTGATTATAAGATAGGGGTGACTCACCAGATATGTTCAGGCTTGTTTCTATTGCCAAGTATCGAAAGTGCAAGCCAAGAGATAGCAAAAATGGAGTACTTTGCAAGAATTGATCTCAAGCTACTAAATAGAAATTAACGAGAAATTCAAGGAAATAACCATGATAAGCACCTCTATATAGACTTATTAAGATAGACATGTCTGCTGCTTGGGATAAAAACTTTCAGTCATATTTTTCAAATAGCTATAGAAAGAGTCTTATTGGGAAAAATAAAAAATATAATATACCAGGATGATATAGGTGTAAGGGTGAGAACTAAAGAAGAGTTAAAATATAAAACAGAGCAAATTTTTTAAATAAGGCAAGCTTGACCATAAACAAAGAGAAATGTAATTTTGACTTTAAGAAGATATCAAATTTAGGATATCAAAAGAAGGCATGTCACCTGATGATAGACTAACAAAGAAAATCATAGAAATAACTGCTCCAACAAATAAAAGAATTAGAATCCTTTTTGGGACTGATAAATTTTTATAGTAAATATAAACCAAGATGCAATGACATAATAGAACCCTTTGCAAAATTACGCAGAAAAAATGAATTTGAGTGGACACAGAAGCAAACCATTGCTTCTGAAACACTAAAGAATATCCTGAGGAGCAAACTAATAATAAAAGTTTTTGACACCCAAAAAGAAATAATGTTAACCATGAACGCAAGTGAGAAGGTGATTGCTGCTGTTCTATCACAAGAACATCCAATCATGTACATATCAAGAAGGTTAATGTCAGCAGAAACTAAATACTTGAATATTGAAAAGGAAGTGCTAGCAATGGTATGGAACATGGAAAGGGTATGAAATTTTTTGATAAGAAAAAAAATTGTTATTAAATTAAAATTGGACCACAAACTATTAGAATTCATATTTAACCCAGAATTGCTAAATGTCACATTTTCAAGAATTTTAAGATGAGTAATAAAAATCATGGCATTTGATTTTGACATAGTGAACATAAAAGGGAACACTATTCCTCAGATAGATGCTTTATCAAAATTGCAGTTCAAGAATGAAACAGAAGAAAGACAAGAAAATACTGAAGATAAAATAATACACTCGCTGAAAATAGATGTTCTTCCTCTAAATAGACTCAAAATAGAAACAAAACAAGATCCAATATTAAGCAGAATAGTAGAGAGAGTAAAAAATAATATATGGAGTAATTGTTCAATGGCAGAGTGACCCTTGAAAGAAACAAAGCACAAACTATAGAAAATGACATACAATGGAGATGTAATAGTAGCTTCACAAATACTGAGAAGGGACATACTAAAAGGAGTACATGATGATGTAGATTGTGGCATAACAGCAAAGCAAAGAAGACTGAAGTTGCAAGCGTCGTGGCCAGGATATTTAAAAGATGTGGAGGAATATGTTAAGAGATGCCCAAATGTGCAGAAAAAAAGAACTTCATGTGAAAAGAAAATCACTCATAGCCTAAGGAAGCAGAGCCATGGGTTTGGGTCCATGTGGATCACGCACATATCAGAGATAGGGGATTATTCTTAGTATTAGTGGACTCATATTAGGATGTTCAGAAGTTGCCAGTGTAAAAGACAGAAAAGCTACCACAACAAAACAAATACTAAGAACCCTGTTCTCAAGGAATGGAGTAACCCAAACACTAGTCACCAATAATGCACCTGAATTTTGCGACAAGAATTTATGTGTGTGGTTAAGACAAATTGAATGTATTTCATTCAAGACACCACCAGTCTAATGGCATTGCGGAAAAAATGGTACAAATCCTGAAAATGGGGTTAAAAGCATTCTCACCACTTATGAAAAACTTAGAAGGGTCAGTCAGTCAGTTAAGTGCCATACGTGATACACGCTTGGGCGATCATGTCTCGAAAGAGACATGACTGACTGGGCAGAAGATTATCCCACAGTAGGTTGCCATTGCTTTCTGTGGTAGACTGGTTGCCGACCAAGGCTATAGAACCCAATCTGTCCTGCTATTTAACCCATAACTGGAAGGAAGAGACGGATTAATACCTTTCCCAAGGGTATTTGCGCGTAAGTGAATATGATGGATTCAACTGGAATTCGAACTCGGCTCCCCGATTTCTCGTTCTGAGTCGATATCCACTGTACCACAACTATTCGACATGCAGGAAGTAAACTGTGACCTTTGCAACAAAAGGAAAGGTATAGTATAGGAAGAATAAAGTGATGAATTCAGAAGAAGCAAATTTTTTGATGCAAAGAAGGGCTAAAATATACTGGCACATGCAGATCAGTTCAGAAGCAGAAACGAGCTGGAGGATGTGGAGATGCAAGGTCAAAAACAAAAAGAACCAGAAAATTATAAAAGTGAAACAGAGCAGGAAATAGAAGAAGATGAGAATGAGATGAACAAAGAGGAGGAGGAGGAAGAGAGACCAAGATCAACATTAAAGAGAAAACGAGAGACTAGAGGAAAAAAAAAAAGAAAAAGAAAAATAATTAAGAGTACTAAGAGAAAAAACAAGTGTGTACAACCTCTCCGATTCATGGAGGTGTTTTATCATATTTAAATAAAAAGACCAGTATATATATATATATATATATATATATATATATATATATACACAGAGAGAGAGAGTAGTTGGAGAAATAGGACAGAAAATAGCCTGTAGTCACAGAGGACACGCAGAGCTGTGCTATGACTACTGCTATTCATACTGGCATACAAAACTTAACAGTTCAGTTATTCCGAATATTTTTAAAAAGTGAACATAATTGAAAAGTCAGTCAGTCAGTTAATTGCCATACATGATACACACTTTCATGTCTTGAAAGTGATTGACTAGGTAGATTTTCCTGCAGTAGATTGCCATTACTTTCTGCAGTAGACCGATTGCCAACCAAGGTTATAGAGCCCAATCTGTCTTACTATTCAATCTATAGCTTGAGGGAGAAGAGATGGATTTATACCTTTCCTAAGGATGTTTGTGCATAAGTGAATGAAACAAATTCAACTGGAATTAGAACTTGGCTCTCCAAATTTCTCATTTCAAGCTGATATTCTTTACATCACAATGTAAATCCTTACGCTACAATGCTAGTTATCCAAGGATTATTAAAAACAATGTCAAACTTTTTGAAAAAAAGATTGAGTGTTCTTGTTATTGTTGCATATAATTGCATTTACTTACCTGTTTGATTGTATCAACAATATATGAAAATTTTTCGTATAAAAAAAGTTACGTTTAATTTTACAACTGTGATTGTTTTAAATAAAATTTTTGTCCTTCATTTAAACATTTTGCCCTGATGCCCAATACTGTTTTTGCTAATCTGTGAAAATTTTCAACCGAACCAAATATGTGTCTTCCATGATATTGTAGAGTGACTTTGGTATACACGTCATTAACTAAAAGAATACACATTTTTCAATTTTCAGAGATTTCACTAAAGTACCACCAAGAAAATTAAAATCATCTAATTTTGAAACTTATGTTAAACCTGATAATGTTCTCACACTTGGTAACTTCAAATCATCCTGAAGTCTGTTATATAATGATTGAGATGTAACAAAGTATTCAAATGCCCTGATAAGAATATGAAAATCACAGTTTTCCTCAGTCCTTTGTGGTGACATAACATTAGTTTGCTCTTTTAAGTTTTTCTCATCAATTTTTAAGTTACTAACAAATTGTTTCTTTGATTTGTGACCAGTGCTGAAACATTGATATTTGACTTTGTGAAAGAGAAAAGAATTGTTGTCTATTTATCCGCATTGTAAGATTTAAATCTCAAACATTTTAATTAAAAGCATTGGAATACTTCAAGTGAATAAAAATCAACAGATTGCAGGATCAGCTGATTGTTTGATTTATTGTATGTAACTGCTGAGACAAAATTCTGTTGGTCAATATTCTGATAAGACTTTTTTCACAAGTGAGGATTTTGTCTTTTTCTGAAAACTGTGCTAACTCATTTTGCACATTTTGTATAGAAGCAGAATTTTTTTATTTGATATTTTTACAGTATATTTTCAAATTATTAAACTGGTTAATTTTTCTTTTTAACAAGAATGCTAGTAAAATTCAACATAGTTTTTTTTTATACTCATATGCAGTGGTGATTGTGAAACTCTGAAAGTGAGGGATTGAGATTTTTTCTGAGTAGGAAGTGGGGGGGACTCAAGCAGCGTTTTCATTTTTCTACTACACCATTATCGTGTGGGAATGAGTTTGAGTATAAGTACATTACTTCACTAAATTACTGACCAATTCTTTCACTCAGCTATAAATCACTGACTGCCTATGTTACTACATATCAAGTTGGGGACATTAGTTCTAATTAACGTCTTCCTTCAGAAAATATGAAAATATGACCATGAAGTCTCTTTCCCTCCCTAACAACATGTCTGTTTTTATCTATCTGGTTGTTTTATTTTGTTTGTTTTTCTTTCAAACTGGTCTGTGTATGTGTCCTTACAAAGCTAAATGAAAAAGAAAATGCAGAGGGGGGAAAAATGCTGAAGATCAAATCTTAACAAAATCAGAGACTGATCAGTTTCATCAATTTTGAAGCTTATAAAAGTGAAGGGGCCAACTGAGGGGTCAGCCAAAATTTGGAGGGAAGTGTAAAAAAAGTTACATTTATTTTTTTTTGTTTTCTTATATGGATGGTATTAACATAGTTCACATGTTATAAAGAAAACAAATTATTCCTTAAAAAATGAATTTTATAATCAAGATAGTTGTTATTATGAAAAATAACATAAAGAAAAAAATTTAATTAATTTTCTGTGAGAAAATTTTTAATATTGATTTTTTGGGGGTGAATTTCATGTGTTGATAGTTGGCCCCTAGTGCCTGAAAAGCTGCACTCGCTCTATCGGCTTTAGTTAAGGATCACCTTCGTTTTATTATAATTCTAATCATAGATTTTTAAAAACATAAAACATTGCCGAGGTGTGACAGTAGTAAAAATAATAGTGATGTCATGGGAAAAACCATCCTTTTCACTTTATAACTTATTGCAGGCAAGTTTATCCATGTTTGCTAAAAAAAAGTTTATTTTATTGAGGCTCATTGTTCTAGTATTGTGTTCCAAGTTGTAGAAAGCAATAGTGTAATCAGAACTTTTTTTTAAAACAAACATTTTTGAGTGAAGGTAGTTAAAATAATAGTGGTGTTGTGGGAAAAACCATCCTTTTTGACTTTGTTTTATTGCAGCCAAGTTTATCCATGTTTACTTAATGTGTTCATTCTCATTAATTATTTGGGGCCTTTTTTTTTATTACAGAGCTTTATCTTATTGCAAGCTTGTTAATGAAAATCTTTTTAAATAAGTTTGGGTTTTTGTTGTAAAATATAGAATACAAAGAAATGTTTCTTTTGCCTAGGAGGGCATAACCAATAGTCTATGCTTTATCTCTCAATTTTATTACATGATTTTTTAAAATTTTATTTTGCTGTTCTTTAATTTAAATGTTATATCCTGCAATCTGGTCAGGTGCCCCTGCTATTCTCCTCAGGGTTCTTGACAAAATACAGCGAAGAATCTGTAATGTGACTGATACCGACTTAGCTGACCGCCTGCAGTCACTCTCTCACCGGCGTGATGTGGCTTCCCTGTGTCTCTTCTATAAATATTTTCATGGCTTCTGCTCTGATGAACTTAAATCACTGGTGCCTCCTAGGTGTGAATTTGCACAAGATACTAGATTGGCAACTAGGTCCCACCCTTTTACAGTGAAACCGATGAAATATAACTGCAATTTCTACTCCAACAGCTTCTTTTCTCGCACTTCCCGCCTGTGGAATTCCCTTCCGCATGCTTGCTTCCCCGATGGCTACAACCTTCAGGAGTTTCAATGTAGGGTTGATAGACACTTTCTAACACACTAACTCACACCCACTCTCTCCAACTCTCTCCCTATGTTCATCCTAACTCGTCTATCACCCTCCTTCTGACATTTCCTATACCCAATCGCTCTATGTAACCCTCTGCGCTATAGTGGCAGTTGAATGCCTTGCTTGGGGTGACATGATTAAAAAAAAAAAATTGTTAGGTTTCTTCCTCAAAATGAAATCTTTGCCAGCTCAGATTTTTACACTGAGGCAAGTTCATGAATAACCTTAAGAAATATTGACATCCTCATAATTGTTGCATTTTTCTACAACAAATACAGGATTAAACAAAATAAACAAATTCCTGAGAGAAGAAAAATAAAAATTTAAACTTTAAAAATTAAAACTTAAACAAAATTAATTAGCAGAATATGAATAAAAATAAAGTGAGTAAAATTTCAAATCAAAACAGATGCAGATAAATTAATTAAAACAAATAAATAAAATTGGATATATGATAAAAATTAAAACCTCATTGTCAAGTTGGAGTTAATAACATTTGAATCATAGCAGAAAATGAACAATACTTTAATTATTATCAATGTTTGACTCATCCTTCATTCATCTTGTTTTTGTTGCTTTTTATCACAAATCTCTGGTTGTTTTTACCCTTATTCTATAACCAGAAATAAAACAGCATGGATTGGAATCAACAAATAAGCTACCATTAAGATTTGAATTCTTATCCTTCAGTGCCTATCTGACTCAAACAACATTTTTTTACCAATTAGGCTACAAAAGCTAACCTTACAGACATCATTCAAATCTAATCATATATTTCTTCACTCCTTGTTCTGCTTGTTGTTTTTCTTTACTGAAGTAGTTTCAGATATTCAGTCAGTTAACTGCTGTATGTGATACATTCTTGGGCGATCATGTCTCTTTTGGTCCATGACTGACTAGACAGAAGATTTTTCCACAGTAGGTTGCCATGTTTTTCTGTGGTAGACTGGTTGCCAACCTAAGCTATAGAATCCAATCTATCCTGCTATTCAACCTATAGCTAGAGGTAGAAGAGATGGATTCATACTTTTGCCAAGGGTATTGGTGCATAAGTGAATGCAACGAATTCAACTCTCCGATTTCTCATTCCGAGCCAAATCAATTAGTCACAACGCACCTCTTTAATCAAATGACCTGAGAAATGTGATAAAAAGTAGCGAAAATAAGACGAAGGAAAATTTAGTCAAAAAATGGATAATGTAGATCAGTTTCTCAGCCAAGGAAGAATCCCACAAGAGGTGAATTTTAGGGGAGAAGGGAAAAATTTTTTTTTTTATTTACAGAATTTGGAGCTCATCATGAGTGTGTAAAAAAAAAATAAAAGTAATAAGAAATAATAATAATAATCTATGTAAATGTACTAATATAGAAAAAATTATTTTATTTGGAATGCACTTTTTGAGATCAGACAATCTTGGCAAAGTGGGGGAATGACATTTTAACATATGGAGAAAAGGGTGCATTGTGGAAAAATTTGTTGAGAACCTCTGATATAGATAAGAAATCTATTCTTTGTCTAAGAATTTAGGATATATTTTTTTCTGGCATTTCTTGTCTTCTTTTTATGCTGACTCTTTACAACCTATTGTTGAAATACTACAAACTGTTTACTGGAATTAGTCTAAATGTTAATTAGCTTTTGCTCATTATTAATTGTTGTAGAGTGGCTGACACCCCTGCAGCATTCTCAATGATAGAATGATCCATGGCTGAAATGGTCTATTTAAGTAAAGAATAGTAGCATTTGAAGTGTAATATTAGTGTCATTTGAGCAATATTTGGACTGATTACTTTTTTTTTACTGATTACTTCAGCAACTATTCTAATCTAAACCCTCCACTCTGTGTTGAAAGTTCTGTCTTGTCTCTTATTATAACTATTGTACTGTTCTGTGTATATCTATTCAGCACTGGATATTGTGCAGCACAAATGATACTGCAGCACATTTTCTCTGTACAGCGTATCCTCCTTGGTGATACAACATTAATAAATCTGGAAAACAAATGAGGTATCATTAAAAATCATTCAGATGGACAAATGTTCATTTTTTTTTTTTAAATTTAGATATATTCCTTTTCTTTGAAGAGGATCCAAAGTTTCTCTTATATGTATTTTTCATACTTGATTTAAAGATTTTTAAGAAATCGTTTTATTTAACCAAAATTTAATAATCCATGTCAAGAAATTAAACTGAAGTTTACGTTGATGTGTGATTCATGAATGGTATATAAGCTGTAACTAAAACATTTTTTTTATCTATTTTGCTTATTGATTTTCCTGAAACATTTTATGTTATTGGCATTGGTTTATCTAATTCCAGGTGATGAAACAAATAGGTAATGCTTTAGCAAAACAGAAGTATGAAGAATATGTACCTCCTTTCTACCAAAAACCAAAAGAAACAGATCCAAGGTAAGTGAAATCTATCCTGAGAATATGTATCTGAATTTGGGTTTTTCTGTATGTTCAATTTCAAGAATTTAGTGTGGATTCATTAAAGACACCGGAACAAGAAATGCAATATTTATGCTCAGAACAATATCTCAAAGAGCAATAAAAATGCAAAAAGATGTATTTTTTATTTTTTTAATATTATTTTTTAATAGATAAACAAATAAATTAAAAATATTTTGGATTTAATTCATTTCGTAACTTCTGTTGAAATAAATTGTCTTTGTTTATACTTTTGTGCAAATTAAAATAACTGCTCTACACTGTTTACATTGTTCGGACTATTGTTCTCATCTTTATTTCCATTATTACGACGTTTCAGCCATTGTACGCTCCCACCTTTTTCCGGTGCTAGGAATTTTGAACCGAATCCTTTATTACGATCGCTGGGGTATATTATTCTCATTCCATGTGCAATGCCACCTCTGGTAGTAGTAGTAGTTATCTCCATGTAGTTATCTCCCTTTAACTTAACTCTCTACATTATTTGTTCACCACTGCTGTGGCCTGGTATTGAACTTCCAACTCTTTGGATCAAGTCATTGGAACTAACCAACATCTATATCCACTAGGCCATGTGTCATTGTTTTTTCTGAAGAAGACCAGAGAGTACAACAGCCAAACATAATAATGGCAATAAAGATGAGGACAATAGTCTAAACAATGTAAATACTACCTCATCTCAAAAGTATAGACAATAACTACTTTAGTTTCTTATCTTTCACCAAATGGTCAGTTTTAGACTCAAAGGAGTTACAGGGTGTAATCAATTTCTATTTTTCCCCAGATTAGGTCATTTGCAGACATTTGAAAACATATGATATGCAAAGATGCCTTCCAAAAGCTAAGCAGTGAATTAAGAAATAGAAAAATTTAATCAAGAACAAATTATAAAGTATTGAACTGTTATGAAATATCAGACTTGATATGGCTGTAAATGCTGGACAATCTTCTCACAAATGAAGAAGAGACATAAAACAATAAAAATGTGGCTCTACAGAATGATGCTGAGGATATCGAACATGTGGGCAACAGCAAAGTTTTAGATAAAATAGAAACAAAAAGGAATTTTCTATTTAACATTAGGAAGAGACAGTTGATATTTCTGGAAACATAATGAGGAAAGAAGACTTGGAAAATTTGGTACTTACAGTACATTGAAAGCAAGGGGGACAGGAAAACAACACCTAACCAACTTAGCTTGAGTAAACTGATGGTGGAACAAGGTTTAAGAGAGATAACAAAAAGACAAAATTTATTATGAGCTACAAAGAACAGAAAATTGTGGAGAGCCATGATCACCTACGTTCTGAAGAGATACGGCACAGAAAAAGCTTGAGTAAATGGATGGGAGAATAAGATTTAGGAGAAATAACAAAAGACAAAATTTATTAAGAGCTACAAAGGAAAGGAAATTGTGGAGGGCCATGATCACCTACGATCTGAAGGGATACGGCACATAAAAAAAGAAGATTGAATAAATGAATTGCAGAATAAGGTTTAAGAGAGATAACAAAGAGACAAAATTTATTAAAAGCTACTAAGGACAGGAAATTGTGGAGAGCCATGATTGCCAATGTCCTGAAGGAACATGGCATATAAAAGAAGAAACTTAATGTGGCAAGTATCTTATGTGAGCCAAATTCATACCAAATAATTTTTTAAAAATATTCTCAAAATGTTTATAGTTAAAATCTAAACCCAGTTTTATGATTTTAATGTTGTCTTAAAAAGTATTGACATGGGTTTCATGATAGTTATTAATCTTAAAATGTCTTTATAAAAATACATGTAGCAATAATTATGTACATTATTTACATCTGAACTAATATCTTCATCTTTGTTGTCATTATCACAACATTTTAGATGTTGTGCCCTCTGATCTTCAAATGTCTGATCATTGTACCAATAAATACTTTTAAAAAATGGTCAGAACTCAGTTGAGGAAATGAAAGTATTAAAAAAAACACAGACTAAGAAACACGAGGAACATGAGGAAATGAAAATATTTGCAGGGTATGGCAGAAATACCTCCCACATTTTAAAGGTTGATAAAACAACCAAGTAATAGTTGGAATGTGATCCATTCAAAACTGAGAACATGTTTTCATGGAAGGATAATGTACACTCCAAATTGGTGTACCCTATATATGAATTTACTCAAGCAACAAGATTAACAACTAGGTCCCACCCTTTTACTGTGAAACCAATAAAATGTAAATGCAAATTCTACTCCAGTAGCTTCTTTTCTCGCACTTCCCGCCTATGGAATTCCCTTCCATTTACTTGCTTCCCCGACAGCTACAATCTCCAAGAACCTGCATCCTCTCTCTCATGCTCCTTTCTCCATCTACTCCACTCTCATCAGTATTCTCATCCTTATCTTACCCACTTCCTGACACCCCCTATAACCTGTCACTCTTTCACATAACTTTTTTCCTATGTAACCCCCTGCAAAACAGTAGCAGTAAAATGCCTTTCTTGGGGCGATATGATTATTAAAAAAGAAAAGAAAAAGTTGTTCTGAGATTGCAGATCTGAATGTTATGAAACAGCAATGCAAATTATTCAGTCAACCTTTTTTAATACATGCATACATACTATTCAACAGTAGTCAGGAGCATCCCGTCAATGTGAATGATCCTTTCCTTAGCTGCATAGTATGTGCTTCAACAGGGCTACATACAGTTTTGAATTCAGAGATTTCCTTCTCCTAGACTGGTTGCCATTCAAAGCTATCGAACCTAGTATGTCCTACTATTTACTCATAGCTGGGGATAAGAGTTGGATTTATACCTTTCCCAAGGGTATTAGTACATAAGTGAATGTAATGACCGCAACATAAATTGAAAGACAGTCCTCTTCAAGACCCACGGGGTTCATTCACTTGAATAGATTTCTAATCATTGATATGAAGAAACCATTTGTATATAATTGATGTATACCGTGAAATAGAAAGTTGTGATTCTGTAGCTCCAATCTACAATGAAGGACAGTCTTCTTCAAGACCCACAGGATTGATTCACTTGAGTACATTCTTAGTCATTGATATGAAATAAAAACATTTGTGTGTGTGTGTGTGTGTGTGTGTATATATGGTAATATTTTTATTATAAGTTTATAATAAAAACATAGTTTATTGCAAAATGAGAGCTGTTGTGTTTTGGTACTATCTTATAGCACCTCATCAGGCAGTGAAATATTTTTTTACTGTTAGGAATTTTTAGAAGTTTAAAAAACAACACAATTTTTTACCAAATCCAGACAGTTAAGGTGGGGGGATTTTTTGGGGAGGCTTATCTCAGCTAACCAATAGAAAATCAGGTCATGATAGGAGAAATTTGATTGTAAGAGTAAGGGAAGAGAGACTTAAAACGACATATGACCCAGACATTTTTTTATGCCAGTGATGAAATGAATTGAGATACATATGTCACAATTTTGCAAATCTGAAAATTTATCACTTATTATTGTGGGACAGATACTGAATTTTCTATAAGGTATTATTCAACTCAAAGCAGAAATGACAATTTATCACTTTCTTGATCACTCAACTAATGCTTTTATCTACAGGGTCATGTGTTGTTGGGGACCCTCCAACCACATAGACTAAACAAAAGGTTTAGTTTGAAATTCCAATGTATATCACTATTCCATATTTTCTTATGCTAGATTCTCTTATCTTGTTATAACCTTTGCATTGAAATTACTTTTGAATTTCTTTTCTCTCTTTCTATAATATTCCTTACTAACATCATTTCAGTCTGGTCATATATTTGCTTTATTTTTAGGTTTTATCGAACTTTCTCTCTTTGATACACTTTCAGAACTTTTTTACCTTGACTGTAGTGACATTATTGACCTAAAATCATATGCTATTAAACTTGTCATTTTCTTATAACAAGATAAATGTTTATTCACTTTCAGCTCAAAAGGCATTGTCTTTTTTCATATGACTTTCAGTAATATGAGGTGATGCTGTTCAGTTCAGCTATGCTTTCAGGGTCATATTTTTTATTTTAATGACAAAATCTTATTCAGGCTTTAATGGCGCTGGCAATGCAATGATGTTGGATCTTTGTTACACAATCTGTACTATAATAAGGGCCATGTCCGTCTGTCCTTCCATCCGTCCAAATTTCATTTCTTAATCTATACTCTAATAAGATCTGTGTCTGTCCATCACACAATTCAGCCAGTTATAAAATATACAGTATTTCCTTTACTAAGATAAACAGCATTTCTTTCAGTAATAATTTAATTTAAACTTAAACATAAAATTGAAAAGTAAAATCTTAGAAGTTGAATTAATAGGTAGAATATTTTTAGGGCAGAGGAGATACAAAAAGGAACATCATGATATATATTTAGTTTTATCATTTGGAATTGTAAAAAGATAGGGACTAATTTAGCCCACTCATTGCTACTAATTTCTGGTTATTTTGATGGATTAGTTTCCGCTTAAGAGGTTTATCCTTCCTTAGCACCAGTGTTTCTCATCTCAGTCGGTTGAGACATGAGGGGTGCATAAATTTGAAAGGTGTTGAATTAAAGGGCCAAACCAGCAGGTATGTTAACTTGTAGGAATGCTTTAGGATTAAGGATTAGGATTAATTAAAGGCAATAAATGTTTGTCCTGGTGACCACCATTAGTAAGGCTAATTAGCATTGAGGAAGAGGAATTCACTAGTGTGATTAGTTGCAGTTATTGATACTAAAATTAAGCCAGATTCCCCCCACCCCAGCCAAAGTATCAAGATAAAACCAATGTAACTCTGAGATATTATGATAAAAAAAAGTAAAGTTTCTACAGGTATCGTCAGTGAAAGTAAATGGAATTTTTTCTATGTGCTGTGTCCCTTCAGGACGTAAGCGATCATGGCATTCCACAACTTCCTTACCCCTTTCTAGCTCTTAACACCCCTTTTTTTGTTATCCCTTCGAAACCTGGCTCTACCATCCATTTGCTCAAGTTCAAAAATGTCACACATTACTTTACCCTGTCTTTCTTTCCCTCTATCTCTCTTGTGAGTATCAGATTCTCCAAGCCCTCCTTCCTCTTTACATGTCCCAGAAACTTCAGCTGTCTTTTCCTGATGTTAAGTATCAGTTTTCTTTTTGGTTTCCATCCTCCCCAAAACCTTGTTATTACTCACATGTTCGGACTATGGTATCCTTAACATTCTTCTGTAGAACCACATTTTGGTTGCTTCAAGTCTTTCCTTCATCTTGGATGAGATTGTCCAGCATTTGCTATCATATTAAAGGGCAAACATCACATAAAAATCCAATACTCTCTACTTTATTTCCAACAAAATTTTCCTGTCTTTAAATACTCAGCTTCTGGAATTTGTCTAGTTGGAAAACAAAGATAAAAAGAAAGATATCTCTGTACCGTATAGGATTTCAGGATTATTTCTCCTTCCTGCCTTGATTTGTTTCATGGTTTTTAACTGCCCTAGCACTTACAAGACAATTATAAGTACATCTCATTTTATAAGCTTCTGGTTATACATTGGCCAAATGTGTCTTCTGTGTTCTAGAAGTTGTGACTGTCTGCTAAATGTTTTCTGCCACTACATCTGTACTTCTAACTCTTGTAGCATCACTTAAGTGCCATATGTGATACGCAGTTGGGTGATCATGTCTCTTTCGAGACATGGCTGACTGGGCAGAAAATTTTCCTCCAATCAGTTGCCATTACTTTCTGCGATAGACCAGTTGCCAACCAAGGCGATAGAACCCAATCTATTTAACTCATAGCTGGAGGGAGAGGAGATGGATTAATACCTTTCCCAAGAGTATTTGCACTTAAGTGAATGTAACAAATTCAGCTGGAATTCAAGGTCAGCTGTTCGATTTCTCATTCTAAGCCAATATCCACTGCACCAAAATGCACATCATTGCAGTTTATGAGGACTAATTGCCTGGATAAGCTCACTGGCTCTTCAAACAGCTACAAAGGCTTGTTACCATGTGTCTAGGTTGAGAATTTTACTCGTAAAGTTATCCTTGTCTAATGCAGTGGCTACTTGCATACCATTTTGTTGAGTTATTTCATAGCATCATTAAAATGTCAGAAAGAGAATATTCAGAGAACCTTGATGATAAGGAAAAAGAAACTAAGTTTGAAAAAAATTGAATTATTAAAGAACCTGAAAATCGCAAAACTGTTTAAAATATATCTTTTTAAATAGTGGGATGGCCGAGCAGTCTAAGCCAGACTCAAGGTAGTAATTATACCTTATCAGCACGTATAATTTTAGGATGTGCATTGTGGTGCAGGATGTGTGTTATGGTGCAGTGGACAAGAAATTGGAGAGCCGAGTTCAAATTCCAGTTGAATTCCTTACATTCACTTACACGCAAATACCCTTGGTAAAGGTATTAATCCATCTCTTCCCTCCAGTTATAGGGTAAATATTAGGATAGATTGGGTTCTATAGCCTTGGTTGGCAACCAGTCTACCGCAGAAAGTAATGGCAGCCCCCATGCAGGATAATCTTCTACCCGGTCAGTCATGTCTCTTTCAAGACATGATCGCCCAAGTGTGTATCACATATGGCACTTAACTGACTCACTGTTATGGTAAAGTCAACAGTAAAAGCATAATCACAAAAGAAAATTTTGGAACAAGTACAGTGTGCATTGTGGTGCAGTGGATATCGGCTCGGAATGAGAAATCGGGGAATCGAGTTCGAATTCCAGTTGAATCCATTCATTTATGCACAAATACCCTTCGGAAAGGTATTAATCCGTCTCTTCCCTCCAGTTATGGGTTAAATAGCAGGACAGATTGGGTTCTATAGCCTTCGCTGGCAACCAATCTACTGCAGAAAGCAATAGCAACCTACTGTGGAATAATCTTCTGCCCAGTCAGTCATGTCTCTTTCGAGACATGATCACCCAAGCATGTTTCACGTATGGCATTTAATTGACTGACAGTCTATGAGTTCTACTTGGATTCAAAGACAACTGTTTTGGCAAACTGTGGTTGGTTCAGTGAGTCCAGAAGAAGAGCCAATATGCAAGTTTCAAGGCAAGTTGTGTAGAGCTGTTGAAGAAGCTGAAGGCTGAAAAAAATTGCTTAACAATTAAAATAAGAGAAGTGGTTACACCATCTTAGATATTTTACAATATGAAATGGGATTTATTTGGAAATGAATCCATGGCAGAAGTTTTATCTCAAAGAAAGTTACCAATGTTTGTTTGAATCCTACGGAGAAATGTAGAATGTGACTCCAAATGATTATTTATTGCAATTTTGGCACAACACTGAAGTGGGGCGTAGAGTGAAGCTGGTCAACACTGACTATTTTAAACCGAACTAATCTAATTCACAACCCACTTATTCATCACCATAAGAACTCATCTGTCACCATTCAATCTAACATGTACCACAATACCATATATTTGCATAATATACAAGTTTTTTTTTTCTTACAAAAATATATAAAAAACTAGTCATGAAATGAGGGGGAATAAATCCAATAATGAAAATAAAGTACAACTAAACATTTGAAATAAATTTTAAAAAATATTAGTCAGACCTAGCTACCCGTCAGAAAAATGAGGGGCCACTGTATTCTGCCATTAAGCAGAATAAAGCAGTTCATTCGCTAGTGGCATGGAAGGGACAAAATGAATATAACTCTAAATGGAAGTTCTAATTTCTTGTACAAGAAATTTCATTGAAAGTATATGAAGAAAACTTTGGTCGCAGCCATATTATTTAATGATTGGAAGGGAAAACATATTGCAGAAATAATTAAATAATCAGTCTGTTAAGTGCCACACATGATACACACTTAGGCAATCATGTCTTTAAAGAGACATAACTGGCTGGGCAGAAGGTTTTCCTACAGTGGGTTACCATTACTTTTTGTGGTTGTCAACCAAGGCTGTAGAACTCAATCTGTCCAGTTATTTAACCCATAGCTGGAGAGAAGAGATGGGTTGATACCTTTCTCAAGAGTATTTGCACATAAGTGAAGGCAACGAATTCAACTGGAATTTGAACTTGGCTTTCTGATTTCTCATTCCAAGCAAATATCTACTGCATCACAAGGCATATCCTTTGATAATTAATATTCTCTCTTATTCAACATTTTATCAATAAAAAACATCATCTTAAAATCAAAGAGATATGTCTTCAAACAGCATTTCCTTCTTGTGACCTATCGACCAAAGAGTTATCACACAATCTGTGGCTTACTATTCCTGTTAGACTGGGGTTTAAAGACTATGAAAGCATAAAAATACACTTTTATAGAAAGATATACATAAAAATAGACTTTTATAGAAAAATATACATTTTTGAAAGAAAAATATTACCAGCAATACATTTTTGAAGAAAAAATTATTACCGTAACACATTTTTGGAGAAAAAAAATTATTCTCAGCAAAACATTTTTAAATACAAAACTAGAAGGCATCTTCAGTTTTCTAAAATAAAAAAGAATAAAAACAAAAAATTTTCATTAAAATCTGACTAAATCAACCTTCTCACTATAACTGAACATTAAAAAAAATACCTTAAAACCCCACCTGTTTGACATTAAATAACCCAACTCAAAAAATCTCTAAAGAAATTAATACTTGTAAGTTATGCAGTGATAACGATTAACAAACAAAAATAGAACAGAATGGAAATGTGGCTTCGCTAATCATTGCAACATCACTGCTTCTAATCTGTTCAAAAAGAACTCAGAAAAGGAGTAAATGTTTTTCAGTTTTTTATTCCCAAGAACACATGGTCCAGGGGATAAAAGCATTGGTTGAAGCAATTCAAAAGTATTGTGGGTTCAATATCTGGCCACAGAAGAGCTGAACAAAATCTTGGAGAGTTGATATACTAAAGAACATTAACTAAAACTGCGATTTCCAAAACAGGTATGGCACGTAAAACTAGAACAATCTACTCCAGTGGACCAAATAAAGAGTTTGGTTTAAAATTCCAACATATATCACCTGAAGAAGGCTGGAGCATACAATGGCCGAAATGTTGTGGATAGGACAAGAGTGATAAGAACAATAGTCCGAACAATGTAAATAGCGTAAGAAATTACTAAAATAATTCGTTCTGATCTGTTTAAAAAGAACTCTAAAGAGTTTGTTAACATTTGTCAGTTTTTTATTCCCAAGGAATGGCCCAGAAGATAAAAACTTTGGTTGAAGTAATCCAAAAAATGACTTGACCCAAAGAGTTGTGAGTTCAGTACCTGGCCACAGCAGAGATGAACAAAAATTTGGAGAGTTGAGTTACTAAAGGGAATTAACTGAAACTGAGATATCTAGAAAAGGCATGACATGTAGAAGAAGAACAATCTACTTCGGTGGACTAGATGGAGGATTTAGTTCAAAGTTCCAACATTATCACCTGAATAAGGCTGGAACATACAATAGTTGACATGTTGTGGATATGACAATAGTGATGAGGACAACAGTTCAAACAATGTAAATAAAGTAAAAAAAAAAAAAATCAAAAACAAATCACTATTTCTGATTTGTTTAGAAGTAGTCAGTTTTTAAACACATTGAAATGTTAAATGAAATCTTTGAAAGTGAAGAGCTAAATTATTAAAAAAAAACACAAGCTGAATGATAATATACAAGTTTGTTTTTTTCTTACAAAAATATATAAAAAACTAGTCATGAAATGAGGGGGAATAAATCCAATAACAAAAATGAAGTACAACTAAACATTTGAAATAAATTTTTAAAAATTAGTCAGACCTAGCTACCCCTCAGAAAAATGAGGGGCCACTATATTCTGCCACTAAGCAGAATAAAGCAGTTCATTCGCTCGTGGCATGGAAGGGACAAAATAAATGTAACTCTAGATGGAAGTTCTAATTTCTTGTACAAGAAATCCAAGAACTCTCATTGAAAGTATATGAAAATTTAAATTTAATGATATTGTGAAAAAAAAAAAAGACTTAACAAAGCAATTAACACTCAACTTCTTAATTAAAAGTCTACAACACAGACGAGGAGGAGGAGGAGGAAGAGAGTTCATTGCCATCATCGTCATCATCAAGGTTAATAATGAAATGTTAATTTCATGTAAATTTTTCTGCCTATTTTTATTTCTTTTTTTAATTTTATACATTTGCTTTTATCATTAAAATCATTTTTTGAACCTTGTTTTATTTTTTAGATAGCAACTGAAAGATTTTATATATATTTTTTTTACATCAGCCCTATTTAATGAGTTGTTTTCTATAATTATTCACCACTTTAGAAATTTTCACTTTATGAACTTTTATTGGGAATTCATTCATTAAGATGAAGTATAGCTGTATAAGTTTTAATGTCATTAAATTTTAATTTGATATATTTGGTATGCATTGGTAAGTGAAGGGATTTTTGTTTTTTCAACAGGGAAAGAAACAGAACATTCTCCCTATAGTAGATTCTCTGATTAAAATCTAATTAACAAACACACTTTTCTAGTGCTAATTTCAATAAGCTAAGCAAAGATTACTGAATTATGATGATAAAAGAATAACAGATTAGTAGCAGAAAAAATACAACATTTCATGTATATATAATATAAAATTCTACCCAATTAGGACAAAAATTGGCCAAATTCTCAGCCAGTTTCATGAAAGCTGAAATTGTTTGGATCTACTTGTCCTGTTTGAGTTGGTGAGCCACTGAGTCCACTGAGCCATTTTGAAACAGAGACTCCTCTGTAAATTTTGCTGGTCTTTTTTATGTGCAAAAATATCAGCAAACATGAACTTTCATGCCTACAAAAAACATAGTGTCAAAAAAAAACATTTTATTTCCCATGATGTTGCTTTATTTTAACTATTCCCCAACAATATTTATTCTTTAAAAGAAAACAATGATTAAAACTAATAAAATTTAAACATGATGAAAGTGAATTGATAACATTTTTGGTCTTGAGAATTTACAAAAATATTAAACACTATTATTTACAAGAATAATTTTATATTTACAACATTTTAAAAATTAAAACAATTGTATTAAGACTAATGCAATGCCTTATTTGTCATTTAACAATTTATAAAAAAGTAGAAAGGAAAAATAATTTTTTATTCATAAATTTATAAACATTTACTAAATTATTAAAATATGTGAACCAACTCTAACAAAATCCTTATTATTTACCATATTATAAAGTTCAAGTCAATTAGTAATTAGCCGATGCCAACCATTCCATTAAAAATATAATAGTGTTTATGATTTTTGTTGTCAATACTCAAGAACAAAGAAAATCTATAAATTCATTGTCATCTGCTTAGCTTTTATTACAATTCTAATCAGCACTTTTTAAAACAGCATTATCAGTGTGAAAGCAATTAATATGAAAGTGGTTTCATAGGAAAAATTGTCCTTTTTCCCCAACTATTTTTATGGGCACGAAGGTCTGTTTGCCAATAAATCGAGGGAATTCTTCTGTAAATTTCTTTTATTAAAAACTTAATAAATAGACAATAAAGCTGCTAGTTTTGGCAATAAGATTTCTAAACAGTAAATTTCAAAATATTTGTAATCAAGAAAATATTTCTTGCATACAGAATACAAGATTTGATGTAATGGATTGACCCACACGTATAGACGGTATGACAAACTTTTTCAATTTTGCCAAAAATACATCTATCATCTCGCCAGGGCATAGGTGCTGCATCTAGAATTGGTCATATGCCACAAACCGGTTGGTTCTAAATGCGGTTAATAAGGCACGCTTAATCTGCTTGATGTCCGCTTTTTCTTTTTTGTTTATCTGCCCATATTTGGCAAGGGCCTCGCTCTTCAAACACAGTAGAAGAATTCGTTCGATCTTTGTGATCTGGCATAATTTGCAGACTAGCTCCACATTCTCGGTCCACTCAACCACAGGCTGTCCAGTCTTATCACGACTGAATTTGGGGATCAGTTTTATGTCGAATGATCTTTCTGCCATTTTGCTAGAGACAAAGTAAATGGCTAAATAGCTTGTAAGAGGGGGAAAAAAAAACCAAAAAAAAATCCCAAAATCCATGTGCCAACACAAAGTTCACTTGCAGATCTGGTGTGAACAGACCAATAAGCAACTTAGTAACAAAAAGAGAATCAGAAATTAAGCTTTCCCTTTGCAACAGCAAAAATTGCCCTTTTGCTCACTAGCTGAAAATTGTCCTTTTCTCTCAAAGCTCCACAAATCTCACTAATGCTAAGTAACCAAAAACAAAGATCTTTATTCACCAAGCAATTTTTCTGATTGGCCATGCCAAACACAGAAGGAAGAAAATTAGCATAGCTTCTGATATTCATAGCAGTTTTGTCATTTTTTCTTTGGCAGACCACAAACTCTTTTTTTGAAATAAGCGATTTTTTTCTTTTGTTACAAATTTGTGCCTGTATTTACATTATAAATGAGAAAATGTATATAACTGTCCAGAAAATTATATAATCTAACATTAAACAATTTAGGAAATTGTTTAAATATACTCAAGAGTAACAACTGGTAATTTACATGATTGATTTTTTTCTTTACTACAGAAAACTTTGTTGTCAAATGTCATTGTCTTGAACAGTTGTTTTGATGAAACAATTGCTTTGTTTGTTTTGCTTCAGCTATCGAAAAATGCATTTTTTGAGACCCCCTCCCCAACACCAGCTTCCAATGCACATGCATCCCTTGCAAGCAAACGACACATGCACACTCTCCAATTGCACAGTTACATTTGATAATCACATTTACACTTCTAACAATGTATACTATTTGTTTATAATCCAACTTTATTGTAACTATTTCTTTATTTGTTCCAATTTTCTCGATCCTATATGGACAGCACGAGAGAGAGAGAGATCTATTCCACTAATTACTGTTTGTGTATCACATCATCACATCTCAATGAGGAACTTGATAGATATGCTAAAGACGGCTTTTCGATCGTTATTAAAAGAGCAGGAATATGACTGGGCAAATATTTAGTTACAAATCAGATTATGGTCATTGATAAGATTAACTTTTGAGAATATGGAATAATATTTATATGGATTATAAATATATATTAATACTGTTGTCAGTTTTGTGGGTTGAGGGTGGAACTGTTCTAAATCTTTGCAAGAAATTTTATTTTTCATGAGATTTTCATTTGCTGATATATATTTTTAAATTCACTTCTAGTGGAGATATATGCTTTCATCTGTAACTGAATTACTGTGGAATACCAACATTTTATTTCCTCTTTAGCTAATAAACTCAAATATTGTTTTCAATTAATCCACCTCATAATATAATTCATTTTGTTACATAGCTAAGAGGGGTCTATTTTAAATTATTTTAAAAGACATTTTCAATCCACATAAAAATATTTTTTTTTTTACCAAAAAGTAAAAAAAAAAATTTATAATATTTATGACCAGCCATACTTTACCTAAAGAGGGTCACAAGACCTGAAATGTTTAGCAAAATATACAAAAAAATACACAGAATAACCAAAAACATTTGAATCTTTCTTTTTCATATATATATATATATATATATATATATTAAAAAAGGATTAATTCAAAGATGTTGAATGGCCATTTCGATATGAAGATCCCCACGGGGGACGACACATCACCTCAGCAGCAGAAAAAAAAGTTTCTGAAAGGTTTTTTCTGTTGCTGAGGTGATGTGTCGTCCCCCGTGGGGATCTTCATATCGAAATGGCCATTCAACATCTTTGAATTAATCCTTTTTTAATATATATTTGCTCTGTAATATTTTATTACATGGAGCTCTCTTCCTGTATCATTTTTTAATATTAAAATAAATTTTTAATATTAATTAGGATCGGGTTTTTGGGAATTTACCTTCCTGCTTTTTTCCCTTGGATTGAAGTATCTGAATTAAAATATATATATATATATATATATATATATATATATATATATATATACAACAAAATGATTTATATATATATATATATATATATATATATATATATACAACAAAATGAATATTTATATATATATATATATATATATACAACAAAACGAATATATATATATATATATATATATATATATATATACAACAAAAACGAATCATTCATTCGTCTTTAAAAAAATCTCTGAAGAAGCTTGTTAAAGTGAAACATGTTTGATTAAAGTCACTTTTTTCCTACCTGTTCTTGACTTATTTTATTCACCTTGTCAGATTTCAATCCATATATTCAACTCAAAATAAATTGGTTATGTTGGGGCAACTATGCACATGAATGAGTCATGGTGGGAATTTTAAATATTATTATTATTCTTTTTTTTTTTTTTTTGATAATCCTTCAGAAAAATGTGAATAATATTATAACTGATTCTAGAATTTGCCATGAAAATCAACAAAAATAAGATGAAAGAAATACAAGTTAAAAAAAAACCACAAAATTGACAATGCTTCATCCACTATTACTAATCATACTATTAGTGTATTTAAACAAAGAAGATCAGAGACTACATTGTCAGATTTAAGCTTCTGTAACAGAATTTTCTGAATTTATTACCTATATTGAAAAATCTCAGAAGAATTGTACTTTTGTTAATTTACAATCGTTTAACATTTTCTACAGGCTGGAATAATTGTTTATCTGTTATTACTATGGGAACCCTCAAAATTGTAAATATTTGTAGGAAAGACCGGATTTTAAAAAAATAGTACAAAGAGATGCTGAAAAATCCTCAACATAACCAAGGATACTATATGCTATTATATATACTCTGCTGTTCAACATGACATAGGTTTCTTGGATTTTTACTTTTTTTTTTTTTTGTAGCCCTTCCAAAAGTAATTCTTTTCGGTCATTAAAATTCTGGTTTTTGGGAAGTGAATCAAGCATTTCTTTTTTGTTTTTTACTTTTTTAATATTACAAGCATTGAATTGTTTTCGAGAATATTAAGAGTGTTTAATTTTTTTCAAAATACTAAAAGCATTACATTTTTTATAAGAATATTAAAAACATTTAATTTTTTTTAATGCTAAAAGCATTACATAACATTAAAATATATTAATAGAATATTAAAAGCATTTAAATTATTTTAAAGCATACTAAAAGCATTTCAATTTTTTTTTAAAATACTAAATGCATTTCAGCATTTTTTAAAGACTACTGAAAACATTTTTTTTTAAATTATTTTTAAGAATATTAAAATTATTTCATTTTTTCTGTACTGAATATTATTAGTCGATATTTCTGAGATGAGGTATTGTTATTATTTATGTGATTTACATTGTTTAGAGTGTTGTCTTCATCTTTATTGCCATATTCACTACATTTCGGTCATTGTACACTCTGTTATTGGAATTTCAACCTGAACCCTTTATTCACCCAGGTAAATTATTCAAGTTCCATCTGCCATGCCTCTTCCAGATTACAGCTGAAACATTGTGAATATGGCAACAAAGATGGGGACAGTAGTCTGAACCATGTAACTGGTGTGGATTTTATTAGTTCTTGAAAATAATCGTAAGCTTAATATATATTTAAATGTATAGAAAAATTACAAAATTGACAATGCTTCATTGAATATTACTAATCATACTATTAGTGTATTTAAACAATACTTTAAAAGTAACAAGAAGATATTGGCATAATGTTGCAAAGCTTAGCTCAAGGTATTTGATTAACTGTTGGTTTCAACCCGAGATAGGATTTACTGCAATATAGACATAAAGTCCTACAGATGCATGCTGAGAATTCTTCATAAGCAATAAAATGCATTATTGCCAATTTCAATTAACCCTGACTCTACATTAACATAACAGATGCACTCATGATGAATACCGCTTAGAAATTGGACACGTCACTATTTTGGTGCATTTTCATTCGAATTTCACGTGTGATTACTTTCTATGTCCTTATTTTCAGGATATTAAAGATGGAGTGGATTTATGCGAAATACAAGAGATTAGATTTCCAAGATCCTAATAAACAGAATGAATATATCAAAGATTTAAAAGAAGGGGTGTTAATGAAAAGAGGCAAAGAAAATCAAAAATATAAACCCCGAAGATTTGTATTATCGAGGCTTGAGAACACGTTGACTTACTACAACAAGGACAGTGTGAGTATGCATGCTCAATCTCCTTTGTAATTGAGATTCTTTTTCACATTACACCAATAATCAGTAGAACTTCTTCCTTTCCTTAGAATTTTATTTCTTAATAGACCCAAATTCTTAGTCTTCAAAGCATGTCAATAACATACATGATGCAATAGTTATAGAATTAATAGAATCTTGCATGTTAAATAACTTACATCTTTTTTTTTTTCTTTTTCTTTTTCTTTGATTTCTTCTTTAGTACAGGGGTTCTCAACAAAGGGGAGGGATCCCAGAGTTTTAGGGTTGGGGGTCTTTTACTTTTCACAAGTTTCTCATTGACAGTAACCTTCATCAGCATAAAATCAATTTAAATACCCTGACCATTTATTGAACATTTTGTTTATTGAATTACAGTACCCTGGCATTCTATTGAACTTTTGTTTATTGAAGTAAACTTCCATTTATTTATTTAATAACAAATTAGTATATGTCTATCCATCACGTGTACAAAAGAAAAAAAATGCTTCCCTATAAAAGTTAATCTATATATAAAGTATGTACTAATATGTAAAACAATGAAGATTTTCAATAATATATGCATATTATTTGGGATGCACCTTTTGAGTCGGACAATCATTGAAAGGGTGGGGGAATGGCATTCTAACTCATGGTGAAAAGGGGGCCTTGGGCAAAAAAGGTTGAGAACCACTGACTTAGTAGAACTTAGAGTTGCTATAAATTCTTTTGCTAAATATCTGGATTTATTATAACCTAAACAACATATTGTGATGATGCTTGGAAGATTAAATATTTAACAGGGAAACTTGCTTTTTAGAATTAGTTTTTTAGATATACCTTTTAAAATAAATCATTTAAGAAATGATTCTGAAATAAACATTCTTTCTATGTCACATTAGAGAAAATGCTTTCATAATTTAAAAAAAAATATTTAGTTTTAAGGAATTATTTAACTTCAGGGGAAAATCAACAAACTTTAATATTTAATTTCTGGAATTATTATAAATGATTCAAATTATGAATGGGGATCAATAAGTCTAACATTAGAGGAATGCTGATCTGAAATTTTCACTGTATAATGTTTGATTTATATGATTAATATTCACAGTTGGATCAAGTTGATCATATTGAAAAATAAATATTAAAATATTTATGATATAAAAAAGAAATCTGTTTCGTTTTTCGTTATTGGGTTACAGACTTACTGCTTTATTTAATGTGTATATTAGATACAATTGTCTCATGAACTTGTTTTTTTTTTATTAGGATTGTTGATGTTTTTAACTAATATGCAGTTTTCACATGCATGTGTGTAAAAGTTTATACGACTCTCATGACACTAGGAAAATTATTGAAGTCTTTATCAAAACAATTTCTTTTTAATTTTATACGTGACTTGGTAAACATTTTAATGTTTTTTTTCTTAAACTGGGTTTCAAGAGATCAAGATTACAAATTCTGTTTTCATGCTTTGAATTTATTAATAATATTTACCATAGGTACAGGATTGCAAACGTCCCCCCCTATTACAAATGAATTTAATAAAATATTAGCACTTTCTGATGTGCGATAAGTTGGATTCGTTTAAAAATCTGTTATATCAGATATTATTTTGAATATTATACGAAAATATTAAATTCTCTGTTTGTGTGTAAGTATAAACATTTGTATAAACTATGATATTATGTTACACTGTAATGAGCATTGATTTGTACAAATATAAACATATATTAAACTGTTCAGTCAGTCAGTTAAGTGCCATACGTGATACACACTTGGGTGATTATGTCTCGAAAGAGATATGACTGGTTGGACAGAAGATTTTCTTGCAGTAGGTTACCATTACTTTCTCCAGTAGACTGGTTGCCAACTAAACCTATAGAACTTAATCTGTCCTATTATTTAACCCATAGCTGGAACAAGAAGAAATAAAGTCAGTTAAGTATCATATATAATACACACTTGGGCAATCATGTCTCAAAAGAGACATGACTAACTGGGCAGAAGATTTTCCTACAGTAAGTTGCCATTACTTTCTGCAGTAGACTGTTTGCCAACCAAAACTATAGAACCCAATCTGTCTTGTTATTTAACCCATAGCTGGAGAGAAGAGACAGATTAATACCTTTCCCAAGGATATTTGCATGTAAGTTAATGCAACAAATTCAACTGGAGTTCAAACTCGGCTTTTCAATTTCTCGTACCTAGCTGATATCCACTGAACCACAACTCACATAGTCGTTGGTTCTTTTAAGTAAGACAAAGACAACATTTCATCTAAAAATATTCTTGTGCCTACATTTTATTTTTAGATTTTATGAACATTTTTCAGATTTACCAAAGTACCTAGTATCAAATAATTTCTATTTGTTCATATAACATTTTATCTCAGGTGGGATAGAAAAATCATCATCATCATCATTGTTTAACATCTGTTAGCATGGGTTGGACGGGGTTTTCTTGATGGCTCCATAATTGAACCATCATGAAATATTGGAGTGAGTTTTACAGCTGTATGCCCTTACTAACACCAACCAATTTAGAAGACTGGAAACTCAGTGCTTTTATCAAGACGCCATCTCTAGGAAGATTACCTACCAAGGTTACAGAGTTCAGCCTACCCTATTCTACACAGAGTAGGTGTAGAGGTTTTTATTTCAGAGATTTCCTTCTCTTAGGAAAGTTGTTATCCAAAGCTAAAGACTCTTACCAGCCTAACTTTTTTTTTTCTCTTAAATGATCCCTGTTTGGGTGGGGGGGGGGTAACTATTTGCCCATAGCTGGAACCCTGACAGGTGCTACCACCCCAGGTCAAGGTGGACCTGAGAACAACAACAACTAAGTGCTGATTCCATGCTCCTCTAAGCTTTCTGATCAGAGGCCTTGCTGCCAGATGTAGCTTATCGTCATACCGAGGACAATTCTTAAAATTTATTAAAAATGTAGGATTGTTCTTTGTTTGCTTTAAAACTTAAATTGTTTTAATGATGCCCACATTGTTTTTAAGAGTACAAATTTGTTTAGATTACTGATCTTTTAAGGTAGAATTTTTTATTTAATTCTTTTTTGTAACTGCCAGTGACTGGATGAAATTTTTAGCCCATGTTTTATGCTCCTAATTGGACATAATCTGGAGGATGAACTTGTTCATTTCATAAGAACTGATTACTCACTTAGATGACATTTAATATATCCAAACGTTTTTGCTTCAAGAGTCATTCAGACAATTTAACCCTTTTGGTTGTTTCGTTCTATGGCCTTCTTCTGCACAGAAGATACTGTCTGTAATTTTGCAGAGTTTCATTAACATTCCAAGGATCATTTAAGCAAATGAACTCATTCCCTGAGTTATATTACCCCCCCCCCCCCCCAGATTTTGGCTCGTCCATTCTATAGCTTTTTTCAGCTTTATTATCTGTATGAAAAAAAAAGCACAATTTTTTTTGGTGGGGGGTGCAAAGTAAAAAAACAATAGCAAACAGGTTTTGAATTTCCATTTTGGTACTTTTTTTTGTTTTCACCTACAAAAGTTAGTAGAATGTATTGACCAAGTAAATAAGTAATTAGTACATTCAGTGGTGACTCAATATTATTTTCATTTTTTACTTTTAATGGAATTTAGCCTTCATACAATTTAAGGTACCATATTAAGGAATTTGTATATAACCATACACCAAGATTATTCAACAACCGACTGTTATCAGAAAACCAACATGATTATTTTCTATTTCTCTTCAAAATAAAATAATCACTCTTGGGCTTGAGAAATCTGCCCTCTCCCACCACCTGGTTTTTAACTTGCTGTTTTAATTTTAGTGGTTAGTTTCAATATTTTGCATATAGTGGCTCTCTTTTATTTAAAGTTATTTAAACAAAAATACAATGAACAGTAATAATTATATTTATTCAACATTGTGGAGACTATTAGAAAATACAAAATTTCTTTTTTTGCTTTTCAGTACATTTCTATCATAAAATCATATGAAAAGCTTTTCTATAGTAAAATCAGCAATGCACCCTACTAGTCATCGCAGACACCCACTCACATTTGAACATTGTGATCATCATCCTCTTTCCTTATTCCCTTTCTCCCCTCTGTTGGCAGTGATGGAGATGTTTGTGAAGGCCCAATCTATTCCTGAAAAGTTGTGAGCTGGAGTCACTGAGGTGTGTAGGTGGTGGACATGGCTGAGCGAGTCGGGCCCTCCTGACAGCATGTCAGAAATTCTTTTCATATTAACCATTGTACTTGAAAGTCTCAGTTCCCCTTTGGATGTTCCTATGCTAGGAAGGCTGATTTGCAGTAACAGTTTCCTAGATCTCAGAGTCAATGTTGACCTCTGTCAGATGTTTTCAACTGCTCCTTGAGGTATTGTCTTGAGCCTCCATGTAGCTGATTGTCAGCGGCAAATTCTCCAAACAGGATGATATGTGGGAGTCAAGTGGGACACATTCTGGACACTTGTCCTGCCCAGTTGAGGTGATGTTAAATGATGGTAGCTTTGATGAATTTGGAGTAGTTCCAACAAACAAAGCTTCAAAGAATCCTTCCCATCAATTAGAAGGACTGAATCACCAAGAGCAAAGTCCTCTCTCAGATTGTACTAATACATTTAGAAGTAATAAGACATTAACTTCAAGCTTGGGTTTAGAGCAAGTTCCTCGTAAATTTTATGTTATTCTTTTCTTTGTTGTTTTGAATCAACAACTATTTGTTTCTTTATGGAAATTCAAGCCAATGAATACAATCCTTTCTGAGTAAAGAAGAATTGAATTCTGTTCAAAGTTAAATAGCTTCTTTTGTTTGTAAATGAATTCGCAAAGATGGTCCGAATACGTTGTATGTGTTTAACAGTTTTGCTAGAGTAGAAGTGGCAGTTACATTTAATTGTTTTGAGTGTAAAAGTGTGGGACCTAGTTGCCAGTTTGGTAGTTCGAGTAAATTCATGTAGATGGGGCACCAGGAAGATAAGCTCATCAGAGCAGAAGCTGTGAAAATGTTTGTAGAAAAGACAAAGAGAAGTCACATCCCATCGATACATTGTTCATTGTATAAAAGGGAGTAATGTAGACATTTTTAAAATAAAATAATGAGGTAATAACTACCGGTAAAAATTTTAAAAAGATTGAATTTATACAGGACTTAATCCTAATGACTTTATTGCCTTGCTTGGGGTGAACTGATTTAAATAAAAAGAAAAACGTAGTGAAAATCTTCCAGTAAAAAAGAATTCTTTGTAATAAAAAACAAAATTCAATAATTAGTGAAATTATTTGTACTTAGAGACAAACAGCTGAGTAAAAGCATGTTTGCGGTATTTTTCATAAAAGACAAAATGATATCAATGGAAAAAAAAATATGGACTTACATTTACACTCCAGAGCCAGGCGAAATAAAATGTTACAATAAAAATCATTTGATAAGAGGTTTGATTCTTGTGCTTTTCTATAATGCCAACCTCTTATCACCAGTAATTGTTTTCTATAAGCAGTGACCGATTAACAAACCTCTAAACTATAAGTATTTTATCCTTAAAGAATTTTGTTAATTAGGGTGGCATTAGCAAAATCGAAATTAGTACTTCGAGAGCCTAATAATAACAATATTACCAACTATAAATATACATCGAAACATATTATGCCACCCACAGTTACTGAATCCATTCTTAAAAAATCTAACATGTTTATCTAAAACAAACAGTATGGATGTAAAAATGTTCCCAAATCAAAATGTGAAAAACCGACAGACATAATGTCTACTAGACATGCATACACATATACACTCTCATTTGATTTTCACAATAGACAAACTAGAATTTTTATACATACAGGGTGTCCATAAAGTTTGTGTGCAAATTATTTCTATTGCAAATACAAATAAAGTTATAAATCTTTTTTATGGACACCCTGTATAGGATTATTAATGGTTTTTCAGATAACCTTAGAATCCATTAATTTCTTGAAACATTCGATGGATGCATCGTCTTTTTGAATTCAGAACATCACAAATTATACTAATGTTTATTTAAAAGAGTCAAATATACATTATACATGATTGACCAATGAAAATCAAACACAAAAGTAAAACACCAGAATTTCTTCTTTTTCTCCATATCTCAGTCTCTGACAAAGCTTTAATAAGTGAAACATATTAGATTGATGTTTGTTCTTTACCTTATTATTCTGTATGATTTCGATCTATATTTGATAAAAAAATACTTGCCAAGTAAAATGATCTGTTAATCATATTCTTTACTCCTACGTTTCTTAGATTGCAGTTTTATTTGTTCAAGCCTTTCATGTGAGGCACTCAGATACCTTTGTCTATTAAGTGATCCATCCTGCTTCAACTTGATCTTTAAATAGGCTTTGTCATTTTGTTGCTAATCTTTTTCTGCCGAGAGATATTTCCATTTTGTTGTTATATTAAAGTCATAACATTTTTAATATGAAAAGATATTGAGCAAAAAGCGATTTATATAATACCAGGAGTAATCAATAAATCGTAGATAATCATTGAACATCTAAAAAAATATAAAGGGAACAGATTAATAAAACTGCTCATTAGCCTCTATTTTAGTTGCAATAAAATAAATATTTGAAATTAATTTGAAAAGAAATCTTTTTATTCAAAAATGTATTTTTAGAAAATTACAAAATTATCAAAATATGTAAACCAACTACAGTGCAATATTCATTATTTTGTTGTATCGCCAAGGTGGATGTGATACACAGAGAAAGTGTGCTGAGGTATTATTCAGCACAACATCTGGTGCTAAACGAATATACACCAGACAGTACAATAGTTGCAATAAGAGACAAGACAGAACTTACAACACAGAGAGGAGGGGTTTAGATTGCAGTAGTCAACAAAGTAATTAGTCAGAATATTATTCGAATGACACTTGAATATGCTACTATTCTTAACTTAAATAGACCATTTCATGCCACAGACCATTCTATCATTGAGAGTGCTGCAGGGATGTCAGCCACTCTACAACAATTTATTATTTTATAAATAACTATGGAAATAAAAATGTTATTCATAATTTTCTTAAAATATCAATGAATTATAAAACTATAAAAGAAAATTTGAATAAATCTATGATATTCTGGACAATAGATTTTCTTCTAAAATTATTTTGTACTTCAGATTCAGTCAGTTAAGTGCCATACGTGATACACGCTTGGGCGATCATGTCTCAAAAGAGACATGACTGACTGGGTAGAAGATTATCCTGCAGTAGGTTGCCATTGCTTTCTGCGGTAGACTGGTTGCCAGCCAAGGCTATAGAATCCAATCTGTCCTGTTATTTAACCCATAACTGGAAGGAAGAGATGGATTAATACCTTTCCCAAGGGTATTTGTGCGTAAGTGAATGTGATGAATTCAGCTGGAATTCGAACTCAGCTTCCCGATTTCTCGTTCCGAGCTGATATCCACTGCACCACGACGCACATCCACTTCAGATTACTTTGTTTTAATTTTCCAATTTTTACAAATTTATGAATAAAAAAAATTCTTTTCATATTTTTTTATAAAATGGTAAATAATAAATATTTCATCATGTAGGGTGTTCCTAAAGTCTAGACACATAGGCAAAAATGCCTGTTTTTAAGAAATTAAATATTCAACAGCATTTTATTGAATTGCAATATTAACAAATAACATCTTCAATATGGTTTCCATCATTTGTGATAAAAAGGGTGATGTGCTTTGCAAGATTCATGTGAACTCGATGCATTAACTCTACAATGCCATCAATTTTAGAACATTTACTCTTTATGCGTTCAATTAAGTGTGTAGCATCTGTGATTTTCATTGAGTACACCTTTTCCTTGAGTATACCCTAGAAAAAAAAAATTATAGTTAATGAGATTTCCTATGTGTCCAAACTGTAAGACACCCCGTAGTTTGTTCATTTTCATAATCTTGTAAATATAAAATTATTTTTGTAAATAAGCAATTTAATTTAGAAATACTGTTTAATATCTTTGTTGTCACTTCCCAAGAATAAAGAAAATGGATATGTATTCACTTTCATAGGCTTGGGTTTTATTAAAATCCTTATTGCTTTTTAAAACAATAGACATTGCCAAGGGAGTCAGTGTATATAGTATGGCATTAAATCCTCAGGATTTAATAATTAACCCTCTAGGGCCATTCGTATCATATTTGATACAGTATTTCCCTATAAGGAAACATTTGGTATTTCCCTATAAGGAAACATTTGGTATTCATTGACTGAGCAGTCAGTACTGCTTTCATTTGAAATTTATAAAATATTTCTCTTAAAAAATTTTTCAGGAAAATATTTCTTTCAAGGCTTCTTTTCATACTGTATCAAATATGATATGAATGGCCCTAGAGGGTTAAGCTATTTTTTTTTTTTATTGGTAATAAGAAATTTAATATTTCTCTCTTCTTTTCATATTAGTTTTTACTCATTGTCTATGTAATTCTTGCTACTATTGTCGACTTGTTGGTATGTTTTGTCCAATGTGTTCTATGTGTGAAAGTTCTTTCGTTAGCCGTTTAATAATTTTCATGCACTGCCAGCTTGGTATTTATTTTGTTTTTCAGCATTTCACTGCAGCCGTTGTCAAATAACATTTATTTTAATTTTTTGTTTTGGAGTTTGTAAAAATAAAGAAGATAAAAGGGGCTCATGTTTTAAATCTTGCACTCTTTGTATACCAAATATAATTGTCAGTGCAATTATTTCCTTAATTTTCTTTCCCCATCGCACGGTGCTTATTTTCTCCAACACGCTTATTTTTCAATTCATTTTTTCCACAGCATGATTATTTTGTTTAATGTTTATTAAACTTAGAAAAATATTCTCTTTGGAATATTTACTTGAATTGGCATGTTTATTTTATCGGTTGAAAAGTTCCCATCAGCATCACTATTGCGGACAGTACTTGTATTTGGGAGGAAAAAAGCATTTCAAATTTTGATAGAAATTCTGAAGTTCAGCTTTAATTTCTTTTTAAATTAAAAAAAAAATTACATTTTACTTTGATCATTTAATTTTTCCAAAGTATTTCTTTTATATATTTTTATATTTTTTTTAATAAAATAAATGGAAAATTTTGATTTTCAATTTAAAAATATACAGTGTAGCCTTGTTTATTCACTATAATCTGTTTCAGAAAGTCATCTGAAAAGTAAAAGGCATGAAAACCAAGGTAATATTCTTGTAAAAAATAATGTAAATGTAATTAGTTCATTTCAAACACCCAAAAATATTAACAACAAATTGATTTTATATAGAATAACTACAGTTTTATATGCAGAAAAAAATCTTCTCTATTATAATAAAGACCACTGTGTATTTGTGCATATATATTGTTAAATATAACAGACAATGAATTCTATTATGTTTAATCATGAGCTGTTGTTCAACATTTAGATATTTTTTTATTATTCTAAGCTTTTGTTAACATTTTGGTATCTCACATGGCGTGACATCATAGATCCGCATTACAAATTTACGACCTGCGTCTGCTATTTGTTGACTGTTATCGTGCATAGCAATGTTTATGTCAACACAAGATAATATCATCTTTGATGGCAGATGTCTTTATGTTAACCACGCTGAAGATGGCCCATATGAGCTGAAAGCTTAAAACCAGCATAATAAAAAAATATCCAAATGTTGAACAATTTCTGTCTTTATTTTTAATTAAAACCAAAATATGATGATTAGAACGGCTCATGATTAAACATAATAGACATTCACTTTCTGTTATATTTAATAATATATGTTTAGAAAATTATCTGCTGCCTTGATACATTATATATATATATATATATATATATATATATATATATATATTTCCCTCCTGTCATGCTTATGGAGAGAGGCAGTGTCAGCTCAGTTTATTAGAAAGACAATTGTGAGACAGTGCCAACTCAGTTTATTCTCTTTACTACCAGTTATTAAACCTCTAGCCATATGTTCACTTTTTAACAGTGCCTGATTATTTTTTTACAATAATTATGTTGTCAAGTAGTGAAGAATATATATATATATATATATATATATATATATATATCCTCTTTATTATAATAAAGACTCTGTGTGTGTGTGTATATATATATATGTGTGTGTGTGTGTGTGTGTGTGCATAATATTTCTCTCCTGTCATGCTCAGGGGTTTGGATTATTATTTTTTTTTAATCATATCACCCCAAGCAAGGCGGTAATGCCACTGATATGTAGGGGGCTACATAGGAGTAAAAATATTAGATAGTAGAAGAGTAAAGAGAAAGACAAACCAGTTAAGAATGGGAATACAGGTGTGATGACAGTTGCAAAGGTAGAGAGAAAGGAAAAGATATACAGGGTGGTGTAGAAAGAACTAGGGTCAAGTGGTTAAAAGATGAGTATTGACATTGCATTTAAATTCCTGGTGGTTGTAGCCATCAGGAAAGCAAGAATATGGAAGAGAGTTCCACGGGCGGGAAGTGCAAGTAAAGAAGCTGCAGGAGTAGAATTGTCGTCTGCATTTGGTTGATCTAACTGTGAATGGGTGGTACCCAGTTGCCAGTCTGGTTGCATGAGTAAGCACCTGTGGCAGAGGCACCAGTGACTTAAGTTTATTGGAGCAGAAACCATGAAAGTATTTATAGAACAGACAGAGGGAAGCCACATCCCGTCGGTGAGAAAGTGGCTGGAGTCGAGCCGCCAAGTTGGTACCTGTCATATTACTGATTCTCCTTTGAAGCCTGTCAAGAACACTGAGATGAACAGCGGGTGCGCCTGACCATATATGACAGCAGTATTCAATTTGGATGGTTGATTTGTATATGCGCAGGATGGATTCAGTCATCCAACCTTCCTAGCAGTGGATTTAGCTATTGACTCAATGTAGTGCTTCCACTTGAGATCGGAAGAGAGGGTAAGGCTGAGGAGGCACAGTGTATTGCTCTCAGGGAGATTTGCTTGGTTCATGCTTATGGAAGGCAGGAGAGGTTGCCTGTGGTGATTGACAGGCAGCAGCTTGGTCTTAGATGCATTGAAATTTACAAACCACTTCTTACCTCAATCCACCACAGAATGTAGATCCCTCTCAAGATTAGTAGCAAGGTTATGTTTGTCTGCCTCACTGGATTTCTTAATGATACAAGAGTAAATTGTGGTGTCATCTGCATAGATGCCTACTTGGCACTTGATCACATCTAGGAGATCATTTATGAAAATAAGGAAGAGCGTCAGGTCTAGGATAGTGCCCTGAGGGACACCAGCATTTGTACAGTACGATGTGGAGGCATACCCATTCAAGATGACCTTCATTATGCGGTTAGATAGGAAAGATTGAATCAGATCAAGCAAGTGTCCGGTAATACTGTAACCCCGTAGCTTGCATATAAGGCCGGCATGCCAAACCCTGTCAAAAGCCTTGGAGGTGTCCAGGACAACAGCACAAGCCTCACCGGACTTCTCAAGGGCCTGGTAAATGTACTCTGTGATGGTTGTTAGCATGTTGGGCGTGGACCTGGCAAAGTGTAAGCCGTACTGTCTGTCTGAGAATAGTTTATGGGCACTAAGATGTTGAACTATTTCAACATTAATAATGGCCTTGAACACTTTCTCGAAAATTGGTAGAAGGCTGATAGAGTGATAGTTGAATGGGTCTGAGGGTTCCCCTGAGTTTTTAAATACAGGAACGACAGAATAGGACTTCCAGCATGCAAGAAAATAGGAAGCAGAAAGGCATTAATTATAGAATTTAGAGAGAACAGAGGAAAGTTCAGGAGCACATTTCTTAAGGACAATCACCAGGATTCCATCACCTCCACTCACCTTATAGAGGTCGAGTTTTGATATGACCTTAGATACCACTATTGGGATAATGTATACTTCATTCAGTTTAGCCTCAGTTCTGATAGGAAAGTCAGGTGCGGGTACTCCAGATGAGTCAAATGTGGAGTTGGATGAGAATCTCTGAGCAAAGCACTCGGCCTTGTCCGCTGATGCTGTGAGGACCTCAAATTCATTGATTAGGGGAGGGATAGAGGATTTACTGTGGTTCAGTACCCATTTGCATGACTGCCAATAGTCCTTGGTGCTGAACTTGTGGTCAGCTATGCGCTGTCTCATTCTCTCAGCAAACAAAGTCTTTTTCTGGGGGTTATTTTCCTTCTCTACCTCTTTTGTGCTACTAGAACCTACTTGAGCCTGACTGGGTCCCTCTCTGGCTGAAAACCTGTCTAGAGAGGGGGTTTGTTTTTGTTTCCGCTTTAAAGTTTGCCTGAAATATGACAAAGCATTGTCATTAAACATGTTTATGACACAGTTTGCAACACATTTTTTAGGGCGTTAGTTTTCATCTTGACTTTGTACACCCCTCCATTTTGAACAAATATTCTTAATCATTAAAGAAAGCACATTCTCCCCTCTCAAGCTATTTTCTAAGCTGGAAGCCCTTGGAGTTTGTCAGTGATCAGCTCTTGCCAACTCCTCCACATCCTGCCCATTCACCTCCCTAAAGTCACACTTTGAACTTTCTTTGGATCTATGTTGGCTTTTTTTTCATATCACCCCGAGCAAGGTGATAACGCCACTGATGCGCAGGGGGCTACATCAGAGTAAAAAGATTGGAAAAGAGAAAGCAGGAAACCACATCCTAAACAGGGAACAAGGGATGAGCCTCTTCACCTGTTCAATAGACGTGGGTGGAGTGTGAACCGGGCGATAGTTTAGTCTATCTACTCCAATTGAAAAAAAAAAAAAAGAAAGAAAGAGTTAAAAGATCGGAATAGAGAAAACCGGAAACCGCATCCTAAACAGGAAACAAGGGATGAGCCTCTTCACCTGTTCAATAGACGTGGGTGGAGTGTGAACCAGGCGATAGTTTAAATAAATTAGTCATAGATAATCAACAGTGCCTTAAAAAATATATACTCCGTTCGTCTGAGTCGGTTGGTTCAGCATTTGATCTCCATTAATTAGAGCTGAGTGTCACATCGCCTGCCCCAACTGCACGAAACGAAATAAATCATTGATTAAACTCATCCAAGTTATGGAAGTTCGTTCCTTCAATAGTTTAACCCCCAGCTTGAGACTTCGACTTTTTCAACCACCCCCAGCAACATTACAGCATGGAGAATGGCTGCCGGAGAAATTGTTCGGACCTCCATCTGGGGTGTTACAGCTGTGAATACATCAAAATGTCCATTGAGCTTGTGGTAGTCCATCACTAAGCACACCTCTTTGTTGCGTTGCATGCTGGCCATTACTGGCATTAAGCTCTTGAGTGGCTCCTGTCCCTTTTCAGGATATGGTATTAACCAAGCATTGGTGATATACGTCTGGAGTTCTTCATATGCATCCCTAACATCCTTAGATACAGGGTACTCTAACACTTTGTTTTGTGACTGGGTTGGCATCACATCTGCTGTCTACCTCCATGCTGCAGCCCAGGTCTTTTGCTGGTAGTTGAATTTCACAAAAATGTCAGCTTATTCAATATGGATCACTATGCATGTTAATTTTCTGCACAATTCCAGTTGGCGTGATACTGATGCCCCCAATGCCATTAGTGTTGATTCTGGCAAGCAGGTCAAACCTGAGTGGTCAGTCATGCACCACAACGATTTCAACCTCGGCTGAGTTGCTACTACCCTTGCAGATATAACAGTCCAGATACCACAATTCTGTCACCGATCATTTCCACATTCACGTGTTTCCCAAGAAATGGGAACTGAATATCATTACCCCATTGACCAATATTGACTACAAGCAGCACTGCAATTGCATCTGGGTAGTTTAACAGTAAAAAAAAAAAATTAAAAACAAAAGTTTTTTTGGCTGATTGTAGGAGAGATGCTCACTTTACATGAGGTTAAGGCAGATTGGGTCACACATACATGTGTTGAAGCTTGGCTTGGGAAAATCACACAACTGCAAATGAAAAGGAATGTATATGTTTCTAATTAACAGATTCCTTGTTCAATAAGCAAGGAGATGTATAATTTCTGGGACATATTTTTAGCAATAACTGATAACTGAATCATATGATAATGGAAGTGAGGTTCCATTGTATTGTATTTTAATTTGAATAGATATTTAGTGTTTTTTTTTGTTTTGTTTTGTTTTTTATGAAAGGTTTTCTTAAAACTTTTAAAGTATTTTCTTTTCTCTAAAGTTACCTGGTAGAATGTTTATTCAAATCATTACACTTATTTTATAAGCTTAATAACTTCAAACAGTCTGATTATTCCAGATGGCATTTGTATTCCATACATCAGTGTACTTCAGATACAAATTTGACAAGCATCCTGAATCCCATAAGAGCCTCAGAATTCATATATCTATTCTTAAATTTTTGTATTTTTCAGTTAAAATTATCTTGTGCCATTTGGTACTTGTCATGACACCTTAAACTCGTGTAAGTGTGGTCAGTCAGTCAGTCAAATGCTGTACATGATACACGCTTTGGGCAATCATGTCTCGAAAGAGACATGACTGACTGGGCAGAAGATTATCCTGCAGTAGGTTGCCATTGCTTTCTGTGGTAGACTGGTTGCCAGCCAAGGCTATAGAACCCAATCTGTCCTGTTATTTAACCCATAAATGGAGGGAAGAGATGGATTAATACCTTTCTCAAAGGTATTTGTGTTTAAGTGAATCCAAGGAATTCAACTGGAATTTGAACTCAGCTTCCCAATTTGTCGTTCCAAGTCAATATATACCGCACCACAACGCACATCCAGTGGTGGTAATGAGAGTAAAAGAATGTGCATGATTATCACTTGGTTCTGCTTTGATAAATGATAGAACTGTTATTAAACAAAGAAATAATTACATTTAAATTGGTCGCTTATTAAATGACACGAATGTTGATGTTTTTTTGTGTTTGTTTATTGTTATTGCCATTAGAAATAGTAAAACAATTTAATTTTACAATCGTCAGGAATATCTGATTGTTAAGTTAAATGGCTTATACAGATTTGTCAGTCACTTCCAGATGGGGCATCTCAATGTGGTGTTATGGTTAACAAGCTTGTCTTGTTAGAATCATTACAACTAGTAGAACCCGTGGAATTTCCATGGAAGGATAATTATGATTTCCTGGAAAAATTTTACTTTGTCATACAGCAAATGATAGTAACGTCTTCAAACATAATGGTATTGGATAATAAAATAATGATAACACAGTAATTTTATTAAAATATCTATAAAAGTAATGTCCATAGAAGCTACTTTACTGTAATCTTATATTTTATTAAGCGGTGTATGCACAGACCATAACGCTATTTTGTGAGAAATTTTGAAAGAGAAAATGTTTTTTATTTTATTACTGAAAAATCATGGCTCCTGTGTTCATTGTAAACAGAAAAAACCAACTGAGTAATGGCCAAGGATGTAGAAGCCAGAAATTTTGTTATTAGGTCACGGGATATGACAACCAACCTACCTATTTTTACTATATTGTACAGTACACACACATATATGCACACACAATTACTGCTACAACCACCAGCTTAAGCTGCTACTACTACAGTAATGCTATAGGCTCTCTCCTCCTACTCTCTCACTTTTTACTACCCTTCCGTTTGGCGAAGGTGAGAGAAAGGCTGAGGAGCGTTTATAGTTTATAAAAAGATAGAGGGGAAGGAAAAGCTCGTCTAGAGAGTAAGTGTGTTATCTTTCTTCAGTGACGTAACGGACGGAGGGACAAAGTAACTAAGGAACAAGCAAAATTATTATATGATTGAGTAGTAAGTTTGTTCCTCACTGCGCGTCTCATATGTGTGTCACGTCTAAGTTGTGCTTAGAAAATCACAATTCACTTCCAGATGAGGTGGCAGGATTTGAACACATACATGCATTTGAATACGTATCTAATGTATTAGTCTATTGATGTTCAACTCTTTAATGCTTTGAAATCTTTTGTTATTTTACATATTTTCCTTGTTATGAAAAATATTTCATTGGTGTTGAAATAAGTATAAATTTGTAAACTGTGGTTTTTCTGATTGTCAATGTTTAAAGTGTACAACATTGTAAAAAGTGTAATTACCAATTGTTGCATTGATCTTTTTTGCTAAAAGTGCTTTTTATTTATTGCACTATAAGTGTTATCATACATATTTATATATTTACACTATATTGTTTGGGGACTGTTGTCCTCATTATTGTCACATTAATGATGTGAGTTCAATATCTAGCCACAGAAAAGGTGAACAAAATTTTGGAGAGTTGAGTTACTAAAGGGAAATATTTAGAAAAGGAATGTCACATGAAACTAGAATAATTTCCCCTGGTGGACAAAATAAAAGGTTCAGTTCGAAATTCCAACATATATCACCTGAAGAAAGCTGGAGCATACAATGGCCAAAACATTGTGAATATGACAATAAAGATGAGGACAACAGTCGGAACAATGTAAATAGTGTCAATAGTTACAGTACCTCATCTCAGAAATATAGACAGATGTTGAAGTCGTGAATATGGCAATAAAGATGAGGACAACAGCCCAAACAATGTAAATAGTGTAAATAGTTACAATACTTCATCTCAGAAATATAGACTGATCCTGAAGTAGGCCGGAGTGTACAATGGTCAAAACGTCATTAATATAACCATGAAGATGAGCACAACAATCCAAGCAATATAAATAGTTACAATATCATCTAAGAAATATAAGCAGATAAATGTAAATATTTTACAATTTTGATGTCTGCAATTAATTGGAATGACAAACTTTTAGTTAAAGTTTACCCAATTTATTTGACCATTTCCAAATTCTCTTCATCTTATGCTCCTGCAAATAAGAATATTTTACAATTATTACAAAACTTGTCACACACACACATATATATATATATATATATATTGCATCGCTCATTCAGTAATGAATTAGAGCACTCTAACTGTTGGCGTATGATATATCATATGCTAAAAGTCTGCCTCCTTCTACCGAGCATCTATAGATCAGAGGTAGAATCGCTGACTGACACCAATTCAGTTGGGTTTCAATCCTGGGTAAAAGCAATTGGATGTCTAAATGTACTGATAAGCTGTGATACAGCAAAACAGATCTGTCTGCGGATGACTATATGTATAGGTGAAGAGAACTAACAGGTTTAGAATTCTGAGTTCTCTGGCATTGACTGTTTTAAAAAGTGCTCATAAATTGTAGAGCATAATATAATTAAATTTGTCTTTTAATATAGACTAAATTAATTCTAAATAAAAAACAAATTATATATATATATAAATTTTATGTGCATATATTTTGCTATGTAACAAATCCTGAGCTTCTACTCATTCTTAAAATGACGCTGTTCAATGGTATTCTGGTATAGTTGTTCTTTGACAACTCCCTTAACCTAATTATTATACCAGGCAGTGGTGTAGCCTAGGTGGAACCAGAATGGTGATTATTCAGACTACTAAATTTTTAGTGGCAGAAAAATATTAATTTGAGAAAATATGCTCAAAACTAGAATTTCTAACAGCTCATGGCCAAGGAAGAGGATCAAATGTATAAATTGCCCCAAGCGCTGAAAACCCATCCTGTGCCACTGATACCAGGGATCCTTTTGTTCTTGCAAAAATGAAGAAAAAAATTTACCTGACATGCGTTATTTTAGGGATGGAATAAAAGTTTAATTTATTTTGGTCTAAGTTCATTTATGCTAAACCAAATCTTTGCTATAGTACCTAGACTTCATGAATTTAAGTGCAGTACTAGATTTGATGTGCATTGTGGTGCAGTGAATATTGGCTCGGAACAAGAAATTGGGGAGCTGAGTTCGAATTCCAGTTGAATTCGTCACATTCACTTATGCACAAATATCCTTGGGAAAGGTATTAATCCGTCTTTTCCTTCCAGTTATGGGTTAAATAGCAGGACAGATTGGGTTCTATAGCCTTGGCTGGCAACCAATCTACCACAGAAAGCAATGGCAACCTACTGCGGGATAATCTTCTGCCCAGTCAGTCATGTCTCTTTGGAGACATGATCGCCCAAGCATGTTTCACATATGACACTTAACTGACTAGATTAGTGGATAGAACATGTCAGTTCACAGTTGAATCGGTTGGATGTAACTAAGTTTTATGCTGATAGTTTCTTTTTTCCCCTCTTCTTGTTTGTGGAACTGTTTCTTCTGGCAACATGTTTTCCAGTCAGAAATTTAAATGCAATGTCAATTGTTATCTACTGTCGTCTTGATTACTATCCTGTTGTTCTTATTCTTTCACCCTCCGTGTATCTGTTGTTGCTTTACTGTCTTGCATTAATTGATTATGATGTAAAAAAGAAAAAAAATGCTAAAATGTATTGTAAATTATTATTATTTCTGTTAGTTAAAAAAGAAAAGAGCAAAGTACTTTCTCTTTTGTAATGTATGCATTGTATTTTTATTTATTTATTTTTTTACCAATTTCTTTTATAAAAGTTGTTCATTAAAAGACAATTTGAATTTAATCCATCAGGATTCCATGATAAGCTTAAAAGAAACTTTAATGCATATTTCATTTATTATCCAAACTGCATGTTATCTTTATTATGATTAAAAACAAAACATAAATGACATTCATATTAGAGGACAGTTGCACAGATGATTCCTTTACACCTTAAAATGCACAGGTTTAAGATATTAGTGTTTAATAGAAATTTTAAGATGTTGGTGTTTAACTAAGGTATTGGTGTTGAATAGAAAGTTAAGATATCGGTGTTGAATAGAAAAATAAGATATCGGTGTTGAATAGAAAAATAAGATATCGGTGTTGAATAGAAAAATAAGATATCGGTGTTGAATAGAAAAATAAGATATCGGTGTTGAATAGAAAAATAAGATATCGGTGTTGAATAGAAAAATAAGATATCAGTGTTGAATAGAAAAATAATAACTTAAATGTTTTAAATGTAAAATGTAAACATTTTATATAACATTTATTTATTCCCATTTATGAAAGGTCTTTTTAATGCCCTAATACCAAAGGTGGATTTCAGTTGATTATAAAGTGCAAGCTTCTAAAGTATTTCTTTTGTGTACAGGCTTCGAAACCTAAAGCTGAAATTAGTCTTGATAGTTTGAATGCTGTGTTTGTACCTGTCAAAACGGAACAACAAAATGGCCTTCAGATTACCTACAGTGATGAAGGTTCAACCCGATGTTTGTATGTCTACCATGCTGAGTCTAAGGTATGTAATTACAACTTTGTCACCAAGTTTTTTTCCCTCACACAGTTTTAATGCTAATATGAATCGTGTTTGTCTTAAATTTTTGATTCAACCAAAAAATATTTTATATGAATTTGATTGAAATCAAAATATACTAGCAGCTTTTTTCTCTCTCACTTCTCACTTGTGGAACCCTCTTTCATCTTTTTATTTTCCAGTTAACTTAGATGTTCAAAAATTTAAATATCTTCTGTTGTTTTAATTTCTGGTCTTTTATTGTTCTCTGAACTTAATTATTTTTTCTCATATTCTTTCATCCTCAGTACCCCCCTCCCCGCATTTTTGTGGCTTTATTGCCTTGCTTGTGGTAAGATGGTTTAAAAAAGAATATTTTATTTTATTTTTTTTGACAAAATCGTTTATAGCATCATCATTAATTTATCAAATTATTTCCCTATTGTGATGCTGTGTACCATCAGAGCCCTTGTGGCCTGTTGTCTCTTCTGTCAGGATCAACCTGGTCTGAGAACAAGCCGTCAGCTCTCATGTGTCGGTTGCTGATGGCGTTGACACAGCAGCTGGTCCTTGGGTTGACCTTTTCAATGGTAATCTCCCTTGCCCATGTTGTCAAATTGATCTCAAGAGAGTTACATTGAATTCTCACTGGATGTATCTCCACCAAGCTAAACCAAGCTGGATAAGCATGCACAATTGTGGAAATGAAAACAGCACCAAAAATAAAATGAATGATGCCTGCATAAATTGTAGATAGTCTTTATATACAAAAGGAAACAAGAGAAAAAAAAGCAATCACCAATCGTCTTCTTCCCAAACCCTGTTCCTATTTGGTGATGGAACAAAAGTTTCAACCAACTTCTCTAAGTAGTACTTTGCAAAGTGTTTTTCTTCCTATTTTTATTTCAAACTTTGGTTGGCACTTCACCTCCAGTTGGAGTTTTAAGTTTGTGGTGACTTGAACTGACTTCATTTCACTCCTTACCGAAACTACACAAAAACTGCCGAAGAGCTGTCTTTGGTACGGTGGCTGGCTGGCAGCGGTGGTAATTCGAATTGACTTTGTCTCCATGCAGTGTTGAAACTGTCTGACTTTAACTCTTATGATGGCAGCAGGAACTCTATGGTAGATGGCAAGCCTTATGGTTGGCACTCAACAGCATGGCAATTATTTCTGTCTCATTACATCTCTGGGCCGGGAACTGTCTTTGGTTCTTCGGGACTCCCATATTTATGCTTGTCCTTTTTTACTGGGTTGGGGATGACACATGGGGGTTGATTTGCAAATATCTCATCCTACAACCAGTCTTTATTTCAAGCATCCAATCACGAATTCCTTCCTCCTACCTTTGGGCAGAGTTATTACATAATATCAGTTTCTTTTTGTTTTCTTCTATCCCTTTCAGCCAATTAGAGATTTTTTCTCTCCCATCTTTGGACAGAGTTAGTACATGACATCAACTTTTTCCCGGGGAAATTCCAATTTAGTCATTCTTGTAAAACATTAATTGTCCTTTTCTCTCCGTCAACAAATCAACTTAACCTTTGCTCCTGACCAAATTCCCAATCCAGGGAAATGTGAATAAAAATTTCTTGCTTTTTTCTTACTGGACAATATAAAAATTTAATTTTTACTAGTTGCTAGCAACAAAAATGTTGGATCTTATATGAGCACATTTATTGCCTTTTTCAGGGTTGAACTACATTTTGTTGAAAATATTTTCTTGAGTAATGAAATTTTTAAAAATTACATTTAAAAATAGATTCTTTATTATTTTTGCTTTAAGAATTGATATGGTTTGAATAATTTTTCAATCTTTTTTTTTCTTCTTTTCTTTCTAGGAAATTGTTGACTGGTTTTTATCAATTCGAGCTTTGAAGTTGGAGTGGAGGAAAATTGCTTTTCCTGACAAACATGTCTCTGATGTAAGTAACTTTTTTTTTTTTTGCAGAGGGAAAACTATGAATACACCTCCCCACTCCCACCAGCTATAGGTTATGTAAAGCATGTATCATTAAATCATTATCTTAAAAAATATTCTTAAAATCTAAAAATATTTTCTGGTTTTAAATAACCAGGAAAGGGTTAAGCTGTAGAAAATGAATCAAGTCATTTCTTGAGATGTTAATTTTGTAATAGAAAAAAAAAAAAATCTGTGTGCTAACACAAAGTTCACTCACATATCTGGTGTGAACAGTCCAACAGGCAACATAGTTAACAAAAATGGGGTCAAAAATCCAACCTTCCTCTCATAACAGCGAAAATTGCAGTTTTGCTCACCAAGCTCAAAATTCGTCCTTTTCTCTTAAAGATAAAAAAACCGTCTCTCTATCCTCCAGTAAGGAAAAACAACAACCTTTATTAACCAAGCGATTTTTTTCTTTATGATTGGTCATGCCAGACACGCAGGAAAGAAAATTAGCATAGTTTCTGCTACTCATAGCAGTTATTTCTGTGTTAACAATTCTCTGTAATTTTTCTTTGGTAGACCACAAACTCTTTTTCAAGGCAGTCGATTTTCTCTTTCTTTACAAATTTGGCTAAACTTCTCAAGAAAATTAATTTTTTTATTTTTGGACTGGTGTTCATGAATATCTGAACTTTAGAAAAATTTTGTTTGTAAATTAAAGTTTGCTAGTGAATGCTGGACAATCTCTTCACAGATTAGTAAGAGACTTGAGCAAACAGATATGTAGTTCTACAGAAGGATGCTGAGAATACTATTGACCAAATATGTGAGGAAGGACAAAGCTTTAGACAAAATGGAAACAAAATGGACACACACTCAGGAAGAGATAGTTGAAATTTCTAGGGCACATAATGAGGAAAGAGTGCTTGGAGAATATAATACTCACAGGACAGACTGAAGGTAAAAGGGAAAGAAGAAAACAACTCATAGCCTGGCTAGTGAGCTTGAGTAAATGGATGACATAACAAGGTTTAGGAAAGATAAAGACAACATTTACTAAGCATTACAAATGACAAGAAATTGTGGAGAGCCATGATTACCAGTGCCAAGGAGAGTTTTTATACACAGATTTTAGTCCTGGGTAAACAGCAAGGCCTCTGATTGGAAGGTTGTGAAGAGCATGGAACAAACTCTTAATTGCTGTTGTTCTTAGGTCCATCCTGACCTAGAGTGGTAGCACCTGTTAGGGTCCCAGCTATGAGCAAATACTTACCCCTCCCCAAACTGGGGATAAAAGTATAAAATAGACTTTTATAAAAAATATATACGTAAAAATAGACTTTTATAGAAAAATATACATTTTTGAAGGAAAGATATTGCCAACAATACATTTTTGAAGGAAAAAAAATTATTACCATCACACATTTTTGAAAGAAAAAAAAATATTGACATAATACATTTTTGAAAGAAAAAAAAATTACCAGCAATACATTTTTGAATACAAAACTAGAAAATATCTTTAGTTTTCTAAACAAAAATTAATAAATAAATCTGACTAAATCAACCTTCTCACTATAACTGAACAATAAAAAAATATACTTTAAAACCCCACCTTTTTGGCATTAAATAACCCACAGAGGTTGATATGCCATTAAACAAAACTCAAACTCAAATAGATTTATTTGTAATAATATCTTCATCTTAGCTGTTAATATGTTTAAGCACTTTTACACTTTGAATTTCTTCAGTAGTATCTGTTGGTAAATGTCTCAGAATTTTGAACTAAACCCTTTATTCAATCCTTGGGAGTTTGTGGTTCACATTCGCCTGTCTATACTAAGGGAGATAAATTTTATCAGTTAATTCTGCTGTGTGATGTTACTGATCTCTTTCAATAGGCCTTTTTTTCTCTGCACTACCAGACCCAGGACTGAACTCCTGACTGCCAAGTAACTAGATTCACTTTTATCTGTTGAGCCACATGTTATATAATTCTCAGGAAGCTAAATGACTTGATATGATGCATAAATATCACAATGATAAAATCAATCAATAATTATTTAGAACTATACTAGGACTCATACATGCAATTAAATGCAATCCATAATAATATTTTCAATTTTGAAATCCTATTTATTTTTGGCATATGAATTTTTTTTTTCAAATGTTTCTAAATCTTTGTCTTTTAATCATTCTGCCTCACCTGCTATCCCCTTCTGCTGCACCTATGAGGCATGCTGCATCGTGTGGAACCATTGCACTAGAATAAAAATGTGACAGTAACAATCAAGATGAAGACGTTCATTTGAACAATAGATTCTCATCCCCAAAATTCAAATACATAAATAACTCTGTGGGTTATTGATGCTTCTTGCAAAGTATAAATGGTTTCCAAGATATCAGCAATAACTCTCATTTTTATGTCAACCAAATTATCTTTAAGACATGTATGTCTGTATGTCTTTTCAGCCTTTTGCTGATCCATTCAATATATATATATATATATATAGGAAAAACTACTAAAAAGTTGTAAGTTAAAAATGTATATTTTTTTGACAGTATTTATTTATTTCTATTATATATCTATCTATCTATCTATCTATCTATCTATCTATCTATATATATATATATATAATAATAATAGAAATAAATACTGTTAAAAAAAATACATTTTTAACTTTCAACTTTTTAGTAGTTTTTCTTATACATATTAAGACAGTATACGTGGATTATCATTATGCTATATATATATATATATATATATATATATATATATATAATATTATACAAAGTTAAGCAACATCAAGCCTAGCCAGTACCTAGATTGGTGACTGCTTTGGAATACCAGGTGCCGTAAACTGGGATGTACAGGTGCTGTAATGGCTTGAAATTTTTAATCGGAGAAATGATTTCCAATTTCAGTTGGGTTCGTTATATTCTCTTGCTTGGGAAAAATATGAATCCACCTTTCCTCCCCGAAGCTATGAGTTAATTAGTAAAACCATTATTGTCTAAAACAAAAAATTGTGTATGAAATATTTAAATTTCGGCCTTAACTAACACAGAGATTGATATACCGCTAAACAAAAGCAAGTAACCAACTCATTTTGAAGTTTTTATTTTTACCCATTTGATTATTACTCTAATGTTTGCTCACTTTTTAAATTACGATTTGTAAATAACTGAACCTCTTTTGTTTAATGATAGCTGTATATATATATATATATTGTCATCAGAATTGAATAACCATTTTTTTTTAAATTTAAACCATCATTATTTGAATACTACTTACAACATTGCACCTAAGGTGAGGATTTGAGATATTATTTTGATTTTTTTTTTTTTTTTTTTTTTTTTTTTTAGAATTAGCTTGGCTCCAAATATTATCACTTCTATTGTTAGATCTGAAATTGAGTCAGTATAAACTGTTAAGATTATCTAAAAGAGATAAAAAGAAGTCCTTTGTTAATCCTAGAGATTAACACTAATCTGAATGTGTTGATATTGATTACAATTGACCAGTCCATGTTTTTACAGATCAATCATTAAAAATGGGATAAACTTGGATTTTTGTGCCCACAAAATAAACAGTGTCAAAATGACATTTTTTTTTATTGACACTGCTATTTAGTGCCTTGTTTCGGGTGAAATCCTAAAGCAAAACAAAATCATCATATATCACTTAGTGGACTTGATAAGTCTGATTTCTTGAAAAACTGTTTAAAGAAACAGTTTTTATAAATTTCAACAAATAATAATACTAACTGATCAGTCATTGAATGTTTCTGGTATGGTAGTCACTAATTTTAACATTACCACATAGATGAAGTTTCCAAGTGAATTCTTCTTGGGTGGGTGACTCTAGACAGGTTAAGATTGTAGGGATCAGGGAAGCATTCTCCTGAGAGTTTCCCTAATCACCATATTCTTAACCTGTTCAAGTGTAAGATCAACTGTTATTTTCCCTACATGTCCATATAAACTGTGCTTCTTACTCTGTAACCTTCTGATTTGTAGAACTGATTCCCAAGAGGATGTTTTCCTAATTACTACAATCTTAACCTGTTCAAGTCTAGGGTTAGCGATTATGTTTCCCACATATCTGCATAAACTGACTCTTACCCTGTAATATTCTACTTTGTGTGGCTCTTTGGCCTCGTACAGAGTGAATATAACTAAAAAAAAATCGCTGAAATAATGTTCCATGTTACTTTAAAAGGTGGCATGATATTTCTTGTTGTTGTGGAGTAGTTTTTGCACTGAAGGTTATAATTGTGCTATGTCGGTTGCTAATCGACTTAACATACCCAAAATGTTAGGAACTTGGTAATCTTCCACTGAAAACTGATTCTTTAGTATTCGGCTAACTGCCGACTAATATCAACTGCCTAGTAGTTCTACTGAACTCCAATAGAACTCTAAAGAATTCCTATGAACTTTCCAAGAACTCCTCAGAATTTCTCCCATTAACTTCCTGTTAACTCTTATTAATATAGAAGGCAAAGTCCATTATCTGAGGAATAGGTGTGTTTCACCATAACAGAGGGAGAGTCCATTATCTGAGGAATAGGTGTGTTTCCCCATAACACTTGTTTAATTAAAGTTGTTTTCAGATGTCTCTCAAAAGTTTTCCTTGTTGATAAGTGAATTTAACTTGTTTTTTTGTTTTTTTTAGTTGTGTGAAGATCTAACCAAGAACTTTATCAAAGAAGGTTGGCTTAGTAAGAAAGGTCCTAGAGATGAGCCTTTTCGGAAACGCTGGTTTACCTTAGACCGCAGAAAGCTGATGTATTTTGAAAGTCCGCTTGTACGTATTTGTTTTTTTTTTTGTTTTTTTTTTTTACATGGCTTTTGCAATTTCTTTTATTTTTTCTCTGGTAAATCAAACAGGTGAGCCATGAATATGCAAGAATATTATTTTTCGGTTGCTAAGAATTTAATGTTGTCCTGTTGACTAATTTACTTGAAGATACTGAAAGTGTTAAAAAGCATAGAAATATTTCTCTCGGAATGGCTGACTTCTCGTATCTGATTATGCCTGTCTATTGGATTGGCTAGTCAATCCCTGTTTCTGACATCTGCTCAGTCACATTTGTGTTTGTTCAACACCCACGAAGCCCACCTATGCTTTATACTACAACAATGCTGAGCTGACATTAGAGATCCTAAGAGAGAGCGCATTATCTGGCATGATCAATGATCTGAACAAGGCCAGCAGGCTCAAACACCTCGGCCATGATGACTTGTGACTTTGTGCTCCCAAATCGTTCCAACTACCTAATTCCACTCACAAGGTTTGCATCCACTTGTGGTATGGGTTTTCTGGTACCTTCCCAAGGTGCCACATGATGGGATCACCTCCCCAGTCTGATAACACAAAAAAGTCATTTTCCTGGCAAATCAACCATGGTGAGATTCAAACCTGGGTCTCTAAGCTGGAAAGTGACTATTCTAACAACTCAGCCAAGTGTAATTTTTCTATAAGTTACATATAAACAACTTTAATCTTAAGTTGGTCTTCCTTATGATATATGTTGAATTGAGAATTTTGATTGTCATTTTCATAAAAATTGGTTCATATTTTGCATATGCAGGGTGCAATGGATAATTTGTTGTTTATATTCTGCAATAACACTGACATCTCATTGTAACAAATATATTTATCAAAATTACACAAAAATATCACAAAGAACATGCATAAAATTAAAAATATAAAATGGAGACAATTTACATATCACATCCTGTACATTAAAATATACGATGACAACAATTTACCCATTTTGTTCTGTACATTTTGTCATCATTTTTGATGGCATGGGCCCACTTGTATAAGAATAATTTGATAACTTTTTTAAAATTATTTGGTTGAACTATTAATGATTGGCTTTTTGGATATTGATTTTATTTTTTTACTTTGTCTAACATTGGAAAATGCTGAAAACATCTTATTAAACTAGCTTAAATAACCTGTAATAGGTAAAAAATGACATTAGGGCTTTAAAAGTGGACGTTTTAAAAGTATATATAAAGAATTTTAAAGTATATATATATATATGTATATATATCTTAAAGCAGAGGTGGGGTGAGAGCAGAGATAAGTAAAAATAATTATTACTCACTTTAAAGTGCTGACTTGAAAGATAACAAAATAAGGTTAACAAGTTTCGAGTTCTTGCTCTTCAGAGCTCAATCAAAGACAAAACATAACTATGTGCACAATGGCTAAAAAACATGATAGATCATATCACTACTTATAAAGATAAGACAGTTATTATTATTAGATGAAGCCTTGTCAATCCTTCTTCATTTTTCACTAGGATTTCTTTCATCTTCATTTCCATTGCTTTATTTCCACCAGTAGTATTAGTAGTAATATTATCTTGAATTTTATTATTATTATTAGATGAAGCCTTGTCAATTCTTATTCATTTTTCACTAGTATTTCTTTCATCTTCATTTCCATTGCTTTATTTCCACTAGTAGTATTAGTAGTAATATTATCTGGAATTTTATTATTATTATTATTAGATGAAGCCTTGTCAATTCTTATTCATTTTTCACTAGTATTTCTTTCATCTTCATTTCAATGGCTTTATTTCCACTAGTAGTATTAGTAGTAATATTATCTTGAATTTTATTATTATTATTAGATGAAGCCTTGTCAATTCTTATTCATTTTTCACTAGAATTTCTTTCGTCTTCATTTCAATTGCTTTATTTCTACTAGTAGTATTAGTAGTAATATTATCTTGAATTTTATTATTATTATTATTATTATTAGATGAAGCCTTGTCAATCCTTCTTCATTTTTCACTAGGATTTCTTTCATCTTCATTTCAATTGCTTTATTTCCACTAGTAGTATTATTAGTAATATTATCTTGAATTTTATTATTATTATTATTATTATTAGATGAAGCCTTGTCAATCCTTCTTCATTTTTCACTAGGATTTCTTTCATCTTCATTTCAATTGCTTTATTTCCACTAGTAGTATTAGTAGTAATATTATCTTGAATTTTATTATTATTATTAGATGAAGCCTTGTCAATTCTTATTCATTTTTCACTAGTATTTCTTTCATCTTCATTTCAATTGCTTTATTTCCACTAGTAGTATTAGTAGTAATATTATCTTGAATTTTATTATTATTATTATTATTATTAGATGAAGCCTTGTCAATTCTTATTCATTTTTCACTAGGATTTCTTTCATCTTCATTTCCAATTGCTTTATTTCCACTAGTAGTATTAGTAGTAATATTATCTTGAATTTTATTATTATTATTATTATTATTATTAGATGAAGCCTTGTCGAATTCTTATTCATTTTTCATAGTATTTCTTTCATCTTCATTTCAATTGCTTTATTTCCACTAGTAGTATTAGTAGTAATATTATCTTGAATTTTATTATTATTATTATTATTATTAGATGAAGCCTTGTCAATTCTTATTCATTTTTCACTAGGATTTCTTTCATCTTCATTTCAATTGCTTTATTTCCACTAGTAGTATTAGTAGTAATATTATCTTGAATTTTATTATTATTATTATTATTATTAGATGAAGCCTTGTCAATTCTTATTCATTTTCACTAGGATTTCTTTCATCTTCATTTCAATTGCTTTTATTTCCACTAGTAGTATTAGTAGTAATATTATCTTGAATTTTATTATTATTATTATTATTATTAGGCCGACCTTGTCAATTCTTATTCATTTTTCACTAGTATTTCTTTCATCTTCATTTCAATTGCTTTATTTCCACTAGTAGTATTAGTAGTAATATTATCTTGAATTTTATTATTATTATTATTATTATTAGATGAAGCCTTGTCAATTCTTATTCATTTTTCACTGGGATTTCTTTCATCTTCATTTCAATTGCTTTATTTCCACTAGTAGTATTAGTAGTAATATTATCTTGAATTTTATTATTATTATTAGATGAAGCCTTGTCAATTCTTATTCATTTTTCACTAGTATTTCTTTCATCTTCATTTCAATTGCTTTATTTCCACTAGTAGTATTAGTAGTAATATTATCTTGAATTTTATTATTATTATTATTATTATTAGATGAAGCCTTGTCAATTCTTATTCATTTTTCACTAGTATTTCTTTCATCTTCATTTCAATTGCTTTATTTCCACTAGTAGTATTAGTAGTAAAATTATTTTGAATTTTATTATTATTATTATTATTATTAGATGAAGCCTTGTCAATTCTTATTCATTTTTCACTAGGATTTCTTTTCATCTTCATTTCAATTGCTTTATTTCCACTAGTAGTATTAGTAGTAATATTATCTTGAATTTTATTATTATTATTATTATTATTAGATGACCTTGTCAATTCTTATTCATTTTTCACTAGGATTTCTTTCATCTTCATTTCAATTGCTTTATTTCCACTAGTAGTATTAGTAGTAATATTATCTTGAATTTTATTATTATTATTAGATGAAGCCTTGTCAATTCTTATTCATTTTTCACTAGGATTTCTTTCATCTTCATTTCAATTGCTTTATTTCCACTAGTAGTATTAGTAGTAATATTATCTTGAATTTTATTATTATTATTAGATGAAGCCTTGTCAATTCTTATTCATTTTTCACTAGGATTTCTTTCATCTTCATTTCAATTGCTTTATTTCCACTAGTAGTATTGGTAGTAATATTGTCTTGAATTTTATTATTATTATTATTATTATTAGATGAAGCCTTGTCAATTCTTATTCATTTTCACTAGGATTTCTTTCATCTTCATTTCAATTGCTTTATTTCCACTAGTAGTATTAGTAGTAATATTATCTTTTGAATTTTATTATTATTATTATTAGATGAAGCCTTGTCAATTCTTATTCATTTTTCACTAGTATTTCTTTCATCTTCATTTCAATTGCTTTATTTCCACTAGTAGTATTAGTAGTAATATTATCTTGAATTTTATTATTATTATTATTATTATTAGATGAAGCCTTGTCAATTCTTATTCATTTTCACTAGTATTTCTTTCATCTTCATTTCCAATTGCTTTATTTCCACTAGTAGTATTAGTAGTAAAATTATTTTGAATTTTATTATTATTATTATTATTATTAGATGAAGCCTTGTCAATTCTTATTCATTTTTTTCACTAGGATTTCTTTCATCTTCATTTCAATTGCTTTATTTCCACTAGTAGTATTAGTAGTAATATTATCTTGAATTTTATTATTATTATTATTATTATTAGATGAAGCCTTGTCAATTCTTATTCATTTTTCACTAGGATTTCTTTCATCTTCATTTCAATTGCTTTATTTCCACTAGTAGTATTAGTAGTAATATTATCTTGAATTTTATTATTATTATTAGATGAAGCCTTGTCAATTCTTATTCATTTTTCACTAGTATTTCTTTCATCTTCATTTCAATTGCTTTATTTCCACTAGTAGTATTAGTAGTATTAAAATTATTTTGAATTTTATTATTATTATTATTATTATTAGATGAAACACTTGTCAATTCTTATTCATTTTTCACTAGGATTTCTTTCATCTTCATTTCAATTGCTTTATTTCCACTAGTAGTATTAGTAGTAATATTATCTTGAATTTTATTATTATTATTATTATTATTAGATGAAGCCTTGTCAATTCTTATTCATTTTCACTAGGATTTCTTTCATCTTCATTTCAATTGCTTTATTTCCACTAGTAGTATTAGTAGTAATATTATCTTGAATTTTATTATTATTATTAGATGAAGCCTTGTCAATTCTTATTCATTTTTCACTAGTATTTCTTTCATCTTCATTTCCAATTGCTTTATTTCCACTAGTAGTATTAGTAGTAAAATTATTTTGAATTTTATTATTATTATTATTATTAGTAGATGAAGCCTTGTCAATTCTTATTCATTTTCACTAGGATTTCTTTCATCTTCATTTCAATTGCTTTATTTCCACTAGTAGTATTAGTAGTAATATTATCTTGAATTTTATTATTATTATTATTATTATTAGATGAAGCCTTGTCAATTCTTATTCATTTTTCACTAGGATTTCTTTCATCTTCATTTCAATTGCTTTATTTCCACTAGTAGTATTAGTAGTAATATTATCTTGAATTTTATTATTATTATTATTATTATTAGATGAAGCCTTGTCAATTCTTATTCATTTTTCACTAGGATTTCTTTCATCTTCATTTCAATTGCTTTATTTCCACTAGTAGTATTAGTAGTAATATTATCTTGAATTTTATTATTATTATTATTATTATTAGATGAAGCCTTGTCAATTCTTATTCATTTTTCACTAGGATTTCTTTCATCTTCATTTCAATTGCTTTATTTCCACTAGTAGTATTAGTAGTAATATTATCTTGAATTTTATTATTATTATTATTATTAGATGAAGCCTTGTCAATTCTTATTCATTTTTCACTACGGTTGCTTTCATCTTCATTTCAATTGCTTTATTTCCACTAGTAGTATTAGTAGTAATATTATCTTGAATTTTATTATTATTATTATTATTATTAGATGAAGCCTTGTCAATTCCTTATTCATTTTCACTAGGATTTCTTTCATCTTCATTTCAATTGCTTTATTTCCACTAGTAGTATTAGTAGTAATATTATCTTGAATTTTATTATTATTATTATTATTATTAGATGAAGCCTTGTCAATTCTTATTCATTTTTCACTAGGATTTCTTTCATCTTCATTTCAATTGCTTTATTTCCACTAGTAGTATTAGTAGTAATATTATCTTGAATTTTATTATTATTATTATTATTATTAGATGAAGCCTTGTCAATTCTTATTCATTTTTCACTAGTATTTCTTTCATCTTCATTTCAATTGCTTTATTTCCACTAGTAGTATTAGTAGTAATAATATCTTGAATTTTATTATTATTATTATTATTATTAGATGAAGCCTTGTCAATTCTTATTCATTTTTCACTAGGATTTCTTTCATCTTCATTTCAATTGCTTTATTTCCACTAGTAGTATTAGTAGTAATATTATCTTGAATTTTATTATTATTATTATTATTAGATGAAGCCTTGTCAATTCTTATTCATTTTTCACTAGGATTTCTTTCATCTTCATTTCAATTGCTTTATTACTAGTAGTATTAGTATTATTAATATTATCTTGAATTTTATTATTATTATTATTATTATTAGATGAAGCCTTGTCAATTCTTATTCATTTTCACTAGGATTTCTTTCATCTTCATTTCAATTGCTTTATTTCCACTAGTAGTATTAGTAGTAATATTATCTTGAATTTTATTATTATTATTATTATTATTAGATGAAGCCTTGTCAATTCTTATTCATTTTCCACTAGGATTTCTTTCATCTTCATTTCAATTGCTTTATTTCCACTAGTAGTATTAGTAGTAATATTATCTTGAATTTTATTATTATTATTATTATTATTAGATGAAGCCTTGTCAATTCTTATTCATTTTTCACTGATTTCTTTCATCTTCATTTCAATTGCTTTATTTCCACTAGTAGTATTAGTAGTAATATTATCTTGAATTTTATTATTATTATTATTATTATTAGATGAAGCCTTGTCAATTCTTATTCATTTTTCACTAGGATTTCTTTCATCTTCATTTCAATTGCTTTATTTCCACTAGTAGTATTAGTAGTAATATTATCTTGAATTTTATTATTATTATTATTATTATTAGATGAAGCCTTGTCAATTCTTATTCATTTTTCACTAGGATTTCTTTCATCTTCATTTCAATTGCTTTATTTCCACTAGTAGTATTAGTAATATTATCTTGAATTTTATTATTATTATTATTATTATTAGATGAAGCCTTGTCAATTCTTATTCATTTTCACTAGGATTTCTTTCATCTTCATTTCAATTGCTTTATTTCCACTAGTAGTATTAGTAGTAATATTATCTTGAATTTTATTATTATTATTATTATTATTAGATGAAGCCTTGTCAATTCTTATTCATTTTTCACTAGGATTTCTTTCATCTTCATTTCAATTGCTTTATTTCCACTAGTAGTATTAGTAGTAATATTATCTTGAATTTTATTATTATTATTATTATTATTAGATGAAGCCTTGTCAATTCTTATTCATTTTTCACTAGGATTTCTTTCATCTTCATTTCAATTGCTTTATTTCACTAGTAGTATTAGTAGTAATATTATCTTGAATTTTATTATTATTATTATTATTATTAGATGAAGCCTTGTCAATTCTTATTCATTTTCACTAGGATTTCTTTCATCTTCATTTCAATTGCTTTATTTCCACTAGTAGTATTAGTAGTAATATTATCTTGAATTTTATTATTATTATTATTATTATTAGATGAAGCCTTGTCAATTCTTATTCATTTTTCACTAGGATTTCTTTCATCTTCATTTCAATTGCTTTATTTCCACTAGTAGTATTAGTAGTAATATTATCATGAATTTTATTATTATTATTATTATTATTAGATGAAGCCTTGTCAATTCTTATTCATTTTCACTAGGATTTCTTTCATCTTCATTTCAATTGCTTTATTTCCACTAGTAGTATTAGTAGTAATATTATCTTGAATTTTATTATTATTATTATTATTATTAGATGAAGCCTTGTCAGTTCTTATTCATTTTTCACTAGGATTTCTTTCATCTTCATTTCAATTGCTTTATTTCCACTAGTAGTATTAGTAGTAACAATATCTTGAATTTTATTATTATTATTATTATTAGATGAAGCCTTGTCAATTCTTATTCATTTTCACTAGTATTTCTTTCATCTTCATTTCAATTGCTTTATTTCCACTAGTAGTATTAGTAGTAATATTATCTTGAATTTTATTATTATTATTATTAGATGAAGCCTTGTCCAATTCTTATTCATTTTCACTAGTATTTCTTTCATCTTCATTTTCAATTGCTTTATTTCCACTAGTAGTATTAGTAGTAATATTATCTGGAATTTTATTATTATTATTATTATTAGATGAAGCCTTGTCAATTCTTCTTCATTTTTCACTAGTATTTCTTTCATCTTCATTTCAATTGCTTTATTTCCACGAGTAGTATTAGTAGTAATATTATCTGGACTTTTATATTTATAATGAATTTCAAAAATATTTTCATATTATCAAAACAAAATGATGTGAATTCTTTGATTTCTTTCTTTCAGAATGCATATGCCAAAGGAGAAATCTTTATTGGATTCAAAGATAACAATTATTCTGTATCAGAAGGAAACATTGATGGACGTACAGCTCCTGGCTTTGGTTTTACACTAAAAACCCCTGAGCGAAATTTTTATCTGAGTGCAGACTCCAAACAAGAAATGGAAGAATGGATTATTGAGTTGACAAAAATCATTATTACTCCACTAACGACTCAAGATAACAAAAGTATGTATTTTAATATTCAATCATCTGTCAATTTTACAGAAATAGAACTTTCTTATTTTCTCTATTAAAAAACAATATTTGTCTTGATGCAGCCTAGAATAGAGTCTGTCAAAGAAGAAAAAGAATATTTAATCTTTATGTGAATTTCTTTATCAAATCTTTTTGTAACTTTTCAGATTTTGTTATTTTCGTATAACATTTTTTGAGGATGTGTGTTGGGGTGCAGTGGATATCAGTTCCAAATGAAAGAGACAAGTACAAATTCCATTTAAATTCAATTATGGATTGAATAGCAGGGCAAATAGGGTTCTGTAGCCTTGGTTAGCAACCGGTCCACTGCAGAAAGTAATGGCAACCTACTGCGGGAAAATCTGACATGATTGCCTCATGCGTGTATCACGTTTGGCAATTAACTGACTTTATCTCTTTTCCATCTACAGGTTTCGCACAGGCTTGAAAAGGCCTTGAATTTTGAGCTTTGGCCTTATTTCTATTATTACCTTGAAAAGACCATGATAATATGGAAAATGTCTTGAAAAGGTTTTGGAAATCGTATCGTTTATGTCAGTAAAAATTTGTGTCTAAATATTAAAAATAAAATCGAAATAAATACTTTCTTCTGAAATTGAAGCATCCTATTATTTTTGGTAATTGCCGATACAAGAGTTACGTCCCTTTATCATAAAATTACCCGATGTTATTTGTATGCTTCACGGATGCAGCCGAAGTGAAATTCAAAAGTAAAACGAACGCAGTGTACCAATCCACAATGGGGGAAAACAACAATATTCAATCGCTCTTGGTTGGCCAAATATAAGTGGGTCAGGGAATGTAAATATGACTGTCAGCAGGCATATTGTTGTTTATGTCAAGACATTTGTTTTGAGCAAAATGGGTGAAAGTGCATTGAAATCGCACATGGCTGACACTAAACACAAATCGAACGAACACACATGTCAGGGAGAACTTTGTGTAAATAACTGTGTGGCCTTTAAAACTACTTCATGAGAGATGAATGAAAGTGGCTTTTCCTGTTGTCAGTTACGAATTTTTATTTATTTATTTATTATATCATTGTTTGTATATCAAATTTTGCCTTGGAAAGGCCTTGAAAAGTCCTGGAAAATGGACATTGAGAATCTGTATGAACCCTGATCCAGCTATGGGTTGAATAGCAATACAGATTGGGTTCTGTAGCCTTGGTTAGCAACCAGTTGACCACAGAAAGTAATGGCAACCTACTGCGGGAAAATCTCCTGCCTAGTCAGTCATGTCTCTTTTAAGACATGATCGCGTAAGTGTGTATCATGTGTAGCAATGAACTGACTAATTTTCTGAGTAGAATTGCTGAAAACATTTTTGAGAAATATATTCTTTGAAAAACTCAAGATCTGCAAAGATTTCAAAAAACAAACTTTTATATTTTCCTGTTAGAAGATAAAGAATAGACATTGCTCATTGCTTTTAGTGGTAATCTAATTAGATTTTTATCTATTTAAAATAGTTCTTGAGGGTTTTGGTGAATACCTGAATGAAGACTATTCTTGCTGCTACTACTGTGTCACATTCTACCACTTCTGTTTGGCTGAGGGCCAGAATGTATAAATGGTTGGCAGTTGAGTGCTGGCAATAGTAATTAATTTGGTGACTCAGTCATTGTGAGAAGCACATAACAGAGAACAGGTTCAAGTAATTAGGACTTTTTTCTTTTTTTATGGTACGAATCAGATACAAATGATATCCTGTCTATTCAGAGAACAGTTTATTACAACCTTCTGCATATAACAACTGGTGACCAAAAGGATAGAAGGCCACATATTTTGAATCACATTTTAATGAAAGCAAAACAAAGCTTTCTTGTTTGTATCTTACCAATATGTTTTTTTTTTTATTTACATTATTTACATTGTTTGGACAGTTGTCCTCATCTTTGTTGCCATATTTATGATGTTTTGACTATTATACACTCTAGCCTTCATCAGGATCTGTCCATATTTCTGAGATGAGGTATTGGACTGCTGTTTTCATTCTTGTTGCCAGATTCACAATGTTTCAGCCGTTGTATGCTCCAGACTTTTTCAGATGATTGGAGTTTTGAACTCAACCCTTTATTTCATACACCACGATAGATTGTTCTAGTTCCATGAGTCATGCCTCTTCTAGATATCTTAGTATCAGTTATCTCCCTTTAACTCAACTTTCCAATTTTTAAAAAAATTTTTTTGCTCACTAGCCTAGTTGATAAAAGTATCGGTTGAATCCAGTGATTTGACACAAAGAGTTGTGAGTTCAATATCTGGCTACAGCAGAGGTGAACAAAAATTTAGAAGTGTTGAATTGAAGGGAAAGAACTGATACTGAGACATCTGGAAGGAGCATGACTTATGGAACTAGTACTATCTAGCTTGGACAACAAAATAAAGAGTTCAGTTTGAAATTCCAATCACCTGAAGAAGGTTGGAGCATAGAGTGGCTGATAGTCATGAATATATATATATATATATATATATATATATATATATATATATATTTTTTTTTTTTTTATCGTATCACCCCGAGCAAGGTGGTAACGCCACTGTTGTGCTACATAATAGTGAAAAGATTGGAAAAGAGAAAGCCGGAAAACATATCCTAAACAGGGAACAAGAGATGAGCCTCTTAACCTGTTCAATAGATGTGGGTGGAGTGTGAACCGGGCGATAGATAGATCTATCTACTCCAATTGAAAAAAAAAAAACAAAGTGAGAAGATTGGAAAAGAGAAAACCGGAAACCACATCGTAAACAGGAAACAAGGGATGAGCCTCTTAACCTGTTCAATAGACGGGAAATGAGGATAACAGTCTGAACAATGTAAATAGTGAAAATAATTACAATATTTATCTTAGAAATATAGGCAAACGTTTTTTTTTTTTAATTCTTTCTGATTGCTATTTAATTTATTTGATTGTTTATATAACCCATAATATCAAGGAATAGGTAAAACTTTCATTCCTTCTAACACATACAACAGGGGTGGGGGCATTTTTGTTGTTTCAGACACATACACACTCACTCACTCACACACACACTTTACTGCTACTCTCACCTTTTCTTTAGACATTTTGGGCAGTAAGAAAATAAAGATTTCTATCAGTAGGGTAAAAATTTATTATGCAATTTCTTATCTAAAATTTGTCTAAACAAATTTCAGAACACTTTTTGGTGTGCTGGTAAATCAAGAAGTATATTCATAGGATGTGGTTTCCGGCTTTCTCTTGTCCAGTCTTTTCACTCTTACGTAGCCCTCTGCGCATCAGTGGCGTTACTGCCTTGCTCAGGGTGATATGATAAAAATAAAAAAAAACATGGTGGCAGAAAGAGACACAATAAAGAAAAAAAATTATTACTCATTGTAAAGTAGTGGAACAAAATATAACAAATAAAAACAACAAAAAATGCTAATTGTTTATTGCTCTTTGCTCTTCAGAGCTCAATCAAAGACAAAACATAAATATATACACAACAACTGGCTTAAAAATAGAGGAAAAGAAAGAAAAATTACTTCCAGAGAATCATCAATATAAATTAAAAACATATCCAACAACCATTCGATCTAATTGCAAAGGGAACGCTGCTTTGACTTAATATAAATAGTCTCAAGTGCTCTCAAATGGTAATTAGAATGTGCTTTACTTTAATGTGAATAAATTTTTGGCAAAACCAAATGGTCAGGAATGGATGCAATCATTACTGACAGAATAGAGCTGTTATATAAATAATGTAAATGTATTGCAAATTAATAAGAAAGAGATTGTTAAAGTCAGGAATTAAAGCATATATTACTGACAGTATAAATATACTGACAGTATATTACTGACAGTATAAATATACTGACAGTATAAATATACTGACAGTATATTACTGACAGTATAAAGCTATTATAGAGAAATACATTGCAACGGGATTGTCACTGATCGGGAATTAAGTATTACTGACAAAAATATCTATTATTATCATTACTTTGGAATGATTACCTCATGTTAAATAGAGAACCTCAAATATATTAATTGTAATTGAATTTGCTATTGATTATTAATTGATCCCTTTTTCTTTTTTCTTTTAGTTTGTGCATCTATGGTGAACAAACGTCCACATACGATTTATCAAATCATGAAGAGATGAGGTTGTGATCACAGTGTGCGAAATATCAGTTAAAATAAACCTGATATAAAATCTAGAAAATCACAATGGCAACTTTTAAGTCGGGAGGTGTTTTTGGTGCATAAGCAAAATTACAAGGACCTTCTTTCTGAACGAAGGAAGATTAGTCAATAAGGAATGTTTTTCGTTGTCATTTCATGCTCCCCTCCCCTATTCTCCCAACTGCCTCTTATATTCTTGTTACAAATGGCAGTTGCGACCTTTTTGGTTTTGATTAATTGGTAGTTCTAAAATTGTGTCTTCCTTACAACACTTCTATCGGTGAATATTGTCGACTAGTTTTTAGCTTTCTAACTGGTTACTTGGACTGGTTGCTATAAGTGGATATAGGTCTTTGGGTTATGTTCATTTTTTTTTTTTATCACTTGATATTATTAATAACTATTCTAACAATAATCTACTGGAAATCGTTTTCTCAATTTACTTAATAAGACAAGTGCATCACCTATAAATTTGCATATTGCTATATTAATTAATGTTGGGGCAAAGACTCCTCAACTCTAGTTAAAACTGAGGAAGGCATTTAAACTTTTGGTACCCAGCTGCAACCAGTGTTTAAAATCCCTCATCCTTAAGTGGTATCAATATTATTATCATTATGCAAATTGTTGGTCAAGTGTAATAGCCTTATAACTTATATTTGTAGGCTATAATATCAAATTTGAATCCACAGGGCAGATTCTATTTTCTGTAATTTGATATTGGAAGTAACATTTAAAGATGTGTTTTAAATTTGAATATTTTTGTGAATCTTAATACTTTGGTGTTAGTGCTAAAAGGAATTGTTTGATAAAATCTTACTACTGAGTAAATTAATTTTGTCATAATATTTTTAAAGAGTACAATCAGTTTTATCAAATTTTTGTTGTAACTTGTAACAAAAGCCACTTAAAAATAACCAATGGCTAACTTGTTTGAAGATTATTTTAAAACAAAAATTGTGACGTTAAAATAAGAATTTGAATATTTACATCGCAAAGTTTTATTTAATCATTTATGGCAAAATTAGCGGAACTGTTGTAAATAGAAGTAATTTTTAGTATTTATGATACGAGCTCCTTCAAGTGTTTTTGATTCGTATATTCATCTTTGTCTATTTTTTATAATTACTTGTTGACAATCTCAGATTTTTCTTAAATAGTAAAAAAAAAAAGATGAAATTACTCCAGTTATGAGAACCAGATAATATTTCAAGCATGTTTATAACAAAAGATTTAAGTTAAATAATCCAAAGAAAGGCCTGCATATTAAAAAACAAAAATGAAAATTTCAATTCCTTTAAAATGAAATTTTAAACAAAAAAAAAATCTTTATACAAAAGTTGATTAAATTTTAGCGCTATTTTTTGCCTTTAAAAACCAAACTACTTAGATTGTGAATGAAATATAATCACCTTTTATGATTCAATGTTTTTACTGTGATTTTGGCTAAAAAGAATTTTAAACTTTTTTTTTTTTTTTTTACTAACAGGTGATAAATAATTACTTTCCTTGGAAACAACCTCTAGAAATTATTTTCAGCTAACATTGATCATAGAGAATCAGCTAATGTCTACTTTTCATTTATCTTAAAATTATTACTATTTATGGTAATAGATCTAATGATCGTATGAATATTTAAAAATTACAAATTATTTTATAACTTAAGTTTCTATGCCTTGATTCTACTTTGCATGACTGAAATGTATTTCAGACAAATTGCCGAAAGAAAGTTTCATCTTGCAATCTAAAAAGATAAACAGAATGTTTTTTATTTTGATAAAATCAAATTGTGATATTTTAAATCTCAAATTTTGGGAAGTACATTCCGTATGTTTGAAAATATTAAGGACGTTCTGTTTTATCATCGTTTGTGTTGTCACGTATTTCATCGATTGTCTTATAATTGGTTTTAGGGAAGTCTAAATGCCTCTTTCACTTGTTTCTTTTTTTAATTATTTTCTTAATTTTTAAGTTTTCACAAATATCGAGACATTACAAAGGGCAAATAACTTCGTAAGAAATGTTTCTCGTTAAAAAAGAAATGGATACTTTTATTACAACATTTTCTTTTATTGAAAAGGAAACCTGGTTCCATATTTCAATGGGGGATATTTTTTGTGTATTTGCAGATATAGAAAACCATTTCTATGTTTTAAAAATGAAATACTCTAGAAATTATAAAATTTCTTATAGAAAATCAACTGTTGAAACCAGTTAACTTGTAAGATTTTTTTTTTTTTTTTTCACATTGAATGCAGTTTGGAACTTGTTGCATTTTTTTTTCTAATTATAAGAGTGTTTTACTAATCTTTATACAATGCCTATATGACATACATGCAGACAAATCCCCATAATAACTAAAAATTTGCATTTAAAGGGTATCCCCAAAAAATCCACTCAGTCTTTAAATGACAATAAATGTAGTCTTTATTAACTTACAAACAAAATTAGTGGTTAAAATTAAGAAATATTAATGTTTATTGATTTACAAAGAAGATTGACAGTTTAAATATTAATGAAACTTAAGTATGCTACTAGATTGGCATGTAGGTCCCACCCTTTTACTGTTGAAATAGCTAAATGCAGCCCCACTTCTACTCCAGCAATTTCTTTTCGTGAAACTCTCTTCCATTTACTTGCTTCCCAAATAGCTACAATTTTCAAAAATTTAAATGTAACATTAATCGTCATCTCCTATCTTCTTGAATCCTGTTTGTCTTTCGTCCTTTCCTTAACCCCCTATATACTCAGTCTTTTCTCTCACTTTCACTCCCTGTAACCTCCTGTGTACGAGTGGCATTACTGCCTTGTATGGGGTGAAATGATTTAAAAAAAAAAAAATTACATACCTGGTCAGAAAAAAAAGGAAAAAAATCCAAGAAGTTATAGGAAGTCAAAAAGTGAGGACATTTTTTGCGGGGCAGGGCGGGGACACATCCTGTATATTAAAAGGTAGTAATATTTAATATTATTGAAAAGAAAAATAATATGAGAGAGTTGTTTTTCACTGGTCTTCTAGTGGTTGTGACATTTTTAAAAATACCATTGAATATTCTTTTCTTCCTCTGAAATAAAAATGCACTGCCATTGACTCATTGCAAGTGTCACGTTTCCATGTTTTAGTCGTTTTTTAATTGTATATTTCAAGATTGGATTTTTTTTTTCAGTTCAAAATCTTTTTATTGTACAAAATAAAAATGATGTGATATTGTAACATTTTTTTTTATCAATGCTGAAATCTTGTTCAGTTACACATCTGTGTCTTAGTATCAATGGGCCTTTCTCTTTTAGTTTGTTCTATATATTAATGGAACTTCATAAATTTGTCTCTTAATCATGTTATAAATCTTCTCGAGAAAGCCATAAGTATGCCTGCATGTAAGATAAATAACATTTTATTAAAGTGCATTGTACATGTTAGTTGCTAGTTTCATATAATTTCATTAAATTTTGTCTTGCGGTTTTTTAAATTTAAATTTTTTTATTCAAGGACAGTAAATATGAGTCAAAAAATTAAAAGCTACCAAAATCAATATCTGTCCCTATTTATGAGATGAGGTATTGTAACTATTTACATTGTTCAAACCGTTAGCCTCATCTCTGTTGTCATATTCACAATATTTCAATTGTTATACACTCTGGCCTTCTTCAACTGATTGGTATTTCGAACTGAACTTTTTATTTTGTTCACTGGAGTAGATTATTCCAGTTCACCAAGGACACATGACCTAGTAGATAAAAGCTTTGGTTGAAGTAATCCATTGACTTGACCCAAAGAGTTTATACTTGATATACACGTTCAATACCTGGCCACAGCATAGGTGAACAAAAACTTAGGGAGTTGAGTTATTAAAGAAAATTAACTGAAACTGAGATATCCAGAAAAGACATGTCATGTGGAACTAGAACAATTTACCCCTCTGAAAAGTTTGAAATCCCAATCACTTGAAGAAGGCCGGAGCGTACAACAGACGAAACGTGAACATATCAATAAAGATGATGACAACAGTCTGAACAATGTAAATAATACGAAAATCAATCAAATGTATTTTAATTTTGTATTTCTCTGATACCGTTTCAATATTAGAACTTTTTCATACTGTTTTTAAAAACGTTTTCATAATTTTTCAATTTTATTATTATTATTATTATTTTTATAACCTTGAAATGATTTAATTTAGAAATCCATGCATGATTTTTTTTTAACTTGATGTGAGTTTTAATTTGTCTTTGGTCAGCACTTTAGATTTAGTCTGTTTACTTCTAAGCCAGACATTTATGGATGAATATCTCATTGTGAAGTTACTAGCCTTTTAATGATATAAAGTATTTTTTTATTCATTCATATTTAGATTTTTTTAAAAATATACTAAAATGTTTATGAAGTGTTAATAATTCTGTTTTTTTATTGGTATATTTTAATAGTAATTTCTATCTTGTCAGCTATAGACTTTTATTGTTAATTTATTTTTATACATCTTGTATAACTTATAGAAAGACGAAAAAGTAATAGTATTTTCAAAAGAAATATAGTTTTCAAAATTCACTTCAAGGAAATCCAAATTGTTGGTATCAACTTTTTGGCATTGAGTGATTGTTTTCTTTTGTATCTCTTCATTTAATTTACAGTATTAAACGATTTTTATTGATAACTATCATCATAGCCCGGCTTTACCCGTGCAACTCGGAACATTTTAATTTCTTCAGCGGATGAAACAAATACGTTTAAATTCACTGCAGACACTTAAAATATAATCTCTATATATATATATATATGTATAAAAGGCAATCTGTGAGTCTGTGACTGTTCCCTATGCACGCCTACATTTTTTAATATTTCTTCTGTTTCAAAATTACGGGGGAAAATATTTACATTTTTTTGTTGATCAAATGAATTTTGAAAACTTTGGAATAAAAATTAAATATAAAGGCTCGTTTTTTTTTGTTTTTTTTTTAATAAAAAAATATTTCAGTTGCGTTTGACATGTGTGATTTGATTTCTGTGACGTAATTCAGCAACCATCTTAGATCTTTTATGGAGCAAATGTAAACAATCTACGTCATTGGCCAAAAAATGCGAAAGGGAAAATTGCTGAACTTAAACTCAAAATGTATGTGTCAACCTGGCTTCCCTCTAAATATGTGTCCCTAGAAAGTTTGAATGGCGTAGCTTAAAAAATGTAGGCGTGCATAGGGAACAGTCACACACAGACTCACAGATTGCTTTTTATATATATAGATTATTGATTCAATTTTTTTTCTTTTTCATGTAGTTTCACTTTTTGCTTTATAGACATTTAATAGTAATTGTTAAACACAGTTGTCTTATATACTCTAATGTTTTTGCTTGGAGAAAAATAAAATGGTTGTGTATAAGAAAAAAATCCATTACACTCTTAAAAATGGGATCTGATATCTAGTTATATAATTATACTTGATATACATGTCTTTTCTATGTATGAATTCAAAATATTAAAAATACTAATTCTATAATCATTGTACTTTTTTTTTTAGACTTGCCTAATGTAAGAAGTTTAGAAAAAATAAGTTTGTTAGTGTTTCTCAACCTTTTTAAGCAACAGCACACCTACAAAACAAATAAAAATATCATGGCACACTTAGCAAAACTTTTAAAGAGTAGGCATTTAAATGTTATGAAATAAAACCCTAGGTTAAAAAATACACACATACACACTTACTTTTTTCAATGTTTCTATTCAACTATTTGTGCAGCTTATTTAGTGTGAAACCTGCGCCTGGTGTTTTTTTTGCAGTTTCTTTAATGTTTGATTGACTGTGCGATAAGCAAACCCTCATTTCTTCTTAATAAATATTAAAACAAAGTATTCAAAATAAAGAATAGTGAAAAGAATTATTTGAAAAAAGTTTAATACTTATTCAAATACTAACACTGTAGCATTATTACTTACACATACAGACATAGACACACACACACACACACACACACACGTAAGCCATGATAATATTGCCTGGCACAGTGGTTGAGAATCACCGGTTTATTTGAAAGTCATTGCTTAAATTGCTGGTGAGTTAATTTTTTATGACATTGTGTAAAAAACTTTGATAAATGGCTAAAGAAAGTCAATTTCTTCTTTTACTGCATAAAGTTTTTTAAAAAATAATTAAAATTTTAATAATTTAGCCTTTTTTCTAACTCATATATTATGTGGGAAAAATCATTCTTATCTTGAAAAGAAATCCCATTTATTAGTAGTTTATAAAAATTGCCAAACTAGGTGTTTATCCATATTATTTTAGTAGTTAAATTTCCATACATATATATATATATATATATATATATATATATGTATATGTATGTATATGAACTGTTTGGAATTAGAAGATATTTTCCATCACAAAATAAAAAACGAGAAAATCATGTTTAAAGTTTGTTAACTTTCGAAATGCCATAACTTTTGATCTATTTGAGATAAACCACTGGACTTTTTTTTAAAGGAAGCTAAAAGCATCTACTATAACAAACACTTAACTGATTTTCACATACATGGTGGAAAGTACCTTCTTGTACTGAAGGCCTCATATATAAGATCATTATTATAACGTTTATTTTTCCATTTACTAATGTTTTTTGTACATATGAGAGAAAAAAAACAAGCTCCATTTTTCTGTTTTTTTAAAATGTTTTTCTCTTTTACATTCCATGTTAATTGCTCCTAACAATCTGTAAATGATGGTATTATACTCTGTAAAAAGTTATCTAATCTTTTAAAAATAAAATTAAATATTTGATGGCTTTGTCCTCTTTTTTATTTATTTTTTTTAACATATTTTAAAATATTTACGCTATTTACATTGTTCCAACTGTTGTTATCTTTGTTATATTCACAACGTTTTGGCCATTGCACGCTCTGGTCTTCTTCAGGTGATATATGTTGGGATTTCAAAACAAAACCCTTTATTTTATCCACTGGGGTAGATTGTTCTAGTTCCGCCTCAGTTAAGTGCCATAAGTGATACATGGTTAGGCGATCATGTCTCTTTTGATCCATGACTAACTAGTTAGATTTTCTTTCAGTAGGTTGCTATTTCTTTCTGTGGCAGTCTGGCTACCAACCAAGGCTATAAAACCCAGTCTGTCTAGCTATTTAATCCATAGCTGGAAGGAGAAGAGATAAATACCTTTCTCAAGGGTATTTGTATGAAAGTGAATGATTTCTCATTCTGAGCCAATATCCATTACGCCACAATGCCTACCAGTGAATAAAAGCGTTGGTTGAAGTAATCCCTTGAATTCACTCAAAGAATTGAGAGTTCAATCCCTGACCAGAGCAGAAGTGAACGAAAACTTTTATTGTCGTGTTACTAAAGGGAAGTAAATGAAACTGAAATATCCAAAAAAGACGTCACGTGGAACTAAAGCAATCTACACCAGTGCATGAAATAAAGGTTTTGGTTTAAAATTTCAATGTATATGACCTGAAGAAGATTCAGAGTGTACAACAGCCAAAATGTTGTGAATATGACAGTGTTTGGTCTGTTGTCCTCATTTTTATTTCATCTGGTTTTGGGCTCATACAAACCCGGATGAAAGTGTGTACAATATTATTTCTCAAGCCTTGACTAACTCCTCCCTTATTTTAAACTACCTGTTATGTCTTCAAAAAAGCGTTGGACAATTAGTTAATATATAACACCTGAACATACCAAAAGGTTGAAACTAAGGTAGTGTAATTGGCTGATCTTCTGAATTAGAATATATATATATATATATATATATATATATATATATATTATAAATTATGTTTTAGAACATGTACATAATTTCTTCTATATATGCCCTCTTCCCTACAATCATATGCTCATTTCAGTGTTTGGATTTAAACACCTCTTCGGGGGAAATAAAGGTTTGGAATCATTCTCTGTTTATCCATTATTAAGCACATCCCATCATCAGTTGAACGTCGCATTAACACACACTCATCCAACAAAGAGATATTTGATAAGCACAAGGTAATTTATAATAGAATCCTTAATGAAAGCGGGTATAAATCATCAAATATCAGTTTTGTGGAAAAATTCGAAAGTCCAAAAAGCAGAAATAGAAGCAGGAAAATAATATTGTATAACACTCCATTCAACCAATCAGTTAATTTCAAGCTGGGACATAAATTTCTTAAATTAATAGAGAAGCACTTTCCCAAAAATAACCCTCTAAGCAAAATCTTTAATAAAAATACCATAAAATTAAGCTATAGCTGTTCTTATAATCTAGAAAAAATAATCAAAATGCATAACACAAAAATATTAAAAATACACAGCAAAAATAACTCCAACACTAATACAAGTCCATCCCGTGATAACAACCTCTGTAACTGTAGAAACCCCAACCAATGCCCCATGACCAATAAATGTCTGACGAAATCTCTGATATATATGTGTTCGATTTCATCCTTAGAAAATCCTAAAGATGAAAAAATATATATTGGGAATACCATGAACGTATTTCAAAAGTGCTTTTACAATCACCTCTCATCCTTCAATAACAAAGAAAAACAAAACATGACATCTCTCTCCAAACACTTTTGGAAATTAAAAAACGAAAATAAAACACCGAAGGTCAAATGGAAAATTCTCAAAAAAGCAAGAACAGCAAAATCTATAAAAGAACCATACTTTCTTTGCCTTCAAGAAAAAATAGAGATCCTTAAATATATAAATAGTAACAAGCTCTTAAATCAGAGACACGAAACCACAGTAAACTGCAAGCACATTAGGGACTTAACCCTACAAACATGCTAAGAAATACAAAGAGTTCGAGTGATATCCTCATTATAAAAGATAAAAAATGCTATAGAAATAAGAATCGATCCAATAAATCCTTAAAGGAAAGTCTATCACTAAAGCCTACACCAATAACCTTACTTAACACAATAACCTTACTTAAATACAAAAATATTCCGTACTAGAAAAATCAAAATTAAATAAATGGCTCCCAAACTTGAAAAAGAATCAAAATTCATACATTCAAAATCAAGATTAAATATACTACTTCAGAATAATTATATCATACACAAAAATAAACTGTAAACACACGTAAGATCTAACCCTACAATCACCCCCCAAAAATACTGGAAATTTGAATAAATATTTTTATTATTATATAAGATAAAAAATGCTACAAAAAAATCGATGTAATAAATCCTTAAAATAAGATCTAATGCCCGCAAAAATATCTAAATAAATAAAATATATAAAAAAATTAAAAGAAATAAATAAGATTCCAAACGATAATTTATAGAAAAAAGAAGATAAGAAAAAACCGACCCTCTAAACTTAAAATTAAGATTAAACATACAACTTTATACAAAAACTGATAAAACGCTAATTTGCATTTACTTCCGAAAAATACAAATTTAGATTTCTTGAAATATCTTCGCCTAAATACAATTATACTTCAAACTTGAATATATAAAAAAAAAAGAAGAAAGAGAGAAGGAGGACAAAAAAAAGGAAGGAAAGGACAAAAAAGAAAAGGGAAAGGACAAAAAAGAAAGAGAAGAAAAGGGGAAAAGAAAGAAAAAAGAAAAAGAAGGAAGAAAGAGGAGAATAGGGGTATATATATGTGTGCGTGTGTGTGTTTTTGTTTGTTTTTTAAAGAACCCTATAAAATAAAAATTATTCCATACGGAAAAAATCTAAATTAGAAAGAAAAAACACCCCACCCCTATCACGTCTATGAAAACCTAGACACAGGATCAAAGTAAATACATGAATTAGGTCCACTAACAGCAGACATCAACCAATTAAACGATAGCCAACCATAAAAATGACCACTCAACATGGCCCTCTTAGAAATCCTCACTAAAAGAAATACCCAACCGATAAAAAGATAAAACATACATTCCAACAGATAATATCATTAATCAACAATTTCACACTTACACACCAAATTCCTCAAAAGTCTAACGATCAAAACGAGACATTCACTTAATTACCAATAACTCCAACCAACCCCCACGACAACAACGAACCAAATATAAACAGAGAATGATTCCAAACCTTTATTTCTCCTGAGGAAGTGTTTAAATCCAGACACTGAAACAACCATATGATTGTAGGGAAGAGGACATATATAGAAGAAATTATGTACATGTTCTGAAACATAATTTATAATAAATATTCACTGCTCTATACATCATATATCGAGCACTGTTTTAAATTAATGTTTTGGACGGAAACAAAATTTCTTTTTTCTCTCCTCATTCTATACTCACTCGGATATATATATATATATATATATATATATATATATATATATAGTGTATCGAGGCAGCAAATAATTTTCTAAACATATACTGTTAAATATAATAGACAATGAATGTCTATTATGTTTAATCATGAGCCGTTGTAAGCATCACATTTTGGCTTTAATTTCAGTTGAAAATAAAGACAAAAATTCTCCAACATTTCGATAATTTTTTATTAATTTGTTTCTAAGCTTTCGGCTCACATGAGCCATCTTCAGTTTTATGCTAAAATTCTAATTCTAGCGGAGTTTTATGTCAACACAAAATAAAATTGTCGGTGATGGTGGATGTTACTGTATTACCGTCTTAATAACCTCTCTGAAGATGGCTCATATGAGCCGAAAGCTTAGAAACAAATTAATAAAAAATTATCCAAATGTTGGAGAATTTTTGTCTTTATTTCCAACTGAAATTAAAGCCAAAATATGACGTTTAGAACGACTCATGATTAGACATAATAGACATGCATTGTCTATTATATTTAACAGTATATATATATATATATATATATATATATATATATATATTGTGTATTTGGGCAACAATCTCTCTTTTATACAGGTTTCATTAAAAATGACAAACAAGATATTGCCATTAAGTTTTGTATATAATTTTTCATGCGTTCGTTTTTTTTTCTTTTCAGAGCTCAAACTATATAAGGATTGTCCAAAGGTTTTCTACTTTCGAGCACTTTCGGCTATTCTTTTAGCCATTATTTTTTTACTTGTAGATAAACATGTAAAGTTTATGCATATAGAGTCTTGTGTATGTTATGTTCCGCACATGGTAAGCACATTGTTACCGTGTCCATAACTGATGTTATTAAGTGTAGGATTTCTCGTTTTTATTAGTAATAGCTCCATTATTTTTAATCTTTTGCATGTGGATGATGCTATTATGTATGTAGTATCAACAAGTATATCATGGATAGGTCCTGGAAGATCTCGATGTGTGTTTAAATGAGATTGGATGGAACTGTTGTGGGAAAGGTGTAAAGTCAATCTTCTCGTCAATTTTGTGGTGGTATAGCCAATGTAATTGTTTACGGATTTGGAAAATTGAGGAACACAGTTCTTCAAAAGATATATAAATTCATAAACGACACTGGTTCTCTAGTTTAGATTTTGCAGGTGAATTATTGTTACTGATAATGTGGTTAGCAGTTTTGAATTTTTTATAATACGTAATTTAATTTTCTTGCTTTCATAATGTAACCAGTAGCAACCACAAACACGCAGACAAAACAACAACATTAATATTATTTTACAAAAATCAAATGCACAATAATTACAGACAGGATGAATCTTCACTTCGAAATATTATTCAAAATTATGCAACACTAATCAAGTCAAACAAAGATAATTTAATTTTCGGGTTTGAATTGGCGATACCACCACAAAACTGATGAGAAGATTGACCTTACACATTTCCCACAATAGTTGTACCACAAGTAATGCAGGGAAAAATTAATAAAAACAAGATAGGCACACATATCAGTAATATATCAAAATATGATAGAATAAGTAAATAGCAGGTAGGAAAAAAGTGTCTTTAATCTAACATGTTTCCCTTTATTGAGTTTCTTGAGAGATATCTTTAAAATTCATGATTAATGACACTTTTCCTACTTGTTCTTTACTTATTCTATCATCTTGGATTTAAATCCATACATTCAACTCATATCAATATATATATATTTACTATTCACAAGCAAATTACACTGAGGTCTAAAAGCCACTCTGTTTACTGAGGAAGAGCTATAAATAATGTTCATCGTCTCCATTACTTTCCAATGAAAGTCCAAATATGTATGACTCAGAATTCTGTATGCATCTTTATGATAGTACAGAATGAGTATCTATTATGTAGGAAGAAAGTGCCGACACCTGGTCGAACATGGATCTCCATGCAACAAACGTAACTGTTGAATGAATTGTGCTACTGGGATCACGTGGCCATAAATATTTAGTATATAAAGCACCCAAACAGAAGTCTGAGGGTATTCAGTGTTGTACATCATTCCGGTGTTGTGCGTCATTGAAGAGATTGTTTCTGAATACTCAAAATAATTTTTCCGAGAGCATTATTGTGTATTATTTGAAGAATTCGTTTAATTCATTGACTTTACATGAACATACCAAAATATTATAACTAGCTAATAGCGAGTTACCAAACGTTCCCTTAAGAAAGTTATAAAAAGTATCCATTATCAAAAGTTATAAAAATATCCATTATCTGAGAACCTCCAAAAACCAAAAGTTTTTTTAGGTGCTGACAGGAGTTGCTACGAATGGAAAATTTCAGAAAGCACTGGAATGATTTCTAGGAGATGTCTACCCTGGGTGGGGGTTCCTCAACCCAGTTACGTAACATTCATTGGCACCAGTTTTTGTTAGCAATCGTCACAGTAACACCCTTCCTTTATGGATCACTTATCATGTGTTTCATACTCAGTAAAAGATATTATTCAAAATGTCATAAAGTCCTGCATATATATGTATTTTTTGTAAGTAGTGATCATGTTTTTCATACATGTACAGAAAGTACAAAATATTTTTATGTAAAATTTTAATGTCACCATTTTGTCTTAGAGGCCAGAAATAAAGACAAAAAGATGGAATAAGGTTGCAAAAAATATATTAACAAAAAACAACATTACAAACATATACAATATGAAAAGATCACCAGTGTGACTGTATTGGTCCGGCTGTCGGATTTTTTTCTATTTCTGTTACATATATAAAACTACATTCAAGATATATATTATTTATACAAAACCACCTTCAGGGCATATGTTATTTATATAAAGCTACTTTCAGGGTATATGTTATTTATAAAAAAAACTACCTTCAGAGTATACGATATTATATAAAACTACATTCAAGGTATATGTAATTTATATAAAGATATCTTCAGGGCATATTTTATTTATATAAAACTACTTTCAGGGTATATGTTATTTGTAAAATATCTTCTATAATTATGATAATTTACCCATGCACAAATGAACTCTCTCAAACTATAAATAAGCAGCAATTTTTGTTTTGTGAAGAAGGCTTCTCCAGCAGATAGCTCTGACAGCCGGACCAATACAGTCACACTGGTGATCTTTTCATATTGTATATGTTTGTAATGTTGTTTTTTGTTAATATATTTTTTGCAACCTTATTCCATCTTTTTGTCTTTATTTCTGGCCTCTAACCAGGCCACAACAGTTATTTATATAAAACTACCTTCAGGGTACATATTATTTATATAAAACTATCTTTAGGGCACTTGTATAAGCTATGTTATGAAATATAAAGTAATGACAATTTTATAATTGGGTTCCATTACCAAGCTGCTGCCCTTTTTTTTATTCATATTATATACAAATTAGATAACCTGTTTCCTAAAATCCGTAAAAATATGAAAACCAAAGCACTTCTGGTCCCATGAATTTCGGATAAATGAAACTATGATAGTATAATTGGCATATCTTCCTAATTTTAACACACACACACACACACACACACACACACACACACACACACACACACACACACACACACACAGAATAAGTAAAGAACAATTAGACATTTTTCACACTTGTTTTTTACATTATATATATATAATTTCAAAAGGAGGTGACTTGAAGCTAAAATCCCAAAGAACATCCTATTAACATTAATGATTAAGTATTAAAACTGATACAGTCAGAGGACTCAATATAATGAAAATAATGTATTTACAGAGCCAATATATATATTTTTATGTTAATATATATATATATATATATATATATATATATATAAAAGTTAAGGCAGACACGTTATTTCATGGTAAATCGGAAGTGTAGGCCTATTTCGGGCAAACCATCATCAGCTTCCGTCTTTATTGTACAAAGGATTTTACACGAATGTAATAAATATGCAATAAAGACAGAAGCTGATGATGGCTCGCCTGAAATAGGCCTACACTTCCGATTTAACATGAAATAACGTGTCTGCCTTAATTTTTCTTATATTTTCTCTATATGTATTTATATAGATATATATTTAGAGCTCTCTTGGAGAGTTATCCTACCACTGTATGTACAGGATACTCATTTGGATTCTTCTATACCCACACCGCATGCTGATGTATATATATTAATTAAGTTCATTGACAAGGAAAGAGGTTGGTGAAAAAAATTTCTTTTAATAATTTATTTCATTATTAAGCTGTAAATTTTGTGCTTCGTCTATGTAATTCCCTTAAAAATTGGTAGTTGGTATCCAACATTTGATCAATATGCCAAGTACAAGTCGGAGAAACTAAAATGAAACAAGTAAAAAAATTCAAATATCAGGGAAGTATTTTGACAGAAGATGGAAAATGCGACATCGAGATCCAAAGATGCAATGGCATTGCTAAAGACGCATTTCAGAAGCTAACCAGAGTACCGAAAAACAGGAAAAATCTCATTAGAAACAAAACAAAAAAAAAAGAATGCTGGATTGCTATGTGATATGGAAGTGAATGTTAGACGATCTCATCAAAGATGAAGGAGAGGCTTGAGGCAGCAGAAATCTGGTTTTACAGAAGGATGCTGTTGTTTCAATTTTCGTTAGCGCTGATGGGCAGTTTAAATTCTTCGGCATAGTTTTCATTCTGGACCGGGTCAACCATAGTTCCAATGGTGACTCCGAATAACAATTCCAAAATCCCCCTTACATATCATGCAATTTAGAGAGTGATATATCCCGGAAAGGAATATCAGTGTAAAGATTAGTGGAAGAATGGTACTCGACACAGGAAATAAATATAACGGATTTATTGTATTACTGTACAATTTCAATAAGATACAGATAAACAACCAACGAGTAGGAGCGGAATAAACTATCAAATTAGAGAATGCCTTCGCCTAAGACGTTTGTATATAATACAATTGTGGCACAAGGCCGTTTTGGGGGAGGGGGATAAAAAAAACTCAGGTTGGTTTTCAGTACCTATCTTATACTTAGCTAATCCGACTCACGACCCAAACATGCTTTACAAATTTCTCATCCACCACAAGAACATGTCCATCATCATTCAATCCTTCATATACCAAAATACCTCAAACGTACTAGGGACCTAAAAAAACAAAACAAAAAAAAAAATGGGCATACAAATTTTATTGTGAACTATAAGTACAAAAGTATATTTAAAAATAAATCATGAAAATAATATGTGTAGAGGGACATAACATAAATTCCCAAAACAAAAAGAAATTTTAAACAAAAAATACAAACAGAAATCATAATGTTAGTTGGACCCAACCAACCCACAAAACAAAGAGGCCGCTGTATTCTGCCCTTAGGACAAAATCAAGAGGCGCTCTTTTTTACAGGGAGTGGAGAGGAGAAAATAAAATGGAAGGGGAAAATATAATCCTGACCCAGACGGGATAAAAGGGGACCAAAATAAAAACTGGGGAAAATGGGAATCTCGACTTGGATCATAACAAAAACACAATGCCGGGAACAGGCTAGGAATCACATTAATTCCCATTAACTAGGAATTGTTCTTCTCTTACCGCTTGTCACCGTCCTTTATAGTCTAGAGCATTCCATTCTCGGGGACAGCAGGACGTTCCACTATAACAGAGAGAAACCCTTTTATTGGTTCGGACGTACTGGTGACCAACACTGCTGTTTTACCACTATGTACCCTAAATAATTTGAAATTTAAAAATTAAATAAGAACCTATCAAAGCTTCTGAAAGTTCTCGTTACAGCGTTTTTGTATTTTCCAATTTGTCGACAGATTTTTGGTAAATGGTGTTTCTGTTTGACAAAAAATGAATTAAATAAATCTAATTTAAATCTTATAAATGGAACTTTGCGTGTGTGTGTGTGTGTGTGTGTGTGTGTGTGTGTGTGTGTGTGTGTGTGTCCGTTATCTATAGACTCCGAAACGGCTGAACCGATTTTCTTGAAAATTTACACATTGTACTATAAGCATCTGAGAGTGTTCTTAGCTAGGTTTTGTGTCGAGGTACCCCCGATAAATATCGATAATCGAAAAAATCGGGTTATAGAAGGAGTGGTCCGATTTTAATCAAATTTGATACACTCATAGACAAAGACATAAGAAACGATATTCAGAAGTTTCAAGGTTGCAGTTCTTACAATAGTGCAGAAAATCGATAATATATATAAAGGGCAAGATGTTTGTGTTTGTGTCTGTTTATCTGCCTGTATGTCTGTATTTTTTTCAGCCCTTTTATTTTAGTTTTTGCTTCGGGTTTGGCTCTAAGTAGGTATAATTGTAGTTCTTAGTCTCAGCCATGATACCATTTACTCAGAGAACTTATTTAGCCTTCAAAATTCAGTTTACGACGAAAAAGAAAACTTATTTGATATCGATACCAGGAAATGAAAATTTGACTTACATCCATTCGTTTTTCTTTCAGTCTACGGTTTCACTTTAACTGGAAACAACTATTGTTTTTTAGTCTTTCGTGCCAACGTCCAAAGTGTCTGAACTCCAGGACTATGGATTAGTTTTAAAGCTTTCATTACACCCGAGCAACGCCGGCTATACTGCTAGTAAATAATATAAATAAATAAATAATAATAAAATAATGATTTCAATTATCCAAGAAGTCCTGCTTTTAACTAATATAAATGTAAAGGGAATGAAGTTTTAAGTTTAAACTTTGATTTCTAAAAAGTTAACAAAATTAAAAAGGTGGAAGTAACAGATGTAAAAAGATGTAAAAGATGTAAAAAGATGTAAAAAGATGTAAAAAGATGTAAAAAGAAAAATATTTTATCATGATTTTCTAAAATAAATAAATTAAATAAATAAATAAATAAATAATAACCTGATTATTTTGTGATTAAGTTCTGAAAATTTTATTAAAATCCGGCAATTATTTGATTTTTTGCAAGAATTTCAATGAGTTTTTACCGAAAAAACGACGTTATAATTTCCTATACTAATCTCCGGTTGACGCAAGAAAAAAAGATTTTTAACCAAAATTTCGAACGTGCTAGAAAGGATTAAAAATGAATAAAATAATCCAAAAATACTTATTTTTTCTTTTTAACTTTTATCACTCTGCATTATTAATATTGCTTCTCTTTCCACGGTATTCTTTTCCAAGGTCTCTTAATTGTAGTAACCTTATTGTTAATTTCACTCAAAGTTTTTTTTTTCTGTTGCCATAGCAGGATATGATAACGCAACTATGAAATTCAAACAAATTTAAGTTCAGGATCAGTCACCTTCAGTGAAAGGATAAACATTTTGTACAGCAAATGAATTCGCATATAGAACAATGAAGGTTTATAACAGCATAAACGTGTTGATAATAAAACTTTGTGATTATCAAATTTAAGCTTTTTTCATGATGGTATGCTCTTTTTTTTCAGCGAATTAGTGAAGGTACCTATTGCTCCTGTAACTTAAATTTCTTATGTAGAAAACTGACGATGATTACGATGATGCTCTCTGCGTCTGTGAGATCAGAGTCCAAAAATAGTTTATATATCAATGTATAAGGCCTCACCACTAAGGCAGAACGTGACACAAAGTTCTTTAACGAGGGTGTGGGGGGATAGACATGTGCATACAAACCTAAGACAAAAAACTACCTAATCCCTGTGACCGCTGGTCACGCTAGCATCTGTATTAAGTCGATCTCACCTCTCTTAGTATAACGAGGAAAGTGCTGTCACAAAGTTGTAATCCCTAAGATCGAACGCCTTCTCCTATCTCAATTAAAGAGAAAGCAGATACTATTCAGGCGAAAAGTTCGAAAAGCGATAAATCAATGATTATTTATTATAATATGATTACAGTTTTGGTAGAAGGCCGAAGAAAAAGTAGGGTGAGGCTGGTCAGAACTGACTATCCTAAACTTAGCTAATCTGATTCGCGTCCCGTTCATTCATTACAATTTACTCTATATCCACAAGAGCTCATCCATCATTATTCGATCCAACATATACCACGATACCGCATATTCGCAGAGATCCTACTAAAATACCCATAAAAATATTGATAATATACATATTGTCTTTTTACACTATTTACATTGTTCGAACTATTGTCCTCATCTTCACTGCCATGTTCACGATGTTTATAACATCAGGACGACCTTCAGAAGTGGTTCTACACTAAGACCCCCAGTAGAGGAGAACATGACTAAGGACTGTATGTACACTATTTCATTTAACTGTGGAAAGAAATATAAAGGAGAAACAGGCCGCCCTCTTAGGGTAAGGCTGCAAGGACATCGCAAGGCCGTAACACGAGGAGAGATAGAAAAATCAGGCATAGCTGACCACATATGGGGGGATAAAGGAGATCACTGCCCCCTATGAGATGAAGTTGAAATAATAGATAGTGAACACCACTGGAAACTACGTAAACTTAGCTCTGGTAAAAATGGTTACTAAGACAATAGGATTATAATTCCCAGAAATTCATATACTGATGTCCTCAAGGACACATGGCCCAGTGGATATAGGCATTGATTAGTTCCAGTGACTTGACCCAAAGAGTTGTGAGTTCAATACCAGGCTACAGTAGTGGTGAACAAATAACTTAGAGAGTTAAGTTAAGCTAATATATAACTATATAAGATAACTACACGGCTACTAGAAGTGACATCGTACATGGAATGATAATGATATACCCCAGTGATCGTACTGAAAGCTTCAGTTCAAAATTTCTAGTACCTGAAGAAGGACGGAGCGTACAATGGCCAAAACGTCGAAAACATAGCAATAAAGATGAGGACAACAGCCCGAAAAATGTAAATCGTGTAAATACTTCATCATCTTTCTTTTTTAAATATATGGTATGAAATGGAGACAAGAGAAAGACAAAATAAATTACAGAATGGAAAAATCAAAGGCTGATAAGGTAAAGATAAAAAGGGAAACAAAAGCAAAACTGAGTTTGTCGGGAAACTTTCATCTGGATCATAACAAAAGGGACTTCCGGACGCAGACCGTGAACAACACTCACATTATCAAGGTAAGCAAGTGAGTCTAGCTTGATTAACCAGAGGAAGAGTTTATCAAGAAACCGCACCGTTGTGTCTAAAGGCGACTAAAAAAGAAAATCAAGGCCGGGCCTCGTTCACACGAACCAGGGTCACGACTTTCACCCACATTTCGCTGAAATCTGCAGATAATAAATGCTTTATGTCAGTTCTAATCTTCATCTTGAGCCGATGTTCCCAAAAATCCAACAAGGTCCTGATGAAAACAACGTTCGTATCGTAAGATTCCTTCCATGTGCGTCGTCCACACCACCATCCTGTGTAAGGTTAACAGCATCAGAAACACCATCCGTTTCACTCCAGACCAGATGTGTGTCTGGTGGAGTGACACATTATCGCACGCGCGTGCGAGATCGATGGACACAAGATGTATGGGATCAATACGAGCCGTCAATTCGTCGACATAGTCCCAAGATGAATGTCATTCTGCATTTCAGAAATTACGTCATTTTTTGTTTATCACCTCAACAATGCTTTTCACGTAATTAAACAAAATTATTTTTCCAAAATCACTTTCGACTCAAAGAAAAACATAGCGAGACATTCGCTTTTTTTGTTGTTTTTACAAAAAGCAGCAATCAGCGAGAAATTCATTTCGACTGCATTATTCGACTCTATAAATTGCATGTTGGCTGGTATGATTAATGCGTGATTTTTAATGAAGCTATCTCGTCAGTACTGTCGGACTGATTTTCGCGGTAGCCAACGCTGTACTGCCATGTTCATTTGAATCTTTGATTTTCAATATTTTTACAATGATGTTGATTAACTAACTTTATGTCGTAAAAAAAAGAACATTCGAAGATTCAGAGAACTGTAAAAGACAGTAATATATTTGCTCTAAATAACTTAGAAGTTAACTGATTCTAACACCATGTCGAGAATTTATAGTTTATCTGAAATGGTAGATTTAGCTCTGGCTACACCCAAAATAGGAGTTGTGAACTGCTTCATGTTACACGCACTGCTTCACGCGTTAATAAAACGTCTAGATATCGGCGACTATTCAGCCACCATTTTTGCTATGGGAGATTACGATTTCCCGTGGACCACAGAATCTGGAGTTCAACCGGAAGAGTCGGATACAAGTAACATAGTAAAAGATGATACTGTTAGACTACCTGTACCAAAAAAGACACCAGAGACGATTTTGGAAAAAAAGACATCAGGTCCTGTCAAAATGAAATCGCAACGTGCAGGGGACGTTCCTAAAGATAAAGAAGAACTGATAAAAAGGCAGTCAACTACCAAAAAAGTTGCACCGAGTCAAGATTCGGAGAGTTTGAAAAAAAGAATGACAGGGCCTGAGAAATTAAAATCTCAACGCGCAGTTTCTCCGGTTGCATCGTCTCGTCAAAATGGCGACGATGTTAAGAATAAGCCAGAACTGTCAAAAAGATCTTCATCTGTCAAAAAGGCTGCACCAAGTCAGGATTCTGAAAGCTTGAAGAAAAAGTCATTGGCTCCTGAGAAATCGAGTACAGAAATTATCGAAAGTGAACTGTCCGCTGAACAAATAGCGGATGATGGGGGCATCTTATCAGGTCAGGATTCTGAATTTTTTAAGGAAGAACCAACCCAAGAAGGAGTTTTTGCATCGAAAAATGTTTCACCTATAAGATCACCAGAACAAAAACGATATTCACAAAGTGTAGGGCTTCAATTTGGTCTCCCATACCTAGAAAGTGGAATTTCAGCTCTCGCCGGTCATATTCAGGATGTCCCAGAACTAATAAAAGAACTTACAAACAGAATCACAGTGAATGAAAGTGAACTTAAACAGGTAAGAATCTCTAAACGTTGAGCCGTTATTATGTGCTTCAAGATTATTATGAATTGATGCACATATTGTGTACTGGTAATGCAACACAGGGACGGTACAAGGGTCATGTACCCCCTCCCCACAATCTATTGTATGCCCCCTCCAATCTATGATACGTGTCAGCCTTTCAAATCTATGTTACACTCCCCACAAAAAGTCTATGATGCGGCACTCCTACTCTACTATATTTCAACTTTCCGAAGGTATTATTCATATAAATTACAAATTTTATTGTAACCTAATAATGTACAATAATGGTTCAGATGCAAAATAAACGAACAATTCAACTAGAAAACGCGAAAATAAATACACTGTATCTAAATATTAGGTTGTTACAAAGATATTGGCCGCTATAAGTGTTTCATTTTCAAAAATCATTTTAACCTAATTCACGGTATGTGCGTTGTGGTGCAGTGGATATCGACTCAGAACGAGGAATCGGGGGAGCCAAGTTCGAATTCCAGCTGAATTCTTTGCATTCACTTACGCGCAAATACCTTTGAGAAAGGTATTAATCCGTCTCTTCCCTCCAGTTATGGGTTAAATAACAAGACAAATTGGGTTCTATAGCCTTGGCTGGCAACCAGTCTTTCACTTTCTAGGTATGGGATGCCAAAAAATCATTTTAACCTAGTATTCACGGTATGAGCGTTGTGGTGCAGTGGATATCGACTCGGGACGAGGAATCGGGAAGCCGAGTTCGAATTCCAGCTGAATTCTTTGCATTCACTTACGCGCAAATACCTTTGAGAAAGGTATTAATCCGTCTCTTCCCTCCAATCATGAGTTAAATAACAGGACAGATTAGGTTTTATAGCCTTGGCTGGCAACCAGTTTACCGCAGAAAGCAATGGCAACCTACTGCGGGATAATCTTCTGCCCAGTCAGTCATGTCTCTTTCGAGACATGATCGCCCAAGCGTGTATCATGTATGGCACTTAACTGACTGACAGATTCACGGTATATATTAGGTTTTATAATAATAAAATTCACTCTAAATATTGTATTTTGAAAAGCCATTTTACCATAGTATTCACGGTATATATCAAGTGAATTGTGGTATACATAATTAATATGTGCTTTTTATTAATTTTTAACTTATTTTCTGACAGAAATATTCTTGAAGCATAGAAGCCCTTAATTATGAATATGACAAAACATGATCTTCGTTTACTTGCGTTTAAACTTGGGCACAGTGCCAACCAAACTTCTTCCAATATCAACAGAGCACGTGGAGATGGGTCCACAAGTGATCAGATAGTCCGAAGGTGGTTCCAGAAATTCCATAATGGTGATGAGAGTCTTGAAGATGGAGAAGGTAGAGAACGGTCATGCAGTCTTGACAACGAACAACTGCAAGCAGTTGTGGAACAAAACCCACATCAGAGTGCAAGAGTCTCAGACTCATGGTGTCAGCAATGCAACAGCCACATGCCATTTGAAGAGTATTGGCAAGGGGAAAAAGTTCAATAAATGAATTCCTCATGACCTCAATGACTGAAGCCTGAAATGTGCTCGATGTTTTTTCTGTGTAATACCAATGACCTCTTTCTTGACCGAATAGTCACTTGTGATGAAAAGTGGATCCTTTATGATAACCGTAAACGAACAGGTCAATGTCTTGATCTCCAAACATTTCCCAAAGCCAAAGTTGCATCAGAAAAAGGTTATGGTGGCTGTCTGGTGATCTGCAATTGGTGTTATTCACTACAGCTTTCTGGAAGTCAATCAGAGCATTAATGCAGAGATTTACTGCAATCAAGTTGCAAAAATGAGCTTCATTGGTGAATCGACGTGGTCCATTTCTTCATTGGTGAATCGAGGTGGTCCATTTCTTCATTGGTGAATCGAGGTGGTCCATTTCTTCTTCACGATAATGCGTGGTGACATATTGCAAGAAGAATGTTGAAAAATTCAAAAACTTGGGATACGAATGTTTGCCACATCCTCCATATTCTCCTGATTCACTGATTATCATTTTTTAAGCATTTAAGCACATTTTTAAATGGTAAAACTTTTAGGTTCAAACCAGAGGCGGAATCAGCTTTCAAAGATTTCGTTGCATCAGAGCCAATAATATTTTTTATCAATAAGGAATAAATAATCCCGTCGATCGATGGCAGAGGTACATAAATGCTAAACGCTCGTATTTGGCTAAATTCAATATTTCTACAGTTAAGTTTTCAAGAATAAAATTATGTTTTTGAAATCCTTCATTATTTTCGTAACAATCTAATACGAATTTTATCGTAACCTAGTTATGTGCAATAATTGACCATATGCAAAACAGGTGAACAATTCAACTGGAAACATTGAAAATAAATACAATGTATCTAAATACAATTTAGCAACACTTGAGAGTTTTCTTGTTAAAATGTTGAATAATTTTAACACATTCAGCATTATGAATAAAAAAAAATATGGAATTTTATTAGTGTTTTTGCAAAACATAATATGAACAAAAGAAATTGACGAATTTAAAAAGAACAACCTACTGCGGGATAATCTTCTGCCCAGTCAGTCATGTCTCTTTCGAGACATGATCGTCCAAGCGTGTTTCACGTATGGCACTTAACTGAATGATACTCTACTCGGCTTTTGGAAAATATCCTTGGCCATTATGACAAATATTTTTCATCCTCTAATAGTCAGTTGTCCTTAGTTTCATTTGTAATTTATATAAATGTAGATAAAAAACAAGCAAATATTGATAAGATAGCGAGGGTCACAATGCATTTCCCGGTGCTCCCAATCGGGTTTCAGTTCAGTTCAGTGCCATACGGGGTACACGCTTGAGCGAATGTCTCGAAGGAGACCTGACTGACTGGATAGAAGATTTTCCCGCAGTAGATTGACATTACTTTCCGCGGTAGACTAATTTGTTCTGCAATTCAATCTATGACTGAAGGAGAAGCATCAGATTAAAACATTTCCAAAGGGTAAGTGAATGCAACTGGAATTCGAACTCAGGTCTCCGATTTGCTCGTTATGAGCCGATATCCACTGCACCACAACGCACATCAGGCTTACCTCGCAACAATTCCCTTTTCTTTAAATGTCCCTCCAGAACGTAGGCAATCATGATCTCCACAATTGCTTTTTAAATGTCCTTCCAGAACAAAGGCTATCATGACTTTTCACAATTTCCGTTTCTGTCAATGTCCCTCCAGGATCGCAAGAGATCATGGCCCTCCACAGCTTCTTTTCTTTTAAATGTCCCGACAGAACGTAGGTGCTCATAGCTCTCCACAATTTTCTTTTCTTTAAATATAGCCCCGAAACGTAGGTGATCATGAACCTCCAGGATTTTATTTTCTTTAAATGCCGCTCCAGAACGCAATCGATTGTGACCCTCCACAATTTCTTTTTCTTTAAATGTCCCTCCAGAACGTAGGCAATCATGACTCGCCACTTCATTATCTACGAACTACCATGCATTTTGGGAAATATATTGAAGGTGTTGCTCGTTTTAATTTAGTTAGACTGGTTGTCGTCAAAGGCTAGAGAGCCAAGTTTACCCTGCTATTAATCCACAGCTAGCAAGAAGCGAAGACAGATTTTTCCAAGGGCACTTACGCGAAAGGGAACGCATGAGACCTGCTCGAAATTCGTACCGGGTTCGCTATGCACACATCCGCTGCAGTTCACACACAACTCAAACATAACAAGGTTTTTTTTTAATTATTTTTCATGAAATATTGCACAGTTAGAAAATTTTATATTGATGAACCAACTCTACAGCAGATTTTCTCGACATTTTTTAGCCTTGTGCCATTCTTGAAATAGTTTATATATCTCAGGGAAGCCCTGCATAAAAATCATGATATACTATTATTAATATTTATCGCTTTTATATTTTGATCGTAGTTCATGTTAAACATATTATATGGGCACTGTGTATGAGTCTTGTACTCGAGTGAGTCACTCAATGATGCATGAGTCCTGCATTACTCGTGGGAGTCGCTCAATGATACACAAACTCACTACTATGCAAGTGAGACACTCAATGATACATGAATCTTCCATTACTCGAGTGAGATACTCAATGATACACGAACCATTCGCTATATGAATTCTTCGCTACTCGAGTGAATCACTCAATGATACATAAATCCACCACCACTCGAGTGAGACACTAAGTGATACATGAATTCTTCGCTACTTGAGTGAATCACTCAATGATACACGAATCCTCCACCACTCGAGTGAGACACTAAGTGATATATGAATTCTTCGCTACTCGAGTGAATCACTCAATGATACATAAATCCACTACCACTCGAGTGAGACACTCAGTGATACATGAATTCTTCGCTACTCGGGTGAATCACTCAATGATACACGAATCCACCACCACTCGAGTCAGACACTCAGATACATGCATCTGCCACGTACACATCTTGTCCACCAACCAGTGAAGGCAGTTTCACACTGACACCATATCTTCGTTTCTTTTATGTGCCGTGTCACTTCGTGACGTAGGCGATCATGTTCCTCCACATCTTCTTATCTCCTTAACAATTTTTCTCTCGCTATCTCCCCCAAAACCTTCTCTGACATCCTTTTGCTCAAACCAATCAAGTATTCTTCACGTTGCTTTCCCCTGTCTCTCTTTCCCTGTATTTTTCCCGTGAGTATTAGATTCTCGAAGCCGTTCTTCCTTATTACGTGTCCTAGAAACTTCAGCTATCTCTTCCTGGTGTTAAGTATAAGTTTCCTTTTCGTTTCTATTCTCTCCAAAACCTTATATTCGTATCATCAGCGTTTTTCTGTAAAACTACATTTCTGTTGCTTCAAGTCTTTCCTTCATCTTTGATGAAATTTTCCAGCATTCTTTGCCGTATTCAAAGACAGACATCACATAACAATCCAGTACTCTTTTCTTTGTTTCTAATGAAATTTTTCTGTCTCTCAATAATCTGCTTGGGTTTTGGAATGCATTCTTGGCCATGACAATTCGCCTTCAGATCCCAGTGCCCCACTTTGCGTCCTCTGTCAGAACACTTCCCATTTATTTAAATTTCTGTACCTGCTTGATTTGGTAAATTTTTCTTTTGTTCCCCGAATGCCTTTACCCCGTCAAAACTTTCTAGAACATCCTTAATTCCGTGCAAATTTACATGCTGAACTCAAATCGATAATTGTTTATTGAAGAAACCTACCTTTCTTTCATGGTATCGACCATAAATACATCGGACTATATGTCACCCCTTACTACCGTTGTCATCTTTCATTTACCGCTGAATGAACTGAAGCGTAGGTTTCCTTTTTCCGGTCGATTTTCTCCAATTGAGCACTTACACCGCGAATTGTTCGGTTTCGGAACTCATTTTGCGCGTAGGGATCGAAAAAAGGACGAAAAGACGTAAAACTACGCGTGAATTCAGTCAGCAGTTAATAACTGTTTTGAACCGTGGTTAGGGGGTGAGATAAACAGCGACAAGAAGTTCCATATATTTCTGCTCGATAAAATGAAAAAAAGGTATGTATCTTCAATAAACAACGAGTTGAGTTCAGCATATACATTTGCACGGAATAGGGATGTTTTTGAAAGTTTTGAAGGGGGTAAAGGCCTTCGGGGAACAAAACCAAAATTTACCCTTGATTTTAATACATCGAGAAATACATTCCCTATGATTATTATATATTTAAATAATATAACAGGTTGATGTCTTTAAACAAGGATTTCCCAACAATATACCGTATGCGTAATAATTACGAATATAAAATAACTAAAAACTGTATTAAACTCTATATCCTGGGTTAAAAGCAATCAGAGTGTAACCGTACTGATGAGCTGTGATACAGCGAAACAGATTTGTCTGCGGATGACTATATCGCAGGATCACAGCTCATCAGTACGGTTAGACTCCGATTGATTTTAAACCCAGGATTGAAACCCGACCGAATTGGCGACAGTCGGCGATCCTACCTCTGGGCTATGGGCGTTCGGTAGAAGAAAGCAGACTTTTTAGCGCGTATATTATCATTATACACGCCCAGTAGCCAGATGCTCTAATTCATTATTGAATGAGCGATGCGTACATGCCAGAATAGCTACTGTTTTTCAAAGTCTCCCATTCCTCCAGAGTGCTCAATCAGTATATATATATATATATATATATATATACTTACTTTCCTTACGGCTATAACCTCTAGGAATTTAAATGCAAAGTTAATTCCCATCTCTTATCCACTTAACTCCATCCCTTTCCACATCACCCCGTGTATCTTGTTCTTTCTCTCTACCTTCGCAACTGTCTTTACTTCTGTGTTTCATTGACCTTTCTCTTTCACCCTCTGTGGCTGGTTCGTCTTTCTCTTCACTCTCCTCTTGCCTAATAATTCAATTCTCTTATGTAACCCCAGCACATCAGTAGCGTTAACGCCTTGCTTTGGGGTGTATATATATATATATATATATATATATATATATATATATATATATATATATATATATAATCATGGACTTCTTGACAAAATTCAATGGAGAATCTGTAACGTAATCGATCCTGACGTAGCGTAGCAGCTCGATTCCTGTCACTTTCTCCCCGAAGAGAAGTGTCTTCCCTCTGTCTCTTTTACAAATATTTTCACGACTTCTGCCCTGACGAGCTTATCTCCCTGGTGCCTCCTCTCCACTTTACTTGTGCTACTAGACTGACCCTTTTACAGTCAAAATAGGCCAATGTTAGCTGCCCACTTCTACTCTACCAGCTTCTTTTCTTGCACTTTCCACCTGTAGAACTCTCTTCCATATACTTGCTTCTTTGATAGCTACAATCTCAAAGAGATTAAGTGCAATGTCAGTTTCCATCTTTTATCTCCTTGACTCCCATCTTTCTCTTATCCTTTCCCTGACACCCACTGTACCTTGTCCTTCTTCTTTTTCGCTCATTCTCATGTAACTCTCCTCACACCAGTATTCTCATCCTTTTCTTATCCATTCTATGACACCCACTGTACTTTGTCCTTCTTCTTTTTCGCTCTATTCTCATGTAACTCTCCTCACACCAGTATTCTCATCCTTTTCTTATCCATTCTATGACACCCACTGTACCTTGTCCTTCTTCTTTTTCGCTCTATTCTCATGTAACTCTCCTCACACCAGTATTCTCATCCTTTTCTTATCCATTCTATGACACCTCCTTAAACTTGTTCCTCTTCCTTTTTGCCCTCCTTTCATGTAGCCCCCTATGCACCAGTGACAGTACTGCTTTACTTGGGGTGAAATGGTTAAGTTCCATTTGAGATTTTTGGTGAATCTGAGTTTAAATGGACGTTCACGTAAAGGAACCTCAATCAGATTCCAAATGTTCATTATGGCTGGAAGAATCTTGGTGTCTGCTTGGGGATGAAATATTACTAGATTTTGTTTTTGAAACATTGAATGTTACAAGTTCGTTTTTTTTTTCTGTTGTAGGAAGTAAAACTAAAAAAAGATTTTTATTCTTTTCTTTTTTCTCTTTTTATTCAAGAACTTTCTTAAGATGAATAAAAAATGATGGATTGTTTCCTATTGTGGCTTGTCTGGGCCTCTGACATAAATGAAAAGTAAAATGACCTGCGCATTGAAAAGAAAAAAGAACTTACCTTTATTTTTAACTTTAATGTCATTGTTGGTCTCTGTTGAATTGTCCATTTATTTATTTTTTTTTTTTGCTACTTTTTATTGTTGTTGTCTTTCTTTTTCGTTTGAAATTCGTTTTTTCTTTTTTAGTTCTACTTTCCTTGATCTTTTCATTTTCTTCAAAGCCAAGTTTGTTTCTATTTATCTTTACTCATTTTACTAATTGACTTTTCCATTCTTTTCTACTCTACATTATTGTTTCTTTTCTTTCTTTAGTATTTTGTTAATTTCACTTTTCATACCTTTTTTTATTCTGTATTATTTCTTCATTTGACCTTTTCTTTCTTTCTTTACTTTTTCTTTCTTTTTTTACTTTTCTTTTTCTCTTGCCTTACTTTTTCTTCCTCTCGTTACTTTTTCTTTCTTTTTTTTACTTTTTCTTTGTTTCCTTACTATTTCTTTCTTTCTTTACTTTTTCTTTCTTTACTTTTTCTTTCTTTACTTTTTCTTTCTTTCTTTTTCACTTTTTCTTTTTTCTTTACTTTCTTTAATTTATTTTTTACTTTTTCTTTCTTTACCTTTTCTTTCTTTCTTTAATTACTTTTTCTTTTTTCTTTACTTTATTTACTTATATATTTTTTTACTTTTTCTTTCTTTACCTTTTCTTTCTTTCTTTTCTTTTTCTTTCTTTCTTTCATTCTTTATTTATTTATTTGTTTTTCTTTCTTTCTTTAATAATTTTATTTTCCATTTATTCCTACCTTCTTTCCTATTTTGTTAATTTCCTTTTTTTACCTTTTTCTTTTTTTTCTTACTTTCTTTCTTTCTTCTGTTCATTTCTGTTCCTTTTCTTTTCTACTCCACATTCCGTCTTTTTTAATCCCTTTCCACTAATCATGCGGTTTTTGGATAGAATGGCAAAAATTTGGCCTTTGGCGTCATTCACCAAACTTTCTCATTCTAATAAACAAATTTTGGATATTAAATTTTATAGTGAACAACTTCTTCTTTTCCCTTCCCGATATCATGAGATTGGCATTATATCTAAAAACAAAACAAATATATATGTCAAAGAAGAGATCAAGTGTCAGGCTCTGAGTAAATAACATTATTCGATGTGTGCTCATAACTGCTTACATATTAACTAAAGATCAGAGAATGTTGGTTGGCAGTGATGTATATTACACTGGCTCCCTGGATAAACACATATATATAAAAATATAAACATATATTTATACTTTGTCGGTGATGGTTGTGTGAAGTAGGAGGGTAGCCAGAGAGAATCACATACACGCAGGAGCTGTAGACAATCATTAACCAGCGCAAGTCTCTCTCCCTCTCTCTCTCTCTCTCTCTCTCTCTCTCTCTCTCTCTCTCTCTCTCTCTCTCTGTGTTCTGATTTTCTCTCTTCTTCTGTTTTCAGCCAGAAACGTCAGACTTATATGATCCAAAATTCATATGCATTTTTTTGCTTTTACGGGTTGTCACTTAATTAACGTCATCTATGGCCAGATAAATCTGTCAATCATTTTCGCCGGCTATCGCTCATCAAGCCTTTGTTGTTGCCTGTGTTTTTTGTCTTTGATGTCAATCAGATCTTTGTCGACTATCACCCATAAAACCTTTCTTGTCGCCTGTGTTTTTTTGCCTTTGATGTTGCACCTCTTCGCCACCATCCACGGCCGGAATATATTTTTGTCAATCATATTTTTGCCGATTAGGGTAATATATTACAGGCAGATTGTTAATATAAAAGCAGGAAGAGGACATAACCAAAGGAGAGAGCCTTGGGACATGTTTGCATTGATCTTTTTGACTTCAGAAATGTTTTCTAATGTCAGAAGAAGATATTTGATATATTGTCATATTTTGTCTAATATATTGCAGTCCAGGTAAGAGTGGGGGCGACTAATAAAAAGAGAGATAACTAACAGAGTGTAATAACGAAAGTCGAAAGCACATGGCTCGAGTGATAGTTTCCTTGCCATTGGAATATTATCCTGTATCTAAACACCAAGGCCAGGCATAGCCGGGAACAGAGGGTTAGTAGCAATGGAAGAATTTTAATTGGTTTCACAAAGTGCACAATATCTCGACAAAATCGAAAGGAGGATCTGCAATGTAATCAGTCCTGACTTGGCACCTCGACTTCAGTCACTTTCTCATCGACGTGACCTGACTTCCCTTTGTTTTTTCTACAAATATTTCCATGGCAATTGCTCTGATGAACTTTCTTCCCTAATGTCCGAACCAAGTGAATTTAAGCGTGCTACTAGATTGGTATCTGGGTCTAAGCCTTTTACCGTTGAAATGCTCAAGGATTTTTTTCTACTCAAGGATTTTTTTCTCACACTCTCCACCTGTGGAACTCTCTTCCGCTTACTTGCTTCCTTGATAGATTCTTCTTCTTCTTCTTCTTCTTCTTCTTCTTCTTCTTCTTCTTCTTCTTCTTCTTCTTCTTCTTCTTCTTCTATGTGCTGCTTCTTTACAGGATGTAGGCGGTCATGGCCTTACATATCTCACTATCCCTTGTCGTTCTTAGCACCCTTTATGTTGCTACCCCTCCCAAACCCTGCCCTGTCATTTATTTATTGTCCTTTCTCATCACTAAAGTTTTCCCATACAACGTCAAATGCCTTGCCCGGGGTGAAATGATAAAAAAAATAGTCTGGCGAGGTTTCTAAGAGAAAAGATTCTATACGGAAGTTGATAAATTTAAAAGAAAATCATGAATGACTCAACCCAATAGAAATAGAAAGGCATGTTTGTAAATGATTAGTAGCCAGGAGAGTTCTTGAATTGATTCCAATCAAATTTCGCAATCCTGTGTAAAATGTAATTTTGACCAAAATGAAAAAGTATTGACCTCGTACTGAAAGAAAAAGACGAAGCAAAATTTTGCGATCTGATGTTAAAATAATTTTTTAATCAATGAAAGGAAACGATTTGCAAAACTGAGAGAGAAGTTAACAAGCCGATGCGAAAATGGTCGTTTACTATAAAAACAGAAAGGAAGTCGAATCAGTCAGATGGAAGCGCGAACAAACACCGCCAAGATATGACAAAAGAAACTTCCATCTACTGACCCGGACATAAGGTCCCGACACACATTCGTTCTCATTCTCCTTCTCCGGTTGCGATTTTCTTTAACCTTTTCTTCTTTCTAACTATTCTCGCTGTCAACAAAGAAGAAAAAGGCGACAACAACAACAAGATACTTCAGCTAACTACTAAATATTAACTTCGATAAGTACCATTTTTCTTTATTGCTTTACCTTCTTTTTCACCTCTTTGTCGGCCATAAAAAGGAAAGGAACACAGTCTTCATTTCTATCCTGTTAATTCTGCATAAACGCATACTGTTACTTACAGCTAGAACTCTGGAGTCACTTAACCTCTCACTACATTTTCTCATTGAACATTCAACTCCTACAAATTGATGTTATTCTGCTCTGTTAATAAAATTCTATTTTAATATACAAACGAAATATTATTATTCTTTCAACTTTCAAACTTCTGATAATACTGATAATCTTTAAGTTGTAGGGGGGGGGGGCAATTTAATAAACATTCAACCTTCTCCCTACTCCCACAACATGGTTCTTGTAAACCTTTCGTTTCACCCAATTTTGCGAACACGCTTCCACAATGAAAATCCTTTTTTATTGTTTACATTGAATTCATTTCTTTTATTTTGATTAGCAAACAAAAATTAAAAACATGGAAAATGTTAATATTTTAATACAGAGAGGCGATACGTACTAATCCAGACTCGAACGACCGGTGTGGGGCGGGGGACAAGCTTGATGGTCAGTGATTTGTATCACTCGCTATCTATCAACATTTGCATTCTTACAAACTACATTGATGTACGTTACAAAAACTAACTACAACTGACTATCAATATGAAAGTATGAACGATTTCAGTGAATATTGACGTCATTCTGAGGTCTTTTTAAATTTATTTTTTGTATCAATTCGTGAATTGGTTTTCTTCATGTTAAGTCCCGAAAAACACAACATAAAATTCTATATTTTTTGTCCATAATATTGGATGTGTTAAAATTATTGAACTTTTTAACAAGGAAAATCTCAAGTTGATGTTAAAATTTCCGCAAAACATTGTTTCTTCAAAATGAAATGATCAATTATGACAGGTTTCTAATTTGTATCTGCTGTATATATTGACGTATCATGCGGAATTTGAAGATCTAATTTTGAAGCTAATTTTAAGAAGGTCGCATCATACATGAGATATACACAAGTATATTCTGTAGCGACATTGTATTCATTTTCAGTTTTTCTAGTTGAATTGTTCATTGTTCATCTTTATTGCAAACGATCCATTATTTTACATAATTAGGTGACAATAAAAATTGTACTTTATATGAATACTACACTATGAAAATTGAAATGTAGCAAAGTGGACGGGTAGGTATAAGAGATGCGAGGGCATATCATAGATTCGGGGGGGGGGTTCTTGATTGTACATAATTAGGTGACAATAAAAATTGTACTTTATATGAATACTACCCTATGAAAATTGAAATGTAGCAAAGTAGACGGGTAGGTATAAGAGATGCGAGGGCATATCATAGATTCAGTGGGGGTTCTTGATTGTACATAATTAGGTGACAATAAAAATTGTACTTTATATGAATACTACCCTATGAAAATTGAAATGTAGCAAAGTGGACGGGTAGGTATGAGAGATGCGAGGGCATATCATAGATTCGGGGGGGTTCTTGATTGTACATAATTAGGTGACAATAAAAATTGTACTTTATATGAATACTACCCTATGAAAATTGAAATGTAGCAAAGTGGACGGGTAGGTATGAGAGATGCGAGGGCATATCATAGATTCGGGGGGGTTCTTGATTGTACATAATTAGGTGACAATAAACATTTGAGAGCATTGTATATATATATATATATATATATATATATATATATACAACAGTCATTATTATAATAGAGAGGATGTAATATCGCTCATTCAGTGAAATGAATTAGAGCGCTCTATTGGCACGTATAATGATATGCGCTAAAAAGCCTACTTCCACCGAACGCCCATAGCCCAGGGGTAGAGTCGCCGACTGACGTCATTTCGGTCGGGTTTCAATCCTAGGTAAAAAAGCAATCGGAGTCTAACCGTACTGATGAGCTGTGATACGGCGAAACAGATCTGTCTGCGGATGACAATATATATATATATATATATATATATATATATATATATATATATATTGTCATAAATATATTTATATATATTATATATATATAAACTTATTTATAAATGGAACATTGTGTGTGTGTGTGTGTGTGTGTGTGTGTGTGTGTCCGTTACCTATAGTCTCTTAAACGGCTGAACCGATTTTCTTGAAAATTTACACAATTGTACTATAAGCGTCTGCGAGGTTTTGTGTCGAGGTACCCCCGATAAATATCGAAAATCGCTCATCGAAAAAATCGGATTATAGAAGGAGTGGTCCGATTTTAATCAAATTTGATACACTCATAGACAAAGACATAAGAAATGATATTCAGAAGTTTCAAGGTTGCAGTTCTTACAATAGTGCAGAAAATTTGATATCGATACCAGGAAATCAAAATTTGACTTACATTCATTCATTTTTCTTTCAGTCTACGGTTTTGCTTTAACTGGAAACAACTATTGCTTTTTAGTCTTTCGTGCCAACGTCCAAAGAGTCTGAGGACCATGGATTAGTTTTAAAGCTTTCATTACACCTGAGCAACGCTGGGCTATACTGCTAGTATATATATATCACTACTGGAAAACATAATAATTTAAACGAAATGGAATAATAAGGCACTGTTCAAGATCAAAAAACCTGACAAGAGTTATCTGGTAAGAAAATTTAATAACTGGTAGTAAAAAGAATGAACTGAGCCGACGCTGACTCACTATTGTCTCTCACTTCATAAGCGCCAGAGGTGGCATATATATATATATTCAAAAATTATAACATGAATATGTTATAATATCACTACAAAAGTAGCTTTTTGTTTCGTCACTTTTTGTGTCTTATCAAGTGATGAGGTTTATTTCAAGTTGAAGGATTTTAAAAGGTTAAAAACAAGCAAAACCCTTTTAATCAGGGAGGCATTGTTGTATAGACAGTGTGGACCAATCAGAATAAAGTAACTTCTAATTTGGAGAATATGTGAGCAGACTCAAAAATAATTTTTAGGGGCATTAATATTAATATTTGATTAAATTGAGATCAGCATTATTAATTGACTATTAGATTCACTTTATTTTTATTGGGAATTTAAAAAAAAAATTCTAAGCTTAACAATTTATTAGATTTAGAAAGTTACTCATATATTAAATGAGGAAGAGAAAGAACGCACACATAAATAAACCTACAAACATCCAAACATGGACAAATAGACGAGTATACTCACATACACTGACCAACATACACATATACAGATTAATATACGCACGCATATATGCATACACAAATTTCAAAATTTTGTTTTTATCGACTTGTCAATTTGTCTTTTAAATTTCAAAGCTGTATTTGGAAACAGACTGAACCGCCACAATATTGGATCCAGTAAGAGCGAATTCGTAATATGACTAGCCTTGAATGAATGTGGTCATGGCAGACACAATCATATTTTAGTGCATGAACACATAAACATAGTGAGATATATACTCACGCAAATACACAAGCTAAAAACAGAAAAGTACACGACTAAAAACTCCACAGATCATCATATACAAAAATATAAATATAACCACATACATGAAAATACTTAAACCTTCTGGCGTTAAACTCGGTCGATACACTATACGTATGTATGTACAAAACATTACACATATACATATATATGCCAAGCCCCATATTGTTCACATGCAGTTATGCTTGTGTCAGCCCTAGTGGTCTGCGCACGTCAACGGGTGTACAAGTATGTATCCATGTCTGTGTTTGCATAAAAAACGTCACGACGACAAATTTTATTCCGAATTTTCCTCTCACTTCCACAAAATTACATCAATATACACATCTCTACATATATCCAATATTTTTTTAAGTTAATCAGTTTGTCTGCCGATCGCAAAAGCGTGAAACCCAGGATCACAAACCCACAACCATCTAACTAACTAACTATATATATATATATATATATATATATATATATATATATATATATATATCTGGGGTAGGAAATGGCTGGTAAATTTCAATGCCTCTAAAACAAAGCTGTTATCAACTAACCACCATAGACAATCGCATCTACCTCCCATTAGCATGGGACAGGCTAGCCTCCCAGAGAGTAAAATACTACGCCTCCTTGGCCTTACACTTTCGGCGGACCTCAAATGGAATGACTATATTGAATCCATTGCCAAATCTGCTGCTATGAAAGTCGGCTCCCTGTGCAGGGCCCGGAAGTTTTTCCCACCTGAATCTATTCTGCACATATACAAATCTACCATCCGCCCGTGTATTGAATATTGCTGCCATATCTGGTCGGGTGCCCCTGCTGCTCTCCTTGGGCTTCTTGACAAAATACAAAGGAGGATCTGTAACGTGGTTGATACTGACTTGGCAGACCGGCTGCAGCCGCTCTCTCACCGGCGTGATGTGGCTTCCCTGTGCCTCTTCTACAAGTACTTTCATGGCTTCTGCTCCGATGAGCTTAGATCACTGGTGCCGCCTAAGCACGAATTTACACGAGATACTAGATTAGCAACTAGGTCCCACCCTTTTACAAATAAGATGTAACCGTAAATTCTACTCCAACAGCTTCTTTTCTCGCGCTTCCCGCCTGTGGAACTCCCTTCCACAAGTCTGTTTTCCCGACAGTTACAATCTCCAGGTGTTTAAATGTGGGGTCAATAGACACCTCCTATCACACTAACTCCCAACTATTCTCAGAACACTCTCATCTACCCAACCCTCATTCTCGGTATCCTTACCCGCCTATCACCCACCCTCTGACATTTCCTATATTTAATCATCCTTTCTCCACTCTACGTAGCCCCCTGCGCAGTAGTGGCAGTGACATGCCTTGCTCGGGGTGAAACGCTTATAAAATATATATATATATATATATATATAGACACGCATACATGTACATCTGAATACATACACATACAAATATGGTTATATACGCATATACACACATACACATACATACATACATATATATATATATATATATATATATATACGTATATATAAAAGCATACATACATATGATATACACACACATACAAGAAAAGGCATGCACATACCAATATATCTACTAGTACAAAAGAACAGATGTACACTTATATACATGAATACACTAATACCTAGACATTAATTTGCCTTTATTTGATGAGTGCCTTCATCCGACTCGGACGCTCCAACGAATTCCCCTCAGGTACACAATCCGGCACGTTTCCCCATAGCACCAACACCTAATAACCATGATTCTCAAGGCCCAAGTCCCACACTGTTTCCGAACTATTTACAAGTCCCAGGCTTCGCGAAAACCGATGTCGGATAGAACACCCAATAACCATGCAACCTGCCGACCAATGCCGAGTCGACCGTCCGACAGATATCAGTATGATAACACATGGCGAACAACACACCCAGAAAGAATCAACTAGAACGCCCAACCCGAACAAAAGCATCCATCAAAAAGGCAGTTAAAGAGATTTTCTTTAATTTCTCAATATTACAACCCAGATTTTAATGTAAATGCTGGACTATGTTTACAATGAACAGTGAGCTCATTCCTCTGGTTTAACAGTTTAACCTTGTTCCTAAATTCGATAATTTCTAATTTTTCGTTACGACAGAGGTAGCAAGGTGCACGGAGGGAGTTACAAGTTCGGATTTTGTAAGGATTTTCCATTTAACAGTGGATGTTTTGTCTTTTTCCTTTAAAGATCAATATTATTTGGATAATGAAGTGCTGTATTACTATTGTTGAACGATAATGTGTGTTGATACCAGCGAGTTTTGAACGGGTTCTTAGTAGAACCGATATAAACCTTCATAGTATTAGGATTTTCAGTGGTAGAGACGGTACAAAGATAAACCATGGAGCTAAGTAGACAATTATTATGCAAATGGCAATCTTTAGGATTTCTACAATTACATCCGCTAGTATTAGTTCCTTCGTCCTTGGTGCGATCTATTTGGGTATTGTAATTTAACGTGTTTTTTTGTATCATAATACTTGTTGAGGACTTTGTTGTTATGTTTTTAATTATTTTTTTTTCTAAATTATCCGTGTAACTATAGCTTAACTTGAATGTATTATTATTGAATATTTTGCTAAGAGGATTAGTTTTGGGAAAGTGTTTGCTGATTAGGTTTAAGAATTTTTGTCCCAGTTTAGTTTTAACCATCATATTGTAGGGAGGGGTAACCAGATGATTTTTCTAGATCTTTTTTCTTTCTGTTATCATTGTTAATAGGGTTTCTGAATTTGATATCAGTAACCTTATAACCCCTGTTTATAAATGCAGAATTATAAAGTTTGCTATGCTGATCAAAAATTACTTTACTAGATGAGTTGTTGCTAAGTCTAGATTCAGTAGAAGATGGTATATGTTTAATGACTGATGGGGGATAGTTAAAATTGGGATTTATGTACATTGGGTTAGAGTTAGCCTTCATGTAAGGTTGGAAAGAATTATTGTTAAGGCCTAGAGTAACATCTAAAATGTCTACCTGCTTAATGTTGGTGGTTATTGCTACCCTAAGGCCTAAAATCTTTAATTCCCTATGTATTATCTTCCTAATACGACCAACCCTAATTCTAGTAGAATCTCTAACAATCAGTAAACCATTATCTCTATATAGACCTATGCTATCAGTATGCACATCCACGTAAGCGGTTAAGCTGCAAAGAATAAATGATCCCACAAGATCAGAGGCTCCAGCCGAATCTAAGGAACCCATTGCAATGTCAAAATATCCACAAAAATCTTTGTTATAATAAGGAGGATAATTAAGCTAGTGCATCACAGATATACTAATGTTTATATTGGACATTGGAGAATAAAGAAAATGAAGCCATTCCTTCTATGTTTCTGGTACTGATTTCACTTCTCATTATTATTAATATTATTTTAAATAATCCTTTCATCCTAAGCAAGGTAAGACCGCCACTGGTGCACAGAGGGTTATAGTCAGAAAAAAGAAAAAAAAAGTATTGGGGGTACTGAAGAAAGGATAAGAAAAAGATGGGAAGACAGAAAATGACAATTGATGTTGCAGTTAAACTTTTAAAGATTGTAGCTACCAAGGAAGAAAGTATACGGCAGTGAGTTCCAAAGGCAGGAAGTGCGAGAAAAGAAACTACTAGAGTAGAAGTTATGGTTACATTTAACTATCTTAACAATAAAACGGTGGGACCTAGTTGCCAATCTAGTATCTCGAGTAAATTCGTGAGGTCGAGGCACCAGGGAAAGAAGTTCGTCAGAGCAGAAGTCGTGGAATTACTTTTAGAAAAGACAGAGAGAAGCCACATCTCGTCGGTGAGAAAGTGACTGAAGTCAAGCTGCTAAATCGGGATCGATTACATTCCAGATCCTTATTTGGATTTAGTTGAGGACTCCGAAATGAATAGCAGGAGTACCGCTCAGATATGTCAACAGTATTCAATGCACGGACGAATGGTAGATTTATAAATGTACAAGATGGATTCTGACGAGAGAAACTTCTTGGCCCGACACAGTGACCCAACATTCCTAGTGCTAGATGTAATACATTTCTCATTAAATTCAGGACCTAACTAGTAAAACAACAACTTTTATGCAAAATTCGACTTTATTTATTAACATAGTCTCCTTCTAGGGTGATACACTGATTCCAAAGCTTCTCTAACAATTCAATGCCTATTTTTAGAACGATTTGTCTTTGGCCTCAAAATATGCCACAGTTTCCGAAATCACTTCTTCACTGGAGCCAAATTTATTTCCCCGAGAGCATTCTTTTGAGGTCTGCAAACAGCCAGTAGTTGCTGGAGCCAGATCTGGAGAACAGGGTGGATGCGGAAGCAATTCAAAATGCAATTCATGTAGTTTTTACCATCGTTGCGATCGACTTGTGACACGGTGCGTTGTCTTGGTGAAAGATAACTTTTTCTTCTTCAAGTGTGGCCGTTTTTGGCGCTTTGTTCCTTCAAACGCACCAATAATACTATATAATATTCGCTAGTGATGGTCCTTCTTTTCTCGAGGTAATCGATGAACAAAGTATCTTGCACATCCCAAAATATGAAGGCCAAAACCTTGCCTTCTGATGTTTGCGCTTTTAGTCGCTGTAGCCGGTTTTCTCCTGCTGCTGCCGGCTCAGCTGACTACTGATTTGACTCGGGAGTGAAATTGTGAATCTATGTTGCATCTATTGTCACATATTTATGCAAAAACTCCTTGTTGTGTTGAAACAGTTGCAAACAACGCTTTAAATCTTCGGCGCGTTGTTGTTTTTAATCGATTGTGAGCAAACGCGGTACCCACTGTGAACACAGCTTTCTCATTGACAAATATTCATGCAAAATGGTCAATACACTGCCTTCTGATATGTTCAACTTCTTTGCTATCTCACGCAGCTTCAATTTACGATCGGTCAAAACGAGTTTGTGAATTTTTTTTTTTGTTTTTTTTTTTTGTTTTCCGGGACAACTGCCAATTTGGGGCGACCTGAGCGTTTAGCATTTGTGTCTGTACGACCGCGTTTAAAAGTCAACATACCACTTTTTAACCGGTGTTTCCGACGGAGCAGAGTCCGAATAACACTTATCAAGCCATTGCTTTACTTAAACAGTATTTTTTCGCATCAGAAATCAATGCTTTATCAACACACGAAATTAAGATTTTTTCCATTGTTTTGAAAATTTGCAACAGTAGCTTCACATAAATAATTGCAATTTCTAAACTAATAATCCAATTGAGCCCAAATTTTGCCACATGCTATTTGAAGGTTAGTACTTTGTAAAAATCATATGGGTTTTTTTTTATTAGTGGCGCCATCTATGTGTCTGGTTCGAGACTTATTAAGTGATGCGTTAGCAACTGATTTGCTGTAGTCGCTCCACTTTAGGTCGGTTGGGACATCTTCTCTATTAATAATGTCATACGGTAGAAACACTTGCATATCAATGAACCTGTGTAATGAGAAACATTTATTTAATTAAATAATGGCGAAATTACAATATATTAACTAAATATATGTTTGAGTTTTTTATCATTAACTTTATTTTTTTTTATCTTTTGAACAGTTAAAAGAGAATGTAGAAGACGCACAAGGTGAAAAGGTAAGTTACAGTAAAAATTAATTCGTGCTTTTTCCGAATTCCTGTTGAGGAAATATTTACTGTATTTTCCGGCTAACAAGACGCAATTTCCCCCCCAAAATACCCTGAAAAACACGTGTGCGTCTTCCAAGATAAATGTGTCAGTTACCACCATGTTTACCACCAGTGGTGATTGTGGAACTCTGAAAATGTTGTGGGGGTACTTAGGGGCCCAGATTTTTTTCTGAGGAGACGGGGGGACTCAAGCAGCGTCTTCATTTTCATACTAAACCACTATCGTATACACAATTTCTTAAAGAGCAGAGCCAATTTACGCTACTATAAGCTCAAAAACGTAAGCTTTATCGAATGGTTTGACTCGGGGTAACTGGGTAATTCATTTACTAAGCCGACTGCAAATACCACGTTGACGAAGTTGACGAAATTACTTTTTTTTTCTAAGAGAAATGTAAAAAAAAACAAAACAAAAAAAACAAAAAAAAAAATTAAGTTCATTATTTTTTCTCTTCCCAACTGATCTCCGTATTAAAAAGAAAAATTGGTGAAGATCAAATCTTATCATAATCAGAGATTGATCAGTTTCATCATTTTTTGAAGCTTATAAAAGTCGGAGTCCAGCCCAAAATTTGGAGGTGGGGGCTTAACACCCTCTTCTCCTTCCAGAGAATCGCCACTGGTTACCATCATGACATGGATGGTAGTGAGAATTATTTATTGTACATGACTTGACGTGATGTAGTGGTTAGCTTGCTTGTCTTGTTCGATCAATTACGACTGAGTAATTTCGATCCTCACTGGGTACCCCAGACTTTCAGCCTTGTGCCACATCGAAGCTACGCTTAGAAAATTACCATGACTGACAGTAGTGATGACTCTGCAGATGATAGTCTAGAATTTTTACATGAATCAAGCAGTGACGAGTTTTGGCCCATTGGGGATTTCAGGATGAATAAAAGTTAAAAGTTCTTTTATTGTTTTGTAGCGGACGAAGCGTCCGTTACTAATTTAAGTTTACGAGTCGACTCGACGTAACATGGGTTCATGAAATAAAACAGGCAATAAGAAAGACGAGTAGGCGAAAGTAAAAAACAATATATTAAAAAACAATATATTAATAAAGGTTACATAGGGTTGAGAGCATGCATAAGTAAGTGAAAAGGAAAGGGTTATTCCCCTTTGTCTGTTCGTAGAAACAAAATAAGATGTATGAAGTTTTTTCTCTAGCTGAAAGAAAGGTTTGTAACAATTGTTAAGATTATCGTCAAGAGTTCAAAGTTCAAATCCTTGATGAAATTATTCAGACAGAAAACAAGGTTCTGTGTCTGTGTATGCGTTTAGGCAAGAAAGTCAGACAGAAGACAAAGTTCTGTGTTTGTGTGTGCGTTGAGTAGAGAGGGAGACTTACATGTGAATGCGATGTAGTAGTCTTAGGCAGTCTGTGGATTTCTACTGACGAAGGTTGGAAGAACCGTGAATTTATGTATAGAAAGTTATTTTATGTAAAGTCCAGTTTGAATGAAAGTTAATGTGCATAGTGTTAATGTCGGTGAGAAAAAAAATAAAAAATATTTGCGCCACTAATTGCTACCCGCAATTAGTGCGCGTGTGTTTGTGTGAGTTAGGAACACATGTCTGCTCTTGCCCCGGGACAAAATCCTAACTAGCGTACCACGTGACGTTCCCCGCTTTTATTGGCATCGTTTACGCGGGAACTAAGTTATCACGTGAACGCTGAGTGACCATGTGTGTGTGGGGGGGTGTCAATGTATCAAGCCCCACAGTTTTATATTTTTACATGAATGTTTTTTTTTAATGAAAATAACCCCCCCTTGCCCAATGAATGATCTATAGTATCATGACTAACCACCAACTAGTATGTCATTGCCATAGAAACAAAATCGAACGAGTGATTAATGTAAACAATATGTGGCGACATTATGTGATGGACGCATGTGGAATGAGAATTACGTTTTTTTGTTTTTGTTTTTTCAGAGAAATTTCTTTCCAATATTAAGGTGCGTCTTTCAAGCCGCAGCGTCTGTAAGCAAGAAAATACAGAAATTGATTCTTAATTTTTAGAATACATTTATAAGACAGTACCTGGTAAAAAAAAGTATTTTTCTTCACAACAAATATTTATTTTTAAACATAATCTCCTTTCTTGGTGCACTTAATTTAGTAGTTAATTTAGAGCTCTCTTAAACCCGTTGTGTTTCCTTTAAAAGCAATTCATGATACAAAACAATGAGGTAGCAATATTATCAATTTTATTATTAATTAAACATTTCAATTTGTCTTTAAAGACGGCAAAAAAGATTTATTGTTTCACGGGGTTTCATAGTTAGCACATTGCATGAAAATTTGGAGTAATAGCTTAAAATAGGTGTAGTCTTTTTCAAAATAATAAGCTTATTATTTATGATACATACTTATGTTTTCCGTGCATTTATTTCAAAATATGTAACGGCAGCAAATCAGCGTGCATCTATGAATTTACCATCATGTGAAACATGTAGCCTCTTCACCTTTCAAGTAGTTGTTTGTAAAAAGTTCTAATGTAGTGTAGTGAATTGTATAAATATATGTTGTGTTATGTATAATTAAATTTATTTAATAATGTTGTTAATAATGTATTATGAATGTTTATTATTTTTCACCCACATAATAATTTGGATATAAGATGCAAGTGTTTGTTTATATTGATATAAGAATGTGTATCGCAAACCAATACTGAATATTCTATTAAAAATACCCTAAAAACAGAATAAGCCCTATTTAATTTTAATTACATTTGACATTGCATGCAGTGGTGGTTCAAGCTACAATTTGCTCCCGGTTGGGGGTATTATGTACAATTTAAGCTGTATCTCTGGAAAAGACATACATATATATAAGATAAAAAGTTAGTATTATATAGGCGCATCAATAAGTCCTAATGATGGAAAAAGCATTTATTTCACTCAAAAATACTTTCAAACATAATCTTCTTCCTTGTCAATGCACTTAATTTACTGTTAGAGATGTATATAGGCGGATTGATATAAGAATATATCAAACTAAAATTTATATATATATATATATATATAAATGAAATTTATATATAAATGAAATTTATAGATTCTCAAATGATAATAAAAAAACTTTACTCAATGGTAATGAAAGTAATTATCAATTTATCTTTATTTTGACTCAGGCAGACCAGTTTAGACTTGCTTTTTTAATCATTTCACCCCAAGCAATGCATTCCACTGCCATTATTGCGCAAAGGGTTACATAGGGAAAAGTGATGATGAAGAGTGGTTAGATATGAGAAATGTCAGAAGGAGAGTGATAGACGGGTAAGGATACCGAGGATGAGGGTTGGGTAGGTGGGAAGTGTGTTTGAGAGAATGGATGCGAGTTAGTGTGTTAGGAGGTGTCTATTGACCTTACATTTAAACTCCTGGAGATTGTAGCGGTCGGGGAAGCAAGCATGTGGAAGCATCTAAAAATAAAAGCTGGTCATCTTGACTTCAGTCAGTTAACTAAAGAACTAACTGATGTCGCTCAGCAGCTGTCGCGTAACCCTTGTGAAGTCAATAACAATCAAAGAGATTGGCATTCCTACACCTCCAAAGAATCCGTTGTTGGTTAACCATACATCCTCTTGCGCTGAACAATGAATGTTTTCCACAATTTTGCCAAAACCGGTAATTTTAATACATCGTGTGCAGAGGCAAAAAAAAAAAAAAAAAAAAAAAAAAAAGGCAGAGGGTGAGTGCCTGCCAAGCTCATTCCATCATTTATAACAGAAAATGCACTAAGTACGGTGTTGTGGTACAGTAGATATCGGCTCGGAACGAGAAACCGAGGAGCCGAGTTCGAATTCCAGTTGAATCCATTGTATTCACTTACGCGCAAATACCCTTGGGAAAGATATCAATCCGTCTCTTCCTTCTAGTTATGGGTTAAATAGCAGGACAGATTGGGTTCTATAGCCTTGGTCGGCAACCAGTCTACCGCAGAAAGCAATGGCAACCTACTGCGGGATAATCTCCTGCCCAGTCAGTCATGTCTCTTTCGAGACATGATCGCACGTATGGCACTTTAACTGACTGATGGTGTTGATGGAATAACCCAGATGTGCTGGCTGCCTAACTTCAAACGCATATAAAGTTAGTGACAGTGAACAAGAAGGAAGATAGATGACGAGGTGGAAGAGTGTATTTGCGGTTATTTGAACTTACAGCTCTGTGAATTCGTGGCAGTTTGATACACATGCATTTTCTTTTACACTGAAAAATCAATACTGTGGGAATTTTACCCGGTTGCACGCGTGTGTGTGTTTGGCAGCAAGAGTGGAAGGAACAAAACCCAAGGCTCGAAATAACTGTTCAACAGTTTTTATTTCTGGTTGAGAACGAGGAATCTGAGTAGGACAAGCTTCGTCTTCTGCAGCTAGAATTGCACATAGTCCTCCTTTTGAGTACATTTTTCAAAGGAAGATTTCTCCTCCGGTTTCCATGGGAGGACCAAGAAATTTGAGTGTGAAACTGCAAACAGTCTTTGTCTTCTGCAGCAAGGGCTGTTCGTAGTTTTTCCCGTAGATAGGTTTCTTAAAGTGAGATTTTTCTGTCGGTTCCCACTGGAAGAACGAGAAATCAGAGTTTGATTCTGCTAGGGGAGGCCTCATTTTCTGCAACATGGTTTGTAAATAGTTTTTCCTTTGATAGGTATCGCGAAGAGAGATTTTTCCACCGATTCCGATGGGAGGAACGAGGAATCGAAGTGAATCTACTTTGCCTACTGGTAATTGTGTCGAGCAACTTTTTACTATTACAGTCCACTGTAAGTCCAGATGCCAAAAGGGGTTTCGTACTATTAGCTACAATAAATGTCCATGTGAAATTCCTCCTAAGGTTTTTCATTGTCACGTTTTTGTACAGTCTGTCCAGAGCACTATTTTTACATTGTTTGAAGAAACCAGCGCAATATTTGTAGGATATAGGACTGTGTTTGTCAGGTATTCCTTTGGAATAATTGATACGGCAGTCCCAGTATCCACAATGAGCGTAATTTTCTGGATTCCTAAATGTGCAGTTACTTTTAAAAATGGTAGGAATTTTGACTATGGTAGACTTTTTCTTCTTTTGGTTGAACCTGCTGAACGGGGTTGGGGTTTTGCTGATTAAAATCCGCTTGTGATACTAGAACGGGTCTTAAGTTACTCGGCATTGCTTGGGTGAATTTGTGTCGTTTGATTTTGTTGTTCACTCCAGTTTTGTAGCTAATGCTATTTAGTTCATTTAAATAAACAGATGGTTTACCTGTGAGTGTGCGAGAAGACATTAATTCATCAAACAACTCTGGCTTTGATTTTTCATGCAGAGGTATAACTGCTTCTTTAAGTTTTTCATAGTCTCCTGACTATAAAACGACGTGAATTTATCCATCGCACACCGGGGCGTTTTTTTTTTTTTTTTTTTTTTTTTTTTTCATTCACCTTTTTGTTGAGTTCAGTTATTTTGATCTACACTCAGTTATGACCCCATTTTTCACTTGTAATGTTTTCAGGAGAATATCCAAGGAAAAGTAAAGCATATAATGAAAACATTGGTAAGTATCACATTCTTTAATTCAAACTATACTATTTTTTGAATTTTTCTTCCATTATTCTTTAATTCTAAATATACTTTTAATTCTAATGTCACAATTCTACGATTATAACTTTTAATATTTTTTTATTATAATTCTACAGTTCTTTAATTCTAACTATAATATGTTTTTAATTCTAATTCTACAGTTCTTTAATTATAACTATTCTATTTTTAATACTAATTCCAGAATTCTTTAATTCTACCTACACTATTATTTAATTCTAATTCCACAATTCATAATTTCTAACTATACTATTATTTTATCCTAATTCAATATCTAACAATATATTTTTTATTCTAATTCAATAATTCTTTAATTCTAGCTATACAATTTTTTATTCTAAGTTGACAATTTTTTAATTCTAGTTATACTATTTTTTATTCTCACTTCACAATTCTTTAATACTAATTATAGTATTTTTTTATTCTAATTCCACAATTCTTTAATTCTATGTATACTTTTTCATAATCTTTTTCCACAATTCTTTAACTCTACACTATTTTCTATTCAAATTCAACCATTCTTTAATTCTAACTATACTATTTTTCTACTTCTAATTCCACAATTCTTTAATTCTGTCTACTATTTTTTCAATTGTAATTCTGCACTTTAATTCTAACTATACCATTTTTTATTCTAATTCCACAAATCCTTTATTCTGGTGATACAATATTTTATTCTAATTCTACAATTCTAACTATACAATTTTTTATTCTAATGCCACAATTCTTTACTATTTTTTATTTTAATACCATATTCTTTAATTCTAACTATAATATTTTTATGTTACTATTCAACAATTCTGACTCTGCTATTTTTTATTCTAATTCCACAAATCTCCTGCAATTCTTCTGGTTGGTCTCTACAATATTTTTTATTCTAATTCAACAATTCAACAAATCTAACTATATTATTTTTTATTCTAACTCTACAATTCTTTTATTCTGGCTATAATATATTTTATTCTAATTCTACAATTATCAATATAACATTTTTTAATTTTAATCCTACAGTTGTATAATTCCAACAACAGTATTTTTTAAAGTTCTAATTCCAAAATTCTTAAATAATTGTACTATGATGGGCCATATTTTATTTATGTTCTATGATGTTACATGATTTTCAAGTGTGAGTTAATATATATTTTCTGCCAAATGATTCAGGTAGTAATTTTTGAATTTGTCTCTTTGGGCTAATTTTATTACTTAATAATAGAAAACTGATTCCTCACTTTATGACCAATGGAATCTTATATTCATCCTAATTATGTTATCCAAAATGATTGTAGATTTTATAAAATTCTTGATATTATTAAAAAGCTTTCACATGTGAGTCTTTAAATAGATTTTGCCAATTATTATATTTTGGAAGGGGGATTAGTTTATTACTTAATAATTACAGAAAACTGATCCCCCACTTTATGACCAAGAGAATCTTATATTCATCCTAATTATGTTATCTAAAATGATTGTAGATTTTGTAAAATTTGTGATATTATTAAAAAGCTTTCACACGTGAGTCTTTAAATAGATTTTGCCAATTATTATATTTTGGATGGGGGATTAGTTTATTACTTAATAATTACAGAAAACTGATCCCCCACTTTATGACCAAGAGAATCTTATATTCATCCTAATTATGTTATCTAAAATGATTGTAGATTTTGTAAAATTTGTGATATTATTAAAAAGCTTTCACACGTGAGTCTTTAAATAGATTTTGCCAATTATTATATTTTGGATGGGGATTAGTTTATTACTTAATAATTACAGAAAACTGATCCCCCACTTTATGACCAAGAGAATCTTATATTCATCCTAATTATGTTATCTAAAATGATTGTAGATTTTGTAAAATTTGTGATATTATTAAAAAGCTTTCACACGTGAGTCTTTAAATAGATTTTGCCAATTATTATATTTTGGATGGGGGATTAGTTTATTACTTCATAATTGCTGAAAACTGATCCCCCACTTTATGGCCAACAGAATCTTATATTCGTTCTAATTATGTTATCTAAAATGATTGTAGATTTTCTAAAGTTTGTGGTATTATTAAAAAGCTTTCACATGTGAGTCTTTAAATAGATTTTGCTAATTATTATGTTTTGGATTAGTTTAATACTTAATAATAACAGAAAACTGATCCACCACTTATATTTACACATGCTCCATTCTTAATATTGAGCATTTTGTTCTATAAATATAGCATCAGCTAAAATTATATTTTATAATATTAGATATTAGCAAAATTAAGAACAAAATGGAAAATTCTTTTTTGTATGACACATTTCTTCATTTAGGACTTCATTAGGTGATGCTTCCATTAATGAAATTAAATTTGTTGTTTTTTTTTTCAACTGATTTTTGTATAAAGTCTTGCTAATTTTATTTATTTTCTTTCTGTTTTTGTTTGTTTTTGTTATTAAGCGTTACCCATTGTGATAATAGAAGTGGCAAAATAAATTCCTCATACTTGCCTTGATAAAGTTCATCAGATGAAACAAATCAGTAAAAAAAGCCTTCCTTTGGATTTTTCTCAAATTGTCTTTTTACAGATTGTATTTTACTATTTATCAATTGTTGTCTAAATGCCGAACAAATCAAAATAATACTGATTTTAACAGACATATTTACAAAATTTACAGAAAACTATTATGAAATACTAAAGAGTAGATTTATTTAATAAAATTGGCTTCAACCATCTTTGTTTAGGTTGGTGAATGCTGCCATAATCCTTGCGTTCAGTTCAGTTTTGGTGTTATAAGAAGGTGTATTGATCTCTCGCTCAACTGCACCCCACATATAATACTCAAGGGGAAGGAAGTTAGGCGGCACAATGTAAGGGATGATGTGGTCACAGATATTGACTGACAGCCATGACTTGGGTCTCCTGCTTGTGTGGCATGGTGCAGAGTCCTGTTACCAGGTATAGGGTCTTCAAGTAACCAATGACACCAGCATTTAAAATAACACACGAAAAGCATCTACGTAGGTTAGTGCAATCAAATTTACAATAATTATAAACAAGATGAATTTACTATACAAGAAATTATTAGACACCATATTTCTGATGTAATTCCTCAGAAACACGTAAATTTTGTTAAAAAGTATAGAAAATGGAAGACTGCAAACTTTGTTTCTAATCAAAATAACCCTCTCCACATCTAAACTAACGATAACTAGTGCAAATTTCAATGCCCTGTACAAGACAGTGTTTCTTGTCATAAATCAGTTGCCTATATTAGTTATGTTACCATTTCTTTGAGTCTTACATGCCACCTATGCAACAACAGTGCAATAATAAATCATTTATTAACTCATAATTTACAAGAACACTTAAGAAAAATGTTTATTGAAAACACAAAAATACTCTTAAAATCACAATATCAAAGGCATCTTACTATAAGAGAGGCACTAAATATAAATTTTTTCCTACCATCAAGCTTACATTATTTAACAGTGGAAATGAAGTTTTGAAAGTTTTTGTAAAAAATAGACGGATGCTCACATGATGTCTAGTGGCGTGCATCATGTGATAGCTTTTAAAAATGCACCTTTTCAAAAAGACAAAATAAATTACATCAGTCAAAACATGAAGATAAAATAACAACAAAAAAATAACATCCTTGCAAATGGCCAGTGAAGGGCTGAAAGCACTCAGAAAGTGAAAAATTATGAAACATTTTTACATTTCTATCTTAGCAACAAAAAAAAACAAGAAACCTGTAAGAATACTGGAAAAACCAAATCAAAAATTAATAAAATCTTCCTTGTCAGTCATTTTTAATGAAACATGTTTAAAAGAAAGATTGCTGCCCAAATACATACATATATATATATATATATATATATATATATATATATATAAGAAATCCCCATGATGTTGAATTTCACTTCTTTTTTTTTTTTTTTGAGAACTTTGATTACTGACATATTTCTGATGTTTTGTGTGGTGTCATCACAACAAAAAAACAAGCACATCATAGCACAAGGTTTCTTAACACAATACTGTTTTGTCTATATTACTGAGATGAGGTATTTACTTTGTGTCTTCAAGGACACATGACCCAGTGGATAAAAGCATTAGTTGGATCCAGTGACTCGAATAGGTGTGAGTTCAATACCTGGTGACAGTAGTAGCAAACAAAAACTTAAAAAGTTGAGTTAAATGGAGATAACTAAGATATCAGGAAGTAGCATGACACATGGAATAAGAAAGATTGCTGATCAGATATATATATATATATATAAGAAAAATTAAGGCAGACACGTTATTTCATGGTGAATCGGAAGTATAGTTCAGGTGAACCATCATCAGCTTCCGTCTTTATTTTACAAAGGATTTTACACGTGTAAAATCCTTTGTAAAATAAAGACGGAAGCTGATGATGGTTCGCCTGAAATAGGCCTATACTTCCGATTCACCATGAAATAACGTGTTTGCCTTAATTTTTCTTATATTTGCTCTATATGTATTTATATGCATATATGTTTAGAGCTCTCTTAGAGAGTTATCCTACCACTGTATGTACAGGATACTCCTTTGGATTCTTCTATACCCACACTGCATGCTGATATATATATCGCTCATTCAGTGAAATGAATTAGAGCGCTCTAGCTATTGGGCGCGTATAATGATATGCGCTAAAAAGTCTGCCTACTTCCACCGAACGCCCATAGCCCAGGGGTAGAGTCGCCGACTGACGCCATTTCGGTCGGGTTTCAATCCTGGGTAAAAAAGCAATCGGAGTCTAACCGTACTGATGAGCTGTGATACGGCGAAACAGATCTGTCTGCGGATGACAATATATATATATATATATATATATATATATATATATATATATATATATAGTGTACTCTCTTGTCACAGACAACAAATGACGGCTCAGTAAATAAAGAGGTTCTCATTTTCTCTGGACAAGCATGTGTCTCAGGTGGTCTGCAAACTTTTAAACAGATGAAGCATGTGTCTGAGGATCAATTACTGCATGTACAAGTGAACTGCAAGGCTTGCTTTAACTGCATGTGACAAAGCCAGAGTGGAAGGTAAGACCATCATGCCAACTTTCTCTGATATGTTGCAGGCAATATATTGACCCCTAAACAAATATTGAATGACAAAAGATGTTACAGTGCAAGTGGCAAAATATTTCTGCATTCTCGGTTGGAGGGTGAGCAGAGAGAGAACAGTTTTGTGGTTGCTGAAAAGAGTTGTTCTGAAAAAGACACTTTATTGCATATCGATTTTGCTAACTGGTGAGCTGCCTGTCAGCTGCTGAAACATACTACACTTCGATCCTAATCAAGCTGGAATACTTACCCAACTCCCCCACTGGAGTGAGTTGTGACACAAGGTCAGTTTTTAAAGAGGGGAACACGAGTAAGGATGCTCGGCTCAATGGTCCAAGATTACCCAGCCACTGCTTTTATTTACCTTACTCACCCACTAAAGATAGTTGTGATACAGGATCGGTTTTTAACATGGGAACCTGAGTGCATACACTCAAGCCACTGGTCAAAGATTACCCAGCCACTGCTTTTATTTACCTTACTCTCCCACTAAAGTGAGTTGTGATACAGGATCGGTTTTTAACATGGGAACCTGGGTGCATACACTCAAGCCACTGGTCCAAGATTACCCAGCCACTACTTTTATTTACCTTACTCACCCACTAAAATGAGTTGTGATACAGGATCGGTTTTTAACATGGGAACCCGAGTGCATACACTCAAGCCACTGGTCAAAGATTACCCAGCCACCACTGACGTGGTTACTGGATGAGGCTTCTTTATAGTCTGAATCAATTTTTACAACGATCGCTGGTTAAACTTTTTCTTCCAATTGTTTAAAAAAAAAATGATATCATGACAACAGGATATAACAAATATTTGCAGGCAGTTGTTCCTGATATATTGTTACATGTTATAAGTCGTAACAAAAGAAAAAAATGATTGACCAAAACACAGAGCTAAATCACAGATAAATATTTAATTTACATTTGAAAAAATACATCATTTAGATGCGGTTAGGATACATCATCAGTGATGTTACCCTGGTTCATTGACGGTTCCGGTCCTTTACAAACACCATACCTTCTCCCCAGGTTGACCCAGCCAAAGTTGATCAGGCCCCGGCCTGTGTCCTAATCTCTGCTTGCTACGTTATTGGAATGCAAGATGTTTTTGGTTGCACAGGAGAAGAGGAAAAATTTCTAGAATAAGGTCGTCCATAAATAAATGAATGTCCAGTGATAATAATGTATAAATGGTTCAAGTAAATATCCGGAAAAAAAGAAATAAATTGATTTTCGTGATATTAATGTAAAGATGAATGTTTAAAATAGCTAAATGACCAGATAGAGAAAAAAAACTCATTAAATATACTAAAATAAATACATAAACTAACACGATGTGGAAGATACCATTCCATAGGGATGAAGGAATATGCCTATTAACGAAATCGAAAATCGTACCGATGTACCACCCCAACGGTCCGCCATAACAATTTCTCCGGCGGCCGTTCTCCACGCTGTGATGTTGCCGGAAATTTGTAGGAAATATCGACGAACAGCTGGGGGTACAAGATTGACTATAAGGAACGAACTTCCACAACTTGGATGAGTTGAAAAGGATGCTTTATTCGTTTAGAGTTAGCCTTGTCGGTTGGGGCAGGCGAATGTGACACACAGCTCTAACTCTAATTAATGGAGATCAACAAATCCAAACTGAACGAAACAAGACGAACGGAGAATCTTACTTCAAGCTCGCGCCCGGCGGGACTCTCAACTCTCTAACTTAACTGTCTTAACTGACTCACTTGTTAACTGACTCTATTTATTTAATATGAATCCGGAAATCCGGAAATGCTTTAGACCACCGGTGACAAACACCGGCGACTGTAAGTCTGAAATTTCAGTTATCTTTTTTTTTTTTATCTTAATAAGGCTTCCGCCGGAAAAGGCTTAATGTGTGGTCAAGATACAGTAAAGGACAGCCTTTGACTGGGTCATCGAAAACCTACCTGCTGAACTTCATCACTGAGTCAAATATTTACCGGAGGACAATTTTCCTCATAAAAGAAAAAGCGTTTATTTATTTATTTTTTTCCTCTTCTTTTTCACTTTTGTTAAATATGTTTTTAAACTATTTTCTATTCTAATCTATTTTCTATTTTAATCTATTATAATAAAATACATATATGTCTAGTTATCGTGTCACACCGAATACGGTAGATATGTAAATAACTAGAAGAAAAAAACGAATTATAATAGTATAATATTTCAAATTTAAAACAAAAAAACTAAGCGGATTGAAAAGATGAATGAATAGATAAAAACTGGAATAAAATACAAAAGTAAAGAGAATGATATTTTTATTTTTTTTATAAGCGTTTCACCCCGAGCAAGGCATGTCACTGCCACTACTGCGCAGGGGGCTACATAGAGTGGAGAAAGGATGGTTAAATATAGGAAATGTCAGAGGGTGGGTGATAGGCGGGTAGGGATACCGAGAATGGTTAAATATAGGAAATGTCAGAGGGTGGGTGATAGGCGGGTAAGGATACCGAGAATGAGGGTTGGGTAGATGAGAGAGTTCTGAGAATAATTGAGAGTTAGGAGGTGTCTATTGACCCTACATTTAAATACCTGAAGATTGTAGCTGTCGGGAAAGCAGACTTGTGGAAGGAAATTCCACAGGCGGGAAGCGCGAGAAAAGAAGCTGTTGGAGTAGAAATTGCGGTTACATTTCATCAGTTTCACTGTAAAAGGGTGGGACCTGGTTGCTAATCTAGTATCTCGTGTAAATTCGTGCTTAGGCGGCACCAGTGATCTAAGTTCATCGGAGCAGAAGCCATGAAAGTACTTGTAGGAGAGGCACAGGGAAGCCACATCACGCCGGTGAGATAGTGGTTGCAGCCGGTCTGCCAAGTCAGTATCAACCACGTTACAGATCCTCCTTTGTATTTTGTCAAGAAGCCCAAGGAGAGCAGCAGGGGCACCCGACCAGATATGGCAGCAATATTCAATACACGGGCGGATGGTAGATTTGTATATGTGCAGGATAGATTCAGGTGGGAAAAACTTCCTGGCCCTGCACAGAGAGCCGACTTTCATAGCGGCAGATTTGGCAATGGATTCGATATAGTCATTCCATTTGAGGTCCGCCGAAAGTGTAAGGCCAAGGAGGCGTAGTGTTTTACTCTCTGGGAGGCAAGCCTGTCCCATGCTAATGGGAGGTAGATGCGATTGTCTATGGTGGTTAGTTGATAACAGCTTCGTTTTAGAAGCATTGAAATTTACTAGCCATTTCCTACCCCAGGCCACTACGGATTGGAGGTTCTTTTCAAGCTCGGCAGCGAGGTTCGCTTTGTCGCCCACACCTGGTTTTTGATCGAGGCGAGAGCAGATTGTTGTGTCATCGGCATACATGCCTAGTTTTAGGAGGCATGCCCATTCAATGTGCGGTTAGAGAGGAATGACTGGATGAGGTCAAACAAATGTCCAGTTATCCCGTAGCTCCGCAGTTTGCACATGAGGCCAGCGTGCCAGACCATGACCTTCTATAAAGAAGGTCATGGCCAGACCCTGTCGAACGCTTTGGAGATATCCAAGGCAACGGTTCGGGCTTCGCCATTCTTGTCAGGTGCCCGGTATATGTACTCGGTAATGGTCGTTAGCATATCAGCAGTAGACCTGGTGAAGCGAAACCCGTACTGTTTGTCAGAGAGAAGCCCGTGGGCCGTGAGATGCTGAATCACCTCGGCGTTGATAATGGCTTCGAAAACTTTGCGAAAGATCGGAAGGAGACTAATAGGACGGTAATTGGCGGGATCTGGGGGTTCGCCAGAATTCTTAAATATAGGAACTACACAGGCGCCAACAGGCCGGCAAACAGGAAGCAGATAGGCAGAGGTTATAGAGTTTAGAGAGGACAGAGGAGAGTTTTGGGGCACATTTCTTCAGTACTATGATTGGGATTCCGTCACCGCCGCTCGCTCGCTTTGTGTGGGTCAAGTTGTGCAATTATTTTGGAGACCAGCGAGGGTGTAATGTGGACGTTATTTAGTTGAGCCTTAGTTCTGGGTGGGAAGTCGGGTGTAGGTATTCCTAACGAGTCCAGTGTCGAATTGGTGGAGAATCTACGGGCAAAGCATTCAGCCTTGTACACTAGGGAGGTGAGAACTTCAAATGCATTGATTAGTGGGGGTATTGAAGTCTTAAATATTTGGGATTAAAAAAAAAATGATTGATATGAATAGATAAATGAATAGATGAAACAAACTTCGTCGCATTTGGTGACATTAATCTAGGTTGTTTCATTTCCTCGCCATAGTTTTTGGTCTATCGGACACTACCGTTATTTTGTCCCGTCCAGGTATTATTATCTTGGCATATCCAGATCCACTTGGATGACCACAGAGCTGCATCTAGGATTGTTACAAAAGACACAAAATAAAAATATTTACAAATATGCAATTTTTGCATTCAAATAGAAAACAGAGTTTACTACTGGCAGACGAAATGTTACGAAAGGAGACGTAGGGAGTGGGTGAAGTAATTTTTGCATGTTCAGCTAGCGAGTATACCAAGTACTGTTTTTGGAAATCCTCAAATATGAATATAAAGAATAATTTTTTGTTTGGCCAATGAAAGAGTCAAAAATTCTATTTACCCAATTAGTTCTATGAGGTTCTCTTTCAGGTTTTTGTTGGTTGGCAACTTTTAATAGAGGTTCTTTCGGCTGGATATACAAATCCTGAATCGGGTAGGAGTTGATAATGTCAGCAAATCCTTTTAACAACTGACTACTCTCTTCCCAAAACTTATCTTTATAAAGGCTAACATCTAATTTGCCTATTTCTCAAAATCTCTGGAATTCTTTTTTCTCGAACATTCTAGGATCTTCCAAACGTTCTATTTCTAATTTCCCTATTTAACAACTACTTTATGAATTAAAACTTTTTTGTAATAACAAGTAGGACTCAATAGAATCCCTTACTATAGATTTTAACCTTTTTTAGACATTATTAATATTATTTTTTTTGTTTATAATTGCATCCTCGTAACAATATATATAGTGAATGAGAATGTGGATCTATATTCTCTGTGATTAATTAATTAATATTTAATATTTAATTGTGTTTCTTGATTACTTTTTCAGTGTTAAGTTTTCATTGGCACAACCTTTTTCCATTCCAGGACTCCTTAGAAAAATCAGTCTCTCAAGAACCAGAAGATCCCCAGAGAGTAAGTAAAAATTGTTTATCTTTGAACATTTGTTATCTAAATAGTTTGTATCATGAGATACAGTGAATCAGAAAACTTAAAAAAAAAAACAGAGGTAAGGCCGTCGTCTATTCTCGAAGAAAACAAGGGCAGTAATTAATGCCATGTGGAGATTTTTTTCAATTGTTTCACCCCAAGTAAAGTGATAAAAGCTACTAAGATGGCAGTGGTTACTGAATATAAAAGAAACACAGAGGACAATAAGAGAACAGGATTCATGGCAACAGAAGATGGCGATTAGCATTGCATTTACATTTCTGAAGATCAAAGTTAACTGGGAAGCAAGAATCCGGAAAAGAATTCCACCAGCAAGAAATGCAAGAGAAGAAAGTGTTGTGGAAGTGGGAATGGGTAACCTGGAAGACAGAACCTTGTTGATGTTACTATTGTGGGTGTTATTTCCTTGTCAGTCTCAGCAAATGTAAATCCAAGCATCAAACAGAAGAGGTGTTAAAATTAATGTGATTGTTTACCTGGTGGCCCAACGACAACGGTATCTCAGACGAAGGTCAGAATCTTATCTGGGGAAAAGCAAACAAGAGTCAGTTCCCGCATATGCGGCATCTATGGGAAATTTTTTCCTGGGTATATGCGCTCGGAATGTCCCATGATAAAATTGGCCTTTTTTGGGAGGTTTATTGTGTGTACTAGAGAAGGAGGGCAGGTCTACCCAATGGATATTGCTTCTGTCGAAGCCTAGACTTTTTGTAAGCTATATGGTTTAGTGATAAGCCTCATCAACAAACTTTGTTGCAATTCTAAATGACCATCTGCTTTCAGTCTGTGACTTTACTAAGTGATTTTACTAAAGTAGAAGTTATAAAACTAATGTCGAGTTTCGTTGAACCTAATAAGGTTACAAAGGAAACTGAAAATGTGATTTTGTTAACAAAATTACAAGGTTACAAAACATATATAAAAAGACTGATAACTTCTATCTGTTGCTAAGGCAACAGGAAAAGAGAGAGAGAGAGAGAGAGAAAGAGATAGGTGAAATTAGATGTAAAATGAACACTTGGTGGTGGCTGTCCATTGGTGGCGACTCTCTCTCTCAACGTGTTGGTGTTGACATCAAACACTGGTCTGTGTCAGGTCTGTTTGAATTTAGATTTAAATTGTTTTAGTTTGCTTGAAATTAAGGTTTTTTTGACTCTGATCGGTCATAATGTATTTATTTTGTTTTGGTTAAAATATAAGTATGCGTGAAGCTGATGCGCAGAAAACCCATTTACACTGTTTGCTTTGGTTTGTCGAGTGGTCAAAATCCTGCTTTGTGTAAAAAATGTAAGAGGTATAATGGAACCGTAAACATAGAACCTGCGGTTAAATCTAGCTATTCTAAATAGATGAGACCTTGTCACTAAGGTGGTATTATGTCAAAATTCATAAAGTTGAAGTTTGAAAGAGAAAGCGATGTTTATTTTCAAATATACAAAAATGTGGCACATGACCAAAATGGAGAATAGAGGAAGGCAGGTCTTCAATCTGGCTTATCTTAAACTGGCTTATCTTAAACTGGCTTATCTTAAACTGGCTTATCTTAAACTTAGCTAGCAATGATTATTACAGTAGTTGTTACACCAAAGCAACGCATTCTCACTTATTTGGCTGACCACTCATATCCAAGGATGCCTGTCTACCAGGGCAGCTAACCCAAGAACATTTGTGTTTGTTCAACATCCACAGAGCCCACTTGCATCTTGTTGATGAGGCTTATCTTTATTGCCATATTCACAATGTTTGTATGCTCCCACATTCTTCAGATGAATGGAATTTGGAACCAAACCCTTTTTTCCGATCACTGGGTTATATATTTTTTTGTTTCATGAGCTATGACACTTCTGGATGCCTTAGTTATCTCTCTCCAGTTCAACTCTGATGGAGCCAGGGATTGAACTCACAATTCTTTGGGTCAAGTCACTGGAGCTAACCAACCCTTTTAATCACTGGTCCATGTGTTCTTTATATTCTTGATGTTATCGGTGTGGAGAAAGCAATCCCAGCATGGGGCATCTTCGGAAAGTGCCTGAAAACCATATCTACCAAAGCTTTGTGAGTGAAACTGGGTAGATGGGGTCCTTTAGGAGTCGTTGGTGGTAGTGCTAGCTCGAAGTCACAAGTCATCGTGACCGAGGGTTTAAGCGTCCTTGTTCATGCTAGATAATGCGCACTCCCCCAGAAATTATAACTATGGTCTGCGCAGCATAATTGCAGTATAAGAAGAATGTGGGAGCATACAAACATTGTGAATATGGCAATAAAGATGAGAAAAACAGTCCAAACAATTTAAATAATGTAAATAAAATGACTAACTCATCTCAGAAGTACAGACAAATATTTGGCTATTTTGTCAATAGAAAATGATCTCATAAAGAAAATAGGTGTAGAAAAGGGTATGAAAAGATTTGCAAATCTAAAGAAGAAATAATGTTTTAGGTAGAACTAGCAGTATAGCCCTGTGTTGCTTAGGTGTAATGAAAGCTTTAAAACTAATCCATGGTCCTGGAGCTCAGACTCAGCCTAAGGAATATATGTGTGAAGTTTGGTGAGAATCGGATAAAAATTGTGGATTTGTATAAAGGACATACAGACAGATAAACAGACACACACACAAACATCTTGCCTTTCATATATATATATATTATCGATTTTCTGCACTATTGCAAAAACTGCAACCTTGAAACTTCTGAATATCGTTTCTTATGTCTTTGTCTATGAGTGTATCAAATTTGATTAAAATCAGACCACTCCTTCTATAACCCGATTTTTTCGATGATCGATTTTCGATATTTATTGGAGGTACATCGACACAAAACCTAGCTAAGAACACTCGCAGACGCTTATAGTACAACTGTGTAAATTTTCAAGAAAATCAGTTCAGCTGTTTCAGAGTCTATAGGTAACAGACACACACACACACAGACACACATACACACAGAGACAAAGTTCCATTTATAATAAGTTTAGATTAGATAGATAATGAATGTTTCCTTTGTTTGTATTAAGTTGTATATTAGAATAAAGTCATTATTCTACATTTTCGATTGTTCTTGTGAAAATTTAAAAAACAATATACTTGTAAGGGTGCCAAAGTTCAGCTTGCCCAGGGTGCCAGCAACACTAGAATCAGTCAGCTCTTGTGATACCATAATGAATTTGATTGCTTTGGCTAAATTTTTATTTTTATTATTAAATAGCATTAGGAGTGTTTAGTTAAATTAACTTTATCTCAAAAGATCAATTTTCATTGTATTGTGAAACATATCACATCATAATGTATTTATTTTAATTTGTCAAATTTGTCTATTTTTTACTGATTCATGATTTAAGAAAAGTTTTAAGAAAGGAGAAAAAAATTTGTATGCAAAATCAGATTCATACAATTTATGGAGAAGATACTATAAATGTTTAAACATGTAAAAAATGGTTGACCAAAATGTTCTTTTTATTGTTGCCATTAGATGGCATTAGGGGCGTTTACTTAAAATTGCATTTATTAAATCTGTAAAAAATCTATTGATATTTAAATGATTTACTTCATGAAATAACAATAATTAAAATTACAAAAATATGTTTTTTTTTCAATAGGAACAAGAACTTAAGGAACTGGGAGAAAAAATGGATGAAATTGTTCAAATGTCGGTAAGTAATGTTTTTATTAATTGATAAAAACAATGAAAAACCAATAAATATTGAATTTAGTATTTCTGTTTTGAGGAAATGTCTTTATTATTACACAATTTTCACCTTGTATCAGTTTTATTTCTATTGCAGAATATGTTGAGAAAGAAACTGCGTAGCAAACTTAAAGAAAGAGAAGCCAAAGATAAAGTGGTGAGCAAAGCAATTCAGTGATACTTTTAAGAAGATGCAGTTAAATACTGAGCTTTTCATTTACTTTGAAAAATATTTTGAAAACACATTGTTAACAGTAATTCAGTTTGATTAGAATATACTTTAAATTTACTTTTTTTATTAGATGAAGCATTGTCAGCCATTATCATTTATTTTTAACTAGTATTTACTTTCACCTTCATTTTTTATTAGGTGCAACATTGTTGGCCATTATTATTCATTTTTGACTTGAATATATTTTAATCTTCATTTTTTATTAGATGAAGCATTGTCAACCATTATTATTAATTTTTGACTTGAATTTACTTTAATTTTTCTTATTAGGTAAAGCATTGTCAGTTTATTTTTAACTAGTATTTACTTTCATCTTCATTTTTTATTAGATGAAGCATTGTCAGCCATTATTATTACAATTTGATGCGAATTTATTTTCGTCTTTGCTTTTAATTACCCAAAGCATTTTCAGCTATTATAATTAATTACTGACTTTCAGCTTCATTTGTCATACAATATTATAAATACATCATCTAATAAAAAGGTTGAAGGGAATACTACTTTAAAAAAACTATTAGTAATGACTTTTATTTGCATACTTTTAATTTGTTCTCTATCTGTCATGAAACTTCTTTTAAGCTTCTCTATATTTCTGAGATGACAGTTTATAGCTATTTACGCTACTGACATTATTCAGAATGTTCATGTTTGAAGAGATTGTCCAGCATTCATTGCCATATAGGAGGACTGATATTACATAACAGTTCAGTACTCTTTTCTTTGTTTCGCTTGCTTCACGTCTCTTCTTTATCTGTGAGGAGATTGTCCAGCATTCACTGCCATATAGGAGGACTGATATTACATAACAGTTCAGTACTCTTTTCTTTGTATCTGTCTTTTCTAGTTTTTTCTTTATCTGTGAGGAGATTGTTCACCATTCACTACCATATAGGAAGACTGATATTACATAACAGTTCAGTACCCTTTTCTTTGTTTCTGTTGCTTCGTCTCTTCTTCATCTGCGAGGAGATTGTCCAGCATTCACTGCCATATAGGAGGACTGATATTACATAACAGTTCAGTACTCTTTTCTTTGTTTCTCTTGCTTCACGTCTCTTCTTTATCTGTAAAGAGATTGTCCAGCATTTACTGCCATATAGGAGGACTGATATTACATAACAGTTCAGTACTCTTTTCTTTGTTTCTGTCGTTTCCAGTCTTTTCTTTATCTGTGAGGAGATTGTTCACCATTCACTGCCATATAGGAGGACTGATATTACATAACAGTTCAGTACTCTTTTCTTTGTTTCTGTCGTTTCCAGTCTTTTCTTTATCTGTGAGGAGATTGTTCACCATTCACTGCCATATAGGAGGACTGATATTACATAACAGTTCAGTACTCTTTTCTTTGTTTCTCTTGCCTCGAGTCTCTTCTTTATCTGTGAGGAGATTGTCCAGCATTCACTGCCATATAGGAGGACTGATATTACATAACAATTCAGTACTTTTTTCTTTGTTTCTAATGAAGATTTCCTGTTATTAATACTTTGGTTAGATTTTAGAAGTCAAACTAAAATAACAGAAGTAGTTTGGAAATAATTTGTAAATCATTCCTTTTTTGATTTGACAACTGCATTTGATTCAATAGCTGATAAAATCTCAATTTATTCCAGCCTCCAAGTCGGAAGAAATCTAGAAAAGATTCCAAAAGGTCTGCATCAGCAAAAAAAGATAAAGTAAGACATTTATTATTGAAAGATCATCTTTTTTTTTCTTTATGTGTATTGAGGTAATTCAAAATTACTTTTAATCATTTTCACCTTAATGATTTCACCCTAGTGTATTAATTGCAATAAAGCCATTAAGATACAAGGGGTTACTAAGTGTCAAAGAATGGTTTCCAACACCTGTGAAATATTATAGGGACCAATGCCTGTGAAATAATGATATTAAATCTGCCAAAACAACTACACTTTCGTGCAAATTAATTGAAGCAAAACAGATGTCTTCCTAGAATCTTTCACACTTTCCCTGATCACGTATACATCATCTCTTGATGTTGTCTTTTCTCTTCCAACTGCAGTTTTCCTTTACGTTTTGGACTGAGATAGGTACATAGAAAGATAAATAGATATGAACAGATTGTAATAGATAGATAGATAGATAGATAGATAGATATGAACAGACTGATAGATAGATAGATAGATAGATAGATAGATAGATAGATAGATAGATAGATATGAACAGACTTGGATAGATAGATAGATAGATAGATAGATAGATAGATAGATATGAACAGACTTGGATAGATAGATAGATAGATAGATAGATAGATAGATAGATAGATAGATATGAACAGACTTGTATATATATATATATATATATATATATATATTGTGTATTCAGGCAGCATTTTTTCACATGCATGTTTCATTATCCCAATGGCTTTCCATACTTAAAACTTCTCGCCCCCACTCTCATGTGGTCATGCGAGACGCCACAAGCTGTAGTGCGATTTTTGCTGTCAGCATGCACGCACGTGTTCGCCAATCCTCCACACAAACCAAATAGACAACTACTACTATTGTTCGTCTGCGAACTGCCCGTTACTACTAACACTATTTTCATCTTTGATGATGGCTGATGTAAGACGAAAGCTCAGAAAGGATTAAATAAAAACATTGACCAATATTGTGATTTTCTCTCCTCTTTCAACGATAATGCCATTAAGCTTATCAGACGATATGAAAAAAATTTACATAAAATACATCGACAAAACTTGTGTATATTATTTCATGAAACATGCATCAATATATATATATATATATATATATATATATATATATATATTGATGCATGTTTCATGATAAGCTATACGATATAAATATATATATATATATATATATATATATCAGGGAAATCGGTGACTCAAAAAGAGCACACAAAATATGTGTTCAATGCCTTTAAATGAGGAAGTATTTAATATTTATAATAATCCCCACAAACATGACCGACTTCTACTATAGTTTAATGTACCTGAATGCAATCATCAGCAAGGCGGTAAATACAAAATTGAAGGCTACTTACCTAATAGGGTGAGATTAAGATTATAAAAATTGTCGGTGTTAATACCAATTAAAATTCACCGGGGGGGGGGGGGGTTACCTTAAAAGGCCAAGATGAGGAAAGGCTCATGAAAAGGAGTAGATTTGAAATTTCTGTGTAATCAAATCTTATGAAATACGACAACTTCATCATGCACTGTTTTATTAAGTAAGCGCTTTTAGAAGATTTGTGTGTGTAAAAAAATGTCCGTGATAAAATTTGCTACAGTTTTGTGTAAACTTTGTGCTCTCATTGTTCTAAAGGAGGAAACCGGCGCTGCCATAGACAAAAGAACCGGATCCGAAGCAGAATCTTCTGATGTAAGTAGAATCTACGACTTAGACATTTTGTTTCAAAATTCAAAACCTTCCACGAGAGAGAAGTACCGTATTTTCCAGATAGCAAGATGCACATTGTTTTCCCAAAAAATACCTTGAAAAATACATATGCGTCTTCCAAAACGAATATATCTGTTACCACCAGGCTGTCACACGTTTGATTAGCTTAGCTGATGCAGGGTGGTAAAACCTGTTAGGTTCTCAGCTATGGGTAAATAGTGAACCTCCAAACTAAATTTAACTGTAAATTTTTATAATAAAGTTACCAGCATTACATTTTTTATAGTAAAATTACCAACAATAGATTGCCAACTATACTTTTTATCATCGACAAATTATGTATCTAGAAAACATATGCTCACTTTGAAAGCATAAAACTGGAGATGAAGTCATAAGATTATCTAAAAAACATTTAAATTTCTGCATTCATTGCACAGAACACCCACATATCTTGAATTTTCTAGTAAGCGTAATTTTCTTGTAAATGTTAGTAAATTTTCTAATAACTGTTAGTAAATAAGCATGTTTTACCCAGACACACACGCCGAAACATATTTTAAATTTTCTAGTAAGTTTAATTTTCTAGTAAATATCAGTAAATTTTATAGTGAGTGTTAGTAAAGAAGTATGTTTTACACAGATACACACACATATCAAGAATTTTCTAGTAAGTGTAATTTTTAGTAAGTGTTAGTAAATAATTGTTTTACACAGGCACACACATCGTAAATTTTCTAGTAAGTGTACTTTTCTAGTAAATGCTAGCAAATTTTCTAGTAAGTCTTAGTAAATGTTCTCATACGTTTTAGTAAATAAGTATGTTTTACACAGACACACATACATGTCCTAAATTTTCTAGTAACTGTTAGTAAATAAAAAAAACTATGTTTCCGAAGCAATACGTATCTGGTTATAATTTCTGTGTGTCTATCTTTCCTTAGCACATGTTGACGAACATGAAAACACCTCTTAATTGCTGTTATTCCCAGTTCTATCCTTCCGGCAACAATGCCTCTGATTGGGACATTGGAGGTTTTGAGGAGCGTGGAAGCACCTCTTAATTGCTGTTGTTCTCAGGTCCACCCTTCCGGCAACAAGACCTCAGATTGGGAGATTGGAGGTTTTGAGGAGCATGGGACCACCTCTTAATTGCTGTTGTTCTCAGGGCCACCTTTCCGGCAACAATGCCTCTGATTGGGAGATTGGAGGTTTTGAGGAGCGTGGAAGCACCTCTTAATTGCTGTTGTTCTCAGGTTCACCCTTCCGGCAACAATGCCTCTGATTGGGAGATTGGAGGTTTTGAGGAGCGTGGAAGCACCTCTTAATTGCTGTTGTTCTCAGGTCCACCCTTCCGGCAACAATACCTCAGATTGGGAGATTGGAGGTTTTGAGGAGCATGGAACCACCTCTTAATTGCTGTTGTTCTCAGGGCCACTCTTCCGACAACAATGCCTCTGATTGGGAGATTGGAGGTTTTGAGGAGGGTGGAAGCACCTCTTAATTGCTGTTGTTCTCAGGGCCACCTTCCAGCAACAAGACCTCTGATTGGGAGATTGGAGGTTTTGAGGAGGGTGGAAGCACCGCTTAATTGCTGTTGTTCTCAGGTCCACCCTTCCGGCAACAAGACCTCTGATTGGGAGATTGTAGGTTTTGAGGAGCGTGGAAGCACCTCTTAATTGCTGTTGTTCTCAGGGCCACCTTTCCGGCAACAATGCCTCTGATTGGGACATTGGAGGTTTTGAGGAGGGGGGACCCACCTCTTAATTGCCGTTGTTCTCAGGTCCACCCTTCCAGCAACAATGCCTCTGATTGGGAGATTGGAGGTTTTGAGGAGCGTGGAAGCACCTCTTAATTGCTGTTGTTCTCAGGTTCACCCTTCCGGCAACAAGACATCTGATTGGGAGATTGAAGGTTTTGAGGACCGTTGAAGCACCTCTTAATCGCTGTTGTTTTAAGTCCACCGTGACCTGGGGTAGTAGCAAATAGGGAACCTCCAAAGCAAATCAAGACACTGAAAGTATGAAAATATATTTTTATAGTAAAAATACTGGCAATATCTTTTTATAATAAAGATTGCAAACAATACATATTTGTAGTAAAATTACCGGCAATACATTTTATCAATAGTTGAAGCCATAAAATTGTGTTCAAAATATTTCGATTTCGCATTAAATAACCCATAGAAATGTTGATATGCTACTAAACAAAATGAACCAGTCAAAATCATATTGACTAGTAGATTCAACTGCTAACGATCAAGACCAAAATCGGACACTGTGTCTATAAAATAATAATTCCAATTCTGAATTTTAGCCTTACAGATCAGTTAACTGGTTTACCACACTTGTTGTAATCGCCAGTGAAACAGGTGATGGTTGTGTGCTACATTTCATTAGACCATAGTAATTAAAACCTCGTGAGTTTTCAAGTTAAAATCCAGACAATTTCAGATATCAACTAATTCTATTGCGATTAATTGATTTTTTTAATCAGTTCTTTTTAAGCTCATTTTTTACTTTGTTGGTAATTTTATTATAAAAGGCACTGTTATTTTTGCTTATGAGTTTACTATGTATCCATGTCTGGGACTCTTAACAAGTGCTATCACCATGGGTTAGAGTAGACCTCTACTAATACCATTGGGAAAAGTATGGATCCAACTTTTCTCCTATAAGCTATGGGAAAATAGTAGGACAGACTAGGTTTTATAGCCTTGGGTTGCAACCAGTCTAAGAGAAGGAAAACTGAATTTAAAACTGTATGTAGCCCTGGCAAGGTACGTACTCTGAAGAAAAAGAAAATCATTTGCATTGAATCGATGATCCCGACTATGGTCGACCCTGGTCTATGAGAAGAAAATTTCGGAATTCGAAACGGTATGTAGCTCTTGTGAAGCATATACTATGCAGATAAAAGAAATGGTCATTCGCATTGACTTGATGATCCCGACTACGATTGACTTCTTCTTTTTGTTTTTTTTGTTTTTACTATGTTCATAATTCATACCAATTTGTCCTCAGTTATTCTCATAGAAAGTCTTGTGTCAGTCTTCCTTGCAAAATTAATACTACAATTCATATTATCAAAGTAGATTATCTCTTGAATAATTTTATTTAACAAAGGCTTCGGATAAAGAAAAACCTCCAACAGTGGCGGCAAAATTAAAGCCTACCGAACAACAAACAGCTGAAATAGGCTTGTCACCACAATCAGATGTCACACTGGAAGCAGCAACCTCAGACACAGAAATGGACGCCTCCAAAGATACGGTAAGTGCCTATAAATGTTAATTCTCACCTTAACTGGCAATCTGGACTTTGGCATTCACCAGTTACAGTCAATTACAATTTTTTAAAAATGCCTTTTGCAATGCAATATTTGAATAGGGATTTCATAATAACAGGTGCCAAATATAAAGTAGATAATTTATTATCACTGTTTTATTTTTCCAGAATAATTGACCTTGATTAAATTTCTGGAATATTCATGACCTTGAATAATCTTTTGACTCTCGCGTAATTATTATGGCGGTCTGTTACAAATTTATAAGAGATTGTGGTCACCAGTTTATAGTCGTGTGTGTGTGTGTGTTTGTGATTTGATTTGGCCTTGTTATGTTTATAGTCCACTATAAGTGATATATCAAAATAAGAACAATCAAGATGTGTGTAAAAATAACCATTTAATATAAACATTAAATAATTCTGCATTATACAAAATTAAAGTAATGTTCATATGTCTGGTACAAGGTTGGTAAGAAAAGTTTATAATAGTCCTGTAAAGAGAAAAGTAAGTTGAATGTATGAAAGCAGTAATGATGATAAGGGTTTATGTAGGAGCGGGGATCTAGTTGCAGACGAGATGTCTTTGATGTGCCCGCTCAGTTAAATGTTCCTTTCATCGTGTCGTCTTTGTAGAGTCTGTCTTTACGAAATGTCTGTTGAAGAAGAAATACAGGACGCTCCAAGAGAGAGAGAGAGAGAGGGGGAGGGGGAGGGGGAGGGAGAGGGAGGGAGAGAGAGAGAGAGAGGGAGGGAGAGGGAGAGGGAGGGAGGGAGAGAGAGAGGGAGGGAGGGAGAGAGAGAGAGAGAGAGAGAGCTAACAAATGCAACTTGCCTGGAATTGGGTGTAGGGGGCGCTAAAAGGCCCTCTGAAGATAAGAGACAAAATCATGCGTACTTATACATTTTAGGAAGATAAAAAAAAGATTGCTTTCAAATATAATTTTCTGTTCTTTGATTGGTTAATATATGCATATTTCTTTTAAATTGTTTTTTTTTTTTTTTACTGTGCGGAGCCATATTCAGATACTCAAATATGTCATTCTGTTTTAAGTCGTTGAGGAGATAACTCCCTGTTCACTGCATTATTTAACTGTGACTGGTTCTTTTATGATTGATTAATTGCTGCTCGATCTTGTGACTCGTCACTTAAAGTTTATTTGCGTCATGTGTCCTTACCTGTAACCTGTAACTGACACTATATATACTACGCCTCTCTCTCTCTCTCTCTCTCTCTCTCACGAGAGAGAGAGAGAGAGTCGAGTTGGTATTAGTTCACTCGAAACCAGACTGACAGTCATACTAACACCTTCCACATTTTTTTGTATTGTTATTTCTTGTTAATATATATTTGTTATTTCTCCCCTGGTGGTCGTGTTGTTCTTTTCGGACCTTAACCTGGCCCATAACAGTGGCAACGAAGATATTGAAGAAACAGATTCTACGTGGAGGACAAAAGAGAAAAGCTTCTGCTCATCCTTCGCCCATAACAGTGGCAACGAAGATATTGAAGAAACAGATTCTACGTGGAGGACAAAAGAAAAAAGCTTTTGTTCATCGTTCGCCCATAACAGTGGCAACGAAGATATTGAAGAAACAGATTCTACGTGGAGGACAAAAGAAAAAAGTTTTTGCTCATCCTTCGCCCATAACAGTGGCAACGAAGATATTGAAGAAACAGATGCTACGTGGAGGACAAAAGAGAAAAGCTTTTGCTCATCGTTCGCCCATAACAGTGGCAACGAAGATATTGAAGAAACAGATGCTACGTGGAGGACAAAAGAGAAAAGCTTTTGCTCATTGTTCGCCCATAACAGTGGCAACGAAGATATTGAAGAAACAGATGCTACGTGGAGGACAAAAGAAAAAAGCTTTTGCTCATCGTTCGCCCATAACAGTGGCAACGAAGATATTGAAGAAACAGATTCTACGTGGAGGACAAAAGAAAAAAGCTTTTGCTCATCGTTCGCCCATAACAGTGGCAACGAAGATATTGAAGAAACAGATTCTACGTGGAGGACAAAAGAAAAAAGTTTTTGCTCATCCTTCGCCCATAACAGTGGCAACGAAGATATTGAAGAAACAGATGCTACGTGGAGGACAAAAGAAAAAAGCTTTTGCTCATCGTTCGCCCATAACAGTGGCAACGAAGATATTGAAGAAACAGATGCTACGTGGAGGACAAAAGAGAAAAGCTTTTGCTCATTGTTCGCCCATAACAGTGGCAACGAAGATATTGAAGAAACAGATGCTACGTGGAGGACAAAAGAAAAAAGCTTTTGCTCATCGTTCGCCCATAACAGTGGCAACGAAGATATTGAAGAAACAGATTCTACGTGGAGGACAAAAGAAAAAAGCTTTTGCTCATCGTTTGCCCATAACAGTGGCAACGAAGATATTGAAGAAACAGATTCTACGTGGAGGACAAAAGAAAAAAGCTTTTGCTCATCGTTTGCCCATAACAGTGGCAACGAAGATACTGAAGAAACAGATTCTATGTGGAGGACAAAAGAAAAACCTTTTGGCCATCGGTCGCCCATAACAGTGGTACCTAAGATGCTGAAGAAACGGATTCTACGCAAAGATAAAAGAAAAAAACCTTTTTGGACACCAGCCATAACAGCGGTGTCGAAGATATAAAGAAATGGATTCTACCTGTCGACCATAACAGTAATCGAATTCTACGCAACAAAAAAAATTTCCCCACGAAGTTTTCAGAACAACGCGCGACAAAGACCTGAATTCTACACTGAGAAAAAAGGAACAATCTTTTACTCCATTACACAACTCTAGCTACAAAGTTTTGAAGGAAAGATTTTTCACACATAAAAACGAATAATATTTACAAGTGGTTTTCGAAAACCATAAGCGCAAAACACAGAGGAGCTAAAACAGGGTAATCGGCGTAACAAGAAAGGAAAAATAATCTGTAAGTTGTTTTTTTCTTTAACCAAAGTGATTTTTTGTTTTTCTTCCTTGTGCAAAGAAGAAATAAATAAGTTATGTCTTTTGTGAGACATAAAAGTTCGTACTGTAGAACAAAGAAAGAAAACAAAAGCCGAGTGAAAGCCACTAGAGCTGACCAAACGGATGGGATAAATATACGAAAATACGTACAAGTGGAAATGTTAAACAAAGAAAATCAGGTTACAATTGGATTCTGGATCCGGTTTAACCACTATTAGCCTACAGACATGGAAGAAATTAAACAAACCGACCATGTTGAGAACAGACAAAATATCCAGGTAGGTAACAGGAAGAAAAATCAGATTTGAGGGGGAGATTATCACAAATGTGACGTTCAACGGGATGACCAAGAAATTAAAGATTTTTGTTCTAAAAAATACGAAAAATTTATTCGGAACTGACTGGATGCAGAAATGTGACCTCTGGGGCTTACCGATAAATAGTTTCTGCCAAAAAGTGGAAAGGTTATCGACCGAGGTAGAGAAATTGAAAGAGAAATTTTTTATGTGTTTTTCCCGACATATTTTTAGCCGGCCTCGGGAGGTGTAAAAAATGGCTGCCAAAATCGAACTAAAAGAAAATGTACAACCTATTTTCAAGAAGAAAAGAAATGTACCTTTTGCATCATTAGAAAAGATAGACAAACAGTTGGTTAGACTTGTGGAAACCGGTATATTGGCAAAGGTAGAATATAGTCAATGAGTAGCACCTACGGTTTACGTGAAAAAGAAATCGGGAGAGATAAGAGTATGCGCTGACTTCTCGACAGGATTAAATGCAGCGATTAAAGATTACCACTATCCTCTCCCTAGCTAAGAGGAAGTATTCATAAAATTGAACGGAGGAATATTTTTTCAAAGATAGACTTAAGCGATGCATACCTACAAATACAAGTAGACGAGGAAAGCTCGAGGTTGTTGTTCATAAACACTCATAGAGAGTTATATAAGTTCCAGAGATTAGCATTCAGGATCAAGGTCGGGCTGGCAATATTTCAGCAAATAATGGACACTATGTTAGGCGGGCTGGATTTCACGATTGCATACCTTGATGACATCCTGATAAATTGCAAAAATACTGAACAACACGGAACACGTTCAAGAGGTCTTCACGCGGATACAAAATTACGGCTTTAAGGTCAAGGAAAATAAATGTGACTTATTTATGAAGAAGATAAAATACCTGGGCCATATTATTGACAAAGAAAAAAGAAGACCAGGCCCAAAAAGAGCCACGGCAATAAAAAAAACAAAAAAAACATGCCGGCTTCAAAAAATATAACTGAGTTACAAAGTTTTTTTGGGCTAAGTAAATTATAATCAAGAGTTTATACTTATCATGCACAAATTACACGCACCCCTAAACAAACTGTTGAAGGAGGAAAAAGTTTGGGAATAGTCACCCGAATGTCAGAAAACTTTTGATAAAATCATTAAGACTCTAACAGCAGATTTATTTTTAACGCATTATGATCGAAAATTAGGAACAATAGTCGCGAGTGACGCGAGTTCCTATGGTGTTGGCGCATGTATACTTCATAAAATGCCGGATGGGACACTAAAACTCATCGCGCATGCGTCGAGAATGTTACTATCAGCCGAAAAAATTATTCGCAAATGGAAAAGAAAACGTTGGGATTATTTTTGCGGTAATGACATTCCACAGATATATTTACGACAGATTCTTTACCTTACAGACGGACCACAAGCCGTTACTGACAATATTTAGATAAAACATGTCTACCTGTTTACACTGCTAATAGATTACTAAGAGGGGGATGATTATATTTAATTATAACTTCAAATTAGAGTATCTTTCATCAAACAAAATCGGGCATGCAGACGGTTTTTCGAGACTAGTATCAAAGAAAACGGAGCCATTAGAAGATTTCTTAATTACAGCTTTACGATATGAGAAAGATATTAGAACAGCATTATGCAGTACAATTCGAGACCTCCCCGTCACATTACAGGAAAAAAGAAACGGAGCAGTGAATGACGAATTTATAAAAGTAACGAAAACAAAAATTGCAGAAAAAGATAAGCATATCCCAGACTTAGAGACACATTTTCCATCATACCAATTTTAAAAAAAAATATTTTAATATTTATTTACCTATGGATATTTCTATATATTAAACTGATGAATTGAATTTTAACATTTTGTTTTAATTAAGGGTACGAAACCTTCTCAGGCGAAACAAACAAGTCCAGTTTCTGATGAAAGATATGAAACTGTAAGTAGAATTAATTTAGTTTTGAACGCCATACTTTTTCAAATTTGGTATTTAAAAAAAAAAAAAAAACTACTAATCTTTCCCATTTCCAATCTTTTTACTCTTTCCTTTTTCTTTTCCTTTTCCTTTTCCTTTTTCTTTTTTTTTTTTTCAATTGGAATAGGTAGACTAAACTATCGCCCGGTTCGCACTCCACCCACGTCTATTGAACAGGTGAAGAGACTCATCCCTTGTTCCCTGTTTAGGATATAGTTTCCGGCTTTTTCCAATCTTTTCACTCTTACGTAGCCCCCTGCGCATCAGTGGCGTTACCGCCTTGCTCGGGGTGATATGATTAAAAAAAATGTTTCGACAAGAACTAATGGATTTATTTATTAATTCAAAAGATTTACTCACTTAAACATTATTTTTAGTGGGTACCCATATTTGCATTTATAAGGCACTATTTAACCTTTTCTGGGCGGTGACGTAGTCCATGGCAGATTTGGTATAAGCATATCAGATCTAACAACAGTTTCTCCTGACAAGGCGAACACAGGTGCGAATCATGTTGGAGAAAATATACTTTTCTTTAATAAAATCATCATTTCATTAGAGATGCTTTCGGTTGGTTATAAAAATCCTAATCGGGCCGGAGTTGATAATGACTGCAAATCCTTTTAACAACTATTATCTTCCCAAAACCTATTTTATAGGGGCTAACACCTAATTTACATATTTCTAAAATCATTTAGAATTCTCTAGATTTTACTGGAATATACTGGAAATTTCTAGAATCTTCCACAACGTTCTATTTCTGATTCCTCTATTTAACAACTACTTAATGAATTAAAACTTTTTTTGTAATAAAAAGTAGGACTCAATAGAATCCCTTACTATAACTTTTTAGACATTATTAATAATAGTTTTATATATAAATGCATCCTCATAGCAATATATATATATATATATATATATATATATATATATATATATATATATATATATATAATTTTCTTATATGCGTAGTTAACATATGCATCATAGCAGTTTAACCCTCTTTTTTTTTGTTTCACATCAAATATTTTTTTGTTTCTTAATACTTAGAGATATTTTCCATCATACCAATTTAAAAAAAAAATTTTAATATTTATTTACCTATGGGTATTTCTATATATTAAACTGATGAATTGAATTTTAACATTTTATTTTAATTAAGGGTACGAAACCTTCTCAGGCGAAACAAACAAGTCCGCTTTCTGATGAAAAATTTGAAACTGTAAGTAGATTAATTAATTTAGTTTTGAACGTCATACTTTTACAAATTTGGTATTTGTAAAAAAAAACTACAAATAAATATATGTTTCGACAAGAACTAATGGATTTATTTATTTATTTATTTATTTACTTATTTATTTATTCAAAAGATTTACTCACTTAAACATTATTTTTAGTTGGTACCCATATTTGCGTTTACAAGGCACTATTTAACCTTTTTCTGGGCGGTGACGCAGTCCATGGCAGATTCGGTATAAGCATATCAGATCTAACAACAGTTTCTCCTGACAAGGCGAACACAGGTGTGAATCTTGTTGGAGAAAATATACCTTTCTTTAATAAAATTTCTTCAATATTTAAGATAAAAATATATAGTGTTTATAAATAAACAGAACATCTACTCACATATATTTTTTTTTTCTAAGGTTCCCCCTGTACAAGTCTCGGTTCCAGTCAAAGTAGAGGAAGAAGTAAGAAGTATTTTTTTATTGTTTTTTTATAATCATTTCACTCCAAGAAAGGCAGGACTGTCACTGGTGTGCAGGGGGTTACAGAGAGAGAGAGAGAGAGAGAGAGAGAGAGAGAGAGAGAGAGAGAGAGAAGGTACGGGAGATATCGAAGGAAGGATAAGAATTTCTTTTCTTTTCTCATTTGATAAATGTTTAAATTTTACATTTTAATTAGATCGGATTTCCGAGTTTTTTCAATGACTACTCTGACCCATGTCCTTCTCCCTAATAACTGTATATTCATTATTGTCTAAATCATCTTCAAATTGATTTGTATTTTTAATGTTTATTAAGGTTGAAACTGGTTTAATATTAGTTACATAATTTCTGTCAATATAACTTTTTAACATATTAATGTGGTAAATTCTTTTCTTTTTCCTTCGATCTGGGGTGTGGATGATATAATTTACATCATTTATTTTCTTTTCTATCTCTTAAGGACCAAAATATTTTGCTTGTAGTGGATGATTAGGAATTGGCAAAAATACTAAAACTTTGTCACCACTTTCAATTTTACGACCTTTATTATTTTTATCGTATCTAGACTTCATTTTAATTTGAGAGTTTTTTAGATTTTCTTGTGCTATTTTGAAAGCGTTGCATAATTTCTCTTTAAAATTTGATACATAGTCTAAAAGATGCACATCATTTTGTTCAGTCCACCATTTTTCTTTTAGAAGTCGTAGAGGACCCCTAACCGTATCCTCAAAAAACAATTGAAAAGGACTAAACTCAAGAGTGTCTTGAACAGCTTCTCTAGCGGCAAACAAAACAAAATGTCTCCTTCGTCCCAATCCTTTTTTATATTGATAACAATATTTTCTGATCATAGATTTTTCCTTTTGATAAAAAAAAGCTCAAGATTCCCCTGTGATTCGGGGGTGATAAACACTTGGATTGTATTGAAAAATGATTGAGCAAAACACGGAGCTAAATCAAAGACACATATTTCATTTACGATAAACACCAAATAAATATTTACAAATATACCATTTTTTGCATTTAAAACAGAAACATAGTTTAATACTGGCAAGTGTTACGACTGTTACGAAGGGGAAGGAAAGTGAGTCAAGTATCTTTACCCAGTTAGGATAGTAAAATAGTTTAAGTGCTATATTTTTGGAAATCCTCAAGAATAAATAAAGAATAAATAAATAAAGAATAAATTCCAGTATGGCCAATGAATAAGTCAAAAAATCTATTTATCCTTTTAGTTCCATGAGGTTCTTTTTCAGGTTTTAGTTGGTCAGCAACTTTTCGTAGAGATTCTTTCGGCTGGATATAAAAATCTTAATCGGGCCGGGGTTGATAATGACAGCAAATCCTTTTAACAACTGACTATTGTCTTCCCAAAACCTATTTTTATAGGGGCTAACACCTAATTTACATATTTCTAAAAATCATTTAGAATTCTCTATATTTTACTGGAATATTCTGGAAATTTCTAGAATCTTCCAAAACGTTCTATTCCTAATTCCTCTATTTAACAACTACTTAATGAATTAAAACTTTTTTTGTAATAACAAGTAGGACTCAATAGAACCCCTTACTATAACTTTTTAGGCATTATTAATATTATTTTTATATATAAATGCATCCTCGTAGCAATATATATATATATATATATATATATATATATATATATATAATTTTCTTATATGCGTAGCAAATATTTCTTGTTTCTTTATACTTAGAGACACATTTTCCATCATAACATTTTTTTTAAATATTTTAATATTTATTTACCTATGGGTATTTCTATATATTAAACTGATGAATTGAATTTTAACATTTTATTTTAATCAAGGGTACGAAACCTTCTCAGGCGAAACAAACAAGTCCGGTTTCTGATGAAAAATATGAAACTGTAAGTAGATTAATTAATTTAGTTTTGCACGTCATACTTTTACGAATTTAGTATTTGTGAAAAAAAAAAAATTCAAATAAATATATGTTTCGACAAGAACTAATGGAATTATTTATTTATTTATTTATTTATTCAAAAGATTTACTCACTTAAACATTATTTTTAGTGGGTACCCATATTTGCGTCTATAAAGCACTATTTAACCTTTTTCTGGGCGGTGACACACTCACTGGCAGAGTCGGTGTAAGTATATCAGATGTAACAACAGTTTTTCCTAACAACTATCAACTTGATTCCCGTCCATCTCTTATCCTTTCTTCGACATCTCCCACACCTTGTTTTTCTCTCTCACTGTGAAAAGGGTGGCATAAATACATGTGTTTGGGTAAAAAAAAAAAAAAAAAAAAGGATTGTCAGAACAGTTGCCATAAAAATACTTGAAGAAAAGACAAAGGTAAGCCACAAAATGTCGGTGAGAAAATGATTGAAGTCTGGATGGCAAGTCAGGATCGATTATATTGCCGATCCTCTTTTGGATTTTGTTGAGAACCTTAAGATAAATGCCTTTGATGTCTGGCCTGCTGCCATTTCAGATAAACAGGCATCACTGGTCCTCAGGCATCTCGTGAATCTCTCACGCGTTCGCGCCAAATTGCCATGCTCTTGTAAAATATTTTAGCTGGCAAGCTGAGCACATGTGTGGAAGTGGTGTTAACATAGCATCACTGGGTGAAGAACCTCCTCTACACAGGTCATAGTTCAGGGTGGAAGGGTTCCTCAGATGAATTATAACTACCATGTTTGCAAACAAGTTAAGCCACCTAGAATAACATCGGCTGTGCTCTAACCTGGAGAAGGATGGTCCTCGTCAGGTTTAAAGGGCTTTACTATACGAAATGATTAGCACACACACACACACACACACACACACACACACACATACACAAAGATTTGTGGTGATTTAGGCTCTCGTGAAAGATGGTTGAGAATGGTAGGCAGTTTAGCATGTTGGCGTAACATCAAATCTATCAGGGCGGCAAGGGCGTAAAAGAAAGATGAAACAAATAGATTTTTGTATAAATAAAGTAAATTACAGCTACCTGCTTGCTTTCAAATTTACCCATATTCTAGGATGCCTACTTAGGCACATTTGTATTTTCCAACATCAACAGTGACAACCTATGGTTTATCCTGCAACTATGCTGAACAGACCTTAGTTACAGTTTCTGGGAGAGAATGTACAATCTGGTAGGATCAGGAGTTGAAAAAATGCCAGTACGCTTCATCCTAGGTCATGATGATTTACGACTTTCTTAGTACAACTATCGATTACGTCCGAATGCTTTTGTCTACCCAATTTCATTCACAGAGCTTCGGTCAACATCTGCTTAAACAAAAAAGTGCAAGAAACACGACAAAGTCCTAAACTTTTATTCACGTTACTTAGATTTCAGCATAGAGTTGTTGATACTCAAACAAAGAAAATCAACCAATCAAACAAACAATATGAAATTAATCCATATAATAGCCTACAATTCCCTGATTTAAACTGTATTGTAAAATATAACTTAAAAAAAAATAAAACCCAACCAAATAATTATGTTCACACGAATATATATATGCGCAAAAGCTAAGTATCATCTACCATGTATCCAACTGTGAAAGCAGAATAACTTATCATATTTTTATTACTTCAAAGCGCCTGACAAAATTAAAATCTAAAAAGTAGAAGTGCATAGGTTGGGCTTATTAGCTTATTTCTTGTTTCTTAGAACTTAGGGACACATTTTCAATTCTGCCAAGTTTTTTAAAATGTTTTAATATTTACTTATCTATGTGTATTTCTATATATTAAATTCATAAATTGGATTTTAACATTTTATTTTAATCAAGGGCACGAAATCTTCTGAGGTGAAAGCCACAAGTCCGGTTTATGATGAAAGATATGAAACAGTAAGTAGATTAGTTAGATTAGTAGATTAGATTAGTTAATTTAGTTTTAAGCGTCAGTGACGCACCCCATGGCTGAATCAATAAATGCATATCATATCTGACAACAGTTTCTCCTGAAAAAACGAATACAGGTTCGAAACCTGCTGGAGAACGTATAGTTTTCTTTAATAAAATTTCTTCAATATTTAAGATGAAAATATAAAATATATAGTGTTTAATAAATAGACAGAACATCTACTTATATATGGACTAGCAATATAACCCCGCGTTGCTCGGGTATAATGAAAGCTTTAAAACTAATCCATGGTCCTGGAGTTCAGACTCAGCCTAAACAATATTTATGTGCAGTTTGGTGAGCAGTGCATAAAAATTGTGGATTTGTATAAAGGACATACAGACAGATAGACAGACACGCAAACATATTGCCTTTTATATATATATATATATATATATATATATATATATATATATATATTATCGATTTTCTTCTCCATTGTAAGAACTGCAACCTTGAAACTTCTGAATATCGTTTCTTTGTCTATGAGTGTATCAAATTTGATTAAAATCGGACCACTCTTTCTATAACCCGATTTTTTCTATTATCGATTTTCGATATTTATCGACGGTACCTTGACACAAAACCTAACTAAGAACACTTGCAGACGCTTATAGTACAACTGTGTAAATTTTCAAGAAAATCGGCTCAGCCGTTTCGGAGTCTATAGGTAACGGACACACACACAGAGACACATACACACACAGACAAAGTTCCATTTAAAAATAAGTTTAGATAGATTTATTTTTTATATCAAGGTTCCTCTCATACAAGTTCCGAGGCCACGCAAAGTAGAGGATTATATTAAGAAGCAATTTTTCGTTTTTTTTTTTTTTTTTTTTTGTTTTTTTTTATAATCATTTAACCCCAAGAAATGTTGTGTAGGGTGTTACAGTAAAAGAAAAAAATAAACAAAGTACAGGAGATGTCGAAGGAAGGATAAGAAATGGATAAGAATGAAGGAGATAGAGGTTAATTTACGTTGTATTTAAACTTTTGAAGATTGTAGCTGTCATGAAAGCAAGCAAACGGAAGAAATTTTCATAAAAAGGAAGTGCAAGAAAAGGACCTGTTAAAGTAGAAGAGATGGTTACATGATCTGTTTCGACAGTAAAAGGGTGTCGTAAATACATATGGTCGGGGAACCAAGGGAAAAACTTTGTCAGGGCAGTTGCCATTAAAAATACTTAAGGAAAAGACAGAGGGAAGTCATATTCATGACGGTGAGAAACTGACTGAAGTCGGGATGCCAAGTCAGGATCGATTATATTGCAGATCCTCTTTGGGATTTTGTTCAGAACCTCAAGAAGAAAACCTGACATGCTGCACCTTCAGATAGACAGGCATCATTTGTCCTCAGCCATCTCCTGAACCTCTCACGTGATCGCTCCAAATTGCTATGATCTTGTAAAATATTAACAGCTGTCGAGCTAAACACATGTGAAGAAGTGATGTTAACAAATCACCACTGGGTGAAGGACATCCTCAACACACGTCACAGGCCAGGAATGAAGAGTTCGTCAGATCAACTACAACTACCACATGTTTGCGACCAAGGCGGGCCAACTAGTTGGAGGACATCGGTTGTGATCTAACCCGGAGAAGGATGGTCCCGACGAAGTTAAAACGATCTTGATCTACCACATGATGAGCACACACACATTCAAAAAGAATATACACGGTGATTTAGGCTCTGGCACACGATGGTGAAAGATGGTGGAGAATGGTTTGCAGTGTAGCATCTCGACTTCCTATCAAATCTTTCTTGGGGTTAAGGGTAAAAAAGAAAATGAAACAAATAGATTTTTGTATAAATAAAGTAAATTACAGCTACCTGCTTGCTTTCAAATTTACCCATATGCTAGGATGCCTACTCAGGCACATTTGTATTTTCCAACATCAACAGTGACAACCTATGGTTTATCCTGCAACTATGCTGAACAGACCTTAGTTACAGTTTCTGGGAGAGAATGTACAATCTGGTAGGATCAGGAGTTGAAAAAATGCCAGTACGCTTCATCCTAGGTCATGATGAATTATGACTTTCTTAGTACCAACTATCGATTACATCCGAATGTTTTAGTCTACCTAATTTCATTCACAGAACTTCGGACATCTGCTTAAACAAAAAAGTGCAAGAAACACGACAAAGCCATAAAATTTTATTCAAAATATTTAGATTTCAGCATTAAATAACCCATAGATTTGTTGAAATGCCACTAAAGAAAATCGTCCAATCAAACAAAAAATATGAAATTAATCCATATATTAGCCTACAATTTCTGGAATCAAACTGTATTTTAAAATATAACTTTAAAAAAACATAAAACCCAACCAAATAATTATGTTCACACGAATATATATATGCGCAAAAGCTAAGTATCATCTACCATGTATCCAACTGTGAAAGCAGAATAACTTATCATATTTTTATTACTTCAAAGCGCCTGACTAAATTAAAATCTAAAACGTAGAAGCGCATAGGTTGGGCTTATTAGCTTATTTCTTGTTTCTTAGAACTTAGGGACACATTTTCCATCATGCCAAATTTTGTAAAATATTTTAATATTTACTTACCTATGTGTATTTCTATATATTAAATTCATAAATTGGATTTTAACATTTTATTTTAATTAAGGGTACGAAATCTTCTGAGGTGAAAGCCACAAGTCCGGTTTATGATGAAAGATATGCCACAGTAAGTAGATTAATTAGTCATGCTTTTATAAATTTGTTATTTATAAAAAAAAATATCTATAAATAATTAAATATGTTTCGACAAGAACTAATTGATTTATTTATTTATACATTAATCCAACAGATTTTATCTCTTGAACTTTATTTTTAGTGGGTACCTATATTTGCGGTTATAAGGCACTATTTGACTTTTCCTGATCGTCACCGTGACTAAGTCGGTGTAAGCATATCAGATCTAACAACAGTTCCTTCTGAAAAGGCACACACATGTTCGAATCTTGCTGGAGAACGTATAGTTTTCTTTAATAAGATTTCTTCAATATTTAAGATGAAAATAAAAAGTATATAGTGCTTATTAGATAAGCAGAGAATCATTTCATGTATGGATATTTTTTCACACTAACGTCCCCCACCCATGTACAAGTCCCGGGGCCACATGAAGTAGAGGATTATATTAAGAGGTGGTTTTTTCCTTCTTCTTTTTTTTTTTAAATAATCATTTCATCCCAAGAAAAGCAGGATCGTCACTGGTATGCAGGGTGTTACAGTAAGAGAAAAAAAACAAGGTACAGAAGATGTCGAAGAAAGGATAAGAGTTGGATGGAATCAAGAATATAAAAAATAACAATTAGAGTTGCATTTAAACTTTTGGAGATTATAGCTATCAGAAAAGTAAGCAAGATAGATTAAACTATCGACCGGTTCACACTCCACCCACGTCTATTGAACGGATGAAGAGGCTCATCCCTTGTTCCCTGTTTAGGATGTGGTTTCCGGCTTTCTCTTTTCCAATCTTCTCACTTTGTTTTTTTTTTTTCAATTGGAGTAGATAGATCTATCTATCGCCCGGTTCACACTCCACCCATGTCTATTGAACAGGTTAAGAGGCTCATCCCTTGTTCCCTGTTTAGGATGTGGTTTCCGGCTTTCTCTTTTCTAATCTTCTCACTTTGTTTTTTTTTTTCAATTGGAGTAGATAGATCTATCTATCGCCCGGTTCACACTCCACCCATGTCTATTGAACAGGTTAAGAGGCTCATCCCTTGTTCCCTGTTTAGGATGTGGTTTCCGGCTTTCTCTTTTCCAATCTTTTCACTCTTACGTAGCCCCCTGCACATCAGTGGCATTACCGCCTTGCTCGGGGTGATATGATTAAAAAAAAAAAAGAAGGGATTTCCACAAACAGGAAGAGCGAGAAAAGAAACTGTTGGAGTTTACCTATTTCGACAGTAAAAGGATTGTGTAAATACATGTGGTAAGGGAACTAGGGGGAAATATTTTTAGAACAGTTGTCATAAAAACACTTGAAGAAAAGACAGAGGGAAATCATATCATGATGGTGAGAAAGTGACTGAAGTTGAGATGCCAAGTCAGGATCGATTATATTGCAGATCCTCTTTGAGATTTTGTTGAAAACCACAAGAAGAAAACCTTTGATGTCTGGCACGCTGCACCTTCAGACAGACAGACATCACTTGTCCTCAGCCATCTCCTGAATCTCTCACGTGATCGCTCTAAATTGCCATGATCTTGTAAAATATTTCAGCTGGCGAGCTAAACACATGTGAGGAAGTGGTGTTAACAAAGCACCACTGGATGAAGGACCTTCTCAACACAGGTCACAGGCCATGGAGGAAGAGTTCGTCAGATCAACTACAACTACCACATATTTGCGACCAAGGCGAGCCAACTAGTTGGAGGACATCGGTTGTGATCTAACCTGGAGAGGGATAGTCCCAACGTGGTTAAAACGAAGAGATTTTTATAAAAAGGAAGTGCAAGAAAAGAACCTGTTAAAGTAGAAGAGATGGTTACATGATCTGTTTCGACAGTAAAAGGGTGTCGTAAATACATATGGTCGGGGAACCAAGGGAAAAACTTTGTCAGGGCAGTTGCCATTAAAAATACTCAAGGAAAAGACAGAGGGAAGTCATATTCATGACGGTGAGAAACTGACTGAAGTCGGGATGCCAAGTCAGGATCGATTATATTGCAGATCCTCTTTGGGATTTTGTTCAGAACTTCAAGAAGAAAACCTGACATGCTGCACCTTCAGATAGACAAGCATCATTTGTCCTCAGCCATCTCCTGAACTTCTCACGTGATCGCTCCAAATTGCTATGATCTTGTAAAATATTAACAGCTGTCGAGCTAAACACATGTGAAGAAGTGATGTTAACAAATCACCACTGGGTGAAGGACATCCTCAACACACGTCACAGGCCAGGAATGAAGAGTTCGTCAGATCAACTACAACTACCACATGTTTGCGACCAAGGCGGGCCAACTAGTTGGAGGACATCGGTTGTGATCTAACCTGGAGAGGGATAGTCCCAACGTGGTTAAAACGACCTTGATATGCCACATGATGAGCACACATACATTCAAAAAAAGAATTCACGGTGATTTAGGCTCTGGCACACGATGGTGAAAGATGGTGAAGAATGGTTTGAAGTGTAGCATCTCGACTTCCTATCAAATCTTTCTTGGGGTTAAGAGTGAAAGACAATGCAGAAACAAATAGGTTTTTATAAATAATCTAAAAAAAGGGCTACTTGCTTGCTTTTAAGTTTACCCATGTGCTATGATGCCTACTCAGGCACATTTGTATTTCTTCAACACCAACAGTGACAACCTATGGCATCTATGCTGAACAGACCTTAGTTACAGTTTCGGGGTGAGAATGCACAATCTGGTAGGATCAGGAGTTGAAAAAATGTCAGTGAGCTCCAAGCTTGGGTCATAATGACTTATGACTTTGTTAGTACAATTATTTTTTAGTTCCGAATGCTTTTGTCGCTCACAGGGCTTGGGTCAACTTGTGGAACGGTTTTTAGTCATTTTCCAACGACGACACATACTGAGATCAGTACTTCTCTTAGAGATCAGTACCATCTCTTAGAGTTGGTCTAATTTTAGAATTTCTAAGTAGAATATATTTCCACGAGAAATGTTAAGAATTTCCAGAGAAAGGATTTCTTAGAAAAAATTAAGAATTTTCAAAGAGAAAGGAGTTGTAAGAGAAAATTTAAAAATTTCTAAAGAGAGTTTTAGAATTTCCAAGAGAAAAGTTAAGAAATTCCAAGAGAAGTTAAGAATTTCCAAAAGGAATGAATTTCCAAGAGAAAAGTTAAGAGTTTCCAGAAGAACTTCAAAATTTCTGTAAGGAAAGACTTTTTAAAGAAAATGAATTTCCAAGAGAGGTTCAGAATTTTTAAAAAGAAAGAATTTCCAGCGAGAAAAAGTTTCCAAGAGAAAAGTTAAGAATTTTTAAGAGAATTTAAGAATTTATAAAGAGAATGAATTTTTTTAAAAGAGATTCAAAATTTCTAAAGAGAAGGATTTCTAAGAAAATCAATTTTCAAGAGAAAACTGAAGAATTTCCAAAGAAAAAGAATTTCCAAAAAGAAAAGCTAAGAATCTCTAGAGAAAGAATTTCTGAAGAGAAAAGTTAAGAATTACCACAGAGAAAAATGTGCAAGAGAACTTTAGAATTTCCAAAGAGAATTAATTTTCAAAGAGAAAGAATTTGAAAAAGAATTTCCGAATTTCCACAGAGAACGAATTTCTAAACAGAAAAGTTAAGAATTCAAAATGGAAAGAATTTAAAAAGAGGATAAAATAACTTTGTTAAGTTACTGGATGTGGAAGAATTAGGAACAGAAACATTACTAAGGACCAGGTAGAGTAAAGTGTAATCAGGGGGACAGTAGATAGGAATTGACATTGTATTTAATTTTTTGCATATTAAAGTTGGCTTGAAAGCATAGAACTGGAAGGGAGTTCCACAAGCGTGAAATGCGTGAAAAGAAGAACTTGTGATGGCTACATCTAGCCAGCTCATCTGTAAATTGATGAGATCTTGATGCCAATCTTGTACTGCATGTAAGTTCATAAAGTCTAAATAACATAACGAAGAGTTCATCCCAAAAATTACCATGAAAGTATTTATAGAAAATATACAGAAAGGCAACCTTCTGGTGGTGCGTAAGTGACTGATGCCGAGCTGCCGGATCAGGACCAATAATATTGCTGATTCTTCTTTGGATCTTATCAAGAAACTCATGTGGTTAATAGCAAGGGAGCCAGACCATATGTAGCAGCAATGTTCTAAGCATAGGCGAGTGGTTAACTTATAGATATGCAAAATAGATTCTTGCCCGACACAGTGAAGCTAAATTCTTAGCAGCTGACCCAGCGACGAATTCAATATCGTCTTTCCACTTCATGTCAGCTGAGAACGTTAGCCCCAGAAGGCGCAATGTGTCACTTTCCTGGAGGTTGACATCGGCCATGTTGATGGAAGATAGATAGAGAAAGGTTCTCTCAATTGTAAATAAAAACAGAGTACAGATAATTCTTTAAAAAGTCAGGGATCACCTTTTAACCCCCTTTTTTTTACAGTAGTGCCATTTGGGAATCTGTTTCAAAACCTGTTTACATTTTATTGAATTGTTCTCCTTTCTTTCATATTTTAAAGGTACCAGTGCAAAGACGTACAAGTCAAAATGGTATGGATGTTTTGCAGAAGAAGGTAAACATGGTTTTGCGAATGATGGTAAGTATCTATATGAAAATACTGATATTTAAGTACCAGGGTAAGTACTAATCTTATTCAGTTTTTAAAGATGCAATGTATATAATTTAATTTGATATAAATTAAAATTCACAAGGCGATTAAAATTTATATAAAGTTATTCAAAGTAATGTTGCATACAGACAGTTCTTAGAATGCAGGATCAACTAGATTCCTTCGTCTTCCGTTTGCAGACCGCGGAGTTGCGCCCGTCATGACCGCGCGTAATTATCGAGTGCAAGACGGTAGGTACCGACATCAGGTTTCGCTCTGGGGAAGTCGAAGGAACCTTGAGCGTTTCGATGTTGGGTGCCCCACGTCAAGTCGGTCGATATCAGCGTTTACGACCAAATCAAAAATAACTCTTACATTTTCTTTTTTTATAATCATTTCGCCCCAAGCAAGACATCGAAGCCACTAAAAGGCATTGTCCAACTTGGTCATTATCTAGATGGGTAACTGCTTTAGAATACTAGTTGCTGCAGTCTTGGATGTGCGGGTGGTGTAATGGATAATGACTCGGAATTTAAAATCAGAGAGCCGAGTTCCAATTTCGATCAGATTCGTTCTGTTCACATACATGGGAAAGGTATCAATTCATGTCTCTTCTCCTTCAGTCAGTTAAGTGCCATACGTGAAACACGCTTGGGCGATCATGTCTCTTTCGAGACATGACTGACTGGGCAGAAGATTATCCCGCAGTAGGTTGCTATTGCTTTCTGTGGTAGACTGGTTTCCAGCCAAGGCTATAGAACCCAATCTGTCCTGTTATTTAACCCATAATTGGAAGGAAGAGATGGATTAATACCTTTCCCAAGGGTATTTGCGCGTAAGTGAATGTCATGAATTCAACTGGAATTCGAACTCGGTTCCCCGATTTCTCATTCCGAGCCGATATCCACTGTACCACAACGTACATCTTCTCCTTACCTGTGCGTTAATTAGTGCAACATGTATCAGTAAATTATTATCTCCTCCCAAAAATTCGTACAATCTAAAAATATTACCTGGCTTTAAATAACTTGCAAGAGGTATTAAGCAGTTAAATACATATCAATCTTGTATTTTTAGTTTGAATATGGACAGGTTTTCAACCAGGGATGCACAGACGTACAATTCTGAATTGCACTTATTTGGCGATTTTTAGTGTTGTAACAAATTACCATAAAAGAATTTTCTGTGGTTAGTTGAATGGATTGAAATCCGACAAAATGAATAGAGAATAAGTCAACAACAGGTAAGAAAAGTGTTTTTAATCTACATGTTTCACTTTGTTACGTTTCTTCAGAGATTTTCATTGTCTTATTAACAAATCTCCGATTAAGCTTAATAAAATGGAACGAGTTTGATTAAAGACACTTTTCCTAATTGTTCCTTACTTATTCTATTCATACATACACACACACATATATATTAATGAATTATATACATGTTTTTACTTATATATATATATATATATATATATATATATATATTTTAATTCAGATACTTTAATCCAAGCGGAAAAAGCAGGAAGGTAAATTCCAAAAACCTGATCCTAATTAATATTAAAAATTTTATTTTAATATTAAAAAATGATACAGGAAGAGAGCTCCATGTAATAAAATATTACAGAGCAAATATAAATTAAAAAAGAATTAATTCAATGATGTTGGATGATCATTTCGATATGAAAATCCCCACGGGGCATAACACATCACCTCAGCAACAGAAAAATCCTTTCAGAAAGGATTTTTCTGTTGCTGAGGTGATGTGTTATGCCCCGTGGGGATTTTCATATCGAAATGATCATCCAACATCATTGAATTAATCCTTTTTTAATTTATATATATATATATATATATATATATATATATATATATATAGGAAAAACTACTGAAAGTTGTAAGTTTAAAAATGTATTTTTTGACAGTATTTATTTATTTCTATTATTATATTATATATGTATATATTTGATATTTCAGACCGCCCTCGGCCTTTCATCAGAAACAAATGATTTTAAAATTTAAACTAGGAACGTTTGTCGTGAGGAGCGTCCTTCACGAAATGTTTACATCACGTGACGTAGAAAGCGATAGAGTTTTTGGATATTTAAAAAAAAACAAACGTAAACCTAACTGTAATAATACTTTTAAATGTTGTTTTAAAGAAAAAATTTTTAAGTGTATCTAAAAAATGTTTAACTATTGATATATATATATATATATATATATATATAGGTGTGTATTCTTTACTTATTCTATATATATATATATATATATATATATATATATATATATATATATATATATATTGCGGAAATTAACGAAACTTGGTTATAAACAACCGACAATTTGAAATGACTTGTTTGAACATTATTATTTTTTAATTTTTTATCGATACTCGTATTTAAGTAGATATTCTGTTTTTAATTAAACAGTATTATATATTTATATCTACTGGCTTGATTATTTACGATAATTTTTTTATTACGCAAACATGTGTCATTCAGCAGGATTCGAACCTGTGACCCCTATTCACATCGGGGAAGCTACCATGTCATCTGGCGCGTCTTAGACCTCTCGACTACGAATGACCATTAGTCTAAACGAGGTTTTAAACAAAACACACGTTTTCGTAATAAAAATTTATCGAATTTTTAAATTATGTGTATGAGAAGAATCATGAGTAGTTTAATGTAAAAACGTGTGTTTATATATCGGTAACGTTAGTATATGTACAATTATATAGGTATGTGAATTAACAAATATGAATATGGGTATACACTCAAGTATACGCACATATATCAAAATATTATTCAGGTGATAATATTATTCAGGTGATATATATTAGTTGAACATGTTCATTGAAATCCGACAAGATGAATAGAATAAGTAAAGAACAGGTAGGAAAATTGTCTTTAATCTTACATGTTCCTGTTTATTAAGCTTCTTCAGGGATTTGTCGATAAGACAATGATTTAAAATTTAAGGAAAAAAAAGAAACAAACAAAGTGACAGTACGTTGATTGAGTTTTGATTTCATTGATCAGATATATGTTACTATGTTTCTAGGGTTGATTTTAAAGAACGGTTCTCTATTAATAACCCGAGAGAGACCCTTTCTGCCTCCCATCAGCATAGCTGATGCTAATCACCAGGAGAAAGGCATGCTGCACCTTCTCGAGATGACATAAAGTGGAAATATTATATTGAATCAAATGATTAGTCTATTGTTAGAAATGTTGGCTCACTGTGTTGTGCTAGGCAGTTTTTTATCTCGAATATCTATCTTTTTTTTTAATCATCTCACCCCAAGCAAGGCATTCCACTGCCACTATTGCGCATGGGGCTACATAGGGGAAGGTAAAGAGAAGGAGTGGATAGACATAGGGAATGTCAGGAGAAAGGTGATAGATGAGTAAGGATAGCGAGGATGAGTGTCGGGCAGATGGGAAGAGTGTTTGATAGAATGGGAGCAGGTTAGTGTGTTAGGAGGTGTCTATTGACCTTACATTTAAACTCCTGGAGATTGTAGCCGTCGGGGAAGCAATCGTTTGGAAGAGAATTCCACAGTCGGGAAGTGCGAGGAAAGAAACTGTTGGAGTAGAAGTTACGGCTGCATTTTATCGATTTCACTGTAAAAGGGTGGGATCTAGTTGCTAATCTAGTATCTCGTGCAAATTCGTATTTAGGGGGCACCAGTGATCTAAGTTCATCGGAGCAGAAGCCGTGAAAGTATTTATAGAAGAGACACAGCGAAGAAGTCTACCATTTGTTGATGCTTTAAAATTGTTGCCACATGTAGTCCAATACTTCTGCTGTATATTTAGATGTTATTGATAAAATCCAAAGAAGAATCAGTGGAATTATTGGTACTGATCTGGCAACTTAGCTTCAATCATTGAACCATTTGGCCATTGCGGTAATGTTCATTGCCTTTCTATAAATACTGTCATGGTAATTGTTTTGATAAGCTTTTCTCTTTGATACCTAAACTCTATGAATTTAAAGACAGTATTAGATTGGCAACAAAATCTCATCAATTTACAGTTAAATTGGCAAGATGATAGATACTTTTCTATCAGTACTAAAATCATAAATCGGAAATACTAAAAACATAAACTATAAAGACTAAAATTATGAACCATAAATACTAAAATCATGAACCATAAATTCTAAAATCATTAAGAATAAATACTAAAATAATGAACAATAAATACTAAAATCATAAACCATAAATACTAAAAGCATAAACTATATATTACTAAAATAATGAAATGTAAACACTAACAACCTGATCTATAAATACAAAAAAACATGAACCATAAACACCAAAATCATGAACGATAGATACTAAAATCATGAACCATAAACACTCACATCATGAACTATAAATAGTAAATCATGAACTGCAAATACTAAAATTATGAATCATAATTACAGAAAGCATAAACCGTAAAATATAAAATCATGAACCATGAACACTAACATCATATTAAAATCATGAACCGTAAATACTAAAATCATGAACCATAAACACTAACATCATATTAAAATCATGAACCGTAAATACTAAATTCATGAACCATAAACACTAACATCATATTAAAATCATGAACCGTAAATACTAAATTCATGAACCATAAACACTAACATCATATTAAAATCATGAACCGTAAATACTAAATTCATGAACCATAAACACTAACATCATATTAAAATCATGAACCGTAAATACTAAATTCATGAACCATAAACACTAACATCATATTAAAATCATGAACCGTAAATAATAAAATCATGAACCATAAACACTAACATCATATTAAAATCATGAACCGTAAATAAAGAAAATCATGAACTATAAACACTAACATCATATTAAAATCATGAATCGTAATTACTAAAATCATGAACCATAAACACTAACATCATATTAAAATCATGAACCGTAAATAATAAAATCATGAACCATAAATACCAAAGAGATGAACCGTAAATACTAAAGCCACGAACTATTAATACTAAAATCATGAACTGTAAATACTGTAAGGATAAACCGCATTTACTAAAATCATAAACCGTAAGTACAAGAATCATGAACCTGAAATACTAAAATTATGAATCGTAAATATTAAAATCATGAAGCATAAATACTAAAATCATTAATTGTATGTAGAAAAATCAGGACCCATAAACACCAAAATCATGCACCATAAATAATAAAATCATGAAACATGAACTCTAAAATCCTGGGTAGGGCTTCAGTTATGCTGAAATTAACAAGTTTTTAAAACTCGTAAAACACAAATACTTTACCAATTTTATTTCTAACTATTATATATATTTTCAATTTTGCATATAGACCAATTTGGAGAAAACTGTAAAAGACCTTTCATTAGACCAAGGAAAAACATATGAGGATGATAATAAAACTGTAAGTATTTCTTTATTTAAAAACATCATGGGGTTAGTTTTCCATTCACCAAGCATGCAGTAAATTAACAGTCGAATTTAAAATAAGTGAGGTAACTGGGGAAGCAGGTATAGTTGTCAAGATACAAGGGTCATTCAAAAATTTCTAAGCCTCACTGAAAAGGAGTTGGAGAAACAAAATATTTTTCACTATTATAGTCCCTTCTTGACATCAATGTACTTGATCCAACAATACTTAAACATTGCTTAGAAAAAGTTGATGTCCTTGTCTTCCAAACCTCCTCCATAACACATGATCTCTTCAGTGTTTCCAAAATGGCAACTATGCAGGTGGCATTTGAGTTTAGGAAAGAGAAAGAAGTCAGATGAAGCCAAGACTGTTGAGTAAGGTGGGTGGAGTAGCAATTCAAAGCCACAGTTGGCTCCTTCAGTTACTGCAACCTAAGCAAAGTAAACGGGTGTGTTATCCTGCAGCAAGAGCACACCTGCTCTCGGCATTCCTCTGGGTTTCGATTTGAAAGCTTCCTTCAGTTGTCTTCATTCTGATGCATAGTGCTGTCCATTAATATTTCTTCTTTTTTATCATGATTATACCTTCAGAATCTCTATAAAAAGAAGTCATCACCTTGCTGACTGACACTGCCTGCTTAAACTTAATTATGGGTGGAGAAACAGAGTGTTCCCAATGATGGCTTTGAATCTTTGATTCAGGTTCAATTTGGTGTAGTAAACCCTGGTTTCATCTTGCATTACCGATCTGCGATGGAAATTCTCAGGGTCAGCCTGGAAGCGAGTCAGAAGTGTCTTGGAAATGTCAACCTTTTTCAGCTTTTGCTCTGCTGTCAGCATTCTTGAGAGCCATATTACAGACAGCTCCCTCATCCACAAGACCTCAGTTAAAACAGTATGAACTGATATTTATTTTCATTTTATATACAAAAAAATGTGGGACAAGTCCAAAAATGTGAATTGAGAAGGCTGGTTTTCATTTGTCTTAAAATAACTTAGCTAGCCACAGTCACTCACCTAAGGAAATTATACGTTATTTTTTACACCAAAGCATCATATTCTTACTTGCTATTCTTACTCGAAACACCATACTACTGCAAAAACTCTGTGAAATCCTAATTCCTACAATTTGTCTGTGGGAGTAGGAAATAAATCAACAACATTAAAAGAGAAACCCAATGAATACACAATGCATAATAATCACAAGAAATCAAAATGGTGTGGACTGGGCCAGAATCAATATCTATGGACTGAACAATAAAATGTCTGTCATCCATAATCATATGGTGAATGGCATCAACTTGTTCATTAGTGGTGGATGTTTTTGGTTGACATGACCGATGGTCCCTGTCTCAATTTGACAGCCCACTACTTCACAATTGCACACACAGGGGATTCTTCAGCAAGTGTTTGAATCATGATCTCACAGATTTCTTTTGGTGTCTTACCTTTCGTTTGCAGATACTTTCTCACTACTCGGGCCCGTGTTATGTCTATTCTGGGGATGTGTCGTGCACCTCTCACCTTTGTATGGGACTCACCAGTACAGAAATTAAGAAAGAAATTTGAATTAGTTTTTCTAGTTTTATAAGAAGAGGTAGCGTGAATGTGTAATGTAGCGCAGTGGATATCAGCTCAGAACGAGAAATCAAAGAGCTGAGATTGAATTCCACTTGCACTCACTTACGCACAAATAACCTTGAGAAAGGTATTAATCCATCTCTTCTCCCTCCAGCTATGGGTTGAATAGCAGGACAGGTTGAGATCTATATCTTTAGTTGGCAATCAGTATACCATGGAAAGAAATAGCAATCTACTGCCTAGTCAGTCATGTCACAAAAGAGAGCTAATTAACCGAACGTTTATCACATACGTCATATAACTAACTTTATCTCTTCTCCTTAGAGCTATAGACTGCCTAGCAGGACAGACTGGGTTCTATAGCCTTGGTTGGCAACCAGTCTACCGCGGAAGAAATAGAAACCTGTTGAGGGAAAATCTTCTGCCTAGTCAGTCATGACTCTAAAGAGACATGATCGTCCAATTATGCACCATGTATGACACTTAACTGACTAACTGAATATAATAGTTGGAAATATAAGTAAAATTTCTGCTGGGCATGAAGTGGGGGATCGATTTGCTATTGTTATGAAGTAATAAACTGGTCCCCCATTAATTACTTATTAATATAATAATATAATCCATCTTTTCTTCTTCCAATTATGGGTTGAATAGCAGGACAGATAGGGTTTTATAGCCTTGGTTGGCAACCAGTCTAACGCAGAAAAAATAGCAACCTACTGCAGGAAAATCTGCCTAGTCACTCGTGGATTGAAAGAGACATGATTGCCCAAATATGTATCACGTGTGATACTTAACTGAAAGAGTCAACAGTTAATTAGGCGAGGAAGTTGTGAAGAGACATGATCTCCCAAGTGTGCATCACATACAGTACTTAAATGACTGACTGAAGAAATGGTAGTGTGTTGCTGCAATAAAAATGTTCAGCTAAGGATCTTCTTTCTGGATCAGTCTTAGTATTTTTTGAACGACACTCGTAGATGAAACAAAATCTCCCTTAGCAAAATAAAACTAGGGTAGATGCTTATTGGCTTTTCAGAAGGAAAGAAAGAAAGGCTAAGGTGTGTTTTTTTAATGTTGTAGGAAAAGGGTTAGATGTGCGTTGTGGCGCAGTGGATGTCGGCTCGAAACGAGAAATCGAGGAACCGAGTTCGAATTCCAGCTGAATTCCTTGCATTCACTTACGCGCAAATACCCTTGGGAAAGGTATTAATCCGTCTCTTCCCTCCAGTTATGGGTTAAATAATAGGACAGATTGGGTTCTATAGCCTTGGTCGGCAACCAGTCTACCGCAGAAAGCAATGGCAACCTACTGGGGGATAATCTCCTGCCCAGTCAGTCATGTCTCTTTCGAGATATGATCGCCCAAAGCGTGTATCGCGCATGGCACTTAACTGACTGACTGTAGGAAAAGAGGTCAGCTTTTAGTTTAGTCACCATGATTAAAAGGATCCTACTAAAACAGGGAGCCTAGAGAAAAATTGACAAAAGCTATTTTGTGCAATATATATTCCGAAAAAAGCAAAACAGTGTGGTACTGGCATAGATTCCAAAGAAAAATAAGAAGAGAAAGTCCAAGAACAACATGACAAAGAACTATGAAGAAGGCGAGAAACAATTTGTTGACAATACTGGGGTGAGACATGAATAGCAACCGCACACAGAGCAGAGTGGAGACATTTTGAGGAGACATTCTACTACAAGCCACCAAGCAGAGAGATCATGAAAAATCTCCAATTTGAAGATGGTGAATTTATGGAATTTTTGGAAATATTAAGTTTGTACAATGCAATTTCCAAGAATACTTTCCAAGAATACTTTTATATTTACAACATTCCAAAAACTAATTGTATTAAATATTATGCAATATTTATCATTTACCAATTTATAAAGAAATAAATGTGAAAACAATTTTTTATTCATAAATTTATAAGCATTTTTTGAATCATTAAAATATGCGAATCAATTAAAAGGAAATTCTTATTTATCATTTTATAAAGTTCAAATCAATTGGTAAATTGCCAATGTTTTGCCAACCATTCCAATAAATAATAAATAAACAGTATAAATAATAATTATTATTGTTGTGAATTCTTAAGAAAAAAAATTCACTTTTATGTGTTTAGGTTTTATTGCAATTCTAGTCATTTATTTTTAAAACAATAAACATTGTTGCCAGAGACGGTAGTTAAAATAATAGCAGTGTTCGGGGGAAAAAAAACATCATTTTGACGCATTGTTTTTTTTTTTTTTTGTTTTGTTTTTTTGTTTTTTGTTTTCGTTGGCGTGAATGTTCAAATTTGCCAATTTGAAAATTTTATGTACAGGATGGTCCAAAAGTATGTGGACGGTAAATTATAACAATTATTTTGAGATTACATAAAATTATATTTTTATATTTACTACTACAATTATTACATTGACAATCAAATTTTATTGTGTACAACAATAGACTCTAGAGAAACGCTTAAACTTTATTAACACAGGTGCTCATAACTGTTGGGACACCTCGATGTGGTGTAATAGTTAATAAGCTTGTCTCGCTAGAATCATTACGATTGAGTAGTGAGTTCGATTCTTAGGGGGTTCTTAAATACTTTCAACTCTGTGCCACATCCAAGCTCATCAGGTGCTCAAACTGTTGTCCATCACAATTTACACAGCTTTGAAGTCCACTTCTCACCCTTCGAGAAGCATTTTTGCACAAGTCTCTTTGTATATTAATTTCTTGAAATCGCTAACACTTCCTGGTTTTCGACTAAAGACTTTGTTCTTGAGTATGTGGTAATACAGAATTAAAAGAAATTCTCTTCTCTCCACTGCTTACAAATTTCGCACTCCAGTGAGAAATCTAATTTTGACCAATAGGACAAAGGATTAATCCCATACTGAAGAAAAAAAAAAAACGAAGCCAAATTTCACAATCAGGTGTTAATTATTTTCTAACCAACCGAAGGCGATTTTTATCGAGCAATTTACAAAACTGGGAGAAATTAACAAGCTTGTGTGAAAAAGTCTTTTTCTATAAAATAGAGAAAGAAAATAGAATCAGTCAGCTGGAAGCAGAGATCAGATACGACACCGCCACAATGTAACAAAAGAGATTTCAATCCGCTGAACCAGACATAACATCTCGTTGACACACATTCGTTCTCCCTTTCTTTCTTGCGTGCTATTCTGTTTTATCATTTCTTCGTCCTCACCATTCTCGTCGTCAACAAAAAGAAGAAGAGAAAAAACACAACAACAATAAGACACTCGAACTGACTCCTAAATATTAACGTAAATAAGTACAATTTTCCTGTATTGCTTTTACTTCCTTTTCACTTTCTCGCCATCCGCAAAAGAAAGGAACACAGACTTTATTACTACCCTGTTAATCTTTGTCTTTAAACACACATTTTGCTACAACTACGAACTCTGGATTCATTTAATTCCGTACTACACTTTCTCTTTGAACATTTACACAGTTAATTTCACTTCCTTAAGATAGATGTTATTCTGTTTCGTAAATAAACTTCCATTTAAACATACGAACGAAACACTTTTACTTTTTCAACCTTCTGATGATGATAATTTTAAGCTGTGTGGAATTCGGTTATGTGTGGCACAAGGTCAATTTAGCTCCCCACTTCATTGGTAATTCTGATACTTCCTATAAGAAGAAATCTATTGGGGTTAAGTCAGGTGAATGCGCTGGACAATCAATTAGACCTCTTCAGACAATTTCTCAGGAAATGTTTTATCAAGATACTCACAGACTATTCTTGAATAATATGGAGGACCCCAATCTTGTTGGAAATACAACCAATACACAAACCTATTCCTTCTACTGTCCACCTACTTTTGGACCATCATCATCATCATTTATCCATCACACCCAGATAGTGCATAGGGCAGCAACCTTTTGTTGCTGTTTCTGTAACAAACTGTTTTTTACGGGGCAGGGTTGTTAGCCAACCCCCAAACCTGGAGGACCGGTGAACCATTCGTGGTCCTTATGTTTACAGCACCTGGTATTCCCAAATGATCACCCATTTAAGTACTGACCAGGCTCGATTTTGCTTAACTTCGGTGATCGGACGGGAACACGATCAACACGATATGGCCGTAGACACTTTTGGAACAACCTGTATTTAATATTAATTGTATTAATAAATATATATTTAAATATTAAATATATTTAAAGTTAAACATCATTTCTCACAAGAGAAGAGAAAGAGAAAATGATACTTATGTGTTTCAAGAAATTATAAAAGAAACACATTTATGGAATTAGCAAAAAATATCTAAAAATAACCCAGAACTTATCCCAGAAGTAAACTGCCAGCACACAGATAAAAAATGAATTGAGTAGCTACACACAAATAGAAAGTGTCGTGAGGCAAGGATGTGTTTTCTTCCCAGATTAATTCAACTTTTACGGTGTTGCTATCTTAAGGAAACTACCATGATTTATTAATGATGCGTGTAATCTTAACAATATAAGATATGCAGGTGACACTGTTGACAGGTTTTGAATGAAACAAAACAAAGATGTTGAATCCTCAAAATGGCTAATAATTTTTTCGTTTTCATTTCTAGGAGGAGAAGGAGTATGGTAAGTTTTCTATTTGAATTATTAATTCATTTAATTTTGCCAAAAGTATCATTAAAATATAACAATTATTTGAATTATTTTTGTTAAGAATTCACAGCAATGCAATAATTTCAATAAGATGCAAGAGTCACTGAATGTTAGAGAATATGAAAAAATATGAGCTGAACAAAGATGGAAGAAATCCTAGTGAAAAATGAATAAGAATTGACAAGTCTTCATCTAATAATAATAATAAAATTCAAGATAATATTACTACTAATACTACTAGTGGAAATAAAAAAAGCAATTGAAATGAAGATGAAAGAAATACTAGTGAAAAATGAATAAGAATTGACAAGACTTCATCTAATAGTAATAATAAAATTCAAGATAATATTACTACTAATACTACTAGTGGAAATAAAGCAATTGAAATGAAGATGAAAGAAATACTAGTGAAAAATGAATAAGAATTGACAAGACTTCATCTAATAGTAATAATAAAATTCAAGATAATATTACTACTAATACTACTAGTGGAAATAAAGCAATTGAAATGAAGATGAAAGAAATACTAGTGAAAAATGAATAAGAATTGACAAGTCTTCATCTAATAATAATAATAAAATTCAAGATAATATTACTACTAATATTACTAGTGGAAATAAAGCAACTGAAATGAAAATGAAAGAAATACTAGTGAAAAATGAATAAGAATTGACAAGGCTTCATCTAATAATAATGTCTTCGAGTTTTTCATTTGAGAATAGGCGTGAGTTCATGTGAAACCTTTTCTTTTTTTTACATTATATATTTTTCACCCTTTACCATTCATTTGTGTGTAGATGTCATTTTACTCAAGACCTTTCATTTGACATTAGATGTGACTTTACCCATGAGTTTTCGTTTGACATTAGATGACACTTAATGCAAGAACTTTCATTTGACATTAGATGTGACTTTTTCCGTGAGCTTTCATTTGATATTAGATTTAACTTCACCCAAAACCTTTCGTTTGACATTAGATGTGACTTCACCGTAGACCTTTTGTGTGACATTAGGTGTGACTTCACCGTAGACCTTTTGTGTGACATTAGGTGTGACTTCACTTGATACATTTTTTTGACATTAGATGTAACTTCACCCAAGACTTTTCGCTTGATATTAGATATGACTTCACCCGATTCATGATAGCATTTGGGCGGCCACTGTTTTCCTTTTATGGATTAGAGCTACCATTGACCAGTAGGGTGTGGTATTCATATGAATTATACTGGTACTTACCCGAGAAAACTTTTGGGCTTACTATAGCAATAACTGCGGTGCAGTGGATATCAGCTCGGAAGAAGAAATCAGGAAACCGAGTTCGAATTCCAGTTAAATTACTTGCATTCACTTACGCGCGGAACGAGAAAATAAGGGAGCCGAGTTCGAATTCCAGCTGAATTCCTCGCATTCACTTACGCGCAAGTACCCTTGGGAAAAGTATTAAGCCGTTTCTTTCCTCCAGTTATGGGTTAAATAACAGGACAGATTGGGTTCTATAGCCTTGGCTAACAACCAGTCTACTGTAGAAAGCAACCTACTGTGGGATAATCATCTGACTAGTTAGTCATGTCTCTTTTGAGACATGATCGCCCAAGCGTGTATCATGTATGGCACTTAACTGACTGATGGCAATAACTTCATGTAGATGTTGCAGCTCTCCTTACAGATTCTCGAAGTTTTCTGGTACCTCAAAAAGGAATGGTAAGATTTTCATCCCTCACTTCTATCGTGACATTTTGAGTTTACGTTTGTCTATAGTGGCCACTCCTCATGACTATAATTTTCATTTTTTATGTTGGCGATCACAGGAAGTCATTAAATCGATTCATTGCTATAATTAATTATGTTTCTCAGTTGCAGATGCGAAAACTGAAGACGGCAAAGAGGATGACACAGAGGTAATAAGTTTTTTTTTTATTGAAATGTATTCTGGTATTACAAAATCTTGACTTTTTATTTACTAGGTACTTCCCTTACGGAACACAGGGCCACGGACCCACCACCCACAACAACTACAGGTTTAGTAAGAAATAAGTCATAATAATTAGAGTTGTTAGCCACACTCCCAGCTCTTCAGTTTTAAATTCATCCAGCCAGACCTGGTACCAATGAGGAAGTAGGAAGGCCTCTGGGATTGCCCTACCAAATAATTTACTCCCACTCTCCAGAAGGACAGTTTATGTAGGGTAGGAAAAGCTCTGATTTTAAATCATTGCTGCTTAGCGGTTGTATCCAAATGTGGTCGTATTTAAGTACGGAGAATTCTGTGGAGGTAAAACTTCACCCACCACTTCTGACACGCCTGAAGGCGGTTGGATGAAGGGTAACTTTTTAGCAACTCTTGCAGCCAGGCTGGCACTAGGTATAATACCCTGTATTATTTTTGATCTTGTCAATTTGACCAAAGGTTGGCTTGGGGCATGTGACCTGCGCCCTACCAGGGGACTTGACTTTTGACCAAAAAGGCCATTACCTTTATCTCGTAAGATAATATACTCTAGTCACAAATAATAATTGCGCATTATATTAAATTATTATTTTTAAGCAATATTTATGTTTTTCAGTTAAACTTAAAATCTATTCATTTTTTGAGCTTTGAAAAAACACGTCATCTGTCCTTTATAGTTTTTCATATATTCACACACACGCGCGTGCGCGCATACACACACATACACGCATACACACACACGCACGCACACACACACACACACACACACACACACACACACACACACATAAGATCTTGGATAAGTTCTCACTGGTTTTTCATGAAAAGTAATGTTTTATTTACAAAAATTAGTAAGAAAACATGACCCTGAAAGTATAGTCCATTGCTAGCCACCACTTTTCCCAACTTTCTGGCAGAATTTGAATCTTTTGAGGCTAATCATGTGTCGACCCATTTTTCTTTTCTTTTCTTTTCTTTTTTTTTTTTTTTTGGCATCTTCATGAGAATGAAGGTGCTGTTCAGCCATGCCATGTGTCATCTATCGGAACAAGTGATAATCGGACGGGGTAATGTCTGATGAATACGGCGGCTGAGGTAGAACTTCTCATTTAAGTGTCTCCGAGTAGATTGCCACCTGTTTTGCAACATGTGGCCAAGCGTTGTCATGCTGCAAAATCACTTTGTCGTGTCTCTGCTCGTATAGTGGCCGTTTTTGCTTCAATGCTCGGCTCAGACGCACCAATTGTAGTCGATAATGATCTCCCCTGCTGGTTTCGGTTGGTTTGAGTAGCTCATGATAAAATACGCCCAGCTGATCCTAACAAATGCATAGCAGAAGATTCGAACCATGGATATTCGGCTTTGCCGCCGATGTTGATGCATGGACGGTCTTACCCCCCGATCTTCTACGCTTAGAGTTATCGTGCTGTATCCACTTTTTATAGCCGGAAACAATAAGATGAAAAAAAAAACTTTTCTTTTCTGCCGTTGAATCAGTTGTTCACACATCACAAGACGCCGTTTGACGTCTATCGGTTTAAACTTTTGAATCATTCCTAATGCTTTTAAAAATTTCGAAACTGTTGTGTGATCAATTCCTAACGATTCTGCAAGTTCAGATTGCACCTGACAAAAGTCTTTATGAAGTAATTGCCTCCAATTCTTCAGCTTCAAACTTTTTCAGTGCGCCAGAGCGTTCCTTATCTTCAACAAGTTTCAACAAGAATTCTGTGTGTTTAGGCTGCAGATTTTTTTTGCAGTGCAAGAAAAAAACCTCGCAGATACACTTTCTTTAACACAAAATCCGACATGTTTAACGTTATGAAAAACAAATTTGTTTATACTTCGACGAAATGACGCATACTGAATTTTAAGCTTGAATTCATTATAGATGCGTTACCATCTGAAACTACACGCAAGCAGTTCTAGGAACGCCATCTGTTGTAAATCAGCGAGAACGTATTCAATGTCCTAATATATATATATATATATATATATATATATATATATATGAGTAAATAACTATATATATCTTGCTATTTACTTATATATATATATATATATATCTGAGTAAATAACTATATATATTTATAGCTATTTACTCATATATATATATATATATATATATATATATATATATATATCTGAATAAATAACTATATATTTATAGCTATTTACTCATATATATATATATATATATATATATATATATATATATATATATAATTGTTGATATCCCTTGACGAGAGGACAGAGTGATTGCTGGAAAGTTTGTCTACGAAACTCTAGAGTCAGGAGGCTGAAGGTGACTCTAGTCAGCTAAGTGACAAACTATATATTTGTATAAATATTCTCTCTCTCTCTCTCTCTCTCTCTCTCTCTCTCTCTCTCTCTCTCTCTCTCTCTCTCTCAGTATGTATATGTGTTTCCACGCAGGTACACACCGATATATCAATATTTATCAGGTGTTAATAGAACAGCGCTTAATGTAATAACAGAGTAATAAATATACATATTATTCCATGTCTGTAGCACGAATAGTGCATGAAGCTCTGAGTCATGCTTTATACGTAGGATAATATATATATATATATATATATATATATATATATATATATATATATAGACTTGTTTCTGATGAAGGACCGAGGGCGGTCTGAAATATAAAATACTATAAAAATAAACAAATACTGTTTAAAAAAGTACGTTTTTAAATTCAAAACTTTTTATTAATATTCTTTCCTATACATATTAAGACAGTATACGTGGATGATCATCACTATATATATATATATATATATATATATATATATATATATATATATATTGTGTGTGTGTGTGTATTTTGGCAGCATTTTTTCATTAATGCAGGTTTCATTGAATAATATAGACTAGTAAGTTTTGTCTATTAATTTTGTGTAGGATCCGTTCGTACCGTCTGATATACTTGATGGTGAGATCGTTGAAAGACAACAAAAAATCACAGTAATTGTTGATTTTTTGAAAGATAGCAATGATAACAAAATTCCTTTCCTTCACATATTAATTAACACTGATGACAATAAATTTACTATCTCACCGTATAAAAAACCCACTAACAAAAATCCCTCCACACTCAATTATATTAGTGAATGCCCCCACTATTACAAAATAGCTATTATAAAAAATCTATTATATCGTGCAAAAGCCAATTCGTCTACAAATCAGATCTTCCACAGTGAACTAAAAACATAAAACAGACACTCATCAACAATAATTTTCCCAACTACACAGTTGATGAACAAATACGATATTTTCTTAAAAAGGGAAAACCAACACATGAGCCCAACCAATCCCAAACATATCACTCTCTTATACCGTAGCCAGATGCACTCCAACTACCAACTAGATGAAAATATCCTAAAAAACTCATAAACACTAATATTTCTCCAACAGACTCTAACAAAAGAATTAAGTTTATTATATATTACACTAAATCCACTACATCCAATTCATTCGTCCGCAATTACTCTCCCCCCACCGTTAGTGATTTGCAAAAAACCAGTGTAGTTTATAAATTCATATGTCCATTTAGAGAATGTATCTCTAACGATCTAAATAATATCTACATTGGCCATACTACAAATTCGCTCTCACGGCGTCTGACGTTGCACTTAAATGAAAATTCAAATATATTCCGACATTTAGAACAACACGGTTATCAACGCACACTTCTGAGAAAAACGCTCGTTGATAACACGTACATACTTAAACAAGAAAATAATAAACAGAAACTCAAAATCCTGGAAGCAATCTACATTAAACAATTTAAACCTGGTTTGAATACGATCAATTTTGATATTTCCAATAACGTACTCAAATGTCTGTAATCAGACCAGGGACCACAACACCACTATTTTGTCACTGTCTTCGGCCATCCGCCACGGTAAGGATGGACTTGTATTTTCAATTTAATTCTCTTTATTGTTAATAACTTAAATGTTCTATGTTTACTGTGTGTTAATATTTATTCTTTGATAATGGCTTATGTGAGCCGAGAGCTTAGACCCGATAAAAAATCGACAATTACTGTGATTTTTTGTTGTCTTTCAACGATATCACCATCAAGTATATCAGACGGTACGAACGGATCCTACACAAAATTAATAGACAAAACTTGTCTATATTATTCAATGAAACCTGCATTAATATATATATATATATATATATATATATATATATATATATATATATATATATGTATTATAAGCGTTTCACCCCGAGCAAGGCATGTCACTGCCACTACTGCACAAGGGGCTACATAGAGTGGAGAAAGGATGGTTAAATATAGGAAATGTCAGAGGGTGGGTGATAGGCGGGTAAGGATACCGAGAATTAGGGTTGGGTAGATGAGAGTGTTCTGAGAATAATTGGAAGTTAGTGTGATAGGAGGTGTTTACTGACCCTACATTTAAACACCTGGAGATTGTAAGAGAGAGAGAGAGAGAGAGAGAGAGACAGACAGACAGACAGACAGACAGACAGACAGACAGACAGAAAACTTAGACAATAGGAAAACTTAGCCAACATCTTTCGTCCAATGAAGGCATTTGTAAAGATTTTATTTTTAATATAAACATTTTATTATTAATGCAAGGGTTTAAAATAATGTAATCCTTACATTTTCCTTTCTAACGTCCATCCCAAAAATATGAAATACGTTGGCTAAGATAAGTTTTCCATTTGTCTAGCCCAAAAATAAAATAAGAAGGAAACCTTATCTTAACCAACACCTATCCTCCTCGGATGGACATTATTCTCTTTAGACTATGATATACTTTTATATTATTTATAATAGCAATCAGAAGTTTATTAAAATAAAAAAATGATATAGTTTTATTGCTTTTTTTAGGATGAACAACTAATGCATAATTTTTGTAAAAGATATCGTTTGCATTTATATATTCTTTTATTTTAATTTCTAGAATTCACAACACAAAGCAAAAAAAAAAGCTGTTGGTAGCAAAGAACACGTTTAATGTAAACAAATAGAAGAAAAGGCGCAGGAAATATTATGGCCATGAGAAAGAGACTAAACTTGGGATGCCAGATCAGGACCAATAACGTTGCGAACCTAACAAGCTTTGCCTATCTTGTCACCTTCTATTCATCGGGTTCTGTCTCCCTATAAATAAGGGAATTCGCACACAAGTGGGCCATTTTATTTAACCTTTCTATTTTTTTATTTGACCTTTTTTGTTTTACCTTTTTTTATTAATGATATTTCTTTTGTATAATGACATACAGGATTGGGTCAGACACCTGAGCTGAATACTTGGGTTGGGTCAGATGCCTGACCTAAATACTGGGGTTCCGTCAGATGCCTGGCCTGAATACCTGGGTTGGTTCAGATGGCTGCACTGAATACTTAGATTGGGTCCGATTCTGGCCTGAATACTTGGGTTGGGTTAAACGCCTGACCTGAATACTCGGGTTGGGTCCGATACCTGGCCTGAATACTTGGGTTGGGTCAAACGCCTGACCTGAATACCCGGGTTGGGTCCGATACCTGGCCTTAATACTTGGGTTGGGTCAAACGCCTGGCCTGAATACTTGTGTTGGGTCCGATACCTGGCCTTAATACTTGGGTTGGGTCAAACGCCTGGCCTGAATACTTGGGTTGAGTCCGATACCTGGCCTGAATACTTGGGTTGGGTCAAACGCCTGACCCGAATACTCGGGGGTTGGGTCCGATACCTGGCCTGAATACTTGGGTTGGGTCAAACGCCTGACATGAATACTCGGGTTGGGTCCGATACCTGGCCTGAATACTTGGGTTGGGTCAAACGCCTGACCTGAATACCCGGGTTGGGTCCGATACCTGGCCTTAATACTTGGGTTGGGTCAAACGCCTGGCCTGAATACTTGGGTTGAGTCCGATACCTGGCCTGAATACTTGGGTTGGGTCAAACGCCTGACCCGAATACTCGGGTTGGGTCCGATACCTGGCCTGAATACTTGGGTTGGGTCAAACGCCTGACCTGAATACTCGGGTTGGGTCCGATACCTGGCCTGAATACTTGGGTTGGGTCAAACGCCTGACCTGAATACCCGGGTTGGGTCCGATACCTGGCCTGAATACTTGGGTTGGGTCAAACGCCTGGCCTGAATACTTGGGTTGAGTCAGATGCCTGACCTGAATACTTGGGTTGGGTCAAACGCCTGACCTGAATACCCGGGTTGGGTCCGATACCTGGCCTGAATACTTGGGTTGGGTCAAACGCCTGGCCTGAATACTTGGGTTGAGTCCGATACCTGGCCTGAATACTTGGGTTGGGTCAAACGCCTGACCCGAATACTCGGGTTGGGTCCGATACCTGGCCTGAATACTTGGGTTGGGTCAAACGCCTGACCTGAATACTCGGGTTGGGTCCGATACCTGGCCTGAATACTTGGGTTGGGTCAAACGCCTGACCTGAATATCCGGGTTGGGTCCGATACCTGGCCTGAATACTTGGGTTGGGTCAAACGCCTGGCCTGAATACTTGGGTTGAGTCAGATGCCTGACCTGAATACTTGGGTTGGGTCAAACGCCTGACCTGAATACCCGGGTTGGGTCCGATACCTGGCCTGAATACTTGGGTTGGGTCAAACGCCTGGCCTGAATACTTGGGTTGAGTCAGATGCCTGACCTGAATACTTGGGTTGGGTCCAATACCTGGCCTGAATACTTGGGTTAGGCTTGATGCCTTGCCTGAATACTAGTGTTGGGTCAGACACCTGGGCGGAACATTTGGTAACAGTATCAATGTTTGTCTATGTTTACATTGTTTGAACTGTTGTCCTCGTCTTTATTGTCATATTCACGATTTTATGGCCGTTGTCTGCTCCGACCTTCTTCAGGTGATTGAAACTTTGAACCGAAGCCATTATTTTCGATCACTGGGGTAGATTGTTCTTGTTCAATGAGTCGAGACATATTTGAATGTTTTAGTTATCTCCGTTAATATCTCCACCACACCAGGAACCTTCTACCAGCAGAATATCTTCCTGCTATCAAAGAGTGGACTGGGAATCGTTCCGTGATTTCCTTTGTGATGCCCCTTGGAAAGTTTAGTCTCCCTGCTGAAGGCTGCACCTCTGAGTAAAAGCTGGGTAAAAACTGGCATCGATGCTTTCATCCCAGCCAGGAAGTTTCGACTTAAACCTCATTCATCTCTTTAGTTCTCTCCCGCTTGCTCGGCCATCATTGCCCACAGGAACCACTTCTTCCGGCGACGCGTCTGACTAAAACAGGTGCCCTTTTGTCTCTGTCCGTAATGAGTGCAAGAGGATCCTAAATAATGCTAAGCTGTTGTTTGCTAATAGAATGAAACAGCATAAAGCATCCTGCAGGTGTGGCCCCAAAGTTTGGGGCCTGGTTGCTCTGCAAAAGTGCATTAAGCAACAGCCAACCCTCGATCCCTGTGAGGACCTCAAATTTATTAAATAAATAATTTAATAAATTTGAGGTCCTCACAGCCATAGCGGACAAGGTTGTGTACTTTGCATGCAACTTCTCCTTAAACTCTACATTTGCCTCGTCTGGAGTACCCACACCCGACTTCCCACCAAGAACTGAGGCTCAGCTGAGTGACGTATACATAACGCCCTCTCTGGTCTCTAACATAATTTCTAAGATTGATCCCAATAAGGCAGGCGGAGGTGACGGATTACCAGGTGGTGTAAGCTTAGATGTGAGGGCGGTATATATATATATATATATCACAATGAAATACTTGTTCACATATGATCACCGAAATTAAGCAATGTCGAGTCTGGTCTGTACCTAGATGGGTGACCACTTGGGAATACCAGGTGATGTAAGCTGGGATGTGCGGGTAGTGTAATGGATAATGACTCGGAATTGTTAATTGGAATGCCGAGTTCAAATCTCCGTTGAATTCGTTGGATATTCCCTTACGCGTAAATACCCTTATGAAAGGTATGAATCTAACAATTCTCCTGGAAGCAATGGGTCAATTAGTAAGATTTGTATCACTAAAACTCATTATTATTTTCCAAAATAACATACAAAGGGTTGATAATCTATAAAAAAAAACGAATCAATATTTTTCTTATGTCAAGCAAGGCAATGAAGCCACTAAAAATTGTTAGAGAATACAAGAATTAAGAAGACAGAAATTACAGGTTAATATTCAGTCAGTTGTGCCATCGCTTTGGACGATCATGTCTTGAAAGAAACATGACTGACTGGGCAGAAGATTATCTCGCAGTAAGTTACCATTGCTTTCTGTGGTAGACTGGTTGCCAGCCAAAGCTATAGAACCCAATCTGTCCCATTATTTAACCCATAACTGGAGAGAAGAGACGGATTAATACCTTTCCTAAGAAGTTAAATTAAATAAACAATTGAGAAAATAGCAGTTGTGAAGATCAGATTTAAAAATAAAAAATCTAAGGTCAGAATCCCAAAGGTCAGAATCCCAAAGGTCATAATCCCAAAGGTCAGAAATCAGTCTTACAAGTTCAAAAATCTCGGAGCATAAATCCAAAGGAATAAAAAATAAAGTCCGTGTACAAAATTCGCAATGCAGAAATATTCCCCTCATCAATGAAATACCAAATAATCTTTCCCTCTCGTCAAAAGTAGTATTCATTTATTGGGAGTCGGGTAAGAATGGGTGTGATTAGCTAATATTGGTAGGTGTCAAAATTATGACATTTCGAATCCTTACTAAAGAAAACCTGATCTGCATTGTATTTTTACTTTTTCAGCCAAGAGAACGCGATTCCATTTTTGAGGTAAGATTAATTTTCTCCTTCATCGCCACAGTATTCCACATTAAAAATAAATATAAATATAAATTATAGTAATATTTGTGGTGTCCCTTTCAGTAATTTTATACAAATAAATCTAATTATAGCGAAAATATAAAATAGCTAGAAAAAAAAGCCAAAGATTGCAAACCTCCACCAAGGCAATACTGACAACATCTCAGCGATTAGCAAGAGATGTTTATTAAAATGGGAAAGAATAACTAACTACAATGAACTTGTCCGTTCTCAAAAATGAAAATACAAAAAAAAAAAAATGAACTCGATCACTCTCAAAATAAAACGCACACTTAAAACAAAACAAGGAAGCTAATCCAGTATTCAAAATAACCTCGGGTAGGTCATTTACTATTTGGTATGTGAAACTTAAAAATGTAAATTTTATTAATAAATCCTGAAAAATAACCAAGAGACTGAATCGAACCCAAAATCTAATCAGCTCGTTCAAGTCATGAGGTCAATCATTCCTGAAAGGTTCATCTGAATCCATTCAGCAGGTATAATTCGATCACGGACAGACGTACATACATACATACAAACAAACCCGATTAGATACAAGACCTAAATGTGGAGGTAATAACAAAATGATTCTGATAGTCTTACCTTTTATCTTTTGTCATGTATCTAAAATAGAATATTGCGAAGTAACTTTAAGTAACGTTAAAACATACGCAAACGAGCTCTGTTATAGTTGGGTTTTTATCCGCTGTAATTATCCCTACTACAACAGAACGCACATTTTATCACAGGAACAATATTGCTGTCTTTGTAATTTACCGCTGAAGATGATCTTTAAAAAAGATCGAAAATACTTGGATTAATAAAGACTATGGCACCTTCTTTGATGAATGTCATCTTAGCATCAAGAAACTGATTAGATAACTGGAAAGGATTAGTATAAATATAATTAAACACAATATGTGTGTGTTATTTAATGAAACATATATATATATATATATATATATATATATTAAATTATAGTTTAGAATATGTACAATTTTTTATCCACTACAAAGTCTACATTTTGTTTCGACATTGAAATTACAATATCTCATCAGATGGTGTTGCAAGGAATGGAAATATTCACAGGTCTATATTATATATCCAGCACTGTTTTAAATTAATGTTTTGGACGTTGTAAATTTTTCTTCGTTCCTTATTCACTCGTATATATATATTATTCAATGAAACATGCATTAATATATATATATATATATATATATATATATATATATACATATATATATATATACATATATATATACATATATATATATATATATATATATATATACTATAGTCATCCGCAGACAGATCTGTTTCGCTGTATTACAGCTCATCAGTACGGCTTAGACTCCGTTCGCTTCCTAACCCAGGATTGAAACCCGACCGAATCGGCGTCAGTCAGCGATTCTACCCCTAGGCCACGAGCAGAAGAAGGCAGGCCTTTTAGCGCGTATAAACACGCCCAGTAGCTAGCGTGCTCCAATTCATTATCGAATGAACAATGCGTAAATGCCGGAGTAGCTACTGTTTACAAAGTCTCTCGCTCTTCCAGAGTGCTCAATGAGTGAGTGAGAGCGTAAATACTATAGTCATACCGCAGACAGATCTGTTTCGCTGTATTACAGTGCTCAATCAGGGTGTGAGAGCGTATATATATATATATACGCCCTCTCTTATATATATATATATATATATATATATATATATATATACGTCAATTGCCATCTTTGATCCCCTTGATCACCATCTTTCTCTTATCCTTTCCCCGATGCCCTATGTATCTTGTTCCTCTTTCATGTTGTTCTCCTCTTATATAACCCTCTTCGCACCAGTGGTAGTACTGATTTGGTTGGGTGGGGGGAATCGATTATATTTTTTTCTAAATTTCTTTAAAGTTAAATCTTATTTCTTTATCAACAACATGATTCGGGAAATTATTGTTGATAAGTCTGTGTTTTATGTTACTTAGTTTTTTTAATAACATTCCGTAACTTTCCGAAAAATTTCGTAATATTATCTTGTTTACATTAGGATATATATATATATATATATATATTAAAACCCCCCGCAAAAAAAGGAAAAGCATATAGATAAAATCTCAAAAAATAAAATCGGATCCTATTAATATTAATTTTATTAATATCAAAAATGATCCAGGTGGAGAGCTCGATGTAAATAGTATAGAAGCAAGAAATATACATACATCATATGTGTATATGGTGTATAAATTTATAGTTTTGGGTGTGCTGATCTATTTATGTATATTTCTTGTTTCTATATATAAATGTGTATGTGGATGGTGTGTGTATGCATATGAACTTTCTGACCTGCTCACCACTTATCTATATAGACACGATATTTTGGCCATCAGAAAAACAAACGAATCTCGATATGTAAAGTCACAAGTTTATTCGCCTGAAGAGAGTCAACTTTAGACTCGAAACACATGTAGCGTCACAAATACCAGTATGGACACTTAATGTCATACAAAAAGCAAGTAATATTAATAACAATAACAACAATAAATCTACACTTCAACCTTTTGTTGCATATTGGTTACAATTGTAAAATAAAATTTCTGTTTCTTCTGTATCTTTCCTTTTCCTCTTTTTTTTACTTTTCTTGATTTTTCATCTTATTTTCTCATCTTTTCTTTCTCATCCTATTTTCTCATCTTATTTTCTCATCTTTTCTGTCTCATCTTATTTTCTCATCATTTCTTTCTCATCTTTTCTGTCTCATCTTATTTTCTCATCATTTCTTTCTCATCTTATTTTCTCATCTTATTTTCTCATCTTTTCTGTCTCATCTTATTTTCTCATCTTTTCTGTCTCATCTTATTTTCACATCTTTTCTTTCTCATCTTATTTTCTCATCTTATTTTCTCATCTTTTCTGTCTCATCTTATTTTCTCATCTTTTCTTTCTCATCTTATATTCTCATCTTTTCTGTCTCTCTTATTTTCTCATCTTATTTTCTCATCTTTTCTGTCTCATCTTATTTTCTCATCTTTTCTTTCTCATCTTATTTTCTCATCTTTTCTTTGTCGTGTTATTTTCTCATTTATTCTTTCTCATCTTATTTTCTCATCATTTCTTTCTCATCTCATTTTCTCATCTTATTTTCTCATCTTTTCTGTCTCATCTTATTTTCTCATCTTTTCTTTCTCATCTTATTTTCTCATCTTTTCTTTGTCGTGTTATTTTCTCATTTATTCTTTCTCATCTTATTTTCTCATCATTTCTTTCTTATCTTATTTTCTCATCTTTTCTGTCTCATCTTATTTTCACATCTTTTCTTTCTCATCTTATTTTCTCATCTTATTTTCTCATCTTTTCTGTCTCATCTTATTTTCTCATCTTTTCTTTCTCATCTTTTCTGTCTCATCTTATTTTCTCATCTTTTCTTTCTCATCTTATTTTCTCATCTTTTCTTTCTCATCTTATTTTCTCATCTTTTCTTTCTCACCTTATTTTCTCATCTTTTCTTTGTCGTGTTATTTTCTCATTTATTCTTTCTCATCTTATTTTCTCATCATTTCTTTCTCATCTCATTTTCTCATCTTATTTTCTCATCTTTTCTGTCTCATCTTATTTTCTCATCTTTTCTTTCTCATCTTATTTTCTCATCTTTTCTTTGTCGTGTTATTTTCTCATTTATTCTTTCTCATCTTATTTTCTCATCATTTCTTTCTTATCTTATTTTCTCATCTTTTTCTGTCTCATCTTATTTTCACATCTTTTCTTTCTCATCTTATTTTCTCATCTTATTTTCTCATCTTTTCTGTCTCATCTTATTTTCTCATCTTTTCTTTCTCATCTTTTCTGTCTCATCTTATTTTCTCATCTTTTCTTTCTCATCTTATTTTCTCATCTTTTCTTTCTCATCTTATTTTCTCATCTTTTCTTTCTCATCTTATTTTCTCATCTTTTCTGTCTCATCTTATTTTCTCATCTTATTTTCTCATCTTTCTTTTTCATCTTATTTTCTCATCTTATTTTCTCATCTTTTTCTGTCTCATCTTATTTTCTCATCTTTTCTTTCTCATCTTATTTTCTCATCTTATTTTCTCATCTTTTCTTTCTCATCTTATTTTCTCATCTTATTTTCTCATCTTTTTCTGTCTCATCTTATTTTCTCATCTTTTCTTTCTTATCTTATTTTTCTCATCTTATTTTCTCATCTTTTCTTTCTCATCTTATTTTCTCATCTTTTCTGTCTCATCTTATTTTCTCATCTTTTCTGTCTCATCTTATTTTCTCATCTTATTTTTCTCATCTTTTCTTTCTCATCTTATTTTCTCATCTTATTTTCTCATCTTTTCTTTCTCATCTTATTTTCTCATCTTATTTTCTCATCTTTTCTGTCTCATCTTATTTTCTCATCTTTTCTGTCTCATCTTATTTTCTCATCTTTTCTGTCTCATCTTATTTTCTCATCTTATATTCTCATCTTTTCTTTCTCATCTTATTTTCTCATCTTATTTTCTCATCTTTTCTTTCTCATCTTATTTTCTCATCTTATTTTCTCATCTTTTCTTTCTCATCTTATTTTCTCATCTTATTTTCTCATCTTTTCTTTCTCATCTTATTTTCTCATCTTATTTTCTCATCTTTTCTGTCTCATCTTATTTTCTCATCTTTTCTTTCTCATCTTATTTTCTCATCTTATTTTCTCATCTTATTTTCTCATCTTTTCTTTCTCATCTTATTTTCTCATCTTTTCTTTCTCATCTTATTTTCTCATCTTTTTCTTTCTCATCTTATTTTCTCATCTTATTTTCTCATCTTTTCTTTCTCATCTTATTTTCTCATCTTTTCTTTCTCATCTTTTCTGTCTCATCTTATTTTCTCATCTTTTCTTTCTCATCTTATTTTCTCATCTTATTTTCTCATCTTTTCTTTCTCATCTTATTTTCTCATCTTTTCTTTCTCATCTTATTTTCTCATCTTTTCTTTCTCATCTTATTTTCTCATCTTTTCTTTCTCATCTCATTTTCTCATCTTTTCTGTCTCATCTTATTTTCTCATCTTATTTTCTCATCTTTTCTGTCTCATCTTATTTTCTCATCTTATTTTCTCATCTTTTCTGTCTCATCTTATTTTCTCATCTTTTCTTTCTCATCTTATTTTCTCATCTTATTTTCTCATTTTTTCTTTCTCATCTTATTTTTCTCATCTTATTTTCTCATCTTTTCTGTCTCATCTTATTTTCTCATCTTTTCATTCTCATCTTATTTTCTCATCTTATTTCTCATCTTTTCTGTCTCATCTTATTTTCTCATCTTTTCTGTCTCATCTTATTTTCTCATCTTATTTTCTCATCTTTTCTTTCTCATCTTATTTTCTCATCTTATTTTCTCATCTTTTCTTTCTCATCTTATTTTCTCATCTTATTTTCTCATCTTTTCTTTCTCATCTTATTTTTCTCATCTTTTCTTTCTCATCTTATTTTCTCATCTTTTCTTTCTCATCTTATTTCTCATCTTATTTTCTCATCTTTTCTGTCTCATCTTATTTTCTCATCTTTTCTGTCTCATCTTATTTTCTCATCTTTTCTGTCTCATCTTATTTTCTCATCTTATTTTCTCATCTTTTCTTTCTCATCTTATTTTCTCATCTTTTCTTTCTCATCTTATTTTCTCATCTTATTTTCTCATCTTATTTTCTCATCTTTCTTTCTCATCTTATTTTCTCATCTTTTCTTTCTCACCTTATTTTCTCATCTTTTCTTTCTCATCTTATTTTCTCATCTTTTCTTTCTCATCTTATTTTCTCATCTTTTCTTTCTCATCTTATTTTCTCATCTTTTCTGTCTCATCTTATTTTCTCATCTTTTCTTTGTCGTGTTATTTTCTCATTTATTCTTTCTCATCTTATTTTCTCATCATTTCTTTCTCATCTTATTTTCTCATCTTTTCTTTCTCATCTTATTTTCTCATCTTTTCTTCCCTCTTTATTTCCCCACTTTTTTAATATCGTTTTACCTCGTACGAAAAAACAATTACAAAAATAAAAGGAAATGTTTTTTTAAATTAATTTTTTTAATAAAACGTTTATTAACATCATTATTAACTACATAATGAGACATTGTTCTTTCAATGTCGAAACAAAATGTACAATTTTCTATTAGTTGGTAGTTTTGCACCTGTTCTATAGTAATAATTATATAATAAATATTAATTGGTCTATTTTTATATTGAACACTGTTTTAAATTAATGTTTTGAAATTTTCTTCGTTCTTATTCATTTGTATATATATATATATATATATATATATATATATATATATATATATGAGCAGCAATCTTTCTTTTAAACATGTTTATCTTTTTTTACCTCGTACGAAAAAACAATTCCAAAAATATAGGAAAGTGGTGTTTTTTCTATTTTTTAAATAAAACGTTTATTACCATCATTATTAATTAACTGATGAGACAATGTTATTTCAATGTCGAAACAAAATGTTCTTTTTTAATTTTATTTCACCCCAAGCAAGGCAGTCTCTCCACCACTGTTGGGCAGGGAGTTACATAGGAGGAAAGTGATGAGAAAGAGGGACAGGCTATAAGGGGTGTCAGGAAGTGGGTAAGACAATGATGAGAATGCTGGTGTGATGAGAGTGAAGCGGACTTAGAAAATAGAATAAATTCGCTTATTCTTCCAACAAAAATAATTTGCATTCATTGTATTCGGCATCTGTATTTTCCATTTTTTTATCGCTTCGGCTACTTTACTCGAAAAAATAATTGTATTCTCCAGTTTTAGAGAAATCTCTTTTTATCTTGAAAATCACTTAAAATTAAGACCTTTTTCTTCTTTTATATGCCCTGTCCTTTCATGGCTTTCCACACCTCCCTCTCCCTGATGGCTCTTAGCCCGCTTTTTCCTGTTACACCACGCAACTCTTGTTCCGTTATCCACCTGATCAGGTCCTTCAAATATGTTATCCGCTGCTTTCTCCTGTCTCTTTTTCCCTCTATCTGGCCTGTTAGTATCAGGTTCTCCAAGCCCTCCTTCCTCATTGCATGTCCCAGGAACTTTAGCTGTCTCTTCCTGATGTATTAATTTCCTTTCCGTTTCCATCCTTTCCAAAACCTCATTATATCTATATATGTAATTTTATTTTTAACATGAATTTTTTTCATTTAGTTTTATTTTTTAATTTAATTTTAATAATTTTTTCCCCAATTCATTATATTAAGATTAATGAATTTATGTCTTCGTCTCGTAGTTTTAAATATCCTCAAATCTACGCTTTTGAATAATTCCTACGCCTGTGTATGTGATTTCACCATTTTTTCAAAAAATGCCAAGGGATTTAGTTTTATACTTCGTTACAACAAATGTATCTATCTACAATTCATTCCCAGCCAAAGTTTTGAAATTCCTATTTCTTTCCGCTTATGTTATCTCCCCACCTCTTTCTTCTTCTCCCGATATATTTTCCCACCTTTTTCTTGCTTTCTCCCCCACCGTGCATTTCCTTACTTCTTCCTCTATGTTAAGCCCAGACTCCGTGTCACCGATGCTTGTATATGCTTATATTTTACTTCCTACCTAAATTTGGGGTCTATTTCTCCTTGAGCCGTCTTTCATTGGCTCTTTTTTCATGTCTATTTATTTTTCCCTTGTTTTCTTCTTTGGTTTTTATTTCCTCTGTATCGTTCTCCCTTTTTTGATTCCCCTTTTGTGTTCTCATCTTTCCTATCCACCTGAACCCCGTATGAAAAAATTTGCCAATAAAAGAAAGTGAATTTTCATCAACTTTATTTTTAAAAATAACGTTTACTACCTAATGAAACATTGTTTTTACAATGTCGAAACAAAATGTACACTTTTGTAGTAGATTGTAGTTTGTACATGTTCTAAAGTATAATTTATAATAAATATATATATAGATCTATAATTTAAGCAGCTATGTTAATGGAATTTATATTTCTTTTCTTTCTAGCTTCCCAAACATAAACATAGTCAAGTTCAAATTCCCTACCAAATGTTGCTAAACCGAATGAAAAAACTGGAAGATGATATCCAGAAAGTCCAACAAATTGTTAGTAGCGATACCAGTACGTCTTCACATCTCACCAAAATGGTTGGTGACTTTTTAAGTACCATTTCTACCACGCCGGAAGCAGAACCGCAACCGAAAAAAAGCGGGAAAAGAAAAGATGGGAAGAAGGTAAAAAAAGCAAAAGAAGAAAAAGCCAAAGAAGAAGACGCAAAAGAAGCTGGAGAAGATGGTGGAGAAGATGGTGGAGAAGATGTAGAAAAAGAAGAGGAAGACATGGAATACGGTGAAGAAGAAAAGAAAGAAGAAGAAAGAAAGGAGGAAAAAGATGAGAAAACTGACGACGAAGGAAAGTCCAAAGAAATCGAAGCTGAGGTCATTGATATTTTAAGGGACGCTGAGCCAGAGAAATTGTCTGATTTGTGGGACCAGTTAAAGGCATTGGCACAGGCGTTCAGAAATATGAAATGCAATGTCGTATCTTTGGAGAAAAACTCTAAGAACATGGCAAAAGCTCTTCAACTTCTCATGAAAGGAAATACAAATATTATCGACGAGGTTTGTATATTTTTCTATCTCACATCTTTCTCTACTTCTTACCGTAATTCATTCTGTTTGTTAGATGAGTCAAAGAAAATCTCTTGAATGATTCCTGAACGCCTGTCAATCACTGATTATTTTTTTTAATGTCCACACTGCATAAGGCTCATAAGCCACACAAAGTAGAAAAAATTAGAGAATAATATTATTTGATTTCGATTGCTTACCGACCTTTTGCTGGTTATTTAAAGGCAGAAAATATTTTTAGATTGTAAGAACTTTCTTCGAGATAATAATGATTTACTAATACAAGTCCTGCTATTTAACCCATAGCTGGAGGGGAAGAAGTAGATTCATATTTTTCTCAAGGCTATATAATAAACTTGACTGAAATTAGAACACAGCTCTCTAATTTATTATTCCGAGCCATTATCCATTGCACCACCTGTACATCCATGACACTAGCTATTACCGAGCAATCACCCATCTAGGTACTGAGCAGGCTCAATGTTGCTTAACTTAGATGAGAACAGTTGTTTCAACACGGTATGGCTGCAAGCCGTTATAGAATAAGAAGTACAGTTTATAGGGAGAATATTTTCCATCAGTAAATCGTCATTACTTTCTAAGGTAGACTGCTTGTGAACCAAGGCTGTTTTGCTATTTAACCTATAGTTGGAGGGAGAAGCGACGGATTAATACGTTTCTCAAGAGTATTTGCGCGTAAGTGAATGCAGCAAATTTAACTGGATTTCTACTTCACTAGAATGTTTATCGTGCCATTCAGTTACAACTTTAGCAGTATGAATGGGTGCGTTATCATCCCTTCCTGAATCATAGGATTGTTGGTCACTTAAAATTCTTAAAAAGTCCTAACTATTGATTTTAACTCACTGTAACCCCTTACGCCCCGCTTTGATTGGAATTACAGACTGTTTGTTGTTGCATCCATATATTATAGTTTCTCTTTGTGAAATAAGTGTAAATATTTTTATATCATTTTGTAAATTACTTTTACAGTATAAAACTGTCTTTGGAAACAAGGCATGAGCCATTCTGTTCTGCCCGTGTTACTATATCATAGATATAATAATGCCTATCATGGGGAAATACAAACCGGAGATATTCCTTTCTTGCAAAACACACCCGTTATATTTTTCTTTCCACTGAGCATTTCTGTAGAATTCTGTAACGTTTGCTAGAAACTCGTTTTAAAAAATGAGCGTTTATTGATTTCTTTTAACAGAATTTAACTTCTTTTTTTTTTAATCATCTCACCCCAAGCAAGGCATTCCACTGCCACTATTGCGCATGGGGCTACATAGGGGAAGGTAAAGAGAAGGAGTGGATAGACATAGGGAATGTCAGGAGAAAGGTGACAGATGAGTAAGGATAGCGAGGATGAGGGTCGGGCAGATGGGAAGAGTGCTTGATAGAATGGGAGCAGGTTAGTGTGTTAGGAGGTGTGTATTGACCTTACATTTAAACTCCTGGAGATTGTAGCCGTCGGGGAAGCAATCGTTTGGAAGAGAATTCCACAGTCGGGAAGTGCGAGGAAAGAAACTGTTGGAGTAGAAGTTACGGCTGCATTTTATCGGTTTCACTGTAAAAGGGTGGGATCTAGTTGTTAATCTAGTATCTCGTGCAAATTCATATTTAGGAGGCACCAGTGATCTAAGTTCATCGGAGCAGAAGCCGTGAAAGTATTTATAGAAGAGACACAGGGAAGCCACGTCTCGCCGGTGGGAGAGAGACTGCAGGCGGTCTGCCAAGTCGGTATCTATCACTTTTTTTTTTCGGGCTCCTAACTACCAGTCGGAAGCAGCAACCAGGAAACTGCCAACCCGGTACCCTCAGAATGTAAAGACGTTGCCACCATACTACGTAACTGCAAAGAGCTTCCAGCTGAACTAACACCAAGACCAGAGAAAGGGGATGAACCGGGAACCCCTTCCTAAACAAGAAACAAGGTGATCTAACCGTAAATTGGAACAGTTGTCCCTTTCTGTACATTTAAGTGAACAGTATATATGCATTTGTTCCCCTTTCGGATTGTATTCCTAATGTGAAAGATTTAAGATGGAGCTAGTATTTTGGCGATTGGCTGTATTTATTTTCATTTTATGTCTTGTTTTTAAATTTTTATTGTGCAGGTGTTTGATTTTTTTATGCTTTTTTATTGCTTTTTAATGTACGCATGATTGATGTCCGCTTAATTCCTTTTTGGGTTGGTCTGTTCTCGTCATTTAGGTTGACCTCTTTTTGTTGTGTTGAACCTGCTCAGTTAAAGTGACAAATTCTTTGCATTATATTTATCAACGCTTTATCTCCACGCCGATATCGCGCATGCGTGCTAAAATATCTTTTATCAATTAAACTAATGAAAAAATGTCTTTTCGTTAAACATTATCACAACTCATCACTATATATCTAAAAATTTTATTGCAGGATTTTGAAATGATTGGTGAGATGAAAATGGTAGTTCGAAAGTTGGTTGGAGACACAAGAAATCTAAATACGCAAGTAAAAGATGTAAGTAGACATAAGAAAATGTGTTGATTGCTTAATGTTAGATGAGCATTTTCATTGTTTACACCATATTTTATTTCCTTACAAACCCAAAGATTATGAATCAACTATATTTTTAATATCATCATTGTTGTTATATATTAGTTTGCATCAAAAGTATTTTCATTTTAAAATAGCATTCCAAATTATATTTCTTATGCATATTTCAAAATTTTCCGCGTCTTAACCATGACCTTTCTTTGACTCCACCTTGACCTGACATCATCATGTCCAACCTCCATAATGTAGCTCTCTTATGTCTTTACTATATTATGACTCAAATATATTCTTAAGAGAAATAAACTGTTATTTAATATGAGCAGTGAATATAGCAGTGAATGCTAGACAATCTCTTCACAGATAAAGAAGAGACTTGAAGCTGTAGGGGGCTTGTATAATTCCCCCGAACAATTAATAAAAAGGAAAATACACTACAAATAAAGTAAAATAAACTTTTGTTTATTTTCGTTAAAAAAAAAAAAAAATTTTTAATACAAAAACGTGGTTGTCCGTATAAAGCTGAAGAAAGGAAGAAAAATGGAATTGGGAATGTGAGAGGGAAAGGAAGGACTATGTGTTGCGAGCGAGATGAGAGAAAGAGAGGGTGAAACAATGGTCATTGATACGTGATACTGTCTGTTGTGTGGACTGCTGAATTCTCTCTCTATGTGTGCTCCGAGCTGTCTGTTCCTCTCTGTCTGAGTTGAAAGTTTTTACTTTCCTTTTATTTTGATGGTGAGGCTCAGGGAGATCAAGAAATACGAGCCCTGATTGGTCAAAAATATGAATTTTTGACCACGTGGTGTGTCTTCAACTACGTCCGATCTTTTGGGTGCGCCGTTCTTGTTTTTGACCCCAAAGAGTTTGGTAAGGGTTGAATGCCCGTGCAATTGTATTTTTAGACATACACGTGGTGTGAATTAATTTTATTGTGTGTGTGTGTGTGTGTGTGTGTGTGTGTGTGTAAAACAATAAAACAAGAAACAGCACAAAGCAACAGAAAAAAAGAAAAGAGTACTGAACTGTTATGTAATATCAGTCCTCCTATATGGCAGTGAATGCTGGACAATCTCCTCAAAGATGAACAAGAGATTTGAAGCAACAGAAACAAAGAAAAAAGTACTGAACTGTTATATAATATCAGTCCTCCTATATGGCAGTGAATGCTAGACAATCTCCTCACAAATGAAGAAGAGACTTGAAGCAAGACAAACAAAGAAAAGAGTACTGAACTGTTATGTAATATCAGTCTTCCTATATGGCAGTGAATGCTGGACAATCTCCTCAAAGATGAACAAGAGATTTGAAGCAACAGAAACAAAGAAAAAAGTACTGAACTGTTATATAATATCAGTCCTCCTATACGGCAGTGAATGCTAGACAATCTCCTCACAAATGAAGAAGAGACTTGAAGTAACTGAAAGGTCGTTCTACAGAAGGATTCTAAGGATAACATGGACAGAATGTGTGTGCAACTAGAAGTTTAAATAAAATGGAAACAAAAAGGAAACTATACTTAATATCAGGAAGAGTCAGTTGAAATTTCTGGGGCACATAATGAGGAAGGAGGGCTTGGAAAATCTGATATCCACAGGACAGAGGAAAACAGTCAGTAAAATACTTGATGAGCTTAAGTAAATGGATGGTGAAACAGCATTTAGGAGGAATAACAAAAAGATCCAGTGACTTGAGCCAAACAGTTGTAAGTTCAATACCTGGCTGCAGCAAAGGTGAACAAAAAAATAAAATAAAATAAAATAAAATTAGAGTGTTGTGTTAAAGGGAAATAATTGATGCTGAGATATCTGGAAGTAGCATGACTCATAGAATGAGAACAATGTACCTATTTCAATGAATTAAAATTTGCATGAAAAAGATGAAAATAATAATAAAAATTGAATTAAAAAGAAAAGTTCTCTTTTCGTCTGGATCGAATAAAGACATGTTTTATCCTCTCAATATGTTACTAGGCACTTTTCAACATCCCAGCAATAAATAACATTCATGGCAGAATGTGTTAGAATAATAAAATCAACATATTTCTTTCTTTAAATCTTATATGTCCAAGCAGGAAGCTCATAAAATAAATTTTGTGAATGTAGCTTAAATTCTTACTAAAGTACATTGATATTAGATTTCTTCCAAAGCACTTAAAAGTCATGAGCCCAAACTTGCCCGAATCTAACCTATCACCAATAGTCTTAACTATGAAAAGAAAAGATTCCTTATAATGTTAATGATAATATTAGCTATTTCCTAATAAAGAAATATTTGACATTTATTGCCAGAGTTTAATATATTACCATGAACAGTGGAAGTAATTGACAGGTACATCCGGCCATAGGTAAGGTCAACAAAGGACAAGGTTGGTTGACAGATATATCTGGCCATAGATGATGTCAACAAAATGCAACAAAGAACAAGCGACAACTGGCTTAAAAAGCAATGGACCTCCGTGTGTGTTTGACATATACATCCGGCTGTTGATAATGTACTAATAGTTTCTTCCTTCTGACTTCTTTAGTACTTGGCCATGATATCGGAAGAAAGCGGAAAGAAAGAAAAACATATGAACTAAAAACAAAACTGAATGCATGTTTATCAGTAAAAAAAAGAGGTGCCCAAAATGTCAACTATAGGCCGAGGATACTAAAATCATGCAGGTTCAAACATTTAAGTACTTGGGTAGTGTTCTAATGGGATGTGCGTTGTGGTGCAGTGGATATCGACTCGGAACGACAAATCGGGGAGCTGAGTTCGAATTCCAGTTGAATTCTTTGTATTCACTTGGGAAAGGTATTAATCCGTCTCTTCCTTCCAGTTATGGGTTAAATAATTGGACAGATTGGGTTCTATAGCCATGGTCAGCAACCAGTCTACCGCAGAAAGCAATGGCAACCTACTGCAGGATAATCAAGTCAGTCATGTCTCTTTCGAGACATGATCGCCTAAGCGTGTATCACGTATGGCACTTAATTGACTGAGTGTTCTAATAAAAGAGTGTCACACTGTGATCCGAAGACGAATTGGCAGGGCCAAGGATGCATTCCAGAAGTTGTACTCAGCTTCTGGAATGCATCCTTGGTATTGAGAGACAAGAAAATTTCACTGGAAACAAAAAGAGAACACTGGATTGTTATGTGTTGTATGTTCTTCAATATGGCAACGAATGCTAGACAATCTCATCAAAGATGGAAGAGACTTGGAGCAACCGAAATGCGGTTCTACAGAAGGATGCTGAGGTTACCGTAGACCGAACATGTGAGCAATGATGAGGTTTAGGAGAGGATGGAAATAAAAAGGAAACTTAACACCTGGAAAAGACAGCTGAAGTTCCTGGAACATGTAATGAGGATGAAGAGCTCGGAGAATCTGATACTCACAGGTCAGACAGAGGGAAAGAGAGACAGAGGAAGAAATGCACATGATGAACATGAGCAAATGGATGGAAAAGCAGGGTTTGGGAGGGGTATCAGGAGAAAGCTTTTTAAGAGCTACTAGGGATAAGGAGATGTGGAAGACCATAATCACCTACGTCCTGAAAGGACACGACACCTAAAATAAAACGAATTCGATCTTCACTGGGTGACTCATACTTACGGCCTTCTGCTACATCTAAGCTACCCTTAGAAAAATCACCAGGAAGGGTAGAAAATATAAGAAAAATATTTATACATATGATCAAACTAGCGGCGATGCTCGGGTGTAATGAAAACTTTAAAACTAATCCATGGTCCTGGAGCTCAGACTCTTTGGACGTTGGCACGAAAGACTAAAAAGCAATAGTTGTTTCCAGCGAAACCGTAGACTGAAAGAAAAATGAATGGATGTAAGTCAAATTTTCATTTCCTGGTATCGCTATCAAATAAGTGTTTTCGTCCTAAACTGAATTTTGAAGGCTAAGTAAGTCCTCTGAGTAAATGGTATCATGGCCGAGACTAAGAACTACAATTATACCTACTTAGAGCCAAACCCGAAGCAAAAACTAAAATAAAAGGGCTGAAAAAATACAGACATACAGGCAGATAAACAGACACACACACAAACATCTTGCCTTATATATATATGTATATATATCATCGATTTTCTGTACTATTGTAAGAACTGCAACCTTGAAACTTGTGAATATCGTTTCTTATGTCTTTGTCTATGAGTGTATCAAATTTGATTAAAATCGGACCACTTCTTCTATAACCCGATTTTTTCGATTATCGATTTTCGATATTTATCGGGGGTACCTCAACACAAAACCTAGCTAAGAACACTCGCAGACGCTTATAGTACAACTGTGTAAATTTTCAAGAAAATCGGTTCAGCCGTTTCGGAGTCTATAGGTAACGGACACACATACATACACACAGAGACAAAGTTCCATTTATAAATAAGTTTAGATTTGTATGTCCCAAGTGTTTTAGTAAGTATATGGTATTGTGGCATATGAAAGATGGATAAGTTCTTTTGGTTTGTTGAGTTAATTGTAATGAATGGATGGCTTCTGAATCTGATTAGCTTGGATTAAAAGAGTGTCTTCTTAAAGATGAAGGAGAGACTCGAAGCAACAGAAATTTGGTTCCACAGAAGGAATATGAGGGTAACATGGACCGAACATTTGCGCAACAAGGTTTTGAAGAGAATGGAAAAGACGAGATTTTTCTACTTAACATTAGAAAGGGGTAGTTGAAATTTTTTGGACACATGATGTGGAAGGAGGGCTTGGAAAATCTGATATTCACAGGGTGGAAGAGAGACAAAGGAAAACAGTGGGGGACATATTTGATGGGTTTAAATGGATGGCAGAGCAGGGTTTGAGAGAAATAAGACAAAATATATTAATAGTTACAAGAGACAAGAAGATGCGGAGGGTCATATCCCCTTGATCTAGTGCCTCAATTGTATTGAAAGATGCAATAAGTACATATTCTAATTCAATTGGAACCAAAAAGTGTCTTTAATGTAAAATTATCTTGATCCTTTTCAATAGTTCAGCCTTGCCTCATGATGAGTTATATCTCAGCCAACTGGTTAGAAAGGTTGGCCATGCCTGATAAAAACAATCTGGTTGAAAATATGTCTCTTAAACTGTAATTTTCTCTTTTATAGGATAGGGAACTCTTGCTCAGTTTGACAGTTACTGTGGATAGTTTGGTCAACAAATTCGACGAAATGAAGTCACTTTTTACAGGAAAAACTGAAAATTTAAAAAACGAAATGTTTGTAAGTAATGGATTTATTTAATTCTTTATTCTTTCTCATTGAATATTTTGAAAATAATTTCAATGCCGAATTCGCCATTATCAAAAAAGAATGCCTAGATGGTGTATTTTATATAGGTACCTTCACTCATTTTCGATAACTAATTTTTAAATAGAATTTTTAAAAATAAAATAAGTTGTCTTGAAACTTTTATTCTCGTTTTAATTGAAAGCTAAATAAATAAATTTATTATTCCCAGTAAGCAAAATACTCTGGTTTGTTTCAAACAGAAATTATATTGATTGTAATCTAAATTATTTCTTTTTTTCGGTCGTTTTTGAGCAATCGACACATTTGCAAACCAAAGTTAATTCTCTATTTTAAAAATCTTGCAAAAATAAAGTATACAGCTACGATACGTTATTTTTGAAAAATTAAAATATTTAATGTTAAATTAATCAAATTTACACTAGTATTACTTATTTATAGCATGAAATTTTGATTAAAACTATTGCTAAGTCAAGGAATGTTGGCCTTTCTGAACTTTTCTGTATGCTTTAAACATCTGGCGACTTCCACATGCGAGATAATTATTTTATTTGTATTTATATTTTAGATTAAAAATTTACTGAAGCGTACAATCAACTCAATAAAATTGTAGACAAAAAAAACAGTACAATAAACATGAACCTTCACTCCTCAGAAATATTTATTGTTTTAAAAAACGATGATTAGAATTCTGATAAAATTTAATTATATGATAAAAGTAAATTTATGGAGATTTTTATTTTTTCTTGAGAATTAACAACAAAAATATTAAACACTATTAGATTGTTTATTTACAAGTATAACTTCAGATTTACAACATTCTAAAAACTAATGCAACGTTTATAATTTACTAATTTATAAAGAAATAAATGTGAAACCAATTTTTTATTCATAAATTTATAAACATTAAATTATTAAAATGTTAAACATTAAATTATTAAAATGTTAAAATGTTAAATTTATAAACATTAAATTATTAAAATGTTAAACATTAAATTATTAAAATGTTAAAATGTTAAATTTATAAACATTAAATTATTAAAATGTTAAAATGTTAAAATGTGGTGCAATGAATATTGACCCAGAATGAGAAATCAGGAAACCGAGTTCAAATTTCACTTGAATTCGTTGGATTCACTTACATGCAAATACTCTTGGGAAAGGTATGAATCCATCTCTTTTCCTTCGAGCTATGGGTGGAATAGCAGAACAGACTTGGTTCTATAGCCTTGGTTGGCAACCAGTCTACCATAGAAAGTAATGGCAACATATTGCAGGAAAATCTGTCTAATCAGTCATGGGTCGAAAGAGACATGACCATCCAAGCATGTATCACATAAGATACTTAACTGATTTATTTATTTATTAGATTGTTTATTTACAAGAATAATTTTTATACTTACAACATCCTAAAGACAAATACAATTAGAACTAATGCAATACAATATTTATCATTTACCAATTTATAAAGAAATAAATATGAAACCAATTTTTTATTCACAAATTTATAAACATTTACTAAATTATTCAAATATGTGAACAAACTCTAAAGAAATCCTTTTATTTTTCATTCTATAAAGTTTGAATCAAAGCTAATATTTTGCCAACCATTTTAAATAAACAATAAATAATAAAATATACTTTATTATTTTGTTGCCAATTCTGATGTGGCCTGCCCCACCTTCTTCGGTCTTGAAACTGCCCAATTCCAGGGACTGGACCAATAGATCAATCACCTTGGACCACACCTAATCTTATCCCCCGTTGTGTTTTAACTTGATCCTAATACGAGTGAAGCCGAATAACACTCAGGAACCACTACAAATGAATTCGTTCGGGCTGGGGAAGTCACAACAAGAAACAAAAATATCTTCATAAAAAGACTCTTCGATTCTTGGTACAGACTTATTCGTTCAAGCAGTCGAATTCTATCTCCTTCATACAGATAGCTATCTTCCCAAACCATGTCTAAAGTTGAAATGTCACACTTCGGCTGGTTCTGTTAAGTTTGGCACAGGTTTCGAGTCGGATTTCTTCTTAAGAAGACAATCACGTGATGTCAGGCAGGATCTCTTCTAAACCGCAACTCTCTTTGGCCAAAACTTCTCTGCAAACCCATTTGGCCACTTCAAGCCCTCGCTTATATGGATTTCCACTCATGGGATATGACTGGTCTGGGGAAATTTGGGCGGATCGATGCCTGAGACTGCTGCTCACGGAAAGAAAAAAACTCTGAATTGAAAAAGATAATTAATCATTGTTCTCTGGCTTTCAAAGGTTAATTATGTTTTTCAATTCAGAGTTTTTTTTTTCTTTCCGTGAGCAGCAGTCCGAGGCATCGATCCGCCCAAATTAACTTCTTCCATTCTTCATTGATATCTCACAAATACCCCATCAAAGGCGTTTACGAATTCTCCACCTTAGTTAGTTTTCCACCTCTGCTCACTACCAATCAGTCCTCCTTCAAATGATTTAATTTCATCGGTCTCAAGTTGCATTTACTTGCGGTCATTAAATAAATTCCTATTATTTCAAAATTTCTCCTACGCAAGGAAAACTCTAGTGTCCGGTCAGAAACTTGCTTGATATCTCTCTCGATTCCTTATCAGGGTCATTAATTACTCAACCCACCAAGAAATCCTTATTTCCGACCCTGTTTATGGTGCCGTCTCATTCGCCGTCAGCTTCAGCTGGTCGTCTACGGCTATCTCGTGTTGAATACACCGGTTCCCGTCCGATCACCGAAGTTAAGCAACATCGAGCCTGGTCAGTACTTAAATGGGTGACCATTTGGGAATACCAGGTGCTGTAAACATAAGGACCAAGAATGATCCTCCAGTTTTGGGGGTTGGGTGCAGGGCTAACAAACCTGCCCCGTTAAAAGCAGTTTGTTACGGAAACAGTAACAAAAAGTTGCTGCCCTATGCACCATCTGGGTGTGATGGATAAATGATGATTTAGCTGGTCACTAAGAAATCTTTATTATTTCAACTTTTTGCTTGTATAAAATCTCTTTATCCAGCTCTGTGTTTTAATAAATTGCACCAAAAGACAAAGTTATAAATCAATTGTTTATATTCACCACATGGCCTCTTTTGCATTCTGCCTCTCCTTGGGAACTTTCTTCAGGTTTCTGACAAAAAATATTCATTTAGTTTATCTGTATGTCTTTCCTTCTATTTTTTAACCCTTTAGCACCAAATAGTGTTACACTGAAGAATGAAGAAATTGTATAAATTAATTTTCATATATTTAGTTTTTATCAAAATTCTAATCATAACTTTTTAAAACATACATTCCTGAGGAGTGAGGGTAGTTAAAATAATCGCAGCGTCAATGGAAAAACCGTCTTTTTGCCATTAGAGCTTATTGTGGAGGCATTGTGAAGTAATGATAGTGGCTCGGTTGGAGAAATCGGAGAGCCGAGTTCGAATTCCAGTCGGATGCATTACATACTAATACCCTTGAGAAAGGTATGAGTCCATCTTTTCTCCCCAAGCTATGGATAAAATAGCAGGTCAGACTGGGTTCTATACCTTTGGGTGGCAACTGGTCTAGGAGAAGGAAAACTCTGAATTCAAAAAGCCAGCTTGGAGACGGTTGAGCTCTGTCAAGCTGTCATGCTCAAAGTAAAACCACTTCTACTGCAATACATGTTGTGCCCCTATCACTCTAATGAGTCACAGGACATCTGAATTTAATTGTGGGCATGATTGTCAAATCATTCATACATATAATCAATAAATGTTGTAAATAAACACTCTAATAAATAGTTTTCTATTATTTTTGTTGCCAATTCTGAAGAACAAAGAAAATTTATAAATTCAATTTCATATGTTTAAGTTTTATTAAAAATCTAATCATAAATTTTAAAACTAACATTGCCAAGGAGTGAAGGTAGTTAAAATAATAGCGGCATCAACGGAAAAACCAACCTTTTGACAGTATTTGTTTTTGTTTTGTTTTTTTTTGTTTTTTTTTTTTGCTTGGAGCCTTAAACCGAATGTTCGTATTGCCTTCTTTGCCTTGCTGTCAAGCTTGATTCCCTTGACTTCCATTTTTTAATTTATTTTTTCCCATTGGTAGTAAGTCAAAAGAGAGTTTCATACTTTCATCAATTAAGAACAAGGACATCATCAGGAACCCCAAGTTTGATTGAACCAATGTTTGTTGGAATATTTCAAGTTAATTCTAATCCTTCTTAAAATAAATTATTTACACTGTTCGGCCTGTTGCCCTCATCTTTATTGCCATATTTACGACGTTTCGGTTCGGCCGTTGTACGCTTTGGCCTTCCTTAGCTGCTGGGAATTTCAAACCGAACCCTTTATTTCGATAATTGGGATACATCATTCTCATTCCTTGTTTGTTGCTATTTCTTCAAGGACACATGGCCCAGTGGATATAGGCGATGTTTAGTTCCAGAGACTTGACCCAGAGAGTCGTGAGTTCAATATCTGACTACAGCAGTGATGAACAAATAACTTAAAGAGTTGAGTTAGAGGGAGATAACTACATGGAATCTAGAAGTGGCATTGCACATGGAATTAGAATTATATACCTCAGTGATCGAAATAAAAGGCTCAATTCAAAATTCCAAGAAATTAAACTTAAAGAAGGCCGGAGCGTACATCGGCCGAAAGGTCGTAAACATGGCAATAAAGATGAGGGCAACAGTGCGAACAGTGTAAATAATGTAAATATTACCTCATCTCAGAAGTAGAGACAAATCCTTAAGAAAACATTCGTTACTTCTTTCTCATTTATTGTTTTCTCTTTCCTCAGCAAAAAGCAGAAAGACAAGATGTTGATAACATGCTGGCGTCAGTTCTGAAAAAGTTGAACATCAGTGATTATCGAAGAGAAATGGATAAACTCAAAGATGATATTGCAGAACAGGTGAGGCTAAAAAAATCAAAAGGTAGAAAAAAGATTATCTTTTCAACTTGAATAATTTGTGATTTTATGCTTTCCTAGTTTTCCTTTCATCTTCGTTTTGTAGAAGTAGTAGTAGATATAATAGTGGTTAGGACTTCTAAGATGAGAGGCATTGTTATTATCATGTTGCCACTTTTCATCATATTTCGATTTCTGCTATGGTCGCACTACCTACCAAGTCTGCGGGAAGACCTAAGGCAGGTCGTAGTGTGATGTTATGGCTCCATTTCATGTTTTTCTATCTTCCCTATTATTATTAATATTATTATGTCATTTTTCATCATATTTCGATTTCTGCTATGGTCTCACTACCAACCAAGTCTGCGGGGAGACCTAAGGCAGGTCGTGGCGTGTTGTTATGACTCCATTTCATGTTTTTCTATCTTCCCTATCATCCCTAGCATTACATAGTTAAAGTTTTCCTTAGTGTGTGGGCTGTACTTAATAAGACAATTTTTTGTATATCTCTTAAGCTGGGGTTTCCAGGGATTCTTTCAATGTGTTGTTTTGTTCCATTTTTTATCATTCCAAGTGCACCTACTATCACTGGCACAACTCTTGTTTTCAATTTCCACATTTTTTCTATTTCAATTTCCAGGTCTTTATATTTTGACAGTTTTTCAAATTCCTTGATTGCTATGTTACAATCCGCTGGACAAGCCATATCAATTAATAAACAAGTTTTCTCCTTCTGGTTTTTAACAATAATGTCCGGCCTATTTGCTTCAATTTTTCTGTCTGTGTAGATGGTGTAATCCCATAGAATGGTGACATCTTCTATTTCTGTAACCGGTGCTGGGTGATGTTCATACCATTGTTTGTTTACAGCTTTTCCATAATGTTTGCACATTGCCCAATGTAAATATTGCCCAACTCTATCGTGGCGATTTTTATATTCATTTGGGGCAAGTACAGAACAGCCTGAGATTAAGTGGTCTATTGTTTCTTGGTGTTTATCACAAAACCTGCATTTTGGTTCCATATTATTATGCATAATATTTGCCTGAAAGTTTCTAGTGAAAAGACTTTGGTCTTGTGCTGCAAGAATTATTGTTATTATTATGTCATTTTTCATCATATTTCGATTTCTGCATTGGTCTCACTACCAACCAAGTCTGCGGGGAGACCTAAGGCAGGTAGTGGCGTGTTGTTATGACTCCATTTCATGTTTTTCTATCCTCCCTATCATCCCCAGCATTACATAGATAACGTTTTCCTTAGTGTGTGGGCTGTACTTAATAATACAATTTTTTGTATATCTCTTAAGCTGGGGTTTCCAGGGATTCTTTCAATGTGTTGTTTTGTTCCATTTTTTATCATTCCAAGTGCACCTACTATCACTGGCACAACTCTTGTTTTCAATTTCCACATTTTTTCTATTTCAATTTCCAGGTCTTTATATTTTGACAGTTTTTCAAATTCCTTGATTGCTATGTTACAATCCGCTGGACAAGCCATATCAATTAATAGACAAGTTTTCTCCTTCTGGTTTTTAACAATAATGTCTGGCCTGTTTGCTTCAATTTTTCTGTCTGTGTAGATGGTGTAATCCCATAGAATGGTTACATCTTCTATTTCTGTAACCGGTGCTGGATGATGTTCATACCAGTGTTTGTTTACAGCTTTTCCATAATGTTTGCACATTGCCCAATGTAAATATTGCCCAACTCTATCGTGGCGATTTTTATATTCGTTTGGGGCAAGCACAGAACAGCCTGAGATTAGGTGGTCTATTGTTTCTTGGTGTTTATCACAAAACCTGCATTTTGGATCCATATTATTATGCATAATATTTGCCTGAAAGTTTCTCGTGAAAAGACTTTGGTCTTGTGCTGCAAGTATAAATCCTTCAGTTTCAGACTTTAATCCAGATGCACGTAACCATCGATGAGTATTAACTTTGTCAACATTGGATTTATTGGGACGTACTGGATATTGGCCATGCAGAGGTTTGTCTTGCCAGCGCTGTTTCATCTTTTCAAGAGCTTTATCTTTGGCTTTCATTTTCATATTTTTTGCCGCAATAGTTGGTTCTTGGCTACTGTTTTGCTTTTCTACAGAATCTACTAACTGTAATTCTTGTTTGTATTTACTGCCTTCTTTTATTATTGAATATTTTTTCTTTCTTTCTTCATGTTGCCTTACTAATTGTATCATCCAATCCTTTGTTGTTTCTATGTATGTTAGTAAGCCAATAGTTGTTGTCTTGTATGACAATTCCAGCTGAATAAGACCCCTTCCACCTTCTTTACGGGGTATGTATAGACGGTCTACATCAGCCTTTGGGTGATGCATCCTATGCTTAGAAAGAAGCTTTCTTGTTTTAGCATCCATTCGCCTGATGTCGTTTAGAGTCCAGTTTAAGATGTTGAAGCTATATTGGACAACTGGGATTGCAAGGCTATTAATGGCCATTACTCTATTCTGTGAATTTAATTCAGTTTTTAATATCATTCGTAGCCTTCTATAGTACTCTTTACGCACTATTTCTTTCATTTTTTTATGGTGAATGTTTTCGCTCTCATTTACACCTAGGTATTTATAAGCTTCTTCTGGTTTCAATTCTTTTATTGTTACAGCAGGGTCTAGGCTAATTGAGGATGTTTCTTGTATTGATCCACGTAAAACTGTAGCTTTAGCACATTTATTCAAATTAAATTTCATTCCAATGTCTTCGCTGAAGCATTTTACAGTTTGCAGAAGACCTTCCAGCTCATTATCATTCTTAGCATATAACTTTAAGTCATCCATGTAAAATAGATGGCTTATTTTCTTTTGGCCTATTTTATAACCACATTCTGTCTTATTAAGTTGACTGGTTAGTGCTATTAATGATATGCAGAATAGTAAGGGAGATAAAGAATCACCTTGAAATATACCTCTTTTGATGTTTATTTCATCAGACTTATAGGTTCCATTTATATGATTGAGGTAAAGGGTTGTTTTCCATATAGACATGCACTGTTTGATGAAATTGATGATGACGGGCGATATCTTGTATATATTTAAAGTCTTTAAAATCCATTCATGTGGCACACTATCGAATGCCTTTCGGTAGTCTATCCAGGCAGTACTAAGATTTTTCTTTGTCTTGTAGCAGTTTTCCAGGATCATTTTGTTAATTAGCAATTGGTCTTTACAGCCATAACAGCCACGTTTGCACCCTTTTTGTTCAAGCGGTATCATGTCATTTCTTTCTAAGAATAAATATGTTTGTTTTGTTAAAATAGATGTTAGTTATTATTATTATTATTATTATTATTATTATTACTTTCATTATTATTAATGAATTATGTTATTATTATTATTATTAATCGCTCCAATATTTCGTGATGGTTCACTTACGTATAATTACGTATAAACCATGTAAAACATGAGCCCAACTTATCAAAGTTGCGAAATGGTATTGACTGACATATTTATTTAAATTTATTTGTTTAAACATTATGTTTTAATGGATACTCGTATTTGAGTGGACACTCTGTTTTTTCTATAGTTCTTCTTCTTCTTCTATGTGCCCTGTCCCTTCAGGACGTAGGCGATCATGGCTCTCCACGTCTCCCTATCCCTTGTGGCTCTTAGTATCTTTGCTCCTGTTGCTCCTGGCAACCCCCGTTCCGTCATCCACCTGATCAGACCCTGCAAATATGTTATCCGCTGCCTTCCTCTGTCTCTCTTTCCTTCTATCTGACAAGTCAGTATCAGGTTCTCCAGGCTCTCTTTCCTCATTGCGTGTCCCAGGAACTTCAGTTGTCTCTTCCTGATGCTCAGTATCAATTTCCTTTTTGTTGCCATTCTTTCCAACACCTCATCGTTGCTTGCATGCTCAGTCCACGATATCCGTAGCATCCTTCTGTAGAACCACATTTCGGCCGCTTCCAGTTTTGTCCTCATTTTCGATGATATTGTCCAGCATTCACTGCCGTATTGAAAAACTGACATCACGTAGCAGTCCAGCACTCTTTTCTTTGTTTCTATTGAGATTTTCCTGTGTGTTAGTACTTTACTCAGCTTCTGGAACGCGTCCTTTGCCATGCCAATTCGCCTTCGGATCTCTGTGTTGCACTTTCCATCTCCTGTTAGAACACTTCCTAGGTACTTAAATTCTTGGACTTGTTTGGTTCTGTTATCCCCCACCTGTATTTGGCATTTTGGGTTGTATCTTTTGCTGATGACCATGCACTCAGTTTTCTTAGAGTTTATATCCATCAGAAAATTGAGAAATCTTGTTAGAAAGATGCATATTTTCCTAAAAAAAATTTAACGTATATTCAGGCCGGTGGATATGTATAAATGTCCTGTTTAGAAAAACAGACTATTCACTAAAAATAATGTTCAAACAAATAAATTAAAAAATACTGTTATGTTTATTGAATGGTTGGCAAATTGCCAATCGATTCAAATTTTATAAAATGATAAATGAATAACAAGGAATTCCTTATAGCTGGTTTACATATTTTAATAATTTAGTTAGAATTTAAAAATTTATGAATAAAAATTGTTTTCATATTTATCTAAACTGATTTATAAATGGAACTTTGTCTCTGTGTGTGTATATATATGAGTGTGTGTGTGTCTGTATGTGTGTGTATCCGTTACCTATACACTCTGAAACGGCTGAACCGATTTCCTTGAAAATTTACACAGTTGTACTATAAGCGTCTGCGAGTGTTCTTAGCTAGATTTTGTGTCGAGGTATCCTGATAAATATCGAAAATCGATAATCGAAAAAATCGGGTTATAGAAGAAGTGGTCCGATTTTAATCAAATTTGATACACTCATAGACAAAGACGTAAGAAACGATATTCACAAGTTTCAAGGTTGCAGTTCTTACAATAGTGCAGAAAATCGATAATATATATATATATATATATATATATATATATATATATATATATATATATATATATATTAAAGGCAAGATGTTTGCGTGTGTGTCTGTTTATCTGCCTGTAGGTCTGTATTTTTTCAGCCCGTTTATTTTAGTTTTTGCTTCAGGTTTTGCTCTAAGTAGGTATAATTGTAGTTCTTAGTCTCAGCCATGATACCATTTACTCAGGGGACTTATTTAGCCTTCAAAATTCAGTTTACGACGAAAAAAACTTATTTGATATCGATATCAGGAAATCTAAAGTTGACTTACATCCATTCATTTTTCTTTCAGTCTACGGTTTCGCTTTAACTGGAAACATCTATTGCTTTTTAGTCTTTCGTGCCAACGTCCAAAGAGTCTGAGCTCCAGGACCATGGATTAGTTTTAATTTAAAGCTTTCATTAGACCAGAGCAACGCCTGGCTAGACTGCTAGTTTCTTTATAAATTTGTAAACGATAAATATTACATTACATTAGTGTTAATTGTATTAGTTTTTAGTATGTTGTAAATATAAAATTATTTGTGTAAATAAATCTGTTTAATATTTCTGTTGTAAATTCTCAAGAACAAAATCATATGTTTAGATTGTTATTCCAATCTCTAATCATTGCTTTTTAAAGCAATAAACATTGCCGAGGAGTAGTAGTAGTTAAAATAGTATCGGTGTTAAGAGTAAAACCGTTCTTTTGACTCTGTTTTGTGAGAGATATATGAGGATTAAAGATTGCCGAGACATATTAAGATCTTGAATAAGTTCTTGATGATTTTTCATAAAAATAATGTTTTATTTACAAAAATTACTGAAAAAAAATGTCACTTAAAGTATTGTCCATGACTAGCCACTAGTTTTCCCATCTTTGTGTTAGCATTTGAGTTTCACATCGAAAAAACACGTCTTTTGAGGCTAACCACGATCGAGTCATTATTTGGCATTTTCATAAGAATGAAAGTGTTGCTCAGCCAGGCCATGTGCCATCGATCGGAACAAGTGATAATCGAACGGACAATGTCTGGTGAATACGGCAGGTAGAACTTTCGATTTAAGCGTTTCCAAGTAGGTTTTCATGCGTTTTGCAACATGTGGCCTAGCGTTGACATCTTGCAAAATCCCTTTGACATGGGATTTTGACTGGTATAGCGACCGTTTTTTTCTTCAATGCTTGGCTCAAGCACATCAATTGTAGTCAACAGCAATCTCTCGTGAAGGTTTCGGTCGATTTGAGCAGCTTGTAATAAACTAGACTTAGCTGGTCCCACTAAATGCAGAACAGAACCTTCAAACCATGGATATTCTGCTTTACCGCTGAAGTTGATGCTTGGCCGAGCTTATCCCACGATTTTTTGCCCTTAAAGCAGCTGTTTGTATATGACAAGATGCCATTCAACGTCTCTCAGCTTCAACTTGTATGGCACCCAATTTCATTGCTTTTCAATCATTCCTAATGATGTAAAACATTTCGAAAGTGTTGTGTAATCAACTCCTAATAATTCTACAAGTTCAGCTAGCGCCTGACATAAGTCTTCACGATGTAATGCCTCCAATTCTTAATCTTCAAATTTTTTCGATACCCCAGCGTGTTCTTTATCTTCAACACCAAAATCATTATTTTTGAAGCATTTAAACCAATCTATATGCATTGTTACTGACAGACTAGGGTCCCCGTAAGTCTTAATAATTTTGTGTGCTTCAACTGCAGATTTTTTTAATCAAGTAGTGCAATAAAATTCCCTGAAAATACACTTTCTTTGGCACGAAAAGGCTTGAAAAACAAAGTTGTTTACACTTCGGCAAAAAATATACACTCAATTTCAAGCTTGCTTAGAATACTTCCTTATAGATACGTTACCATCTGAAGCTACACGCATGCAATTCTCGGAACGTCATCTGTTGGAAAACAACGAGAACTTGTTCCAGGTCCTAATATATTATATATATCAACTCAGTTGCTCATCATGTTATATTTGAGTAATTTATCTTACAGGAACAAAATTTCTTAATGGATATCCAGCAACTAAAAAACGATAAATACGACCGTTTTGAAATGGATATCTTCCGCATGTGGGTCGAATGTAAGCTATCAGCGAGTCAGAAGGTGCCGAAGGGTAATATTGGATTAGACTTTTATCAGGAGGATGCAGCTATTTTAAAAAAGTAAGTACAAATAAATCATAAATAATTTAGAAAAACTAGGGCCCCTTTTATAAAAAAAACCCAGGATAGCAGACAAAAATATACGGTTCATAAAAAGTGACATCTACTCAAATACATATCAGTCAGTGAGTGAGTTAAGTGCCATACGCAATACACGCTTGGGTGATCATGTCTCGAAAGAGACATGACTGACTGAGCAGAAGATTTTTTCCGCAATAGGTTGTCATTATTTTCTGCGGTAGACTGGTTGCCAACTAAGGATATAGAACCCAATCTGTCCTACTATTCAACCCATAGCTGGAGGAAGAAGAGATAAATTCAGTTAAGTGCCATATTTGATACACGCTTGGACGATCATGTCTCTTTCGAGACATGATTAACTGGACAGAAGATTTTTTCCTGCAATAGGTTACCATTATTTTCTGCGGTAGACTAGTTGGCAACCAAGAATATAGAACCCAATATGTCCTACTATTTAACTCATAGCTGGAGGAAGAAGAGATGGATTAATACTTTCTCCAAGGGTATTTGCACGTAAGTGAAAGCAAAAGAATCAATTGGAATTCATACTCGGCTTTCCGATTTCTTGTTAAAATTATCTACTCTTATTTATTTGTCTATAGTTATGAGATTAGGTATTTACATTATTTATATTGTTTTTGACTATTTTCTTCATATTTATTGCCATATTTACGATGTTTCGGCTGTTGTACGCTCTGTTTTTTTTTTTTGTTTTTTTTTTCAGATGATTGGAATTTCAAACTGAACAATCTTTACCAGTGAATGAAATAAAGGGTTCAGTTCAAAATTCCAGTCACCTGAAGAAGGTAGGCGCCTACAACGGCCAAAACGTCATGAATATATCCACAAAGATGAGAACAACAGTTTGAACAATGTAAATAGTTACAATATCTCACCTCAGGAATGTAGGTACCTCCTGAAGAAGTCCAGAGCGTACAACGGTCGAAATATCTTGAATACGCTAATAAAGATAAAGGGAACTGTCCCAACAAAGTAAATATTGTAAATAATTAAAATACTTTATCTCAGAAATATAGACAAATCCTGAAGAAGGTCGGAGCGTACAATGGCTGAAACGTAGTGAATATGACAATAAAGATGAGGACAATAGTCCGAACAATGTAAATAATGTAAATACTTTTAGCCTGATATTTGAATTTGTTTATTTTTTTTTTACAGACAAATACCATTCCACTGTTTATCATGTGACAAAAGCATAATGATCACCCCTCAAACGTGAGTAAATGTTTAGATCTCATTTAGGAACAAAATTCAAAATCAGTCGTAGATTTTCAGCATTGAAGTTTTTTTTGTTATTCTTTAGGAATTCTGGTGATCAGACATTTCCTTACCATTTGTTAGCATTGATGTAGCCAATAGAAGTGTAATTACTATTATTATTGACTCAGAGGCACAAAACGTATAAACTCTGCTCTGAAGATATCCTACCTATTGATATTAATTTAACTTTTAAGATTTTACTTTTCAATTTCATGTCTAAGTTTTACTCCAAATCAAATTAAATTATACAATTAAAAAATGAAGAAATATCACCCCAGCATTATAATGCATAACTACCATGAACAAGAACCAACAATCCAAATCCCGGAACGGTCAGTTCATAATAAGCACCTGATGATTGCATAGGGCATGAAACAGTCGTGCTATACACGTATGATAATATGTATTTCCATCTATCTATCTATCTATCTATCTATCTATCTATCTATCTATCTCTCTCTCTCTCTATATATATATATATATTTTATAAATTATGTTTTAGAACATGTACATAATTTTTTTCTATATATGTCCTCTTCTCTACAATCATATGTTTGTTTCAATGTTGGGTCCCCAACATTTCATCAGGAGGAAAGAGCAAGAGTTGGAATCATCCTCTGTTTATATTTAGTTCGTTGTTGTTGTGGGGTTGGTTGGGGTTATTGATAATGAAGGGAATGTGTCTTTCGTTTTGACCGTTAGACTTTTGAAGAACTTGGTGTGTAAGTGCGAAATTGTTGATTAATGGTATTATCTGTTGGAATGTACGTTTTTATCGGTCGGGTATATCTTTTGGTTAGAATTTCGAAGAAAGTGGTGTGTGGAGGGGTTTGATTACTTGGTCAGTTTTGTGTGTTTGTGTGGGGTTTTTTTGTGTGCGTGTGATTTAGGAACTTATCTTGTTTGTTGACCTTAAGAATTTTTAGGACGGCTTTATGGTTGGCTAGTGTTTAATTAATTGATGTCTGTTGTTAGCAGACCTATTTTATGTATTCTCTTTGATCTTGTGGCGAGGCTTTCCCTTTGGGGTTCCTTAGATAAACTCTTGCTCTTTCCACCTGATGAAATGTTGGAGACCCAACATTGAAACAAACATATATGATTGCAGAGAAGAGGACATATATAGAAAAAATTATGTACATGTTCTAAAACATAATTTATAATACATATTCACAGCTCTATACATTATATATCGAGCACTGTTTTAAATTAATGTTTTGGACGGGAAAAAACTTTTCTTTCCTCGTTCTGTACTCAATCGGATAATACACACACACACACACACACACACACACATATATAGTAACAAAGTTCTGGAACTCGTATGCTTTTTTATGAATTTATAAACCATTGTAACAACTAGTACAATATATAGTCCAACACCATGAAATAATTTGCTTGAAATTTCAAGGTGTTTCCATTATTTTGTCTGTCTTTCTCTGTCTGTCTGTCTCTCTCTCTCTCTCTCTCTCTCTCTCTCTATATATATATATATATATTAACACTATAAATAGACAAAATATTTTTATTACCACCCATGATTATGGTATTTTTAAAAAATAAAACTGAAAAGCGTGCAATCTAACCGGTTTAGCACTTCACTCAACAGAAGTAAATCTCTCTCTCTCTCTCTCTCTCTCTTTCTCTCTCTCTCTGTATATATATATATATATATGCACACAGGGTGTGATGAGTAAATTGTAGTCATTTTATATTTTTACTTTGCACATGCGCGTTTTGTTTTTTATTTTGTCGACTCCAAAGCATATTAGGGTCAGTTGAACACTGTCAGAAAAAGAGCCCCATGACGCAAATCTCTCTGCCAAGCGACATGCTGTACTTATGCTGGATGCTCCAGTACAATCCTTTCAGAGTGTTTGGGTGTCAATCTGAGAACAGTGTAGATGATTAAAAAAAAGTTGGATGAGTCTAATGGGGATTACGAAGTTACCACAGCTTGAAAAACTCACTTGATTGTTCTGAAAAGAACTCCCGAATTTGTTAGTGAGGACCTCAAACTCAACTCAGCGGATTACATCAAGTGCCTTGAGAAGGTAGTGCTGCTCACATTCAAGTGGGTGGCTGCTAGATGATTCTATGTCTGATAAAAACACTCAGGAGAACCCAGTCATTGTTGTAAGACAATTTCTGTAACCACATCAATGCTTACATCTGACCATGTAACTCCCCAGACTTCAACACCCTTGACCAACAAGACTCCTTGTAACATCAAAGATGAACTGAAAGCAAGGATTACAGCAGCATTCAAACAAGGAGGCCGCCCAGAAGAGATGCAAGAGATTCCGAAATCGTTTGGAGGCTGTGGTCGAAGCGCATGGCGATTTTCTTGAATAGATATTTTTGTGTAATTTTGGTAAATGTATCTGTTAAAATGAGATGAGATATCAGTGTAATTTTCATTCTTATGTCATTTCGAGCAGGGGTCTATGGCACACCTACGGCACGCATGTGGCACATGTGGAACGCCAAGCAATTTCCAATGGTACGGTTTGTTGAACTGAAGAAGTCACTGAAAGACGACAATTTAGAAAAATCTGCTGCTATTCTCAACTAAATATTTATTTGCGCAAAAAAAAAATACACAAATTATGGCACAAAGCCGAAAAGCGGGTGGGTAGAGGGTGGTCTTCAGTATCTATCCTATACCTAGCTAAACACTATCACGACCCAATCACTCATTACAATTTGCACATTCACCACAAGAACCCATCCATCACCTCTCAATCCTTCACACACCACAATACCACATATTTACAAGGGACACCTAAAAAACGGGGAAGTAAACCCATGACAATAAAAATGCATACAATAATATAATATATATTATTTTATTCTATTCTCAACTGTTGCACATCCTTTCCGAGATCTTTCATCTGTTTGAAGAAAATTGCTTTTGCTCTTCTTTCAACTTTTGGTTCAACTTATTCCTGTGAGCAAATTTTCTATCACGTGAAAGAGCATTAAGTCCACAACAAAGTTGCTTAACATTTGAACATTTTCAAAAACTTGTGTAAAACTCAAAGTAACAAAGTATGTTTCTGATATTGAGTAATTGGCTAAGACCATGCAAGGGCAAGGCTCATAATAATAAAATTTAAAAATAAAACTTTTAAAAACAGTTTATTTCTAATATGGTTAGGTTTTGTAGTCTGTTACAATGTATTTAGTAAAATGAAGGAAAGTAAATATGTTGTTGGGTGTTACCTACTGATTATACATTAATATTTTGAGATTAAAATCTCATCTTCAGAATGGTAGGAGAGCTTGTGTTTGAGTCCGTGCCTTTCAACAAATGAGGGAATTAACTGATCCAGAAACGGCATGGCACATGAAACTAAAACAATCTACTTCATGAACTAAATAAAGAGCTTTGTTCAAAATTTCACTGTATATCATCTGAAGAAGGCCTGAGTGTACAGCAGCCAAAATGCCATAAATAGGGCAAGAAATTTGGGGACAACAGCCTGAACAATGTAAATAGTGTAAACTAGGAGTCGGCGACCTATGGCACGCATGCCACACATGGTAAACCAAGCAATTTCCACTAACACAATTTGTTGAACTAAGGAAGTTTCTGGAAGATGAAATTTAGAAAAGTCTGCTGCATCCCTCCTGAGACCTTTCGTCTGTTTGAAGAAATTGCCTTTGCTCTTCCTTCAACTTTTGGTTCAATTTATTCCTGTGAGCAAATTTTCTCTCACACGAAAGCAGCATTACGTCCACAACAAGTTTCTTAACATCTGAACATTTTCAAAAACTTGTGTAAAACTCAAATAACAAAGTATGTTTCTGATATTGAGCAATTAGCTAAGACCATGTTAGTGCAAGGCTCCACTTAATGACAATAACTTAAAAGAAAAAACTTTTACAAACAATTTATTTCTATTAATGTGGTTTATATATTATTGCAAATATTACTGTATAAAATGTATCGTAGGACAACAAAGCAATATACTATCTCTAAGCAGATTGCCATTCAAAGCTTTGAAACACCGTCCTAGTCTCTCACAGCTTTTCAATATTGTTTTTCAGCAGGGTATGTGCGTTGTGGGGCATTGGATATCGGCTCTGAACGAGAAATCGAGGAGCCGAGTTCGAATTCCAGCTGAATTCATTGCATTCACTTACGCGCAAATACCCTTGGGAAAGGTATTAATCCGCCTATTCCTTCCAGTTATGGGCTAAATAACAGGACAGATTGGGTTCTATAGCCTTCGTCGGCAACCAGTCTACCGCAAAAAGCAATGGCAACCTACTGCGGGATAATCTTCTGCCCAGTCAGTCATGTCACTTTCGAGACATGATCGCCCAAGCGTGTATCACGTATGGCACTTAACTGACTGAATGAATTATTAACTAGTTTCCAACTGGAGTACCATAGTGCTGGTAAAATGAAAATTTAACTCAAGCAATAAAATTAATATTTTCCTTTTGTAGCCTTATCCCGCCAGTTCTTGATAATGGTGGCTTGCCACCTAACAAACGAAATCGACCAATCAGTGCTCATGAAGCAGATCCGTCAAGGCTGCTTAAACAAAGGTAAAGCATTTTTTTCTGTCTTTTAAGTTTGGGCTAGGTGAAAAATATTAAGTGCATGCGTAAGTTCCTAGCACCTCGTGTGTGTGTGTGTGTGTGTGTGTGTGTGTGTGTGTGTGTGTGTGTGTGTGTGTGTGTGTGTGTGAGAGAAAACGCGAAACTGAATGTACAGCATTACAGAATGTACAGAATGTACTGTATGTAAAGTTTTTTGTATTTATTGTATATTTAGCCCGTGTCGGGAAAAGAGAAATGGCCGTGGACACAAGTGTAACAATAAATTTCACCTTTTATCAAACATAAACAAACTTCCCACATTAGAAGATCAAACATCAAAGGATAAGAAAGATCACTTTTTTATCTTAGATATCGCTTAAAATTTTGTTATTATTGAGAGTTATATTTAAGAGTGTAAAGTTTCTTTTTGTTGAATTCAAGAGAAAATGCTCTTCGAAGAAAAGTCTGTTGATGTTTTTTTCATTCATATAGTCTGATTTTTGAAGGCCTAAGTAGACGATTCGTGTCTCTATGTGAATTTTCTTTCTTTCGTTGCATCAGGAGAGAAAAGAGAAAGTGAGAGTGTAAGAAATGTGTCCTCTCTTCCTCTCCATTTCATCCCAAAAATATTTCTTTTAAATCACGCCTTTTATGTGGAGAAACACTTCCGCTTCCGTCCCAAGACCCTTCTAGAATCGTACAGGGTCTTCTCGACTAGCTTTCTTCCGAGCCATCCTGAATCTGATGTCCTTTATTTAACACAGTTTGTTTTTTTCAATTTGGATTAGACAGCAGGAGCGAAGAAGATGACTGATGAAGACATTGGAGATGTTTCGGTCGGAAGCGGTACATTATGACTGGTTTGCAAAGAATTTAGAAGTGTTGTTCTGAAAACTCTTTTGGCAGATGATTTTTCTCAATGCTGAAATTCCTCAAGAGTTGTAAGATGTTTACAAAGAATGAATGAGATTCAGAAAACTAGGAAAAATTGTTTCACGTGTACAGTTATGGGATACACATTTTTTTCTATTAAAATAAGCAATAAGAAAATACATAAAAACATTATAGAAATTTTGGATCAAAACGGCATTAGAATTTAAATTACATTTTTATATTTCTCAACCAATCAGCTAAAAACATAGAATAAGAACATTCTAGAAAAATAGGATCGGAAGTCAATTAACAAAAAATATTTAGGCCCCAAAACAAAATAGTAAAATACAAATCTGATTGGTCAATAAATGTCTTCACACCTAAATGTTAGGAAAATTCTTTGATCCACTATTATGGTATATAAATAACACACAGTTAGGAAGAAAAGGTCAGTCACCAAGCTAGCCATTAAGTAAGCATGTAACCGATACTTTGTCCGGCCAAGTCATTCTTCCACACCAAAGTTCATGACTTAGCCGTGAAAGGAAAAACCCGACAAACTTTCTTTCATCAACGCGACATGCTGTCGCCACCCGAGATGAACTTAATGTAAGTAAGAACGACTTATTTACGGACTCCGTTAATATAAACTTATAAACAAATTATAAACTTTAAACAAATTTAACTTCTTGTTATAAACTTTAAACAAATTTAACTTCTTGCCAAACTTTATTTTCCAAAAAGGCAATTTTTCACATCTTGTATTTTATTTGTTTCCACATGCTAATTTTATTTTATACGTATTAAATTGTTTGTTGTTTAATGTTCGTTGTGACTTATTCCATTTCTCTTGCGCGATTGTAAAACATTGTGTTGTATTTGTGGGGGAACTAATCTCGAGAGCAATACCCGTAAAATACGGAAGCACATCAACCAAATGCTTACCAAATCCCCTACACAGCAAAGCAGATTGATTTTTCACTTTTTAAAAACTTTACGTTGCACTCGATGTCAAAGCTGGGATTTAATGTGTTAAGTAGTAACATCAAAACTGAGATTAATAGCTTTAACCAAATTTCGAGTATTTAGTCTTAAGTTGATATTTAAGAATCTTAAATATCAACTGAAAAATTGTACCGAAATAACTAATTTCTACAAGATTTTGCTTACAAATTCACTTCCAAAATTTACTATTTCAAGAATAAAGCTAAATAAATCTGATATCTTTTGTATTAGATACAGTGAATGGGAAATATATCCCAACCAGAATTATGAGTCACCATGATCAAAGTATGTAAATTGTTTTTACTGTATTCGATAAGTGAAAACGTAACAAAATTGTAAAAGGTTGCACAATGAATAAGATTTGTTAGATGATAATTAATATAAACAAAAAGTAGATAAAAGTCTATATAAGACCAGAATACTGTTGGGCACAACTTATAAGACAAAATGGTTTATATTTGCATTGTTTTAAAAAACTACTGCACTGTATAACGTATTACATTATAATATTGCTAAAATATTCAGTGTAAATAAAGGTCTTCTTTGATGGCGCAATGATTTAGTAATAGTGTCATTGCGCCATGCATCTTGTCCATATACAATTTGTTAAGTAAATTATGAATTTTATAAGGCCGTCCTATAAGGCTTTCACTGAGCTTCTTCTTCTTCTTCTTCTTCTTCTTCTTTGTGCCATGTCTCTTCAGGACGTAGGCGATCATGACCTTCCACGTCTTCCTATTCCTGTTACCCCACCCAAACCCCGCTCTGCCATCCACCTGCTCAGGCCCTTCAAATATGTTATCCACTGCTTTCACCTGTCTCTTTTTCCTTCTATCTGTCTGGTGAGTATCTGACTCTTCAAGCCCTTCTTCCTCATTGCATGTCCCAGGAATTTCAGCTGTCTCTTCCTGATGCTCAGTATTACTTTCCTTTTCATTTCCATCCTTTCTAAAACCTCATCATTACTCACATGCACGATACATGATATCTGCAGCATTTCAGGTGTTTCATGTTTTTCTTTCATCTTTGATGAGATTGTCCAGCATTCACTGCCATATTGAAGGACAGACATCACATAGCAATCCAGAACTCTCTTCTTTGTATCTAGTGAGATTTTCCTCTCTCTTAATACTCTGCTCAGCTTCTGGAAAGCGTCCTTGACCATTCCAATTCGTCTTCTGATCTCAGTGTCGCACTTTCCGTCTTCTGTTATAACACTTCCCAAGTATTTAAATTTGTGTACTTGCTTGATTTTAGCATCCCCAACTTGTAATTGACATTTTCGGCTCCTCCGATAAAATTCCAATGCTATAATTTTGAACCTAAACTTAATCTTTAAACTTGTTTTCTCAGAAAAACAATAAAGATTTGGAAAAACTATTTTGTGTCAATATTTGTCATGTCAAATTCCAACTTTCAAATTGAGTGCAATACCACAGTTCCCAAACTGACTTGCTCTAATGTACAGTCAGAATATTGGACAGTTTTTAACAATATGCATTTCACTTTTTGATAAACATCAAAAAATTATTGGCTTTTTTTTTCTTTTTTTTTTTTTGTGAGGAGGTGGGTATTGGTCACTGGAGATGAAAAGTGGGTTGATTAAACTAATCCAAAGTATTAAAAATCATTGTCGTTAGAACCAGGTGTTATAACTAGCGTCTAGTTGTAACAGAAAGAACAAACAATAATTAAAATTTCAACAGCGGGCATTAAGCCATTTTCAGAATATATACGTAATGCTCAATGCCAGAATATGTAATTGTGTGAAAAGGTTAACAAAACTGTAAAAAATTATCTCCCTTTAAGTGAACTCTCTAGTTTGCGTTTGAATTTGAGTTTTGTTTAACGGCATATCAATCTCTGTGGGTTATTTATTCCCAAATAGGTAGGTTTTTAAGATAATTTCTTAATGTTTGGATATAGTGAGAAGGTTGAGTTAGTTGGAGTTTGATGAAAATTTTTATATTAATATTATTATCATTTTATTTTAGAAAACTGAAGATGTCTTCTATTTTTGTATTAAAAATGTATTATGGCAATATTTTTTTTCCTTAAAAATGTATTGTTGGTAATATTTTTTATTCAAAAATGTATATTTTTCTATTAAGATCTATTTTTATACTTTCATAGTGTTTTGACTCCAGTTTCGCCCATAGTTGGGACCCTAACAGGTACTACCACCCTGGGTTAGGGTGGACCGGGGAACAACAGCAATTAAGGTGGTTCCATGCTCCCCACAACCTCCCAATCAGAGGTATTGCTGCTAGATGCAGTTTATCGTCATACCCAGAACCATTCAACTCTCTAAGTTGCCCAGTGAATAAAAGCGTTGGTTAGATCCAGTGACTTGACTCAAAGAATTGTGGGTTCAATACCTGGCTACAGCAGTAGTAAACCTTAGAGAGTTGAGTTAAAGGGTGATAGCTACATGACATCCGGAAGTGATATATATCCCAGTGATTGGAATAACGGGTTTGTTCGAAATGCCTAGCACCTGAAGAAGGCCGGAACGTACAACGGCCGAAACGTTGTAAACATGGCAATAAAGATGGGGACAATAGTCCGAACAGTATAAATAATGTAAATACTACCTTCTCTCAGAAGTACAGATAAATGAAATAGGAAATTTGTCTTAATTTAACATGTTTCAGTTTTATTAAAGATTCTTCAAAGATCTGTTCATAGAAGAGATGAAAAATTTTAGAAATTTAAAAAAAAAAAAGACACACTTTGCTGGAATGTTGTTTGGAGTTCAATTCTTATTAAATGTGTGTCACGTGTAAGGAAGCAACAAACAATTATTTTGAATGTAATTATTTGTATGTATACGAATGCTTGCCTATTTATATCTATGTGTGTTTGGTAATAGGTGTATAGCGGTTGCTATATGCTTTTCTTACCCACATTCGACCCATGTACTTTACTCGTCTGCGATTGGCTTATAAATAACTACTGTTATTGTATAGGACAATTTAGCAATTTAGCAAAGGTTTGAAAGCAAACCTTTCACCTAAGAAGCAACTTTCACGTGTGTTTTGTTGATTGGTTTATTTATAAGCCAATCGCAGACGAGTAAAGTACATGGGTCGAATGTGGGTAAGAAAAGCATATAGCAACCGCTATAAGTGTATTAAAACGATGAAAAAATTTTTAAATGTGTGCAAGGAAATCTTGGCTATTGGAATGTGTGAATGTGTGTGTTTGTTGGAACAGTGATGTTAGTGCAGATAAAACGTTGATGTTAGTGATAGATAAAACAAAATACATGTCCGTTTAAATTTGTCGACAAATAATGTATACAAGTGCTGTGTTTATAGCCAATTTAAAATCTTTGTTTTAGACATAAATTTAAATGTAACTAGCAGTATAACCAGACGTTGCTCGGGTGTAATGAAAGCTTTAAAACTAATCCATGGTCCTGGAGCTCAGACTCAGCCTAAATAATATTTGTGTGAAGTTTGGTGAGAATTGGATAAAAATTGTGGATTTGCATAAAGGACATACAGACAAATAAACAGACACACACAAATATCTTGCCTTTTATATATATATTATCGATTTTCTGCACTATTGTAAGAACTGCAACCTTGAAACTTCTGAATATCGTTCCGTATGTCTTTGTCTATGAGTGTATAAAATTTTATTAAAATCGGACCACTCCTTCTATAACCCGATTTTTTCGATTATCGATTTTCAATATTTATCGGGGCTACTTCGACATAAAACCTAGCAAGGAACACTCGCAGATGCTTATAGTACAACTGTGTAAATAGGTAACGGACACACACACACACACACACACACACACACACACACACGCACGCACACACACACACACACACACAGACGAAGTTCCATTTATAAATATGTTTAGATAAGTGTCATTATGTTTAGGTTTTATTCCATTTCTAGTCCTCGCTTTTTAAAATGAATAAATATTGCTGAGAAGTGAAGATAGTTGAAAAATTAGTGTCATGGCGGAAACTGTCCTTTTGACACTGAAGCTATAGGGAGCGGTTAATGTTTATTTAATTCTGCCTTGTGTCATTGATAACCAAACTCCCTACAGCTTACGGATTTATCCAGAATTATCATCAGAGTTATTAGAAGGTTTTCGTCAGAAAGTTGGTAGCAGGTTTAAATGTTGGATTAGTGTGGAAGAGTGTGGAATAGTGGAATAGTGTTAAAATAAAAATATACATTTTTCATGTTAAAATAGAAATTTATTAAAAGGAATAGAATAACAAGAATAGGTAGTAGATAAAAGTTCAATGAGAAGGGTAAGGATATCAAGATTTGTACAAATGTTCGTAGTAGTAATTTCTTGAAAAGAGTTTATGCGTATGTAGGTATGTATGTATCAGTGTTTGTTTGGTAGGAGTGCCTTTAAATGGAGAAGAAGTAAAAGGAATCAGCATACGAGAAAAAAGGAGAAAATGGACAATGTGCGACGCGACCTATGTCCGGGTCGTGGTTGAAGTTTCTCTCGCTACGTTTTAGTTGTTTCGTCTCGCTGCTTCCATCTGACTGACTGACTGATGCTGATCGAAGTTCTTTATGGTAATTTAGATTTTTTGCACTTGATCTCGAAGTCTTTATGATCTTGCAAATCGCTTCCAGTGGTAAGAAAATTACTTTAATATCTACTTGCGAAATTTAGTTTCGACTTTTTCTTTAAGCACATGGTCAATCCTTTTTCTGTTTGAGAAAAACCAGGATTTCACATGTCATTGTGAATTTTTGTTAAAGTGAAGAAGAAAGTTGATTTTAGGTCTTAATCTCCTATCCGCCACAATATCATGTCCTATTGCAGGCACATTTATCCATGTTTGCCAAAAAAGATTATTTTATTGAGGATTAGCGTTTTAGTATAAAATTGTGTTCCAAGTCGTAGAAAAACAATAATGTAATTTTTGTTTCGGCTTCTTTACTTTTTACTTCAAACTTTCATTGTATGTTTACGTTTTATTGCAATTCCAATCATCACTTTTTGAAACAATTAACATTGCCAAAGAGTGAAGGTACTTAGAATAATAGTGGTGTCAAGAGAAAAATACTATCTTTTTGATATACTGTTTTTTTTTGTTTTGTGTGTGTGTGTGTGTGTGTGTGTGTGTGTGTGTGTGTGTGTGTGTGTGTGTGGTTAAAGCTTGCCAAAATTTCAATTTCAATTGAATTATAAATTATTTTTCTTGACAGGGTTCAAGTAAGAAAATCCTTTATAAATCCTTTGTAAGTACTTCAAATATTTTCAGTATTTTATTCATTGCTCTTAGAACTCTTCTGCCTGTAAAAGTTGTTGGATTCCATTGTAAATATAAGAATATCTTGTGTATATATTTAAATATATGTTATTTAACAAATGTACAGATATCTATTGAAAATCTATATTATAATGATCTAAATTCTTTTTGTAGTTGTAATTGTTACATAACACAACCAAAACGGTACATTGTAGCAAGATGTTTGATAGGGCAATACGGTTAAAATGTTTTAATAAATTTGTCTTTGTGTATGTGCCCAAGGATGTGCATTGTAGTGCAGTGGATATCAGCTCGGAAAGACAAATCTTGGAACCGAGTTCGAATTTCAGTTGAATTCCGTGCATTCACTTACGCACAAATACCCTTCCCTCCAGTTATGGGTTAAATAATAGGACAGATTGGCTGGCAACCAGTCTACCGCAGAAAGCAATGGCAACCTACTGCTGGATAATCTTATGCTCAGACAGTCATGTCTCTTTCGAGACCTGATTGCCCAAAGCGTGTATCACGTATGGCACTTAACTGACTGACTGTGTGTGTCCAACTTAAACTCTAAAGCTACAATGTTTAGGCTCTTGAAACAATCTATATTCTGATTCAGCATGTTCCAAGAAAGGTTTTCATAAACAATTTATTATTGTATTCTCTCTATATATATAATAAACAAAATCTTCGAATTCTCAAGGCCCTGTATATCAAAATCTTCAAATTCCGAAGACCCTCTATAAAATCAAGCAACCAACACTGAACAAAATTTATTACAAGTGTAGCAGCAACAATTTGATGCGCATTTAACCAATATTTAATACCATTTTGCATTTCTATCAACTCTGGTTAGCTCCCTTACATTGTTTTTAAAAATGATCTACAATGGATCAATAAAAAAAAAGAAATAATTATAACAGGGTGGATTCATGTATGTTTCTAAAAATCACCATCACTACGATCAAAGTTACAATAAGTCTCTCTTTGTAAGTCACCCCTGAAGATGATCTAGGAGGAGGATTGAAACTACTTGAGTAAAACAAAAACTAAGGCATCTTCCTTGATGAATTCATGTTAATATCAAAAAGCTGATGTAACAACTGGAAAGGATCGGTATAAAAATAATCAAACCTAATATAACTTTATTATTCAATGAACATATCTGAATGATGATATGCTGTATATATATATATATATATATATATATATATAGAGAGAGAGAGAGAGAGAGAGAGAGAGAGGTGTGTGTGTGTGTGTGTGTGTGTGTGTGTGTGTGTGTGTGTGTGTGTGTTGAATTTTGATAATGTTTAGCACCTAAGTTCTTGTTTTTCAGTGGTTTTACTGATAACATGTATTTTAGCAAGCGGGTCTTTTTATCGTAAGTGCTATATATATATATATATATATATATATATATATATATATATATATATAAGTTGGGGCGGTCTGCGGATAACACTACTATTTCAGTTTCGTCAGGTGATTTGTACTGACTGATTACTTAACAGTCAACACTTTTATAAGTGGTTTATTAGTGGAAATTTCTAATAACAAACCACCTCCTTATTTTGAACTTCCGTTTATGAACTTAGACAAGCGTTTTTCTAATTGCCGATTTAAGTGTTGTGGATATCGACTCGCAATGAAAAATCGTAGAGCTGGGTTCGAATTCTAGTTGAATTCGTTGCACACTTCTTCTTCTTCTTCTTCTTTGTACCATGTCCCTTCAGGACATAGGCAATCATGGCCCTCTACGCCTCCCTATTCTTGTTGGCTCTTAGCACACTTTTTCCTGTTACCCCATCCAAACCCCGCTCTGTCATCCACCTGCTCAAGCCCGTCAAATATGTTACCCACTGCTCTCCCCTGTCTCTATTTCCCTCTATCTGACCTGTGAGTATCAGATTCTCCAAGCCCTCCTTCCTCATTACATGTCCCAGAAACTTTAGCTGTCTTTTCCTCGGTATTAATTTCCTTTTCATTACTATCCTTCCCAAAACCTCACTATTGCTCACATGTTCTTGATTACTCTAATTTCTTTCCCAAATTTGTCGAGATTACTGAGCATTTCTATCAATTCTTTGTGGTGTATGTTGTCGAATGCCTTTGCATAGTCTATAAAACATAGGTACACGTCCTTTTTCATTTGTATTGTCCTTTCTGATAGCATACTAATCATAAATATCACATTCCTTGTTCCAGTGTCCTTGACAAAGCCGCACTGTTCTTGTCCTATCTCTGGCTTGATTCTGATTTGTGCTCTATTCATCAGGATTCAGATCATGAGTTTTGTTATGTGGCTCATTAAATTGATTGTTCGGTGGAGTTCGCATTCATTTGCATCTGACTTCTTAGGCAGAGCTATGAAAATTGATCTGCTTAGGTCGTCTGGTATTACACCACTGTTGTATATTTAATTAATTATTTCTGTAATTTTCTCTATGCCGAAATCATGTAAGGCTGTGAGTATCTCTATTACAATGCCGTATCTCTATTACAATGCCGTCAGTTTGGCCATCGCAGCTTCCATTTCGAATTTTCATATTTCGAGTCTGTCAGCATCTTTGTTTATTGTCGGTTGCTCTCTCTATCTTGTTATGGAAGAGATCTTTTATATATTTTTCCCATCACGGGAGTATTTCTTCTTTCTCTAATATGATTGTCCCATCCTTGAGGAGCAGGTTATTTGTCCTGTTAGTTCCCTTATTTCTCTATGCATGTCTTCTTTATTACTTATCCTTGGGAAAGGTATTAATCCATCACTTCTTCCTCCAGCTATGGGTTTAATAACAAGACAGATTGGGTTTTATAGCTTTGGTCGGCAACTAACCTAACACAGAAAGTAATTGCAACCTACTGCGGGAAAACCTTCTGCCCAGTCAGTCATGTCTCGAAAGAGACATGATCACCCATGCATGTATCACGTATGGCACTTAACTGTCTGACTGAAGTGGTTTGTGTTACCAATAAATTTGTTTCATATTTATTTTGTATTATTTTTTTCTGGAGTACTTTCCAATGTTGCTACATTCGTTTTCAAGGAATGTTTTATTAATATAACGGGTTTTCATTTCCGGCGATCTCACGTTTCATGGAACCAATTTCATGTTATTCAAGACAACGTCTTATAAACAGTCAAACTGATTATTTTTTTAAACACACTTGGCCATAATATTGTTTCCGGAACAATAAAAAGTCGTTAAATAAATGATCAGAAATATTATCCAGATGCCATTATTACACACATAAATACATTCTAGGGTGAAACTGGATGAAACTGTTTTAAGACCCTTTAGTAACTCCTCCATAATTTCAAAATTTTCGGTTGTCAAAAACTTCCAGACAAATGTTCGTAAAAATCCCTGTCCTAGGTTTGAAAACATTGGAAAATCAGTTATTATAAATTGCTTGAAGATACCGAAAGGTCGAAACCTAAGTTGCAGAAATAACTCGTTTCCAAATGAAAAATATTCAAAAGCTCTACAATATTTAGCACCTTTTAATACAACTGTGTATTGTCTAATTTAATTATGACAAAAAATTCATTAACAATAATTATATATATATATATATATATATATATATATATATATATATATTCTAATTTTAAACGATTTATTTCAAAATAACTCGTTTAAAAATGGAAAATATTCAAAAGTTCGGTAATATAATTGTATCGAACACTTTTTAATACAAATGTGTACTGGTCTAACCCTATTAGGACCAAAAACTAAGTATTAAACAATCAATCAATATATATATATATGTGTGTGTATATATATAAATATATATATATATATATTGTCATCCGCAGACAGATCTGTTTCGCTGTATCACAGCTCATCAGTATTGTTAGATTCCGATTGCTTTTAACCCAGGATTGAAACCCGATTGAAGTGGCGTCAGTCGGCGATTCTACCTCAGGGCTGTAGGCGCTCAGTAGAAGAAGGCAGACTTTTTAGCATGTATATTATAATTATACACGCCCAATAGCCATCGTGCTCTAATTCATTAGTGAATGAGCGATGCATATATGCCAGAGTAGCTACTGTTTTTCAAAGTCTACCATTCTTCCAGAGTGCTCAATCAGGGTGTGAGAGCGTAATAAATAAATAAATAAATAAATATATATATAAAGATATTTCTAAATTAAAACATATGTAATAGTTTAGTTCGCCATCTTCTTCTTTTATGTGCCGTGTCTCTTTAGGACATTGACAATCAAGGCCCACTACATCTTCATGTTCTTTGCATCTCTTAATACATTTTGTCTTGTTATTTAGTCAAACCCTGCTCTGCCGTCCACTAGCTTAAGCTCATTAAGAATGTCATGTGCTGTTTTTCCCTTGTCTCTCTTTCCCTCTATCTGTCCTGTGAGTATCATATTCTCCAAACCCTCTTTCCTTATTACAAACTTCAGCTGTCTTTTCCTGATTTTAACTATAAGTTTCCTTTTCATTTCCATTCTCTCCGAAACCTTGTCGTTGCTCTGTCTTCCTATATGGCAGTGAATACTGGACAATCTCATCAACGATGAAGGAAGGACTCGAAGTAACGGAAATGTGGTTCTACAGAAGGATGCTGAGGATACCATGAACCAAACATTTGAGCAACGATGAAGTTTTGGAGAGAATGGAAATGAAAAAATAAAATATACTTAACATCAGGTAATTCATGCTCACCTTATCTTCATGTTTGTCTTTGTTACAAAAAATATAATCACAACATTGAAAGAAATGAAAAGTAGTGTGGGGTCTGCATCCACACTCACTGATAATAATGATCTGAATATTGTGTTTGTTACAACAGCTGAAAAGAAAATCACATTAACATTGAAAGAAGAAAGATTTAAACCTTATAAATTGTGTGGGGTCTAGGTTCACACTCATTATGATAATGATATGGTTTATTGTGACTATAACAACAGCTGAAAAGAAAATCACATTAACACTTAAAAGAAGAAAGATTCATACCTTATAAATTGTTGGGGTCTAGGTTCACACTCACTATGATAATGATATGATTTATTGTGGCTATAACAACAGCTGAAAAGAAAATCACATTAACACTTAAAGAAGAAAGATTCATACCTTATAAATTGTGTGGGGTCTAGGTTCACACTCCTATGATAATGATATGATTTATTGTGGCTATAACAACAGCTGAAAAGAAAATCACATTAACACTTAAGAAGAAAGATTCATACCTTATAAATTGTGTGGGGTCTAGGTTCACACTCACTATGATAATGATATGATTTATTGTGGCTATAACAACAGCTGAAAAGAAAATCACATTAACACTTAAAGAAGAAAGATTCATACCTTATAAATTGTGTGGGGTCTAGGTTCACACTCACTATGATAATGATATGATTTATTGTGGCTATAACAACAGCTGAAAAGAAAATCACATTAACACTTAAAGAAGAAAGATTCATACCTTATAAATTGTTGTGGGGTCTAGAGTTCGCACTCACTATGATAATGATATGATTTATTGTGGCTATAACAACAGCTGAAAAAGAAAATCACATTAACACTTAAAGAAAGAAAGATTCATACCTTATAAATTGGCAATGACAGGGTCTAGGATTAGCACTCACTATGATAATGGCTGTAGTTGTGGCTATAACAACAGCTGAAAAGAAAATCACATTAACACTTAAAGAAGAAAGATTCATACCTTATAAATTGTGTGGGGTCTAGGTTCACACTGACTATGATAATGATATGGTTTTTTGTGGCTATAACAACAGCTGAAAAGAAAATCACATTAACACTTAAAGAAGAAAGATTTTAACCTTATAAATTGTGTTGGGTCTAGGTTCGCACTCACTATGATAATGATATGATTTATTGTGGCTATAACAACAGCTGAAAAGAAAATCACATTAACACTTAAAGAAGAAAGATTCATACCTTATAAATTGTGTGGGGTCTAGGTTCACCTCACTATGATAATGATATGATTTATTGTGGCTATAACAACAGCTGAAAAGAAAATCACATTAACACTTAAAGAAGAAAGATTCATACCTTATAAATTGTGTGGGGTCTAGGTTCACACTCACTATGATAATGATATGATTTATTGTGGCTATAACAACAGCTGAAAAGAAAATCATAATAACACTTAAGAAGAAAGATTCATACCTTATAAATTGTAGGGTCTAGGTCCCACACTCACTATGATAATGATATACAAGTTTATTAGCTATAACAACAGCTAGAAAAAGAAAAATGCGTAACACTTAAAGAAGAAAGATTCATACCTTATAAATTGTGTGGGGTCTAGGTTCACACTCACTATGATAATGATATGATTTATTGTGGCTATAACAACAGCTGAAAAGAAAATCACATTAACACTTAAGAAGAAAAGATTCATACCTTATAAATTGTGTGGGGTCTAGGTTCGCACTCACTATGATAATGATATGGTTCATTATTTCTAACAACAGCTGAAAAAGAAAATCACATTAACACTTAAAGAAGATAGATTTTAACCTTATAAATTGTGTGGGGTCTAGGTTCGCACTCACTATGATAATGATATGATTTATTGTGGCTATAACAACAGCTGAAAAGAAAATCACATTAACACTTAAAGAAGAAAGATTCATACCTTATAAATTGTGTGGGGTCTAGGTTCACACTCACTATGATAATGATATGATTTATTGTGGCTATAACAACAGCTGAAAAGAAAATCACATTAACACTTAAAGAAGAAAGATTCATACCTTATAAATTGTGTGGGGTCTAGGTTCACACTCACTATGATAATGATATGATTTATTGTGGCTATAACAACAGCTGAAAAGAAAATCACATTAACACTTAAAGAAGAAAGATTCATACCTTATAAATTGTGTGGGTCTAGGTTCGCACTCACTATGATAATGATATGATTTATTGTGGCTATAACAACAGCTGAAAAGAAAATCACATTAACACTTAAAGAAGAAAGATTCATACCTTATAAATTGTGTGGGGTCTAGGTTCACACTCACTATGATAATGATATGATTTATTGTGGCTATAACAACAGCTGAAAAGAAAATCACATTAACACTTAAAGAAGAAAGATTCATACCTTATAAATTGTGTGGGTCTAGGTTCGCACTCACTATGATAATGATATGATTTATTGTGGCTATAACAACAGCTGAAAAGAAAATCACATTAACACTTAAAGAAGAAAGATTCATACCTTATAAATTGTGTGGGGTCTAGGTTCACACTCACTATGATAATGATATGATTTATTGTGGCTATAACAACAGCTGAAAAGAAAATCACATTAACACTTAAAGAAGAAAGATTCATACCTTATAAATTGTGTGGGGTCTAGGTTCGCACTCACTATGATAATGATATGATTTATTGTGGCTATAACAACAGCTGAAAAGAAAATCACATTAACACTTAAAGAAGAAAGATTCAAACCTTATAAATTGTGTGGGGTCTAGGTTCGCACTCACTATGATAATGATATGATTTATTGTGGCTATAACAACAGCTGAAAAGAAAATCACATTAACACTTAAAGAAGAAAGATTCATACCTTATAAATTGTGTGGGGTCTAGGTTCACACTCACTATGATAATGATATGGTTTATTGTGGCTATAACAACAGCTGAAAAGAAAATCACATTAACACTTAAAGAAGAAAGATTTTAACCTTATAAATTGTGTGGGGTCTAGGTTCGCACTCACTATGATAATGATATGATTTATTGTGGCTATAACAACAGCTGAAAAGAAAATCACATTAACACTTAAAGAAGAAAGATTCATACCTTATAAATTGTGTGGGGTCTAGGTTCACACTCACTATGATAATGATATGATTTATTGTGGCTATAACAACAGCTGAAAAGAAAATCACATTAACACTTAAAGAAGAAAGATTCATACCTTATAAATTGTGTGGGGTCTAGGTTCGCACTCACTATGATAATGATATGATTTATTGTGGCTATAACAACAGCTGAAAAGAAAATCACATTAACACTTAAAGAAGAAAGATTCATACCTTATAAATTGTGTGGGGTCTAGGTTCACACTCACTATGATAATGATATGATTTATTGTGGCTATAACAACAGCTGAAAAGAAAATCACATTAACACTTAAAGAAGAAAGATTCATACCTTATAAATTGTGTGGGGTCTAGGTTCACACTCACTATGATAATGATATGATTTATTGTGACTATAACAACAGCTGAAAAGAAAATCACATTAACACTTAAAGAAGAAAGATTCATACCTTATAAATTGTGTGGGGTCTAGGTTCACACTCACTATGATAATGATATGATTTTTTGTGACTATAACAACAGCTGAAAAGAAAATCACATTAACACTTAAAGAAGAAAGATTCATACCTTATAAATTGTGTGGGGTCTACTTTCACACTCACTATGATAATGATATGATTTATTGTGGCTATAACAACAGCTGAAAAGAAAATCACATTCACACTGAATGAAGAAAGATTTTAACCTTATAAATTGAGTAGGGTCTAGGTTCGCACTCACTGTGATATTGATAGGATTTATTTTGTCTGTAACAACAATTGATAAGAAAATATAAGCATTGAAAAAAGAAATAGTGATATTTACCTCATCCCCCCCCCCACCACCACCACTAAGACATGGATGTGACACAAGGTTTATGTTTTATGCAGGAAGCCTGAATGTGTTACCCAGTTCCTCGCCATCGTTGGTTGTGCTGGCCTTGGTGGTGACCACTGATCCACCCCTTTGGTACAATGGGAAGGCACCACCTCTGAACACTATTCCTTAGGAATGGTCACCTCTCAGTATAATTTTTCTCAGTTGCATATCTGTCATTGGACAGAGATACAATGGACTCAGCCCCAGGATAAAGATGCAACAAAGAGATAAGGATCTCTATTGACTTAATGGCCAGGTAACTTTACTAATAGTGAGGGGTCAACAAAGATAATGATTTTTGTGTTTGTTACAAAACCTGAGAAGAAAATCATAACAACTATCAAAGAAGAAATGAAAAGATTACAAATAAAACAGGGTCTACACTCACACTCAATGATAATAATATGATTTTTATGTGTTTGCTATAAAAGTTAAAAATTATATCAACATTGAAAGAAAGAAATGAAAAGTTTACTAATAATTCACAATCACAATGATAATAATGATATGACTTTTGTGTTTTTTACAAAAGTTGAAAATAAAATCACATCAAGATTAAAAGAAGAAGAAAAAAATGAAAAGTAGTGTGGGGTCTGTATCCACACTCATTGATGATAATGATCTGATTTTTTAAAAGAAAATCACATCGACATTAAAAGAAATGAAAAGATAGTGTGAAGTCACCATTCACACTCACGGTGGTATGATTTTTGTGTTTTTGTTAGAAAATCTTAAAGAAAAATCACATCAAAATTAAAAGAAGAAAAATGAAAAGTAGTGTGGGGTCTGTATCCACACTCATTGATAATAATGATTTGATTTTTTAAAAGAAAATCACATCGACATTAAAAGAAATGAAAAGATTACTAATAGTGTGAAAATAATTCACACTCACGGTGGTATGATTTTTGTGTTTTTGTTAGAAAAGCTTAAAGAAAAATCACATCAAAATTAAAAGAAGAAAAAATGAAATGTAGTGTGGGGTCTGCATCCACACTCACTGATAATAATGATTTGATTTTTGTGTTTGTTACAAAAGCTGAAAAGAAAATCATAACAACTATAAAAGAAGAAATAAAAAGTTAACCAAATGAGACCCATGACACCTTTACTTTGTAAAGAAAATTCTTACCTATTTTTGTATAGAAATTTATTTTACACAAGAAATGTTCAATTTTATGATAAGTATTTTTAATCTTAATCTTAGATAATTCTTAATTCTTAATCTTAGATAAAAATTATTAATCTTTCCATTTCTTTTTCTCTTCTGCACTTTTTACAAAACTAATTTTTCTAAATTGTAAGCATATATATTTAAAAATTATTTAATATTAGATTCTTGCTGATCAAGGATTTCAGGAAGAGGCATCTAACGATTCTGAGACACATAATTAGGAAAGAGGGTTTGGAGAACTTAATATTCACAGGACAGAAAGAGATAAAGGGAAACAGTAGAAAGCAGTATGAGATACTTGATGAGCTTGCACAAGGGGATGGCAAAGCAGGGTTTTGGAGAGATACCAAGAGAAAAGTGATAAGGGATAGGGCTAAGTAGAGATCCATGACTGCCTATGTTCTGTAGAATTGAATTTTATACCACTAAGTCATACATACACAAAATTATATATACATATTTACATTTGTCTCATACAAAGAAATTATAAGATGTCTCGCCAACAAGCAGTGTGAAAAAGAAATGCAATCATAAAGTCTTACTTTGTAATAAATCACAAAAGGAATTAGGTCTGCCAGATATTCTTCTGTCATTCTGGAAAAGCCATATTTAGGTCTTCACTTTATACCAATAAGTCATACACAAAGTTATATATATATATATATATATATAAATTTGGCCCACACAGAGAAATTATAACACATGTCTATACAACAAGCAGTGTGAAAATCACTTTATTTTGATCTTTTGGGTAGTGTCAGTTCCAGTTGAGTGCATTTCACTTACTGATACACAAATACCCTTTGGAAAGATACAAATCCATATTTTCTCCCTCCAGCTATGGGTTAAACAGCAGGGCATATTAGAGTCTATAGCTTTGGTTGGCAACCAGTCTACTGCAAAAGGTAATGGCAACCTAATGCAAGAAAATTTTCTGCCCAGTCAGTCATGTCTTGAAAGAGACATAATCACCCAAGTGTGTATCACGTATAGCAGTTAATTGACTGAATTACAAAACAGTCTTACATTACAGAGTAGTTTCTTGTTATTTTCAAACAATTCCAATGTAAATTCTATAAAAAAAAATGGTAACTTGACATGACAAACAGAAAAACAGAAGCAAAAAACTAAAGATCCTCACATTGCAACACACAAAAAAAGTTATTGTACTTCCCACCACACATGAATATTTGATTCTGAGCTTGTGTAGAGAATATTCTGGAAATGTGTTGATCAGGGTTTCTAAAATTTCTGAGTGCTGTGAAGACTTTGAACAGGATGAAGATTTTTCAGTGCCTAAAAAAAACCTTGATTTATTTTGTAGTAAATTTTTAAATAACTGGGGTGACTTTTTTTTTTTTTTTACTTTCTTTATTGAAAGTTTACATTGATGATGCCTATGGAATATATGAACAAAGTATTATACAAATGTACTTATTAATCATCTTCTCACGGGAAAAATACAACAAATTTAAACCATTTATTCATCCTATTTTATGGCATATCAGGGTTTATGTTGAAAATTGTTATTGTGTTTTTAAAAATAATGATCTTTCTTCCATTTTAACATTAAGTGTTTCGGAACCTGAAAATTCTGTAAGAAGCAAAGAAAAGAGTACTGAACTATTATTTAATATCAGTCCTCCTATATGGCAGTGAATTCTGAACAATCTCCTCACAGATGAAGAAGAGACTTGAAGCAAGAGAAACAAAGAAAAGAGTACTGAACTATTATTTAATATCAGTCCTCCTATATGGCAGTGAATTCTGAACAATCTCCTCACAGATGAAGAAGAGACTTGAAGCAAGAGAAACAAAGAAAAGAGTACTGAACTATTATTTAATATCAGTCCTCCTATATGGCAGTGAATTCTGAACAATCTCCTCACAGATGAAGAAGAGACTCGAAGCAAGAGAAACAAAGAAAAGAATACTGAACTGTTATGTAATATCAGTCCTCCTATATGGCAGTGAATGCTGGACAATCTCCTCACAGATGAAGAAGAGACTTGAAACAACAGAAACAAAGAGATTATGTCGCTAGACAAACAAAAAAATAGTACTGAACTGTTAAGTAATATCGGTTCTCTTACATGGCATTTAATGCTGGAAAATCACTTCAAAGTAGAAGTGTCTCGAGGCAACAGAAATGTGGTTCTGCAGAAGGAATCCCATGAATTGAACATCTAATGAAGAAATTTTAGGTAAAATGAAAAAAAAAGAAAATTTATGCTTAGAATCAGAAAGAGGCAATTGAAATTTCTAGGGAAAAATTTCTTATAAAAAGAGGTTTGTCAAATTTAACACTAACAGGCAGGGTATGCTGAAGGCAAAAAGAGCACCAGCAGGCTGCTCATATCTCACAAAATTGTGTAAATGATTGGCTGAATAGTGATTAGGAGAGATAACAAAAAGACAAGCCTTACAAAGAGCTACAAAGGACATAAATTTGGGGTGAGCTATGATCAAGTATGTCCTAAAAAAACACAGCACATAAAAGAAGATTTATATGACATAGGAGAAAATTTGGCAAACATGGATAAACAGGCCCACAATGAGACAAAATGTCAAAAGAATGGTTTTTCCTATGATACTTTTTTAACTGCCTTCACTCTTGAACAATGCTTATTTTTTTCAAAACCTAAATAAATGAAAGTGAATTTATACATTTTTCATTCTTGAGAATTTACAACAAAAATATTAAAAAATATTTATTTATCAGATTGTTTATTTACATAATTCATTTATTATATTATTTATTGGAATGGTTGGCAAAATATTGGCAAATTGCCAATCAATTCAAACTTTATAAAATGGTTAATAATAAGGATTTCTTTATAATTGGTTCACATATTCTAATAATTTAGTAAATGTTTATAAATTTATGAACAAAAATATTGTTTTCATATTTATTTCTTTATAAATTGGTAAATGATAAATATTGCATTAGTTTATTAATTGTATTAATTTTTAAAATGTTGTAAATATAAAATTATTCTTGTCAATAAACAATCCAATAAAGATAATTTTTAGAATTAATTTTTTTATTAATTCAATAAATTTTTATCACTTTAAATGTTTCTTTTTATTTTTTATAAACCTTATTAAATGAAAATTTGTGCTTTAATAAGATTTATAAAAATACCACATGTGAATATTCAGACTGGTATATGAAATAAATAATAAATAATATACAGTTTAATATATAAATACAGCATCTATTCAAATATGATTTTTTGGTTGGTTGTTTTGTTTTTATGGCAAATCAACCTCGGCAGGTCATTTATTGCCAACTAAATTTTTATTTATTTATTGCTGGTAATACCTTTTTCTTTCAACAATTTATTGTTGTTTTTATAAAAGTTTTGTGTCTAGTAATACATTTTTCTTTTATCAAGATTCACTGGGATTTGTTTTTAAGGGCAGGGTCCCCAAGTCCTACCTGTGTTATTTAGCCCATAACTGGAGGAAAGGGATGGATTAATACCTTTCGCAAGGGTACCAGTGCTTAAGTGAATGCAGAGTATTCAACTAGAATTCGAACTCAGCTCACTGATTTCTCTTTCCAAGCTGATATCCATTGCACCACAATGCACATCCGTCACTATACACTTACAGCACCTGGTATTCCCAAGCGGTCACTCATCTAAGTACTGACCAGGCTCAACATTGCTTAACTTCGGTGATTGAGCGAGAACCAGTGTATTCAACATGATAGGCCATAAGCCCATTCAAATATGAGTACCCTTTAAAAATGACGTTAAAAGTGATAACAAGATAATAAATGAATAACGTTTAATATTTTTGTTGTAGATTCTCAAGAATAAGAAAAATGTATTAATTCACTTTTCATATGTTTCGGGTTTATTACAATTCTAATCGTCATTTTTTAAAGGTAGTTAAAAAAGCAAGGTCAAGAAAAAAATGTTCTTTTTCACATGACATCTTGTGGGCATGTAAGTCCATGTTTGCTAAAAATTTATTCACAAAAATATGGTTTGAAGTTCACCTTATTTTTTAACTCCAAGTTTTATTTCTGTTTTCTGCTTTGTTATTTTTCAGAGACAAAATGTTGTTAGAAGGTAAAGATAATAAATTGTACCAAGGACAACAAATAGAGATTCCAGAAGAGGTTAGTACCATCAAAATAACATTAACAATATGTAATTTTTCTGTTTACAGTATCGTTTATGTTATGTCGTGAGTAAGAAAAATGAATAATAATTGACAAGGCTTCATCTAATAATAATAATAAAATTCAAGATAATATTACTACTAATACTACTGGTGGAAATAAAGCAATTGAAATGAAGATGAAAGAAAATACTAGTGAAAAAAATGAATAAGAATTGACAAGGCTTCATATAATAATAATAATAAAATTCAAGATAATATTACTACTAATACTACTAGTGGAAATAAAGCAATTGAAATGAAGATGAAAGAAATACTAGTGAAAAATGAATAAGAATTGACAAGGCTTCATATAATAATAATAATAAAATTCAAGATAATATTAATACTAATACTACTAGTGGAAATAAAGCAATGGAAAATGAAGGTGAAAGAAATACTAGTGAAAAATGAATAAGAATTGACAAGGCTTCATCTAATAGTAATAATAAAATTCAAGATAATATTACTACTAATACTACTAGTGGAAATAAAGCAATTGAAATGAAGATGAAAGAAATACTAGTGAAAAATGAATAAGAATTGACAAGGCTTCATATAATAATAATAATAAAATTCAAGATAATATTACTACTAATACTACTAGTGGAAATAAAGCAATGGAAATGAAGGTGAAAGAAATACTAGTGAAAAATGAATAAGAATTCGAATAAGGCTTCATCTAATAGTAATAATAAAATTCAAGATAATATTACTACTAATACTACTAGTGGAAATAAAGCAATTGAAATGAAGATGAAAGAAATACTAGTGAAAAATGAATATAAGAATTGACAAGGCTTCATATAATAATAATAATAAAATTCAAGATAATATTACTACTAATACTACTAGTAGAAATAAAGCAATTGAAAATGAAGATGAAAGAAATACTAGTGAAAATGAATAAGAATTCATTGACAAGGCTTCATATAATAATAATAATAAAATTCAAGATAATATTACTACTAATACTACTGGTGGAAATAAAGCAATTGAAATGAAGATGAAAGAAATCCTAGTGAAAATGAATAAGAATTGACAAGGTTTCATCTAATAGTAATAATAAAATTCAAGATAATATTACTACTAATACTACTGGTGGAAATAAAGCAATTGAAATGAAGATGAAAGAAATACTAGTGAAAAATGAATAAGAATTGACAAGGCTTCATCTAATAATAATAATAAAATTCAAGATAATATTACTACTAATACTACTAGTGGAAATAAAGCAATTGAAATGAAGATGAAAGAAATACTAGTGAAAAATGAAAACAAGAATTGACAAGGCTTCATCTAATAATAATAATAAAATTCAAGATAATATTACTACTAATACTACTGGTGGAAATAAAGCAATTGAAATGAAGATGAAAGAAATACTAGTGAAAAATGAATAAGAATTGACAAGGCTTCATCTAATAATAATAATAAAATTCAAGATAATATTACTACTAATACTATTGGTGGAAATAAAGCAATTGAAATGAAGATGAAAGAAATACTAGTGAAAATGAATAAGAATTGACAAGGCTTCATATAATAATAATAATAAAATTCAAGATAATATTACTACTAATACTACTAGTGGAAATAAAGCAATTGAAATGAAGATGAAAGAAATACTAGTGAAAAATGAATAAGAATTGACAAGGCTTCATATAATAATAATAAAATTCAAGATAATATTACTACTAATACTACTAGTGGAAATAAAGCAATGGAAATGAAGGTGAAAGAAATACTAGTGAAAAATGAATAAGAATTGACAAGGCTTCATCTAATAGTAATAATAAAATTCAAGATAATATTACTACTAATACTACTAGTGGAAATAAAGCAATTGAAAATGAAGATGAAAGAAATACTAGTGAAAAATGAATAAGAATTGACAAGGCTTCATATAATAATAATAATAAAATTCAAGATAATATTACTACTAATACTACTAGTGGAAATAAAGCAATGGAAATGAAGGTGAAAGAAATACTAGTGAAAATGAATAAGAATTGACAAGGCTTCATCTAATAGTAATAATAAAATTCAAGATAATATTACTACTAATACTACTAGTGGAAATAAAGCAATTGAAATGAAGATGAAAGAAATACTAGTGAAAAATGAATAAGAATTGACAAGGCTTCATATAATAATAATAATAAAATTCAAGATAATATTACTACTAATACTACTAGTGGAAATAAAGCAATTGAAATGAAGATGAAAGAAATACTAGTGAAAAAAATGAATAAGAATTGGATGTAAGGCTTTACATAATAATAATAATAAAATTCAAGATAATATTACTACTAATACTACGGGTGGAAATAAAGCAATTGAAAATGAAGATGAAAGAAATCCTAGTGAAAAATGAATAAGAATTGACAAGGCTTCATCTAATAATAATAATAAAATTCAAGATATTATTACTACTAATACTACTAGTGGAAATAAAGCAATTGAAATGAAGATGAAAGAAATACTAGTGAAAATGAATAAGAATTGACAAGGCTTCATCTAATAATAATAATATAATCCAAGATAATATTACTACTAATACTACTAGTGGAAATAAAGCAATTGAAATGAAGATGAAAGAAATCCTAGTGAAAAATGAATAAGAATTGACAAGGCTTCATCTAATAATAATAATAATAATAATATAATCCAAGATAATATTACTACTAATACTACTAGTGGAAATAAAGCAATTGAAATGAAGATGAAAGAAATACTAGTGAAAAATGAATAAGAATTGACAAGGCTTCATCTAATAGTAATAATAAAATTCAAGATAATATAACTACTAATACTAATGGTGGAAATAAAGCAATTGAAATGAAGATGAAAGAAATCCTAGTGAAAACTGAATAAGAATTGACAAGGCTTCATCTAATAATAATAATAATAATATAATCCAAGATAATATTACTACTAATACTACTAGTAGAAATAAAGCAATTGAAATGAAGATGAAAGAAATCCTAGTGAAAAATGAATAAGAATTGACAAGGCTTCATATAATAATAATAATAAAATTCAAGATAATATTACTACTAATACTACCGGTGGAAATAAAGCAATTGAAATGAAGATGAAAGAAATCCTAGTGAAAAATGAATAAGAATTGACAAGGCTTCATCTAATAATAATAATAATAATATAATTCAAGATAATATTACTACTAATACTACTAGTGGAAATAAAGCAATTGAAATGAAGATGAAAGAAATACTAGTGAAAAATGAATAAGACCGACAAGGCTTCATCTAACAATAATAATATAATCCAAGATAATATTACTACTAATACTACTAGTGGAAATAAAAGCAGCAATTGAAATGAAGAAAGAAATCCTAGTGAAAAATGAATAAGAATTGACAAGGCTTCATCTAATAATAATAATAATAATATAATCCAAGATAATATTACTACTAATACTACTAGTGGAAATAAAGCAATTGAAATGAAGATGAAAGAAATACTAGTGAAAAAAATGAATAAGAATTGACAAGGCTTCATCTAATAGTAATAATAAAATTCAAGATAATATAACTACTAATACCACGGTGGAAATAAAGCAATTGAAATGAAGATGAAAGAAATCCTAGTGAAAACTGAATAAGAATTGACAAGGCTTCATCTAATAATAATAATAATAATATAATCCAAGATAATATTACTACTAATACTACTAGTAGAAATAAAGCAATTGAAATGAAGATGAAAGAAATCCTAGTGAAAAATGAATAAGAATTGACAAGGCTTCATCTAATAATAATAATAATAATATAATCCAAGATAATATTACTACTAATACTACTAGTGGAAATAAAGCAATTGAAATGAAGATGAAAGAAATACTAGTGAAAAATGAATAAGAATTGACAAGGCTTCATCTAATAGTAATAATAAAATTCAAGATAATATAACTACTAATACTACGGGTGGAAATAAAGCAATTGAAATGAAGATGAAAGAAATCCTAGTGAAAACTGAATAAGAATTGACAAGGCTTCATATAATAATAATAAAATTCAAGATAATATTATTACTACTAATACTACTAGTGGAAATAAAGCAATTGAAATGAAGATGAAAGAAATACTAGTGAAAAATGAATAAAAATTGACAAAACCATATAATAATAATAATAATAAAATTCAAGATAATATTACTACTAATACTACGGGTGGAAATAAAGCAATTGAAATGAAGATGAAAGAAATCCTAGTGAAAAATGAATAAGAATTGACAAGGCTTCATCTAATAATAATAATAAAATTCAAGATATTATTACTACTAATACTACTAGTGGAAATAAAGCAATTGAAATGAAGATGAAAGAAATACTAGTGAAAAATGAATAAGAATTGACAAGGCTTCATCTAATAATAATAATAATAATATAATCCAAGATAATATTACTACTAATACTACTAGTGGAAATAAAGCAATTGAAATGAAGATGAAAGAAATACTAGTGAAAAATGAATAAGAATTGACAAGGCTTCATCTAATAATAATAATATAATCCAAGATAATATTACTACTAATACTACTAATGGAAATAAAGCAAATTGAAATGAAGATGAAAGAAATCCTAGTGAAAAATGAATAAGAATTGACAAGGCTTCATCTAATAATAATAATAATAATATAATCCAAGATAATATTACTACTAATACTACTAGTGGAAATAAAGCAATTGAAATGAAGATGAAAGAAATACTAGTGAAAAATGAATAAAAATTGACAAGGCTTCATCTAATAATAATAATAATATAATCAAGATAATATTACTACTAATACTACTAATTGAAATAAAGCAAATTGAAATGAAGATGAAAGAAATACTAGTGAAAAATGAATAAATTGACAAAGGCTTCATCTAATAATAATAATATAATCCAAGATAATATCCCTACTAATACTACTAGTGGAAATAAAGCAATTGAAATGAAAGATGAAAGAAATCCTAGTGAAAAATGAATAAGAATTGACAAGGCTTCATCTAATAATAATAATAATAATATAATCCAAGATAATATTACTACTAATACTACTAGTGGAAATAAAGCAATTGAAATGAAGATGAAAGAAATACTAGTGAAAAATGAATAAGAATTGACAAGGCTTCATCTAATAATAATAATAATAATATAATCCAAGATAATATTACTACTAATACTACTAGTGGAAATAAAGCAATTGAAATGAAGATGAAAGAAATCCTAGTGAAAAATGAATAAGAATTGACAAGGCTTCATCTAATAATAATAATAATAATATAATCCAAGATATATTACTACTAATACTACTAGTGGAAATAAAGCAATTGAAATGAAGATGAAAGAAATACTAGTGAAAAATGAATAAGAATTGACAAGGCTTCATCTAATAATAATAATATAATCCAAGATAATATTACTACTAATACTACTAGTGGAAATAAAACAATTGAAATGAAGATGAAAGAAATACTAGTGAAAAATGAATAAGAATTGACAAGGCTTCATCTAATAATAATAAAATTCAAGATAATATATTACTACTAATACTACTAGTGGAAATAAAGCAATTGAAATGAAGATGAAAGAAATACTAGTGAAAAATGAATAAATTGACAAGGCTTCATCTAATAATAATAATATAATCAAAGATAATATTACTACTAATACTACTAGTGGAAATAAAGCAATTGAAGTGAAAATGAAAGAAATACTAGTGAAAAATGAATAAGAATTGACAAGGCTTCATCTAATAATAAAATTCAAGATAATATTACTACTAATACTACTAGTGGAAATAAAGCAATTGAAATGAAGATGAAAGAAATACTAGTGAAAAATGGACAGAATTGACAAGGCTTCATCTAATAATAATAATATAATCCAAGATAATATTACTACTAATACTACTAGTGGAAATAAAGCAATTGAAATGAAGATGAAAGAAATACTAGTGAAAAATGAATAAGAATTGACAAGGCTTCATCTAATAATAATAATAATAAAATTCAAGATATTATTACTACTAATACTACTAGTAGAAATAAAGCCATTGAAATGAAGATGAAAGAAATACTAGTGAAAAATGAATAAGAATTGACAAGGCTTCATCTAATAATAATAATAATAAAATTCAAGATATTATTACTACTAATACTACTAGTGAAAATAAAGCCATTGAAATGAAGATGAAAGAAATACTAGTGAAAAATGAATAAGAATTTACAAGGCTTCATCTAATAATAATAATAAAATTCAAGATAATATTACTACTAATACTACTAGTGGAAATAAAGCAATTGAAATGAAGATGAAAGAATACTAGTGAAAAATGAATAAAATTGACAAGGCTTCATCTAATAATAATAATAAAATTCAAGATATTATTACTACTAATACTACTAGTGGAAATAAAGCAATTGAAATGAAGATGAAAGAAATCCTAGTGAAAATGAATAAAAATTGACAAGGCTTCATCTAGTAATAATAATAATAAAATTCAAGATATTATTACTACTAATACTACTAGTAGAAATAAAACCATTGAAATGAAGATGAAAGAAATACTAGTGAAAAAAGAAATGAATAAGAATTGACAAGGCTTCATCTAATAATAATAATAATAAAATTCAAAATATTATTACTACTAATACTACTAGTAGAAATAAAGCCATTGAAATGAAGATGAAAGAAATACTAGTGAAAAATGGGCAGAATTTACAGGCTTCATCTAATAATAATAATAAAATTCAAGATAATATTACTACTAATACTACTAGTGGAAATAAAGCAATTGAAATGAAGATGAAAGAAAGAAATACTAGTGAAAAATGAATAAGAATTGACAAGGCTCCATCTAATAATAATAATAATAAAATTCAAGATATTATTACTACTAATACTACTAGTAGAAATAAAGCCATTGAAATGAAGATGAAAATACTAGTGAAAAATGAATAAGAATTTACAAGGCTTCATCTAATAATAATAATAAAATTCAAGATAATATTACTACTAATACTACTAGTGGAAATAAAGCAATTGAAATGAAGATGAAAAATCCTAGTGAAGAAAATGAATAAGAATTGACAAGGCTTCATCTAATAATAATAATAATAAAATTCAAGATAAATATTACTACTAATACTACTAGTGGAAATAAAGCAATTGAAATGAAGATGAAAGAAGAAATCCTAGTGAAAAATGAATAAGAATTGACAAGGCTTCATCTAATAATAATAATAATAAAATTCAAGATAATATTACTACTAATACTACTAGTGGAAATAAAGCAATTGAAATGAAGATGAAAGAAATACTAGTGAAAAATGAATAAAAATTGACAAGGCTTCATCTAATAATAATAATAAAATTCAAGATAATATTACTACTAATACTACTAGTGGAAATAAAGCAATTGAAATGAAGATAGAAGAAAAGAAATCTAGTGAAAAATGAATAAGAATTAATGAAGCTTCATCTAATAATAATAATAATAAAATTCAAGATAATATTACTACTAATACTACTAGTGGAAATAAAGCAATTGAAATGAAGATGAAAAGAAATCTAGTGAAAAATGAATAAGAATTGACAAGGCTTCATCTAATAATAATAATAATAAAATTCAAGATAATATTACTACTAATACTACTAGTGGAAATAAAGCAATTGAAATGAAGATGAAAGAAATACTAGTGAAAAATGAATAAGAATTGACAAGGCTTCATCTAATAATAATAATAAAATTCAAGATAATATTACTACTAATACTACTAGTGGAAATAAAGCAATTGAAATGAAGATGAAAGAAATCCTAGTGAAAAATGAATAAGAATTGACAAGGCTTCATATAATAATAATAATAATAAAATTCAAGATAATATTACTACTAATACTACTAGTGGAAATAAAGCAATTGAAAATGAAGATGAAAGAAATCCTAGTGGAAAAAATGAATAAGAATTGACAAGGCTTCATCTAATAATAATAATAATAAAATTCAAGATAATATTACTACTAATACTACTAGTGGAAATAAAGCAATTGAAATGAAGATGAAAGAAATCCCAGTGAAAAATGAATAAGAATTGGACAAGGCTTCATCTAATAATAATAATAATAAAATTCAAGATAATATTACTACTAATACTACTAGTGGAAATAAAGCAATTGAAATGAAGATGAAAGAAATACTAGTGAAAAATGAATAAGAATTGACAAGGCTTCATCTAATAATAATAATAAAATTCAAGATAATATTACTACTAATACTACTAGTGGAAATAAAGCAATTGGAATGAAGATGAAAGAAATCCTAGTGAAAAATGAATAAGAATTGACAAGGCTTCATCTAATAATAATAATAATAAAATTCAAGATAATATTACTACTAATACTACTAGTGGAAATAAAGCAATTGAAATGAAGATGAAAGAAATCCTAGTGAAAAATGAATAAGAATTGACAAGGCTTCATCTAATAATAATAATAATAAAATTCAAGATAATATTACTACTAATACTACTAGTGGAAATAAAGCAATTGAAATGAAGATGAAAGAAATCCTAGTGAAAAATGAATAAGAATTGACAAGGCTTCATCTAATAATAATAATAATAAAATTCAAGATAATATTACTACTAATACTACTAGTGGAAATAAAGCAATTGAAATGAAGATGAAAGAAATCCTAGTGAAAAATGAATAAGAATTGACAAGGCTTCATCTAATAATAATAATAATAAAATTCAAGATAATATTACTACTAATACTACTAGTGGAAATAAAGCAATTGAAATGAAGATGAAAGAAATGTCAGTGAAAAATGAATAAGAATTGATAAGGCTTCATCTAATAATAATAATAATAAAATTCAAGATAATATTACTACTAATACTACTAGTGGAAATAAAGCAATTGAAAATGAAGATGAAAGAAATCCTAGTGAAAAATTAATAAGAATTGACAAGGCTTCATCTAATAATAATAATAAAATTCAAGATAATATTACTACTAATACTACTAGTGGAAATAAAGCAATTGAAATGAAGATGAAAGAAATACTAGTGAAAAATGAATAAGAATTGACAAGGCTTCATCTAATAATAATAATAATAAAATTCAAGATAATATTACTACTAATACTACTAGTGGAAATAAAGCAATTGAAATGAAGATGAAAGAAATCCTAGTGAAAATGAATAAGAATTGACAAGGCTTCATCTAATAATAATAATAATAAAATTCAAGATAATATTACTACTAATACTACTGGTGGAAGTAAAGCAATTGAAATGAAGATGAAAGAAATCCTAGTGAAAATGAATAAGAATTGGGATAAGGCTTCATCTAATAATAATAATAATAAAATTCAAGATAATATTACTACTAATACTACTAGTGGAAATAAAGCAATTGAAATGAAGATGAAAGAAATCCTAGTGAAAAATGAATAAGAATTGACAAGGCTTCATCTAATAATAATAATAATAAAATTCCAGATAATATTACTACTCTAACTACTAGTGAAAATAAAGCAATTGAAAATGAAGATGAAAGAAATACTAGTGAAAAATGAATAAGAATTGACAAGGCTTCATCTAATAATAATAATAAAATTCCAGATAATATTACTACTCTAACTACTAGTGAAAATAAAGCAATTGAAATGAAGATGAAAGAAATACTAGTGAAAATGAATAAGAATTGAAGGTCATCCAATAATAATAATAAAATTCCAGATAATATTACTACTCTAACTACTAGTGAAAATAAAGCAATTGAAACGAAGATGAAAGAAATACTAGTGAAAAATGAATAAGAATTGACAAGGCTTCATCTAATAATAATAATAAAATTCCAGATAATATTACTACTCTAACTACTAGTGAAAATAAAGCAATTGAAATGAAGATGAAAGAAATACTAGTGAAAATGAATAAGAACGATGTTGCCTTTATCTAATAATAATAATAATAAAATTCAAGATAATATTACTACTACTACTACTAGTGGAAATAAAGCAATTGAAAATGAAGATGAAAGAAATACTAGTGAAAATGAAATAAGAATTGACAAGGTTTCATCTAATAATAATAATAAAATTCAAGATAATATTACTACTAATACTACTAGTGGAAATAAAGCAATTGAAATGGAAGATGAAAGAAATACTAGTGAAAATGAATAAGAATTGACAAGGCTTCATCTAATAATAATAATAAAATTCAAGAAAATATTACTACTAATACTACTAGTAGAAATAAAGCAATTGAAATGAAGATGAAAGAAATCCTAGTGAAAAATGAATAAGAATTGACAAGGCTTCATCTAATAATAATAATAATAAAATTCAAGATAATATTACTACTAATACTACTAGTGGAAATAAAGCAATTGAAAATGAAGATGAAAGAAATCCTAGTGAAAAATGAATAAGAATTGACAAGGCTTCATCTAATAATAATAATAAAATTCAAGAAAATATTACTACTAATACTACTAGTGGAAATAAAGTAATTGAAATGAAGATGAAAGAAATCCTAGTGAAAAATGAATAAGAATTGACAAGGCTTCATCTAATAATAATAATAAAATTCAAGAAAATATTACTACTAATACTACTAGTGGAAATAAAGCAATTGAAATGAAGATGAAAGAAATCCTAGTGAAAAATGAATAAGAATTGACAAGGCTTCATCTAATAATAATAATAAAATTCAAGAAAATATTACTAATAATACTACTAGTAGAAATAAAGCAATTGAAATGAAGATGAAAGAAATCCTAGTGAAAATGAATAAGTACCCTGATAAGGCTTCATCTAATAATAATAATAATAAAATTCAAGATAATATTACTACTAATACTACTAGTAGAAATAAAGCAATTGAAATGAAGACGAAAGAAAATACTAGTGAAAAATGAATAAGAATTGACAAGGCTTCATCTAATAATAATAATAATAAAATTCAAGAAAATATTACTACTAATACTACTAGTGGAAATAAAGCAATTGAAAATGAAGATGAAAGAAATCCTAGTGAAAAATGAAGAAGGATTGACAAGGCTTCATCTAATAATAATAATAAAATTCAAGATAATATTACTACTAATACTACTAGTGGAAATAAAGCAATTGAAATGAAGATGAAAGAAATGCTAGTGAAAAATGAATAAGAATTGACAAGGCTTCATCTAATAATAATAATAAAATTCAAGATAATATTACTACTAATACTACTAGTGGAAATAAAGCAATTGAAACAGAAGATGAAAGAAATGCTAGTGAAAAATGAATAAGAATTGACAAGGCTTCATCTAATAATAATAATAAAATTCAAGATAATATTACTACTAATACTACTAGTGGAAATAAAGCAATTGAAATGAAGATGAAAGAAATGCTAGTGAAAAATTAATAAGAATTGACAAGGCTTCATCTAATAATAATAATAAAATTCAAGATAATATTACTACTAATACTACTAGTGGAAATAAAGCAATTGAAATGAAGATGAAAGAAATCCTAGTGAAAAATTAATAAGAATGACAAGGCTTCATCTAATAATAATAATAAAATTCAAGATAATATTACTACTAATACTACTAGTGAAATAAAGCAATTGAAATGAAGATGAAAGAAATGCTAGTGAAAAATGAATAAGAATTGACAAGGCTTCATCTAATAATAATAATAAAATTCAAGATAATATTACTATAACCACTACTAGTGGAAATAAAGCAATTGAAATGAAGATGAAAGAAATCCTAGTGAAAAATTAATAAGAATTGACAAGGCTTCATCTAATAATAATAATAAAATTCAAGATAATATTACTACTAATACTACTAGTGGAAATAAAGCAATTGAAATGAAGATGAAAGAAATCCTAGTGAAAAATTAATAAAAATTGACAAGGCTTCATCTAATAATAATAATAAAATTCAAGATAATATTACTACTAATACTACTAGTAGAAATAAAGCAATTGAAATGAAGATGAAAGAAATGCTAGTGAAAAATTAATAAAAATTGACAAGGCTTCATCTAATAATAATAATAAAATTCAAGATAATATTACTACTAATACTACTAGTGAAAATAAAGCAATTGAAATGAAGATGAAAAGAAATCTAGTGAAAAATTAATAAGAATTGACAAGGCTTCATCTAATAATAATAATAAAATTCAAGATAATATTACTACTAATACTACTAGTGGAAATAAAGCAATTGAAATAGAACTAGAAAGAAATCCTAGTGAAAAATGAATAAAAATTGACAAGGCTTCATCTAATAATAATAATAAAATTCAAGATAATATTACTACTAATACTACTAGTGGAAATAAAGCAATTGAAATGAAGATGAAAGAAATCCTAGTGAAAAATGAATAAGAATTGACAAGGCTTCATCTAATAATAATAATAAAATTCAAGATAATATTACTACTAATACTACTAGTGGAAATAAAGCAATTGAAATGAAGATGAAAGAAATCCTAGTGAAAAATTAATAAGAATTGACAAGGCTTCATCTAATAATAATAATAAAATTCAAGATAATATTACTACTAATACTACTAGTGGAAATAAAGCAATTGAAATGAAGATGAAAGAAATCCTAGTGAAAAATTAATAAGAATTGACAAGGCTTCATCTAATAATAATAATAAAATTCAAGATAATATTACTACTAATACTACTAGTAGAAATAAAGCAATTGAAATGAAGATGAAAGAAATGCTAGTGAAAAATTAATAAGAATTGACAAGGCTTCATCTAATAATAATAATAAAATTCAAGATAATATTACTACTAATACTACTAGTGAAAATAAAGCAATTGAAATGAAGATGAAAGAAATCCTAGTGAAAAATTAATAAGAATTGACAAGGCTTCATCTAATAATAATAATAAAATTCAAGATAATATTACTACTAATACTACTAGTGGAAATAAAGCAATTGAAATGAAAGATGAAAGAAATCCTAGTGAAAAATGAATAAGAATTGACAAGGCTTCATCTAATAATAATAATAAAATTCAAGATAATATTACTACTAATACTACTAGTGGAAATAAAGCAATTGAAATGAAGATGAAAGAAATCCTAGTGAAAAATGAATAAGAATTGACAAGGCTTCATCTAATAATAATAATAAAATTCAAGATAATATTACTACTAATACTACTAGTGGAAATAAAGCAATTGAAATGAAGATGAAAAAAATCCTAGTGAAAAATGAATAAGAATTGACAAGGCTTCATCTAATAATAATAATAAAATTCAAGATAATATTACTACTAATACTACTAGTGGAAATAAAGCAATTGAAATGAAGATGAAAGAAATCCTAGTGAAAAATGAATAAGAATTGACAAGGCTTCATCTAATAATAATAATAAAAATTCAAGATAATATTACTACTAATACTACTAGTGGAAATAAAGCAATTGAAATGAAGATAGAAAAGAAATCTAGTGAAAAATTAATAAGAATTGACAAGGCTTCATCTAATAATAATAATAAAATTCAAGATAATATTACTACTAATACTACTAGTGGAAATAAAGCAATTGAAATGAAGATGAAAGAAATCCTAGTGAAAAATGAATAAGAATTGACAAGGCTTCATCTAATAATAATAATAAAATTCAAGATAATATTACTACTAATACTACTAGTGGAAATAAAGCAATTGAAATGAAGATGAAAGAAATCCTAGTGAAAAATGAATAAGAATTGACAAGGCTTCATCTAATAATAATAATAAAATTCAAGATAATATTACTACTAATACTACTAGTGGAAATAAAGCAATTGAAATGAAGATGAAAGAAATCCTAGTGAAAAATGAATAAAAATTGACAAGGCTTCATCTAATAATAATAATAAAATTCAAGATAATATTACTACTAATACTACTAGTGGAAATAAAGCAATTGAAATGAAGATGAAAGAAATCCTAGTAGAAAAATGAATAAGAATTGACAAGGCTTCATCTAATAATAATAATAAAATTCAAGATAATATTACTACTAATACTACTAGTGGAAATAAAGCAATTGAAATGAGATGAAAGAAATCCTAGTGAAAAATGAATAAAAATTGACAAGAGCTTCATCTAATAATAATAATAAAATTCAAGATAATATTACTACTAATACTACTAGTGGAAATAAAGCAATTGAAATGAAGATGAAAGAAATCCTAGTGAAAAATGAATAAGAATTGACAAGGCTTCATCTAATAATAATAATAAAATTCAAGATAATATTACTACTAATACTACTAGTGGAAATAAAGCAATTGAAATGAAGATGAAAGAAATCCTAGTGAAAAATGAATAAGAATTGACAAAGGCTTCATCTAATAATAATAATAAAATTCAAGATAATATTACTACTAATACTACTAGTGGAAATAAAGCAATTGAAATGAAGATGAAAAATCCTAGTGAAAAATTAATAAGAATTGACAAGGCTTCATCTAATAATAATAATAAAATTCAAGATAATATTACTACTAATACTACTAGTGGAAATAAAGCAATTGAAATGAAGATGAAAGAAATCCTAGTGAAAAATGAATAAGAATTGACAAGGCTTCATCTAATAATAATAATAAAATTCAAGATAATATTACTACTAATACTACTAGTGGAAATAAAGCAATTGAAATGAAGATGAAAGAAATACTAGTGAAAAATGAATAAGAATTGACAAGGCTTCATCTAATAATAATAATAAAATTCAAGATAATATTACTACTAATACTACTAGTGGAAATAAAGCAATTGAAATGAAGATGAAAGAAATACTAGTGAAAAATGAATAAGAATTGACAAGGCTTCATCTAATAATAATAATAAAATTCAAGATAATATTACTACTAATACTACTAGTGGAAATAAAGCAATTGAAATGAAGATGAAAGAAATACTAGTGAAAAATGAATAAGAATTGACAAGGCTTCATCTAATAATAATAATAAAATTCAAGATAATATTACTACTAATACTACTAGTGGAAATAAAGCAATTGAAATGAAGATGAAAGAAATACTAGTGAAAAATGAATAAGAATTGACAAGGCTTCATCTAATAATAATAATAAAATTCAAGATAATATTACTACTAATACTACTAGTGGAAATAAAGCAATTGAAATGAAGATGAAAGAAATACTAGTGAAAAATGAATAAGAATTGACAAGGCTTCATCTAATAATAATAATAAAATTCAAGATAATATTACTACTAATACTACTAGTGGAAATAAAGCAATTGAAATGAAGATGAAAGAAATACTAGTGAAAAATGAATAAGAATTGACAAGGCTTCATCTAATAATAATAATAAAATTCAAGATAATATTACTACTAATACTACTAGTGGAAATAAAGCAATTGAAATGAAGATGAAAGAAATACTAGTGAAAAATGAATAAGAATTGACAAGGCTTCATCTAATAATAATAATAAAATTCAAGATAATATTACTACTAATACTACTGGTGGAAATAAAGCAATTGAAATGAAGATGAAAGAAATCCTAGTGAAAAATGAATAAGAACTGACAAGGCTTCATCTAATAATAATAATAAAATTCAAGATAATATTACTACTAATACTACTAGTGGAAATAAAGCAATTGAAATGAAGATGAAAGAAATCCTAGTGAAAAATGAATAAGAATTGACAAGGCTTCATCTAATAATAATAATAAAATTCAAGATAATATTACTACTAATACTACTAGTGGAAATAAAGCAATTGAAATGAAGATGAAAGAAATACTAGTGAAAAATGAATAAGAATTGACAAGGCTTCATCTAATAATAATAATAAAATTCAAGATAATATTACTACTAATACTACTAGTGGAAATAAAGCAATTGAAATGAAGATGAAAGAAATACTAGTGAAAAATGAATAAGAATTGACAAGGCTTCATCTAATAATAATAATAAAATTCAAGATAATATTACTACTAATACTACTAGTGGAAATAAAGCAATTGAAATGAAGATGAAAGAAATACTAGTGAAAAATGAATAAGAATTGACAAGGCTTCATCTAATAATAATAATAAAATTCAAGATAATATTACTACTAATACTACTAGTGGAAATAAAGCAATTGAAATGAAGATGAAAGAAATACTAGTGAAAAATGAATAAGAATTGACAAGGCTTCATCTAATAATAATAATAAAATTCAAGATAATATTACTACTAATACTACTAGTGGAAATAAAGCAATTGAAATGAAGATGAAAGAAATACTAGTGAAAAATGAATAAGAATTGACAAGGCTTCATCTAATAATAATAATAAAATTCAAGATAATATTACTACTAATACTACTAGTGGAAATAAAGCAATTGAAATGAAGATGAAAGAAATACTAGTGAAAAATGAATAAGAATTGACAAGGCTTCATCTAATAATAATAATAAAATTCAAGATAATATTACTACTAATACTACTAGTGGAAATAAAGCAATTGAAATGAAGATGAAAGAAATCCTAGTGAAAAATGAATAAGAACTGACAAGGCTTCATCTAATAATAATAATAATAAAATTCAAGATAATATTACTACTAATACTACTAGTGGAAATAAAGCAATTGAAATGAAGATGAAAAAAGAAATACTAGTGAAAAATGAATAAGTGTGACAAGGCTTCATCTAATAATAATAATAAAATTCAAGATAATATTACTACTAATACTACTAGTGGAAATAAAGCAATTGAAATGAAGATGAAAGAAATACTAGTGAAAAATGAATAAGAATTGACAAGGCTTCATCCTAATAATAATAATAATAAAATTCAAGATAATATTACTACTAATACTACTAGTGGAAATAAAGCAATTGAAATGAAGATGAAAGAAATACTAGTGAAAAATGAATAAGAATTGACAGAAGCTTCATCTAATAATAATAATAAAATTCAAGATAATATTACTACTAATACTACTAGTGGAAATAAAGCAATTGAAATGAAGATGAAGAAAATCCTAGTGAAAAATTAATAAGAATTGACAAGGCTTCATCTAATAATAATAATAAAATTCAAGATAATATTACTACTAATACTACTAGTGGAAATAAAGCAATTGAAATGAAGATGAAAGAAATCCTAGTGAAAAATTAATAAGAATTGACAAGGTTTCATCTAATAATAATAATAAAATTCAAGATAATATTACTACTAATACTACTAGTGGAAATAAAGCAATTGAAATGAAGATGAAAGAAATACTAGTGAAAAATGAATAAGAATTGACAAGGCTTCATCTAATAATAATAATAAAATTCAAGATAATATTACTACTAATACTACTAGTGGAAATAAAGCAATTGAAATGAAGATGAAAGAAATACTAGTGAAAAATGAATAAGAATTGACAAGGCTTCATCTAATAATAATAATAAAATTCAAGATAATATTACTACTAATACTACTAGTGGAAATAAAGCAATTGAAATGAAGATGAAAGAAATCCTAGTGAAAAATTAATAAGAATTGACAAGGTTTCATCTAATAATAATAATAAAATTCAAGATAATATTACTACTAATACTACTAGTGGAAATAAAGCAATTGAAATGAAGATGAAAGAAATACTAGTGAAAAATGAATAAGAATTGACAAGGTTTCATCTAATAATAATAATAAAATTCAAGATAATATTACTACTAATACTACTAGTGGAAATAAAGCAATTGAAATGAAGATGAAAGAAATCCTAGTGAAAAATTAATAGAATTTGACAAGGCTTCATCTAATAATAATAATAAAATTCAAGATAATATTACTACTAATACTACTAGTGGAAATAAAGCAATTGAAATGAAGATGAAAGAAATACTAGTGAAAAATGAATTAAATTATTAAAGGCTTCATCTAATAATAATAATAAAATTCAAGATAATATTACTACTAATACTACTAGTGGAAATAAAGCAATTGAAATGAAGATGAAAGAAATCCTAGTGAAAAATGAATAAGAACTGACAAGGCTTCATCTAATAATAATAATAATAAAATTCAAGATAATATTACTACTAATACTACTAGTGGAAATAAAGCAATTGAAATGAAGATGAAAGAAATACTAGTGAAAAATGAATAAGAATTGACAAGGCTTCATCTAATAATAATAATAAAATTCAAGATAATATTACTACTAATACTACTAGTGGAAATAAAGCAATTGAAATGAAGATGAAAGAAATACTAGTGAAAAATGAATAAGAATTGACAAGGCTTCATCTAATAATAATAATAAAATTCAAGATAATATTACTACTAATACTACTAGTGGAAATAAAGCAATTGAAATGAAGATGAAAGAAATACTAGTGAAAAATGAATAAGAATTGACAAGGCTTCATCTAATAATAATAATAAAATTCAAGATAATATTACTACTAATACTACTAGTGGAAATAAAGCAATTGAAATGAAGATGAAAGAAATCCTAGTGAAAAATTAATAAGAATTGACAAGGTTTCATCTAATAATAATAATTGTTATGTCGTGAGTAAGAATAAAAACTCAACAACAGGAATAGGTTAATTGTTGTATTCCCTGAAAATAGTATTTACAAAGGTTATTAGTATCCAATAAAAGAATAGAAGTTAATTGTCTCAACCGTCATAAGACGTAGTATGAGCAATGGGTACTTCCGGGTCGTCACCGGAAGTCTACGACTGACTTGTCGATACGGCTGCTCGGCACACTCTCCTACGTAGATGCCACCATTACTTTACATAGTAATGGAATAGTCCATTATAGCCAAATAGGCGTGGGCATCCCAACAGTTTACCCATGGGATGGCCACTCAAAGAAGAGGATTACATTAAGGGGTTGTTTATATGGATAGCAGGGGAAGATGACGATTGACTTTAGATTTGAACAGGTTGAGATTGTGCGTTGTGGTGCAATGGATATTGGCGTGGAATGACAAATCGGGGAGCCGAGTTCGAATTCCAGCTGAATTCATTGCATTCACTTACGCGCAAATACCCTTGGGAAAGGTATTAATCCAGCTATTCCTCCCAATTATGGGTTAAATAACAGGACCGATTGGGTTCTATAGCCTTGGTCGGCAACCAGTCTACCACAGAAAGCAATGGCAACCTACTGCGGCATTTGAGAGACATGATCGCCCAAGCGTGTATCACGTATGGCACTTCACTGACTGAAGACTGTAGTGATCAGGAAAGCAACCTCTTGGGAATCTGTTTCACAGGGTCGCGGCTCACGGGAAGTGTAATATAGCAATCTGGCCCCACCCGAGGAAGGTTGATGCAAGCGATGGTGTTTCCCGTTGGTGAAGGGGTCGGCGAACGACAAGACAGGTGTTTGAGAAATACATCCTGTCGGGGCCTGGAGCGGATGTCGTTTGACCTTATTTCCGACAGCGGCGGAAATGACTACGGAGGCAAACAGAACAGGTGTCTCTTGGAATTACGTGGGCGTTGCGTGGGCGAGGCAAAACCGGAAGGAAAGTCCCGGTTCTAGAAGACTATAAAAAGACCTCGACACACGGATTCGCCAGCAGAGAACGGCCAGTGGAAGCAGAGAGACACCACAGGCAAAACTACACTCCCGTCGACCCATTCTATGTGCGCTCTCACTCTTCCATTCTCTGTTCCACACGGGTTCGTCGTCAAGAATAAAAATATAACCTTATATTTTTATATATGCGTGTTCTCGTTATTTTGTCGTCGTACGGCGATATATAACAGAAGAAGTTGTTTGAGTGAAACTTACTTCTCACTTGTGGAATACAGAAGGAATTTGGATGGTTTGCTACTCTGTAAGTGGTGTGACATGTTCTTGTCATGAAGGTTTGACTTGTTGGAATCAAGGAATATAGTTCATCTGAGCACTTTTCATAGTAGTAGTAGTGATAGAGCAATGAGAGTTTTGTCATATCCCATTTGTGAGAGAGAGTTAGGAGGTCGGAAAATAATTTTTTTCCAACAAGGGCTCTGAGAGACTTTTAAACCCTATCAAGACTAGAAAGTGATGTCTGTGCAGATCCTGCCCAAATATGGCAATAGAAATCTTTTCTTGCCACTGCACTTTATTTTAAAGTGAATATGAGACAAAGTTTAGCTTTCATGCCTGCGAAAAAAAAAAAAAAATACAGTGATTCAAAAAGATGTTTTTTTTTTCCGTTGACACTTCTTACTGTAGTGTATGGAACAAAAGAACAGAGCCACATGTGACACTTGAAAAAGGAGTTAAGAGTTTATTGGCTGCTAAAATTTCTGCCTTGTTCAGGGCCAAGAAAAAATACAATAGGAAAAATAAATGTGTAAGAAGAGAGGTTACCTATAATTGTTGGTGTTTAAGCCTTGGACTTAATTAGGTATCCTTGATTCAAAATCATGATTATAAAACAGATTTGAAAATTAAAACAAAAAGTAATCCAAGATATAAAATAATTAAAGAAAAATGTATTGCACCCTGAAAATCATTTGTTCATTTAAATTTTGATTTAGAATTCATTGATATTTTTATACATTTACTCCTGCCTCAATAAGAAATCTGCCATGGCTGACAAAGCTGATCTCACTGCTGATTTTGAAGTCGAACTTCAATCTGTGATGGACTGGGTTAAGAAATGGATTGTAAATTTTAATGCTTCTAAAACAAAGTTGCTGTCCTTTAACCACCACAGATAATCTCTTCTACCCCCACCCATCAGCATCGATGACATTAGTCTCCCTGAAAGCAATACACTGCACCTCTTCAGCCTCACTCTCTCAGTAGATCTCAAGTGGAATGACTACATTGAATCAATAGCTAAATCTACTGCTAGGAAGGTTGGATCACTGTGTCAAGCCCAGAGTTTTTTTTGTCTGAATCAATATTGCACATATACAAATCTACAATCTGTTTATTGAATACTGTTGTATATCTGGTTGGGCACCCCTGCTATTCATCTCTGAGTTCTTGACAAAATCCAAAGGTGAATCTGCAATGTAATTGATCTGGCAGCTCGTCTCTAGTTACTTTCTCTTCAATGAGATGTGACTTCCATCTGTCTCTTCTACTCTTATAAGCTTAGCTCCCTGATACCTCCTTTACACAAACTTACTTGAGCTACTAGACTGGCAGCTAGGTCCCACCCTTTTACAGTTAAAACAGTCAAATGCAGCCACAACTTCCACTCTTTCAGCTTCTTTTCTTGCACTTCCCACCTGTGGAACTCCCTTCCACATACTTGCTTCTCTGATAGCTACAATTTCCAAGAGTTTAAATGCAACATAAGTTGCCATCTCTTGTTTCCTTGACACCCATCTTTCTCTTATCCTTTCCCTCAACACCCACTGTATCTTGTTCTACTCCCTTTTCGCTCTACTCCCACGTAACTCTCTTCACATCAGTATTCTCATCCTTCTCTTACCCTTCTCTGACACCCCCTGTAACTGGTTCCTCTTTCTCTTTGTTCTTCTCTTATGTATCCCCCTGCACACCAGTGGCAGTGCTGCTTTATTTGGGATGTAACAATTATAAAAAAAAAGAAAAAACAAAAAAGTAACATTTAGTCAAAGTGTTGAAGGCCGACTCTTCATTTAAGATTTCCTCGTTAGTCAGCATTTGGCTGATAATAAAAAATATCCATAAGCTGGTTTTCTAAGATTTTTTAGGAAAATTAGCAATGATTTAAAAACAAAAAACAAAAAAATGTGTAGAAAGTGAGTTGACCTATAGATTATATATATTTATGCAAATGAATAAGGACCAAAGAAAATAGTTGCAACATTCAAAAGATTAATTTAAAACAGTGCTCAATATAAAAATAGAACAATTGATATTAATAATTATTATGTTAGAACATTTTTTTTTTAATCATATCACCCCAAGCAAGGCGATGAAGCCACTGATGCACAGGGGGCTACGTAAGGGTAAAAAGAATGGAAAAGAGAAAGCTGGAAACCACATCCTAAACAGGGAACAAGAGATGAGCCTCTTCACCTGTTCAATAGATGTGGGTGGAGTGTGAACTGGGCGATAGTTTAGTCTATCTACTCTAATTGAAAAAAAATAGAGAAAGGAGTGAAAAGATTGGAAAAGAGAAAACCAGAAACCGCATCCTAAACAGAAAACAAGGGATGAGCCTCTTCACCTGTTCAATAGATGTGGGTGGAGTGTGAACCGGGCCATAGTTTAGTCTATCTACTCTAATTGAAAAAATAAAAATAAAAACAGAAAAGAGTGAAAAGATTGGAAAAGAGAAAACCGGAAACCGCATCCTAAACAGGAAACAAGGGATGAGCCTCTTCACCTGTTCAATAGATGTGGGTGGAGTGTGAAGCTACTACAAAATTGTACATTCAAAGAACAACTACCTGATGAGACATTGTTCTTTCAATGTTGAAACAAAACATACAATTTTTTAGTAGTTTGTAGTTTGCACATGTTCTAATGTAATAATTAATAATAAATATTATATATTTATATTGATTAGGCATCCTTGTTCTGAGATCATCACAATTATAAAAAAAAATTGGAAAATTGAAAAAAAAAGTAATTCAAGATATAAAATAATTAAAAATAATGTATAATGTCCAGAAAATCACGTTTGTTCAAATTTTCTTGTTCTAAAGTTCACTGGTATTTTTTATAAAAAAACGAATTTTCAAATTTGTTTTATAATCATGATCTTTGATCAAGGATGCCTAATCAATAGAAATCCAAGGCTGGAAACACCAACAGTTATAGGTTACCCCACTTTCTACACATTTTTTTCATTTTTCTTTTGTTTTGAAATTCATTGCTAATTTTTCTAAAAAAAAAGTCTAGAAAATCAGCCGATAGATTATTTTATTATCAACCAAAAACTGACTAGCAAAGAAATTATAAACGAAGAGCAGTCATTCAACACTTTAACTAAATGTATAAAAATATCAATGAATTCTAAAGAAAAATTTGGATAAACATATAATTTTCAGGATTTCATACATTTTCTTTGATTATTTTACATCTATTTTTTTTTTATCATTTCACCCCAAGCAAGGCATTCCACTGCCACTATTGCGCAGGGGGTTACATAGGGAAAAGTGATGAGAAAAAGTGGTTAGATATAGGAATTGTCAGAAGGAGGGTGATAGACGGGTAAGGATAGCGAGGCTGAGGGTTGGGTAGATGGGAAGAGTGTTTGAGAGAATGGATGCGTGTTAGTGTGTTAGGAGGTGTCTAGTGACCTCACATTTAAACTCCTGGAGATTGTAGCTGTCAGGGAAGCAAGTATGTGGAAGGGAATTCCACAGGTGGGAAGTGCAAGAAAAGAAGCTGTTGGAGTAGAAATTGCGATTGCATGTTATCGGTTTCACTGTAAAAGAGTGGGACCTAGTTGCTAATCTAGTATCTCGTGCAAATTCGTACCTAGGAGGCATCAGTGATCTAAGTTCATCGGAGCAGAAGCCGTGAAAGTATTTATAGAAGAGGTACAGGGAATCCACGTCACACTGGTGAGAGAGTGGCTGCAGCCGGTCTGCCAAGTCGATATTGATCACATTACAGCTTCTCCAAGATTACTTTTTGTTTTAATTTTCAAATCTGTTTTATAATCGTGATCTCAGATTTTGTGGTTCATAATTATTTATTTTAAGAACAAATGGATAGATAATTTTATTAAATTTATGTAAATTTTTGCTTTTTAATTAAAATGTTTGTTCTTTAATTAAAAATGTATACATCTGTTTGTTTGTTATTTAAGCAGCTCCTGAATTTTTAGCTATCACAATGGACTGGTTTTTTTCTCAAGGGGGCTTCTAAACTTGAACCCCTATTGAGACTTAAACTCACTTCAGATCTCAAGTGGAACTTGTATATATGATCCATCACTAAAGATAATGGTCGTTTCCTTGTACTACTACAATAAGCACCTGACTCCTGTCATGCTTTGTCATTACAAGAGCCAGATCAGATCAAAAATGGAGTATTGCTGCCATATCCAGGCAGGAACTGACCAGTTTTCCACTGAGTCCAAAAGTGTCTACACAACCTCATTGGGGATTAATTATTTTCCATCCTACAACCCGTTTTCCAGCAATCCAAAAGTCACAGGCCTATTACTACTCTATGACTGTTTCTATGGAAAATGTTCGGACAAGCGCTAACTGCTTAGTTCCACCAACTCTAACCCTCTTGGTTAAGCCGCAGAAGTTTCCTGAATGAACAAGGTGGCCCATTATCATTGAATGCCTGTTGAGACTTAAGCTCACCCCAGGCTTCAAGTGAAACATCAACATACAATCCATTGCTATGAATACAGCAAAAAATGGTTGGTTCCTTGTACCGCTGCAATAAGTACCTGACTTCTTCTGTCATACTCTGTCTTTACAAGAGCCAGATCAGATTGAAAAATGGAGTAATTCTACTATATCTAAAAACATCCAAAACCATCTATAACACTTTTTGGGTGATGAATGGTTTTCAACCATACAACCCCTATCTTACAGATAAAACGAAGCAAGCCTCATGCTACTCTAGCAGTATTTCTTTGGAAAATGTTCTGACAAGCTAAATTGCTTAGTTTCACCAACTCTAACCCTATTGGCTAAGACAGTATACACAGGGTCAAACCATCCTTATTACCTTTATATTCCATAAGTAAAGAGAAAGTTCTACTTGAACAGTTTCTTCTCATGAACCACTACTTTTGTAAAATCAAGTCCCAAGAAGATGCTTTCCTGACTACCACAATTTTAATCTTTTTGAGTTAACCATTATCTTTCCCACATATTCTCATAAGGCTTATGAGAACATCACATTGAAACGTTGGTTCCTGTATGATCACCAAAGTTAAGCAACATCAAACCTGGTCAGTTGCTGAATGGGTGACAGCTTTGAACTATCAGGTGTGATAATGCCTTGGAATTGGTAATTGGAGAGCCAATTTTCAATTCCAGTTGGGTTTGTTATATTCATGAATCCATCTCTTCTTTCCCCAGGTATGGGTTAATTAGTAAGACTTGTATCACTAAATCATTATCTTCAAAAAAAAAAAAAGAAAAGAATATTACAATCAAAAAATGTTCTCTGGCTGTAAACAAGCTAAGTCCTAAAAAATGAACCAATCAATGAAATACTGATTAGCTATTTTTTGATTTTATAGTCTCTGGAATTTAAATCTATAGAAACTACCGTCATCACAAAGTGAGGGATCAGTTTACATATTGATTGTAATATAGAATTGTTCCTCCACTTTATATCCACATTATAATTTCATATTTGTCAATTTTTTCTATCTCCATTCAACTATGAATTAATTTGTAAGATTTGTGTCTCTAAAATATTATTTCCCACTGAAATAATAATAATTTTACAATTTATATATTTCTGGCTTTAAATAACCTGCTGAGGGTTGATAAGCTGTAGAAAATGAACCAATCAATGAAATACTGAATAGCTATACTTCTAGACTTTACATTCTCTGGAATTTAAATCTATAAAAACTACTGTTGTCACAAAGTGAGGGATAGGTTTACATATTGATTGTAATATAGAGTTGTTCCCCCACTTTAAACCTACATTATAATTTCAAGTTTTTTTTAAGTATGATTCCACTTCTTCTACCCCAGCTATGATTTATATCTTTAAATTATTATTTCATTATTATTAAAAAAAAAATAATTTTACAATATAAATCTATATTTTCTGGCTTTAAATAACCTGCAAAAAGTTGATAAACTGTAGAAAATGAGTGAATAAAAAAAACAGTTGATAATTCAAAAATCGAAATGTCTTTCAGGTGAAGCAGAAAAAGTCTCACAAGGACCAACTACCTCCATTGAACGGTGCGGCACCATCAAAGAGTGAACATACGTTGCCGAGGAAAGTGACAGGAATACCCGAAAGACTAATAGAAAATAAAACTTCTCTTAGTTCAAGAAATATTGTAATCAATGCAGATGAAAGCTGAGATATCTTAAAAGCAAACACAAGAGAAATTTTCAGAAACTGTCACAAGAAAAGACAGTGAAATGTAACGGCTTTGCTATAGAAGAAATAAAGTTTCGAAAAGCCTTTCTTATGACTTCACAACCCCTTTCTCAGAGACGAAACATTGCGAGTTATTTCCATGGAAAGTGTTCCGATGAACTTCTTCTTTATGTGGCCGTGTCCTTTCAGTATGTAAGGGATCATGAACCTCCACTTATCCCTATCTCTTGTCGACTTTAAAACTTTTCCCTTTGTATCTCTCCCAAAACCTGCTCAGCAATCCACTTGCTGAAGCCCATCAGATATTTCATGCATTACTTTCTATCTGTCCTGTGAATATTACATTTTCCAAGCTTTCCTTTTTTTTTGTTCAAAAACATTCCTGATACAAAGTACAAGTATCCTTTTTGATTCCATCCCCTTCAAAAACCTCATTGTTCCTCACATGCTTGGACCATTGTATCCTCAGCATCTTTCTGTAGAACCACGTTTCTGTTGCTTTGAGTCTTCCTTTCACCTTTGAGGAAAATGTGCAGTATTTGTTGCCATAAATATCACAAATAGGAGGACTGATATGACATAACAGTTCAGTACACTTTTCTTTATATCGATTGCTTCAAGTCTCTTCTTCATTTGTGAAGAGATTGTCCAGCATTCACTGCCATATAGGAGGACTGATATTACATAACAGTTCAGTACTCTTTTCTTTGTTTCTCTTGCTTCAAGTCTCTTCTTCATTTGTGAGGAGATTGTCCAGCATTCACTGCCATATAGGAGGACTGATATTACATAACAGTTCAGTACTCTTTTCTTTGTTTCTCTTGCTTCAAGTCTCTTCTTCATCTGTGAGGAGATTGTCCAGCATTCACTACCATATAGGAGGACTGATATTACATAACAGTTCAGTACTCTTTTCTTTGTTTCTCTTGCTTCAAGTCTCTTCTTCATCTGTGAGGAGATTGTCCAGTATTCACTACCATATAGGAGGACTGATATTACATAACAGTTCAGTACTCTTTTCTTTGTTTCTCTTGCTTCAAGTCTCTTCTTCATCTGTGAGGAGATTGTCCAGTATTCACTGCCATATAGGAGGACTGTTATTACATAACAGTTCAGTACTCTTTTCTTTGTTTCTGTTGCTTCAAGTCTCTTCTTCATCTGTGAGGAGATTGTCCACCATTCACTGCCATATAGGAGGACTGATATTACATAACAGTTCAGTACACTTTTCTTTGTTTTCAACAAAATCTTTCTGTCTCTCAATATTTTGTTTCGGTCAATCAGTTAAATTCCATTTAGGCAATCATATCTCAAAGAGACATGACTGAGTGCATAGAAGATTTTCCTGCAATAGGTTGACATTACTTTCTGTGGTAGACTGGTTGCCAAGCAGAGCTATAGAACCCAATCTGTCCTGTTATCTAACCCACTGTTGGAGAGAAGAGATGGATTAATACCTTTCCTAATGGTATTTGCGCATAATTAAATGCAACGAGTTCAACTAGAATTTAAACTCAGCTCTCTGGTTTCTCATTTCAAGCGGAAATGTGTCTTTGGCCAGCTTAATATGCTTTTGGATCTCAATGCCACACTTTCCATCCTCTGTCAGAACACTTCTCAGATATTTCAATTATTGCATCTGTTTGATTTTAGTATCTCCGACCTGTTGTTGGTATTTTGGGCTCCTCTTTTTGCTGATGACTCAGAATTCTAACAGTTGTAACTTTCTCAACCCAGCTATGCCATGCAAATTACAGCCTGGTGATATATTAAGGAATGCTTACTTGCGGTGAAAATAGTACTTTTCTTAATTGCTCTGTGCTTTAATCAGCTAGCACATTCTTTTTAATCTTCTATAACACCATAAATTATTAATATAATATTAATATAACATCATAAATTAATTATTAATATAACATCATAAATTAATTATTAATATAACATCATAAATTATCTCATGCATTTCAAATTTCTTAATCTATAATTTTATATTATTAGTGTTTGCTAAACCTAATGTTTGGTGGCAATTCTACGGTAGTGGACAGAAGAGGCCAACTCTCCCCTAGAATTTTGGCTGGCCCTTAAATCAGCCCCACTACTTGTATAAGCTTCAAAAATTTATGAAACTGATAAGTCTCTGATTTTGATAAGATTTGATTTTCCGTACTTTTCCCTCTGTGTTTTCTTTTTCATTTGACTTTTTAAGGACATCTACGGAGACCAATTTGAAAAACAAAACAAAAAAAAAAAAAACAACAGATAGATAGAAACAGACATGTTGTTAGAGAGAAAGTGACTTATTAGTCATATTTCCAAATTGGAAGGAAGATGCTAATTAGAAAAAAATCTCTCCAACTTGATATGTAGATACATAGGCAGTCAATGATTTAAGGCTGAGTGAAAGAATTGATCAGAAATTACGTGGTATATGTTGCCTCCCCTCCTCAAAAAGATCTTGGCCCCTAAGTGGTACCCCACGCACACTTTCGGAGTTCCACAATCACCACTGCTAATGTTGTATATCAGTGGGACGATGACGAAGATTAAGCTTCACAATCTAAATTTCACAATCTTCCTCTCTTCAAAATGTCGACAAAAATATTTTTTATAAACAAATTCAACCCATTCAACGGGAGAACAAATATTATATACCCTCCCTGGTATATTCTGCTTGGACAAAAATAATATCGGGGATAAACCGCATCTTATTTTTTGTTGACAACAAACCGCAACCAACTTGACAGTTTTTCTCTTATAAATGTCAGTACATAAACTTTTTAACAACTTGGCGAGAATCTGATTGAATTGAATTCTGATTATTTTCTTCACATAAGATAAATTGAAATATACTGAACCCCAAGGTATCAAAATGACTTCTTCAAAACGACTGTATTTTTCCCCCAACTAATAAAATCAACAGACATCATATAAAATAAAAATGTTCCATATTTATTCGCTTTTCTTCAGTTCTTTTTAACAAAGCGGTGATTTGGTTGTATTGTGAAGTAAGTGGTTTGGTCTGATTGGAACACACACATACGAGGTGGACCTTCTTCTGTGTGCCCTGTCTTTTCAGATTGTAATTTGTACATGTTCTTTCTCCTATTACACCACGCAACACTTGTTCCATCATCCACCTGATCAGGTCCTTCAAATATGTTATCTGCTGCATTCCCTGTCTCTTTTTCCCTCTATCTGGCATGTTAGTATCAGGTTCTCCAAGCCCTCCTTGGTAGAACCACATTTCAGTTGCTTCAAGTTTTTCCTTCATCTTCAATGAAATTGTCCAGCATTCACTGCCATATTGAAGAACTGACATCACATAGCAATCCAGTACTCTCTTCTTTGTTTCTAGGGAAATTTTCCTGTCTCTTAATACTCTACTCAGCTTCTGGAACGCGTACTTCGCCATGCCAATTCGCCTTTGGATCTCTGTGTCACACTTTCCATCTTCTGTTAGAACTTCTCCCAGGTATTTAAACTTCTGTGCCTACTTGATTTTAGTATCCCCCAACTGTATTTGGCATTATGGGCTGCTCTTTTTGCTGATGACCATGCATTCGGTTTTCTTGCAGCATATTTGTAGTCCTTTCTTGTCACTCTCTTCAGCTATCTTCTGTAGGAGGACCAGCCAGCCAAAATGACTGCTGTCTGCTCTCTCCAACTGTAAAACTAAAACTGAACTGAAAACTGTAGGTTCAGAAGTAAAATTGATGTATGGATGACTAAAATATTATTATTTCCCCTCTTCAATTTCCTGTTTTTTTTTTTGCATGGACATCCAGTAATGTTATATGGGTTCATCCACCCACCAGGGTTCATATAGATTTCGGCTGAGAAACTCTGGATTATATAAACACTCCCCTTTCCCACCAAGTGTCACTTGATCTCAAAAGCTTTTTATTTATTTAGTTAATCTCATTTTCTGTACTTCTGGACAGCAGGTAGTTGCTTTAAAACTCTCAATTTTATCGTTGGTAGTCATAAAACTATCAGCACTACTGGCTCAGATAAAATCATTTAACAATATGGGTAACAAATTTAGACGCATTGTACCTTAAATACTTTTTTAATTTTTTGTTTTACAGTGATGTATATCCTGTACAAGGCCTGAGAAACACTCAAGGTAGAGGGTCATAGGATAAACTGTTTACCCTAGACTTGATCAGGTTAAAATTATAGTGATCAGGGAAGCACACTCGTGGGAGTCAATTCCGCAATGACGTCATATAAGTAAATGAGTTCACCTATTGCCCAATTCACACCCTTCATTGTCTTTCGAATGATGTATATCCTGTACAATCTTTTTGTCTTTTGAATGATGTATATCCTGTACAAGGCCTGAGAAATACTCAAGGTAGAGGGTCATAGGATAAACTGTTTACCCTAGACTTGATCAGATTAAAATTGTAGTGATCAGGGAAGCACACTCGTGGGAGTCAATTCCGCAATGACGTCATATAAGTAAATGAGTTCACCTATTGCCCAATTCACACCCTTCATTGTCTTTCGAATGATGTATATCCTGTACAATCTTTTTGTCTTTTGAATGATGTATATCCTGTACAAGGCCTGAGAAACACTCAAGGTAGAGGGTCATAGGATAAACTGTTTACCCTAGATTTGATCAGATTAAAATTGTAGTGATCAGGGAAGCACACTCGTGGGAGTCAATTCCGCAATGACGTCATATAAGTAAATAAGTTCACCTATTGCCCAATTCACACCCTTCCTTGTCTTTTGATATTAATCCCTTGTTTCCCCATTTAGGTTTGGATTTCTAGCTTGATGTTGATTGTGCAGATGATTTACATTTAAATAGCAAAAACCTATGGTTTGCTGTGTATGTATGTGGGAAAGAAACACAAGTAAATTTTATATCTTCCCACATACACACACAGCAAAGCAAAGGTTTTTGTTATTTAAATGTAAATCATCTGCACAACCAACATCAAACATTGCCTGATGATGAGAATCTATCTTGAAACAAATTTCCATGTCGCAATGTACAATCAATTCATAACTAATATATATATATATTTGGGCAGCAATCTTTATTTTAAACATGTTTCATTAAAAATGACCGACAAGGAAGATTTTATTAATTTTTGATTTAATTTCTTACAGTTTTCCTCTATAGAACATTTTTACATTCCTTATTTCCAGCAAAAAGGAAACCTGTAAGAATACTGGAAAAATAAATGAAAAAATTAATTAAATCTTCCTTGTCACTCATTTTTAACGAAACGTTTAAATGAAAGATTGCTGTATATATATATATATATATATATATACATACACACACACACAAATATTTGTGTGTGTGTGTGTGTGTGTGTGTGTGTGTGTGTGTGTGTGTGTGTGTATACACATGTACATATTGTATATTTGGGCAGCAATCACTCTTTTATGCAGGTTTCACCAAAAATGACATACAAGGTGTAATAGTTAAGGTTTTTATGCAAAAAGACTAAAAATAATGGCAGCCTTACTAATAAAAATGAAAAAAAAACAATACTCACAAACATCAGCTCCAAACATGCTAAAAACATGCTGACCATGTTCGGTGCATAACACACACTACTTCACATTATACATAATACCACAGACATTCTGTTACACGTAAAATAACATTCATCCTCAAAAATGGCTAAAAGTATAGCTGAAAGTGCTCAGATAAACAAACCATTTGGATAATTTTTATATAATTTATGTACTCATAAGAAAGAAATTACAAGATCACGTGAAAAATTACATAAAAACCATACACACACATTCATACATATACATATTTAATTTATTCGTTTGAACATTATTTTTAATCCATGTTCGCATTCGTATAGATATTCCCTTTTTAATTAAACAATAAATCTACTGGCTTGAATATTTATGAGAAATTTGTTAGGAAAATGTGTACTGAATGACACACATTTTTCTAACAAAAGTTCAAACAAACTAAATATGTCGGTCATTAATTCCATTTCGTTAATCTCTGAAAGTTTCTGTAACATTGTCCGTTTACATTACGATACAGAGTAGAGATGATTATTTACAAGAAATCAGAAAATTTTAGGTTTATAAGGCTTGATTTGTCTTCATTTAGACTGTGAAATTATTAATCATTTGTGGTCGAGTGGTCTTAGATGCATCAGATCAATTGATGGCTTTCCCTATGTTGTTAGGGGTCATAGATTCGAATCCTGTCAAATGACACATATACTTCACAAAATTTTTCATAAATATCCATGCCGGTAAAGTTTATATACATATGAAGATATTCAGTTAGTTAAAAAACAGAATATCTACTCAAATATGAGTATTAATTAAAAATATTTTGTTATATATTTGTTTTCAGTATATTTATTTATATCTATCAGTCTGAATAATCGAGAAATCTTGTTAGGAAAATGTGTCCTCTGGCTGGATTTGAATGTGTCACCGAGGAGAAACTATCAATTGATCTGACGTCTTGACCGCTCAACCACGAAGGACTTTATCAATTCATTCCTTGTAACCTGTATATATGCTTTTCTACTTTAAATGTCATTTTTAGTGGATACTCATGTTTGAGTAGATGCTTCCTTTATCTATTATGCAATATATTTATCTATTTTTGTTTACTTGCCTGAATATTATAAATCTCATTAAAGAAAAATTTGAAATTAAGAAAATATCTACAGCAGAACACAATCCTTTTTTTTAAATCCTCTTTTTGTTTTCAATAAACATTTTCATATCAACTGTTCTCATGAGCTTTTCTCTTTTGCATCATGATCTCATGAATTTAAGCATAATACTAGGTTGGTAGTTAGGTCTCCTTATTTTACTGTTGAAATATCTAGATTAACAATTTTTATTTTAATAGTTTCTTCTTTTGTATTTCTTACCTGAGTAATTTTCTTCCATGGTTCTTGATTTTCTATCAACTACAATCATAAAAAAATTTAAATGCAGAAAGTGCTATCTTCTGTTTTCCTGTGTCTGTTCTTTTATTGTCCTTTCTAACCCTTAGCATTTTATTCTCTTTCACTCTCAGTAGCCCCTGTTGCATCTTGGTGACATGATTACCTTGCTCAGTGTGAAATGATAATATATTATTTAGAAAATTTATAAAAGCTAGAGTGTAGATATGGTTCAACAGTATGGTCCAAGATCTGTCTATTCTTCTGAGATGAGGCAATCAGTGATTGGAATTTCAAACTGAACCCTTTATTTTAATCACTGCAGTATATTGTTCTCGTTCTATAAGTCATGCTGCTTCTGGATGTCTTAGTTATCTCGCTTTAACTCAACTTTCTAAGTTTTTGTCATAAGGTATTGAACTGATAACTCTTTGGGTCAAATCACTGGATCTAATCAATGCTTTTATCTGCTGGGCCATGTGTCTTTAAGGAGATGTTTGTTGTTTAGAATTGAATTGTTTGTGACGCCTGTCCTATTATTTTTCAGACACATCTTGTACATGACGGGTTTAGACTAATTTATTGGTTTACACATTTCGGCTTTCCAGTTGAATCCATTGTAGTCATTTATGCGCAAATACCTTTGGGAATGGTATTAATCCATCTCTTCCTTCCAGTTATGGGTTAAATAGCAGGACAGACTGAGTTCTATAGCCTTGGTCGGCAACCAGTCTACTGCAGAAAGCAATGGCAACCTACTGCGGGATAATCTTCTGCCCAGTCAGTCATGTCTCTTTCGGGACATGATCGTCCAAGTGTGTATCACGTATGGCACTTAACTGACTGACTGACCCTCCAACATTCTTCAGGAACAGATGATTCCTACTCTTGTACACATCATGTTCACCAAGACTGCATTCTTTCATGACCTTTTTATTGGACTGGTCACTTCCAGTTAAACATTTGCACACATTTCCATCCCTTCTAGCCAAGGTCTAGGTTTATCACTTCTTATTTCTACACTTGGTGTACTGATCTTGTTATCAGAGCATAGTATGTAGGTATATTCAACAACATTCAAGAACACAAAAGACACTTAAAAAGACTTGTGATACATGGCCAAAACATAGTTAAAAACAGAGATAAAAAAAAGTCAAAACAAAGCACACTCAAAGTCTATCGTTCATGCATTGAATACTGCTGCTGTATTGTGAAGCCCCAAACATTTCCTTGGATATCTCTAAAGTGTTCGACAGAGTCTGGCATGTTGGCCTTCTACAGAAACTGCAGAGCTATGCTATAACTAGACATTTGTTTAACCTAATCCAGTCATTCCTCTCCAACCGCACATTGAAGGTGGTATTAAATGGACATGCCTCCCAGAACTACCATACAAACACAGGTGTCCCTCAAGGCTCTATCCTAGGTCCTACGCTCTTTCTGATCTACATTAATGATCTCTCCGATGCCATAACATCCCACGTAGGCATGTACGCCAATGATAATCTCGCCTCGATCAAAAATCTGGTGTGGGCGACAAAGCGAACCTCGCTGCTGAGCTTGAAAAGGACCTCCAATATGTAGTGGACTGGGGTAAGAAATGGCTCATAAATTTCAATTCTTCCAAGATGAAGCTGCTATAATTAACCATCATAGACAATCGCACCTACCTCCCATTCAGCATGGAACAGGCTTGCCTCCCAGAGAGTAAAACACTACACCTGCTTGGCCTCACACTTTCAGCAGACCTCAAGTGGAATGACTATATTGAATCCATTGCTAAATCCGCTGCTATGAAAGTCGGTTCTCTGTGCAGGGCCCGGAAGTTTTTTCCATCTGAACCTATCTTGCACATATATAAATCTACCACCCGCTCGTGCATTGAATACTGCTACCACATATGGTCAGGTGCCCCTGCTATTCTCCTGGGGGTTCTTGACAAAATACAACGGAGAATCTGTAATGTGACAGATACCAACTTGGCAGACCGGCTGCAGTCACTCTCTCGCCGACGTGACGTGGCTTCCCTGTGCCTCTTCTATAAATACTTTCATGGCTTCTGCTCCAATGAACTTAGATCACTGGTGCCCCCTAGGTATGAATTTGCATGAGATACTAGATTAGCAACTAGGTCCCACCCTTTTACAGGGAAACCGATAAAATGTAACCACAATTTCTACTCCAACAGCTTCTTTTCTCACACTTCCCGCCTGTGGAATTTCCTTCCACATACTTGCTTCCCCGACAGCTACAATCTCCAGGAGTTTAAATGTAAGGTCAATAGACACCTCCTAACACACTAACTCGCAGCCATTGTCTCAAACACACTTTCTATGTACCTCCTTACTCGTCTATCACCCTCCTGACATTTCCTGTCTAATCGCTCTCTCAGCACCTTCCCCTACGTAACCCCCTGCGCTATAGTGGCAGTGGAATGCCTTTACTTGGGGTGAAATGATTTAAAAAAAAAAAATCTGGTCAGGTGCTCCTGCTATTCATATTGACAAAATCCAAAGAAGGATCTGCAATAAAATCGATCCTGACATGGCAGGCTGCATTTAGTCACTTTCTTACCAACAAAATGTGGCTTCTCTGTGTCTTTTCTTCAAACATTTTCATGGCAGCTGTTCTGTTGAGCTTTTTCCCCCCTGGCACCCAAACCACATGTATTTATGCATGTTACTAGGTTGGCAACAAGGTCCCACCTCTTTACTGTTAACTTCCTCTTGCACTCTAACAGTTTCTTTTCTCACCCTTCCCATTCATGGAACTCACTTTCATTCACTTGCTTCCCTGATAGCTACAATTTCCAAAAGTTTAAATGCAACATCAATTGCTATCTTTTATTTACTTGATTCCCATCCATCTCTTATCTTTTCTTTGCCATTTCCTGCACCTTTTTTATTTTCACACTGTAACCCCCTGTGCACACTAGTGGCATTTCTGCCTTGTTTTGGGTGAAATGATTATTTTTAAAAAAAAAAACTGCCTAATAAAAGATACTTGGAAAAAAAAAAAGAAAAAAAAAGAAGTTTTTGGCTTTAATCATGTTTAAAAAATGAATTTGTTTCTTTATCTTAATGAAGAGATAAATACCAATAGAAATCACTTTGTTTTCTATAGACTACATTAACCAAAATGTTTCTGATAATTATTATGTTAACATATAGTCTGTCAGTTAATTGCCATATGTGATACATGCTTGTCTGATCATGTCTCTTTTGATATATTATGACCTACTAGGCAGATTTTCTCGCAGTAGGCTGCCATTTCTCTCTGTGATAGACTGCTTGCTAATCTGTCTTGCTATTTAACTCATAGGTGGGAGAAGATACCTTTCCCAAAGGTATTTTGTGTAAGTGAATGAAATGAATTTGAGTGGAATTTGAACTCAGCTCTCTGATTTCTCAATCTGAGCCAATATCTACTACACTACTATGCACACACATTTCATATAATAAATTTAACAACTGTGATCGGCTACAGGTAGTATATCTTAGCACAACATAAATCAGGTATTAGCAATCTGTTTTGTGCAGTGGTTTGCACTACTAAAATATTCATGATAAATTTTTATAGTAGATACCCTCATCTGTTTTCATTAGAGGAAGCCATATGCTTAACATATATCTTAGACATACAAGAAAAATTGGTTTGATGGAAGTGAAAAGATTTTTCTATAATTAAAAAAAAAAAAATCAAAATTTTGGTATAATATCACTGGTGACAGTGTGATTAACACATGCATATTGATTTCTAATTTATTAACCCTCTAGGGCCATTCGTATCATATTTGATACAGTATTTCCCTATAAGGAAACATTTGGCATTTCCCTATAAGGAAACATTTGGTATTCATTGACTGAGCAGTCAGTACTGCTTTCATTTGAAATTTATAAAATATTTCTCTTAAAAAATTTTTCAGGAAAATATTTCTTTCAAGGCTTGTTTTCATACTGTATCAAATATGATACGAAATGGCCCTAAAGGGTTAATGTGAAAATAAAAAAAAGAATAAAAAAAGTTTATTTTTTCTCTAGAGAAAAAATTATTATGTTCATCTTTTAAAACATTTATTACATGTACAATCTTCCTTAGTGAAAATCACCAATGATTTAAAATGATGAAGATATTACTTTCACTGAATGTTTTCAAAATTCTAGAAACATTGTTAGTTAATCATTGTTTATGTATGCGGAGAGTGTGTGTGTGTAAACAAGTGAGAACAAAACAATTTTAAAAAACATTTTCCTTATGAAATTAAGCAGGCCATTCAGTAAAACCAAATGGGCCTCATGCGGGCCACAGTTTGCCCATGACGGATTTAAATTATATACATTAGTAAGTGTAAATCGTTCTTTTTTTTCTTCTCTTGATTATAAGTTCAGACAATTCATATAAACTGCCAGCAGACTTGTCAGCTAAAATTATTCCTTTACTTTATGTGGTTTTCTCATTCAAAGAAGATTCAGATCTCATATTTGATATCTATCGATTGCCCTGTGAGAGTCGATGAAACACTTAGCTGGAAAAATCAACCACAAGTTTTGAAAAAATGTTTTTCTTTTTTCTTTTTATCAACATAAAAAGGAAATAATAGAAACCAAGAATTGCATTTTGGTTTGTTCAGATTAATTTCATGTTTGTCCTCTCCAAGATCTTAATTTTTTGTTTTCGCTCCTTGCAATGTTTTTGGTCACTGTTAAAAAACATACATGATCAGGATGGAGAAATTATTCTGATTTAATCAAAATTATTTTGACATAATTAAAATACAATGATTAAAACACTTTGGCTAAAAAACTTTTCATAAAATGTTTGACTTTTTTAAAAATTACTTCTTAATGGCCGGATAAAATTTGTAGAAATCAATTATTTTTCAAAAAACCTGAAAGCTACAGAAACCTTATTCTATTTCATCTTTTCAAAATGGTTTAAATAATTTATATCATTCATTGTATCAGCATCTAAGAATTAGTTTCCATATAAGCTGTGGAGGGTTTCTCAAGGAGTTCCTGCTGTAGTGTCACTAGGAAAAGATCTGCCATACATTCTTGAACTGTATTTGGGAGGGTGTATGTTTCTCCAAGCTGCGCACGGATAAGCTTTAAGTGAGGACGCAATTTATCGTGCCAACTAATGCCGGGATCCTCTCGGCAACGTTCTGCAAGTTTATCTCGCAACGCCCAAAGCTTGGCCACAAAAGACTTACTTGTTGAGTGGTGAGGGTTCGACAGAATGTTACTAGCACGATTTGATGCCTTTAGAGAAACAGACTCACCCCCTCCACTATTACCAGGACTGGATTCCATGGCAACGGCAGACTGTGACGGGTATCTGGACATAATACGAGACATGTTCCGTGGCTCACTAGAAGAAGGGCAGTCGCTAACATCAATGCCAACCTGATTGCGGCCAAATAATGACAAGTCTAAAGATGGAATACGAGCACCAACTTTGTTGATTGGTGACGTAAATCGACTTGGGGTGGATATAATTGCGGTGGCAGAGGAATACCCTGAAGAGGTAGAGGTGAGAGAATTCCTATCAATGGACGAGGTGATACTGATGCTAGAGTTAGAAATTTGCTGTTGAAAAGGGTTTCGACCGGATTCAAGACGATGATCTGCACTTGTACTGCCACTGGCCACCCACATCTCGTCACCGACTTTACCAGGATTAGACGGACTCTGATTTGAAGGAGCATGGACAGCACCTGTGAAATTATCCTCGGAGTTGGTGTCGTCATCAATAGTAATTGCATCTTCAGTTGTCTCAGGTGCTGAGGGCGAAGCCTGTGAGGTGACCGTTCGCTCGGATGAATCCGGTGACTTCTTCTGACTCTTAAGGCGTCCGATGCTAAGGACACCAGAATTATAGAAAACTGTTCCAGCCTGATCCTTTAGAGAATCTCGTCCTGTGGCCAGACTAGAATTTGGTGTGCTGTAATCAAAATTTTCAGTATTTTTCTCAACCAATCCAGATGTGCTTGGCAAATCGCTGTCCATCGAAGGCAAATTGCCATGTGTAGTTTCCAACAAAGAGGTTGTGCCCGAATCATGAAACTGACTGTTTCCACTGAGGTGATTCTGTAAAAGAATATACAATTCTTGCTTGACGTCTGCCCATGTGCTGAAGCCACCATCCTCGGGACTTAAATGAAGCATTTTCTTAAAGCGGAAAGCCCAAGGTTCAGTCAAATCAAATACTGTTGCCAAAGCAGAGGTTAACTGACCCTCGTCACTAAACAGATATTCTTGATATTCTTTTTCTGTTACTGTGGTCAGGGGTCGCTCATAGGGGCTCAGGTTTCGAAGTTGATCCTCAGTGTAGCCTAGAAAGAAATCCTTCCTTCTTCTACGTAGCAGGACATCAACTCTTTCTAAAATGCTGAGCTCCATTTGATCAACTGACGGGAAGACAGGTGTGTCATAAGTTGAACTGACTTTGTTATTCTCAACCGGCCATGACTGGGCCTCACTACTAATGGTTGATGGCACTTCATATTTATCTTCCCGTTCAACTTTTATAACAGGACTTCTATTTAAACTGGATGAGCTCGGAAACTCGGGCAGTTGACTGTGGTGGGGGTCATCCATGGACGGAAGATGCAAACTCAGAATCTTGTCATCCTCTTGTCTATAGGGAGAGACAAGAGAGTGAAGATCCGAGCCAGACATGGTCAGCAGTGAGGCAGCAGAAGTTGCTATGGAGCCACCAGAACTGGTTAGACGAATGGGCTTGGGAGCTCGACTTGAACCATCAAGAGAGTGGTGTTTCTCCATGGATGCTCGGGAATTATTATTACCAATACGTGCTCGGTGGACATCATACAATTCACTGTACTGTCTCCATAACTGGGTGGCGTATAATTTGGCTTCTCCAAGACCTAAGAAAAGAAAAAAAAAAGAAAAAAAAATCAAATTAAAAATAATACGATATTAACTTGGGTATAATGCAACCTCATGTTACTGAAGCTAAAAACAGGGAATAAATTACATCTTTTCGTAATACACATTCCACCCACGTCTATTGAACAGGTTAAGAGGCTCATCCCTTGTTCCCTGTTTAGGATGTGGTTTCCAGCTTTCTCCTTTCCAATCTTTTCACTATTACATAGCCCCCTGCACATCAGTGGCGTTACCGCCTTGCTCAGGGTGATTTTTTTTTTTTTTTTTTTTTTTTTTTTTTTAATCATATCACCCCGAGCAAGGCGGTAACGCCACTGATGCGCAGGGGGCTACGTAAGGGTAAAAAGAATGGAAAAGAGAAAGCCGGAAACCGCATCCTAAACAGGGAACAAGGGATGAGCCTCTTCACCTGTTCAATAGACGTGGGTGGAGTGTGAACCGGGCGATAGTTTAGTCTATCTACTCCAATTGAAAAAAAATAAAGAGAGAAAAGAGTGAAAAGATTGGAAAAGAGAAAACCGGAAACCGCATCCTAAACAAGAAACAAGGGATGAGCCTCTTCACCTGTTCAATAGACGTGGGTGGAGTGTGAACCGGGCGATAGTTTAGTCTATCTACTCCAATTGAAAAAAAAAATAAAAATAAAGAGAGAAAAGAGTGAAAAGATTGGAAAAGAGAAAACCGGAAACCGCATCCTAAACAGGAAACAAGGGATGAGCCTCTTCACCTGTTCAATAAATAAATACAGCCATCCTTATGCAAATCTTTTTAAAAGGTTGTCCTATATTATTCATTAAAATCTCAAGATTGTACATAATTTTACTAAAATATTTAATTTTTTCATAATATTAAAAAATAAGATATGAAGGAATCAGCGCATATGCTAGGTTACAAAAATCTTCTAAGCTGATCAAGCATAGAAATGAATACAATATAGGAACCAGTGATACGGAGTGCTAGAGAAAATCATTAGCTTCAAAGATTGCAATATGAGCTCTGGTAAAAAACGATTAATGAAACATTAGATTTATAAGTGCCAGAAATTCACATGTTGTTGTCCTTAAGGACACATGACCCAATGAATATAGACATTGGTTAATTCCAGTGACTTGACCCAAAGAGTTGTGAGTTCAGTACCAGGCTAACAAATAACTTAAAGTGAAAAAGAGATAACTATATGGCTACCAGAAGTGGCATTGCCATAGAATAAGAATGATATACTCCAGTGATGGTAGTAAAGTGTACAGTTCGAAATTCATAGATGTTTCAGCCATACAATGGCTGAAACATAAAGATGGCAGTTAAGATGAGGAGAAAAGTTCAAATAATGTCAGTCAGTCAGTCAAGTGCCATACATGATACACCCTTGTGTGATCTTGTCTCGAAAGGAGATTTTCCCACAGTAGGTTGCCATTACTTTCTGCGGCAGACTGGTTGCCAACAAAGGCTGTAGAACCCAATCTGTCCTGCTATTCAATTGATAGCTGGATGGAGAAAAGACAGATTAATATCTTTCTCAAGGGTATTTGTGTGTAAGTGAATGCACCAAATTCAACACGAATTTGAACTCGCCTGTCCAATTTCTCGTTCCACTGCTCCACAATGCACATCCAAATAATGCAGATAGTGTAAATACTACCTTATCTCAGAAGTATAGACAAATATTAAAGAATAGAAATAAATCAGATGTTTTGCCATTGCATGTTTTTTCTAATTTGTTTCAAAACTTATTTTAGAATTTTTGAGGAAAAGTGCTAAGTGGACATACCCAGAAATACATTTTAATGTGTTTAATTATTCTGTCATATGTTTGATATGATTTTGTTATATTTCTATACATGGATAAACTATGAAGAAGTTGTCTTCTATTAAAAATGACAAGAAAAAACTTTATAAGAAAGAAAATCAAAATACGAACAAACTTTATCTTGTGAACAAAACTGAGACAAAAAATTTTTTAAAAGGGGTGGCGGTGAAAAAGTGAAACCTTCACTTCACTTCTTGCTCTTTTTTACACAATACCACACTAACCCCCTACCTTGAGTGGCTCTTAGGCCTTGTATTGGTTGAGTATTAGTAAAAAAAAAATAAATAATGACAATTTTTAAAGAACAAATATGACCTGACATAAATACCTTTTGTAAACAATTCTTATTAACATCTGCCTACTTTGTGCTTTTTTTTTTATCTATTGGGTATTAGTCCTGGGTTTGACAATAAACTACATCTTGCAGCAAGGCCTCTGATCAGGAGATTAGAGGCTTAGAGAAGCGTGAAACCACCTCTTAATTGCTGTTGTTCCCAGGTCCACTTTGACCCGAGTGATAGCACCTGTTAGGGTCCCAGCTATGGGCAAATAATTAACCCCTAAACTGGGGTCATTTAAGAGAAAAAGTAAAAGTTAGGCTGGGTAAGAGTCTTTAGCTTGGGATAGCAACTTATCTAAGAGAAGAAAATCTCTGATATAAAAACCTCTACACCTACTCTGTGCAGAATAGGGTAGACTGAACTCTTTAACCTTGGTAGGTAATCTTTCTAGAGATGATCTCTCAATAAAAACACTGAGTTTTCAGTCTCCTAAACTAGGTGGTGTTAGTAAGGGCATCCAGTTGTAAAACTCACTCCAATATTTCATGATGGTTCAATTACGGAGCCATCAAGAAAACCCCATCCAATCCATACCAGTATGGAAATTGACTTAAATGATGATGACGATGATGATGAGTGATTTGCCATTTCAAATGTTTTTTTTTTAAGCTGAATAAAAAATTTTGAAAACCTACTTGTCTATAATATAGCCCCACTTTTTTTGCCTTGTTTACAATATGAATCATTTTTTGCTTTTAAATTTCTTTTAGAGTATCAAGATTCATTGGAATTTGTTTTTAAGAGCAAGCTCCCCAAGTACTACCCTGTTATTTAACCCATAACTGGAGGGAAGGGACGGATTAATACCTTTCCCAAGGGTACTAATGCTTAAGTGAATGCAGGGTATTCAACTGGAATTCAAACTCAGCTCACCGATTTCTCTCTCCGAGCCGATATCCACTGCACCACAATGTACATCCATCACTAAATGCTTACAGCACCTGGTATTCCCAAGTGGTCACCCATCTAGTATTATATTGTACACAAGAAATTAACCTGTGAAATTTCAAAGATTAGAATTTTTTTTAAAACACAGTGATGAGAGACGAAATTTATTCGAGATGTAATTCTACATTTTGTTCAATTTCGCAAAGCCAATCGGTGAAATTTGATTTGATTGGAAAAAATACTTTGACAAAACCCTACTTCAAAATTTTACACATCCTAGTAAAACGAATTGTACTTTGTACCCCCTTTCCTGCTTGCACTTTGCTTGAGAATTTGATTTTAATTGGTTAATGTATGGGTTTTTTAGAGGGTGTAATGGACAGACAGACTAACAGAAGTCAGAGAATTTAATATATAGATTAAAATTTTCAGTTAGAAAAAAAAATACCTTGAAATTTCTAAAAGAAAATAATTGAATTTTACTAAATATAATATTACTATTAGGAAGTTCACAAAGTAATTATTCTTTAATAGGATATAAAAACAAATTTAAATGAAATTTACTTTGATATTATCAAAAACTTAATGACTGTAGTTGAAGTGGAAGACAAATTTTTGATTCTGGGTTTAAAGGAATCAAAGTTTTTGCACTCCCAGTTCTCTCCTCCACTAAAACAAAATTTATAAGAATGAGCATTGAATAATACAGAAGAACCTCCTATACTAACAACCTTATTTTTAGTTTTTTTGAGGGTTTGGTTCAGGTATGTTGTTACATTGTTATTCTCCAGAATAACAGACTTTTCCATTTACATAAACAGGACATGTTTGATGCACTGCTTTATTTACCCAATCAAGTCACTAGGAATAGATGTCTGCAGTGACCTTTGACACCTGCTTGCATTGGGATCATCATCCTCTCTCATTATTTTTTTCTCCTCTCTGGTGGTGGTGGTAGTGGTGGCGGAGATGGCTGTGAAAGCCTCACCTACTCTTGAAGAGATGTGAGCAAGAGTCACAGAGGAGTATGGGTGGGGGACACAGCTGAGCAAGTTGAGCCCCTTCTGACAGCATGTCTCAGATCCTCTTCATGTTGACAGTCGGACACGAAAGTCTCAGTTCCCCCTCGGATGGTCCTATGCCAGGAAGGCCAATTTGCAACAAACAGTTTCTCAGGTTTCAGAGTCAATGTTGACCTGAGTCAAGGATATCTTCAACTGATCCTTGAATCCAACCTGCCCCTGTCATCTGTGGGAACATGGCAGGTAGACTTACTGATTGCTGAAGGGTGGTAGAAATTGACGTCAGATAAATTTCTGGAATGTATAAACCTAATGTCTCAGTAACCATGTTTCACCGTTTTTTTCATATTGCAATCTTCAACACTAATGAGTGGAGTACCAGAGAAAATTGTTAGCATCAAAGATTGCAATGATGTGACACTATTTGGTTGCTGGTAATTAATAATAAATTCTAATTTGAATATAACGAAAAATATATTGATAAATTTCTCATGAAAAGGGTTAAACATATAAAGAATGACATAATTCATTTTCAGAGATTGAAAATTAAAAAACAATGAATCAGATGTCTGCCAGGGGACAATGTCTAATTTGTACAACAGACAAGGTGTTGACAGTTGATTGATAAAACCGTGAAAATCCTAGATGCCAGATGGGGGGGGGGGGTGAAAAAGTTGCTTAACAAGAGGCTGGGTGTCCAGTGTCTGATAGCAAACAAAGAGACGTTTAAACAGCTGACAAATTTGGAATGAGAATGATATACTCTAGTAATCAAAATAAAGGGTTCAGTTTGAAATTCCTAGCACCTGAAGAAGGTCGAAACATCATAAACATGGCAATAAAGATGAGAACAATAATCCTAACAATTTAAATAAGGTTAAAAATACATGTATTATATACACAACATTATGTGTAGAATATATTTGTCTATATTTCTGAAATGTGGTATTTAGACTATTGTCCTCATCTTTATTGACCTCAAGGAAACATGGCCCAGTGGCTACAAACATTGGTTGGATCCAGTGACTTGACCAACAGAGTTGTGAGTTCAATACCTGGTTACATCAGTGGTGAACAAAAAAATACTTAGGGAGTTGAGTTAAATGGAGATAACTAAGACATCCTTAAGTAGCAGGATTCATAGAACAAGAACAATCTACCCCAATGATCAAAAAGGGTTCGGTTCAAAATTCCAGTCACCTGAAGAAAGTCAGAGTATACAATGGCTGAAACATCATGAATATGATAATAAAGATGAGGACAACAGTCCAAACAATGTAAATAATTACAATATCTCATCTCAGAAATTTAGACAGATCCTGAAGAAGGTTGAAGTGTACAACAGCTGAAACATCATGAATATTTTTTTTTAATCGTTTTATCCCAAGCAAGGTGGTACATAAGGGTAAAAAGTTTAGACAGGAAGAGAGTGAAGAGAAAGATGAACCAGTTTTCTGGGGTCAGAGAAAAATGGGAACACAGGTTTGAAGACATTTGCGAAAGTAGAGAGAAAGAAAAAGAACAATATATACAGGGTGATGTAGAAAGAACTAGAGTCAAGTGGATAAGAGATAGGTATTGACATTGCATTTAAATTCCTCGAGGTTATAGCCATCGGGAAAGCAAGTATATGGAAGGGAATTCCACAGGCAGGAAGTGCGAGAAAAGAAGCTGATGGAGTAGAATTGTCAGCTGTATTTGGTTGATCTAACTGTAAATGGGTGAGACCTGGTTGTCAGTCTGGATGTACAAGTAAATTCTTGTGGCGTGGGCACCAGTGACTTAAGTTCATCGAAGCAGAAACCATGAAAATATTTGTAGAATAGACGGAAGCCATAACAGTCTGAAGAAGGTTAATAATGTGTAAAACAGTTTCACAGAGCTTGACGACAGGTTTATAATCATTTTATACACATTTTAAAAGACAACTTTTGTGGCAATTATTCAAAAGAAATAATATGCATTAAATTTTTTTCCCCACAGAAGATGGCATTTTAAAATGTGTATTAAATCTGAAGTGTTTGAAATTAGAATGTACTTTCTGCTACAATATAAAAACAAGAAAATCATGTTTAAAGTTTGTCAACTTTCACTATTATTAACAAGAGCCTGGTATACATATTCAATGATGGCCATTAGCACATCAGCAGTAGACCTGTTGAAGTGGAAGCCATACTGTTTGTCAGACAGTAGGTCATGAGAAGTGAGATGCTTAACTACTTTAGCATTGATTAGAGCCTTGAATACTTGCTGAAAAGCAATAAGAGACTAATACGGTTCACTAGAGTTCTTAAAAGCAGGAACTTTTTATTAAGACTTCCAACAAGCAGGAAGCAGAGAGGCAATAGTTGTAGAGTTTAAAGAGTACTGAAGCCAGCTCAGGAATGCATCTTTCTATAGGATGATGACTGAAATTCCATCACCTCTGCTTGCTTTATGGGAGCCTAATTTTAAAATGATAACTAAGACTAGAACAGGTTTACACATATCACTCAGTTAAGCCGCTATTCTAGATGGGAAAAAGTTTATGGGCACTGCAGATGAGTAAAGTGTGGAGTTGCAAAGGCTGCTGTAGATGTGAGGATATAGAACTGATTGAATAGAGAAGGGACTGAGGGTTTTCTGTTATTAAGCACACTCTTGTAGAGCCGCTAGTAATCTCTAGAACCAAAATTGCTATACGATGTTTCATTCAAACAATAACTTTGCATCATTTAGGGCACACTTGCATTCATTACAAGCAAAGAAAAAGAGACATCTATTGTAATCAGAAGTGTCACTCTAGTATAGCTGAAAGATGTGATTCCTATGGGAAATAGCAGCTGAGCATGCAGGTGAGAATGAAAGAAATGAACAAGATTTAACTTAGAATTAATTTCCTTGCTGGAATAAAAGCATTGATATCGGCTTTTACAGAGGAAAAAACCTCAGAGGTGCAGTCTTAAACAGAGAGACTAAAACTTTGTTCCAAGGGACATCATCAAGAAATCACAGAACAAGTCCTAATCCGCATGTTGGTAACAGAAAGATATTCTGTTAGTAGGAAGTTCCTTGATAGAAAGGGAGCAGAAAGAGATGCTTACAGACACCACCATATGATCAGAGTTGCCAAGAAGGCAGAGCTGCATAGCATGACATGAGTCAGGGATCGAAGAAAAGAAGAGATCTAGAAGAGAAGCTTGTTCTTCAGCGTTACTAGGGAAATGCATGGGGAAGTCAACCGTATGCTTGTGAAGTTGAGAAGTTTAGGGCTTGAACACCAGGAAGATCGGTGACAGAGTGTTTCAACCACTTGGCATGGTGAGCATTAAATTCAATGAACAGAAATATATTTGCAAATAGATGTAGGGAAATGGCTATATTGTCAGAAATACTATCGAGCATGTAACAGTGATAAAAAGAAGGGGAGCAGTAGAGAAAGAAGAAATAGTTGACTGAGTTTAAGAGAGACAGAGACACATGTAAGAATCATCTGGAGATTTAAGAGAGATCTCTCTAGTGAAAGGGCAATGTTCATGGAAATAAGCTCTCTGACCATTCAGATAGACCTTAGATTCCTTCCTAAAGAGAAGAAAGTAACCAAGAATTGGGAAATCAGAGGAGGGTTTTGCCATTCAAAGTTAGTTTCACAGAGAGCAAAAATGTCTGGTGACTTTTCGATGGGAAATGATTCTACACTGCAAAATATGGTGTGAAGACCATAGATTTTAGAGAAAGAAATACAATGTTATTATAGCAACAACATTAAAAATTTCTCAAAAGTAAAATTACCCAGATACAAGAAAACTATTTTATTTATGAAATTTACAAAATGAACAGCGGACCTGAAGGAGACTACCACCACCTCTAAATTTGTTGTTTTTCATTTTTTTTACTTTTTTCAGCGCAGTGTTATTGATTATTACATAAAGTTTCCAATTATCAAAAAAATTTGGAAAAATTTCTATATTTAAATAATTTTGGGGGGCTCAGTTTCTTATAAAACGTTATAGTAAATTGATCCTCCATTTTGGAACCACTTGCATTGGGGTCGCTTTGTTTTGTTTTTTTCAGACGAGTTGTTACTCTTGTTTTTGTCTTTTTCAAGTTTTCTTCAGTTTTTACGATGACATCTTTCTCGGAAACTCCAAGAATGGCTTTATTCAAAAATTCTGCAAAAGATTCAGTTGTTGAATATGTGCAAGCGAAAAAGTTAATTGCACAGGATTGATTTACTATATAAGGTTGTTTGAAAAACTGACCCCCACACCCAAACAAAATTGTTTAAATGTTGAAATTTAAAAAATTTTTTTTTTGTCAATTGGAAAGTTTAGGGTTTACTCAATAAGATTGCACTGAAAAAAGTAAAAAAAAATTAATAATCAACAAACTTACAGGTGGTAGTAATGTACTGGGGAGCATTTCCAAAATGGAGGATTGATTTACTAAAATTGTTTAAATATTGAAATTTTTCCAATTTTTTTTGTCAATTGGAAAGTTTAGGGTGTAATTGATAAGACTGCACTGAGAAAAGTAAAAAAAAACATTTAAAGGTGGTGGTAGTCTCCTTCAGGTCCACCAAAAGAACACCTTCATGACAATTAAATTTGCAGATTTAAAATAATTGTGAGTGCTTACAATCCAAAAATTAATTCTGAAACAACAGGTAAACCATGTTTTATATCAAGTGACAAAAAAGATTGCAACTTTTCTTTGAAGGGCCCAGAAGCCTAAACTCTCCATGAAACAAAAGACTATCCATGAATGCAAAAAGTACCTTTAAGTTGTGCTGAAAGATATTGTTTGTGATTGTTATGGTGAAACACACTTATTCCTCAGATAATGGACTCTCCCTCCTATATTAAGAGTTAACAGGAAGTTAACTCGAGAAGTTCTTAGGAGTTCTTAGAAGTTCTAGAGAGTTCTTTAGAGTTCTATTAAAGTTCAGTAGAACTATTAGTTAGTTCCAGTTTGAACATAGTTGGACTAAGGCACTTGATATTAGTCGGCAGTTAGCCGAATACTGAGGAGTCAGCTTACAGTGGAAGATTACCAAGTTCCTAACATTTTGGGTGCGTTAAGTCGATTAGCAACCAACATAGCATGATTATAACTTTCAGTGTGAAAACTACTCCAGAACAGTGATTTAAGAAGCAATTAAGTAAATGTATCATGTCATACAATAAGCAGAATGCTCATTAAACAGGCGTCTGGCTGTTAATGTCCAAGGCCAAAAGTCAAAACGTTCATTAGAAGATGCACGTATCTTCTTGGAAAAACAACAATCAGTCAGTCATGTCTTTTTCAAGATATGGTCACCCAAGTGTGTATCACATATGGCACTTAACTGACTGACTGATGTCTTAGCTATGCTAATTAGGCAGTCATTAACATATCACTAAATGTCATTTATTCAAAATTGTGGGAACCATGAAAAATAAAGAAAAATATTATGATATTTTGAATGAAAATCTGAAGAATTCTGCTAGATATATTTTTGGGAGAACATTAACAATATTAAAGCAACAATACAATATATATATATATATATATATATATATATATATATTATTGTAATATTTTTGTTATAAGTAGTTATAATAAAAACATTTTGCATCGCTACACAAAAGCTATCATGTTTCAGTACAATTAATTGTACTTCGTCATGGTAATGGTTGGTAACTGGTGATAGGAATGATTCTTATGGATATTTAAAAACAATTTGTTACCCCTTTTCAAACAGTTAAAGGGAGACATAATGACAGAATTAAGAATGGTCTCATGTCTAAGTCTCAATTAACCAATAGAGTTAAGTCTATATTGGATGGGGGAATAAGGTTAGAGGATGGAGGTGACTGAGTATATTTAGAAAGTCATGATAAGCTAGCTATTGGTGCAGTTTACATTATGCAACATTTGATGATGGGGATATGGCTACAATAAATGCGTCATGTATGTTTCAGATTATGGCAATGTCTTTGTAGAAGTGATTTTCTTTTTTTTTTGGGATGTGTTTTGTTGTCAAGTTTCTTAACAAAAAAAAAACTCTGTTAAACCAATGAAGTGAATTAACAGTAACGTGTGGACACTGTCTATCATTCACCTTAAAGTATAGTTAAAAAAAAATTTTCTGCTATAAATACAATTACTTATTATTAGATAGTCATTACTGCATTAATATATAAGGGGCCACCATCTACTGATAATTACTTTTTTGTTTTTAGTCATACATGATACAAAAGAGACATGACTGACTGGGCAGAAGATTATCCCACAGTAGGTTGCCATTACTTTCTGTGGTAGACTGGTTGCCATCCAAGGCTATAGAATCCAATCTGCTCTGTTATTTAACCCATAACTGGAGGGAAGAAATGGATTACTACCTTTCCCAAGGGTATTTGCGTGCAAGTGAATGTAAGGAATTAATCAATAAACATATCCAACATTGGTGAAATGACATGCGTCATGCAATCATTAGATGAATATTACAAACTGACCATTTAAAAGATTTGAATTTAAGTTCACTGTTCATAGGAGTTAAATCTTATAATGTTCGGGTACTATTTTTTAATTTATCAAGAGTAAAATTTAAATAAAACAAAAAATTTACATCGAGATAAGAAAATTAATGTTGAAGTTTTTGTTACGCGCAAATACCCTTGGGAAAGGTATTAATCCGTCTCTTCCTTCCAGTTATGGGTTAAATAACAGGACAGATTGGGTTCTATAGCCTTGGCTGGCAACCATTCTACCACAGAAAGCAATGGCAACCTACTGCAGGATAATCTTCTGCCCAGTCAGTCATGTCTCTTTTGAGACATGATTGCCCAAGCGTATTTCACGTATGGCACTTGACTGACCCTTGAGAGAGGTATGAACCCATTTCTTCTCCTTCCAATCATGGATGAAATAGCAAGGTAGACTGGAGCTCTCTAAACTTGGATAGCAATCTAAGTAAAAGTAAACCCTGAATTCTAAACTGCAGTAAAAGTAACAGGAAACCGCTCCACTATCTTCCTCAAGAATGTATGGCAACTCTCAAATAAAGAAACAATCTGTGTGGAGAGCCATGATTGCTTATGTCTGTAAGGAATATGGCATTTAAAAATTCTGAATATCCAGAACTGTAAAAAAAAAAAAAAAAGAACATGGTTATATATGAGGCCTTCAATACAAGAAGGTACTTTCTGCCTTGTATGTGAAAATCAGTTATGCCTAACACTATATTCCACAAACCTTCCTCTATTTGGAAAACAATTCAACTATTTCATCAGGTACTTACAACATCTAAATTTCTATGAGTCCCAATGATGTTGAATACGCTCCTACACGACAGTGCAGGCTCATGTCGAGTGTTGGTGAAGAAGGTACCTTTCACCATGTATATGAAAATCAGTTAAGCATAACACTGCATTCCCCAAACCTTCCTCTATCTGGAAAACAACTTGACTGTATCATTAGGTACTTGTTAAAAGGTCTAAATTCTTATGGTTCACAATGATGTCAAATATGCTCCTGCCTGGCTGTGCAGGCTCAGTTTGCGTTATATGTGTATAAAGTTTTTTTGCTTCAAAATGTCACACAGCTTTTCCATTCTAAGTGTACGTTAAAGTAGATGCTTTTAGCTTTCTTTAAAAGAAATTGACTGGTTTATCTCAAATACATCAAAAGTTATAGCATTCTGAAAGTTGACAAATTTTAGACATGATTTTCTTGTATTTTTATTTTGCAACAAAAAGTACCTTCTTATTCCAAAATACCTAAATGTGTAACGGGAGGTGGGGATTTAAATCAGTTTACTCCAAGTAGACATTTTTTTTCCTATTAGCCTGTATAGCGCTTTGCACTATTATTACTTTTGCAATGATCAGTGATATTATGTAAGGTCCTGGTCTTAAAAAAATGAAACTATATGAGCACTGCAGAGATATGATGCAAAACAACAGTTTAAACACATTGGTAGGTAACCAGAATACATCTGACCACAGTATTGACTTAATAAATTCTTGTCTGATCAGAAGAGAAAAGAATTCAGTAAGATGAAAATGCATTAAAATTATACTTATCACACAATTCCAGAAAATTCGGTACTAAACATCATTACAATTTAGCACTATTAAGGCCTTCAGGATAAGAAGATACTTTCTGCCATATATGTGAAAATCAGTTGAGTGTAATTGTATGTTAAAGTAGATAATTTTAGCTTCCTTTAAGAAAAAAATTATACCACTTAATTTTTTTTCTCTGGCACTTTTCTCTTTAGGTCTTTGTATCACATATACACTATTGGCCATAATTATTAGGCCACCACAGTATTTAAAATAATGATGTATTTCATACTATTTTTTAGTATTTATTGCCAAGTGAATAATTGTAAATGAAAATAGAATGGTTCTTTTATTAATTTTGCAAAATAACATGTGCATCAAATGAATTTATAAATATTTAATAATTACCTATATTGCAGTTTAGGAATGAAAGGATGATGAAAATTGAGGGTGATTCAAACGAGTTTATCTTTGCTTTCTTGCCTTGTAAAATTTTGCACAATAATAACAAAAGAACCATTCTATTTTCATTTAGAATTATCCACTTAAAAACAGTATGAAATAGATCATTCCTTTTAAAAAACTGGGGTGGTCTAATAATTATGGCCGGTAGTGTACATCTGTATTTTTCTGAGGTGGGTTTAAATTTTCCCCCTTTCTATTCTCTTTATATATCTGCAAATAAACAGGAAATGATTTTTCTTCTCACAATTCCAGTATACTTGTCTGAAACCTGGATATTTTTTCTTGCCTTGTTCATGCACTTTACTGTTGTACTTGTATTGTATAAGGTAATTTGATATGCTACATGCTTTAGAATTGCTTTTAGATGCATAGAATTTATTAATTCTAGTTGCAGAAAATCTATACATGCATCTAAGGACATTTTACTCAATTGTATTTGATGCCTTCAGTACATGAAGGTACTTTCTGCCATGTATGTGAAAAACAGTTAAGTGTATGTTAAAGTAGATACTTTTAGCTTCCTTTAAGAAAAAAAAAAAAAAACCCAAATGGTTTACCTCAAATATATCAAAAGTTATGGAATTTGAAAGTTGATAAAATTTAAACGTGATTTTCTCGTGTTTTTATTTTGTAGCGGAAAGTACCTTCTAATTCCAAGCACCTCATATGTAATGGTAGGACACTTACTTCTGAAACCACCCTTTGAACTGTCGGTTCCAAGTCGACGCCGGAAGTCTTTTGCCCAATCAGCATCAGATTCCAAACAGTACTTCAACTTGACGATACGACAATACTCACTCCTACAAAAGATGAAAAGATCGTATTGACGGGAATTTGTAAAATTACATATAGTAACGAACATTGGGGAGATCACCCAACAATCTGAGGCAACAAAAACAGGTTTTGACATTTTTTTAAAAATTAAGTGCAAAAACTGATATCATGTCTACTCAATTGGCATTAACATAAAAAAAAATCCTCTTTCTATAGATACACACACATATTATATATATGTTTATGCAAATAGCATCATTTTGGTATGTATAAACAAATAAAATTATATTTTTAATGCGGACCAAAAAAAAAAAAAAAAAAGAATCTGATTATTACCATTGTAATCACTGCCAAAAATCACGAAACCATTTCTAGTCTTTTGAAGTTGTTTTTAAGTTTTTAAGATGTTTATTTTTTTTATATCTATCTTTTAAGTAATACAAAATTTATAGCATAATTGAAAGAAAAAAAATGATTAATGTAAGTAAATTAAATTTTTTTTTTGTGCAGCTGTTTATTCTAAACATTTTCAAATAGCTTTTTACCAAATGTTTAAAAATTTTCTAAGGGGTATAAATTTTTTATTATGGTCATTAAAATGGACTTATTTTATCAAAGCATGAAAAGTATCTTAAAATTCAGCTCCCACAAGCATCTCGTTATATTGTACAGATATTCTCAGTGACTGATATTTGGTTAAAAATTTATTTGGTTATAATTCCTAATGCAAAGTTAAACCTTTATATTCTGATAATTCAAAAGCAAATATTTCAAATGTGGAGATTTGTTGGGACCACAACATCTAATTTCATTTACCCTAGTAGGTTCAATCAGCAAAATTACCCTCGTAGGTTCAATCAGCAAAATTACCCTCGTAGGTTCAATCAGCAAAATTTTTGTGTTAAAATGTTTATTAAACTAAAACTACTTTGAGATGTATTTTAAAGGGGCAAAATATATATTTTTTTAATATTTATTTTGAAAATATAAATTAATCAATATTCATATATTCAAAGCCAGAATCATTTGAAACTGAGATAAAAATTAATTTATAATTAAATACAATTTAAAATTAATTTAAATTAATAAAATCTTTAATTCACTGACTACTTGTTTTCTCTCTAAATATTTTTTTTTGAAGACAAAAATTTTATGCTTTTTCTTTTCTAACAAAAATTCAGAAATTTTATTTTATTTTAAACTAGCTTAAAAGTCGCACTCCATGTAGACTTTTAAGCTAGCTCCTAGTGGACAAATTGTGCCTAGGGCCAAAACTAAAGTGTTCTCTGATCCAGCTAAAAAAACAAAAAAAAAAACAAAGAACAACAATGATAATTTTGAAGAAATACATTTGAGTTCCTCAATTTACACCATGGAACTTCAAAATCTCTTTAACTCTGATTCTGGCTATAAGTCCAATTCCGATCAAAATAATGAGTTGGACAAAAACTTTAATTTATGCCAAAATTTAAATTCAGGCAGAAAAATTGTGTTCTTTAACTCTGTAGAACTCCAATTGAAGTGAGTTCTTCAAATCACAAAACCTGTGAAACTTCAAAACCTCATATCATGAAACCTCTCACTTTAACTGATTCCTTACCATTTTGAAGAAATAAAACTGATTTCTTCAATTCACAAAATTTTGGAGATATTTCAAACTGAATTTAAAAACAAAAAAGAATTTAGTTCAATAAAATTTTTGCATTACTTTAAACTCATAAATTAAAATCTTATAAAATCACTAACCTTTTTCAGTTTTTTTAAAATTTAAATTTTTAACTAATCCTTCCTCATCTGGACCCAAATTCTAATGCTGAATGTTTTCAAGCACCAGATGTAAGGCAGATATCCAATACAGGGATAATCCAGATTTCAAAAAGGTATATGTATATATAGAGCAAGACTGACTTGAGTTTCAGACACACAGATGGACATACACAATTTGACGTTTATTAAGATTGAATTTTAATTTAGTGATAATTTTTGGATATTTCTAGTATAGGATAAGAGTGTTTGGAAAGTAATTGTGTTTTACCAGGAAAAATGCCAAAACAAAAGTTGAATTTTTTTATCATAAAACTTAATCTCCTTCATTTTCAAGCCTAATGAGAAAGAAAATTTTCAATTTTGTCTTTAAAGAAAACTATGGGAAATATATAATTATTTTTCTCACACCTTAACATATACGGTTTACTATTATAGATTTATTATTTTCACCATCTTTGGGAATATTGGAATTTATCGACCGTGGATGACAAATTCCTATTGTATATATCTCACAAATTTGGAGATCAAAATAACACAATGCCACAAACACAATAATCCAATCTTGATGCTTACAAGTAATTCTGAATGCTATTTACTATCTTCAGGTGAAAAATCTACTTTAGATCCTACTTGGTACCGACACTATCTGATTTCTATTCTTTTAGTCTGAAGAAAAATTATTTTCTTTAAAAAACACCTTTGACTGATTTATTTTATTAATTTTTTTTACTTTTATTTCTCACGTCCTAATTTCCACTACTTTTTGTCAAAGCCCTGATTCTCATTCAATCAATGACAGAAGAAATAATTTGAAAGACTTGAATATGTCCTTTATTTTTAGAAAGCCTATCTGTCCAGAACACAGGGCAGTTGCATTATCAATTAAGGCTACAAAAACCAACTGGTTTCAGTAATTCAAATCCAAATATGTAGCTTTTTTCTGATCACCCAATACACTGCTATCTTGAATTTGTGACCTCTACTTTATAAAAAGCCTGCCTGTCTAGAGTACAGGGCAGGTGCCTTATCAATTAGATTAGAAAAACCAACTGATTCCAGTAATTAAAATCTAATTATATAGCTTTTCTCCAAACACCTAATACACAGTTATTTTTGTTTACAAGGGTTTGTAGTAATATTATTTAAACTTTTGAGAAGCACTGACCTTGTCGGTTTATATCATCTTACAAGCAACCTCTCTTGACCCATAGGCACAAAATGTATACCCTCTGCCCTAAAAATATTCTATGATTAATTCTTCTAAAATTTTACGTTTAAATTTTAGTTGAAATTAAATTATTACTGAAAGAAATACTGCATATCTTATTAGTAAAGGAAACACTGCATATTTTATTGCTGGTTGAATCATGTGATGGACGGACATCTTATTATAGTTGAGATTAAGACATGAATTTGTGACTGACGGATGGATATAGCTCTTATTATAGTATAGATTATTTTCTATCATTATCTCTACAAAGAAACATAATCAGTGTAAATAATGCTAAGGCCCATATAGGTGTTCATGTGGCAGAAAATCATTAGCTTAACTTGTGTCTTCACTTACAATATTACAGGAAGATTCTCGAAGGAAGTGAATGTTATGTCTGTCAAGTAAATTAAGAATAATAGACAAATATGGCTACTACTTGTTGCTGCTGATTCTTTTAACGACAGTCTTATACAAAAGGGAAGAGAAACATTCTAGTCTTCATTTTATCATTCTTTCAAACAGGAAAGAAAGAAAAAACAAAAAAAAAAAACCCTGAAAACAACAGGCATTCAAATCAAATACCTTTTACCACTTGATTATTTTGACAGCATAAAAATGACAAATTTATCATTTTGGTTTCAGTTGAACAAAAATGAATAAAAATCGATTTGTAAACAGATCACAGCATTAAGAAGGGTGTAATTCATAGCACTGTATATTCATGAAGCCATGCGTATTACCCTTCAATAAACTATAACAGAAGAGAAGGTTTGAAACAAGAAAGGAAATCTGCCTGGATAAATGTTCAGTTGAACAGTAAAAGTGAAATTAGCCATTTCTTTAAAAGGAAACATTTGGCATTCATTGACTGAACAGTTAGTGTTACTGTTGAAATTCTTATAAAATCTATAATTTTTCAAGAAAGTAGGCTCCTCAAGCCCACTTTTATTGCTCTTTCAAAGTACTGATGAGTTTCCTTCCAAACCTTTTGATAAGGTACTGTGGAAAACTAACATCATGATTATATCCCTTCTAATTACATTGACTATTCAGTTTAGTTGTTGCTGCTGTTGAAAGTCTTCAAGTGATGTGAGTTTTGTTATTTGGCAAATCTCTGTGATTCTGTAGTGTTATTCTATAAAATCTGATGAAGGTATTTAATCAGGACAAATACAGTTTGTGATAATGTGTCCCCACCCCTGGAACCCAAATCAAAATTTAGCTTTATTAATATCAGAAAATTCAATGAGATGCATTCCAGAATTTCTGTTAATAGTTTTTTTTTTTTTTTTTAACTTTTGAACTAACTAGATACAACTATCAGTTATATCCTAATAGTTTTTTTTTTTCGCCTATAGAAATCCCTTCTGATTTCTTGCTTTCCAGTCAACTACAGTCTTCAAAATTTTAATGCAATGCCAATTGCAATTTTCTGACTTCCTGAATCCTATTCTTTTATTGTCTTCTCTCCTCACTAAAGTCTTCATTCTCTTTCACTTCCAGTAACCCCTTGCATCCTAGTGGCCTTATTGCCTTGCTTAGGGTGAAATGATTAAGAAAAAAAAAAAAAAACTCTCCTACCATTTTCTTTCTTTTTGATTTTCCAATATGCTCAGTTTATATAATTACATAAAGTTTGGTGTCTTCTACATTCTTCTGAAAGATGCTAATTCCTTTACCTCGAATAAAATGGCACAATCTATACTAGAAAGTAAACTGTACAGAGAAATCTTAAAAGCATCACTTGGCAATTTTTAACCATAATGCCTGAATAAAACAATAAACAAAAAAAAAAACATGGTTAGTCAAAAGGACAAAAGTTATTCCCCTGACACCGCTATTATTATGACACTATTGACTTAATTGACAAGGTTTAGTTTTTAAGAACCGACAAAGATATTCAACACTATTTATTGGACTGCTTATTTACAAGAGTAATTTTATATATTTCAACTATAATGAAATATTTATCAACTATTATTTTATGCAGAAATAAATATGAAACTTTTTTTTTATAAAATGGTAAATAACTCTTTATAAAAGTTAAATAATACTGCATTGTACTGAATTCATATATTTTTATAATCTTGTAAATAAGCATTTTGTGTGTTGTGGTGTAATGATTTCGGCTCAGAATAAGAGAGCCAAGTTCAAATTCCAGTTGAATTTGTTTCATTCACTTAAGCACAAATACCCTTAGGAAAGGTATGAAGCCATCTTTCCTCTCTCCAGCTATAGGTTAAATAGCAGGACAGGTTGGGTTCTAAAGTCTTGGTTGGCAACCAGTCTACCGCAGAAAGTAATGGCAACCTACTGTGAGAAAATCTTCTACACAGTCAATCATATCTCGATTGCCCAAGCTGTATCATGTCTGGTAATTAACTGACTGGCTGAAATAAACATTGCTGAAAGAATCAAAAGTTCATACGATAATAGCGGTGTCAAGGGAATAACCATTCTTTTGATACCATTTTCTTTTGAGGACACAAAGTTTAAAACAGTGGCCATTACTCTTTTTCTTTCGTGTGTTACACATAGCCATATATTGTTTTAAGAGAAATCTGCCAACTGTGCTTATAGTGGGATTTGAATTTGAAATAATTTTACTTTTTTTGCATCAATAATTAGTTCTTATAAAATTATGGAATGAAACAATTTACTAGTATCTATTCCATCCATTGTTCTTTCTTAACTATTAATAAACCACAAGTTTATCATGTTAACGCACAATTTCTAAAGATATGATGCAGTCAAATGCAGTATGTGAAAGAAGTTTTAAAGTCTATCTGGCGAAAATATATGCTTTGTAACTTTTATATTATTCTGGTTTTAAACTATTTATATAAAGCAAGTAAAATATCAAATACTTTTATAAACTTGTCGTTCTTATTGTATTTGATGTTAGTAAAAAGAGGATTCTAATCAGTTTTATAGTTGCCTCATGGATGGTAGGAAGATGGTATTGGAAATGACTTACACTTGCCTAAATTGGTTTAAAATGATGAGAATGAATTGGATGAGAGGAATAAAGTGGAGAACAATGTAAGAATTATTTACAACACATCACAAAATCAACCCTTCAAGTTTTTGTGTTTATTCCTTTGTTTTGTCGAAGTCTTAATCTCGGTAGTGATATTCTTGGAGATTTGGAGGGGAAAGTAATTTTTGTGATATTCTTCAAGGAAAATTCAATTTTGGGCATTTATTATCAAACTGCTATCAGGAGAAGGAAATTAAGAAAAAGTTTTAAAAATATAGACAATGTTTGTTTCTATATCCAATTTCCAGTAATTTTATTTATAAATCCCTGTGATCTCTTTATATAATTTCATGTTTCAAAAATACAAATTGTCACCGTTATTAAATGTTATATTACAATTTCTATTCATTTATTTACACCATGATCCAGTTGGTTCCATAGACATAAAATCAAACTGGAAACAGTAAAGCCATCAACAATATCTATTTCTATATATAAATTCTGCTTATTACAATTGCATTGTTGGGAGATGTTTGCCTGAATCCTTCAATTTTTGAGCTTAATGTTTTAAACACATTTTCTATACACAATCATGTTTTACAAATGATTAATTCAGTAGAAAAGGAAAAAAAGTGTTTTGAATTTTACAACTCTGGAGAAAATTTTAAATATACCAAACTGAAATGAAAATTAAAATTTCTTAAAATTAATTATTTATAATTCTTTCAATTTTCAAAATTGTTTTCCCAAGTAAATAGCTTGCAGTCTGATAATAAATGTTTATGACAAAGTGAAAAAAAAAAATTTGTGTGACATGTTTCAGCTTTTAGGACTTCATCAGACTAAAGTGATGCTTATGTTGATGTGATTACACACACATATGCATGAAGGATGGAAACACTGAAATCGTAAATTTAATTTTTTAATTTTTAAGTATATGTTTTGGGTGTATAGTCCAGTTGATATTTTTATCACTTTTGTTAAGTTTCTCACCTTGTGATAATAGAAGATTTGCCAAGAAAAGTAAAAGGTTTTTAAAATTTGGTTGCCAACTTATTATGGATAATCTAGCAGTTAAGGCACTTTCTATACACTTTCATCTTAGTAAAATGCTGTCTCTTTTAAATAAAGTAGCATTTTTTTTTAAACTTGAAATTATGGTCCAACTCATTATAGTGTGTAACTAAAACATTAATTGGTTGTTTTTGTTGAGTAAAATATCAAACTCAATGTGTTATTTAATGCCAGAATCTAAATATTTTGCAAGCAAATTTTTTTGCATCTAATAATGGCATTATCAATTTACCCATAACTGAAGAAGAGGTGGATTAATCCCTTTCCCAAGGATATTTGCATGTAGGTGAATATAACAAATTTGACAGGGATTGGAACTCAGATCTTTGATTAACAATTTCAAGCCATTATACATAACACCACCCACACATCCAACTTTACAGCACCTAATGCATTGAGGAGGCTGTTTTTTAAAAGATCTATTTTGTGTTCATATAATATTCAGGTAATACCTCAAAATCGTTAATCAGAAAATGGAGTTCCAATTCCAAGCCATTACTGATTATACCATCCATGCATCCAACCTTACAGCACTTGGTATTCCCAAGTGGTCACTCATCTAGGCACTGACTAGGCTCAACAATGCTTAACTAGTGACCAAGCAGTGTTTCAATGTGATGTGACTAAGTCCTAATGTGTGAGTGTGTTGTTTTGTAAAAGATCACTTGTGTTCATATAAATATTTATTGAAATTCCCTGAAATTTCACCTATGTATTACTTATAGCAATTATTACAGGTGATAAAGTAATTTCCATCTCAAAAAATTAAAAATTAAATTTTCGGCATAACCGCTCCTTCATGCACACATGTAACCACTCCAACATAAACATCATTTTAGTCTGACGATGTCCTAAAGGACAAAACACATCACACAAAAACTTTTCCCCCTCATTTTGTCCTAAAATTGTTCAGTTTTCCCAATTAATGTTAAAAAAAAAAAAAAAAAAAAAAAAATTGATGTACAGATCAATATATAAAATTGTTTGTGCACATGTATGTCTGTGTGTGTAAGCAATTTGCTGTCTATCAAGGAAAAAGGGGATTTGAAAAGAGAAATTAGTCAGTGATGAGCAGATGACATGCGCAAATAACCTCTTACATAGGTTTTTGCAATTACCTCCTCCTGCAATATCTATGTGCTTGTGGTTTAAACAAAACATTATGGCTACATCTACAGCATCTGAAATGACAGAAATGGTCGACGGATTAACATACATCACAGTACAGCCTTATCCATACCATGACTGGTTCTCAAACACTGCTCAGGGTTTATGAACTTAAAATTGTTTTCAAGAATTTTAAGGACAAACATTGTTTTTCTTTGCTGATTATAGATAGATAGATACACACAGATGTACAGATATTTATAAGGTAAATTCATTTCTGTCTAAATTTCTGAGAAGAGGAATTATTTTTATTAATATTTACAGCTGAACTAATATCCTCGTCTTTGTTATTATCAAAGTTTCAAATTCTTCAGGTGTCTGTTGATACAGGTAACTTTCAGGGAATTTCAAGCTGAAACCATTATTTAATCTATAGGAATAGATTGTTCTCATTTTGATGTCCATATCTTATAATTTTTTTTTTTTACTACTACTACTACTCAGTTATTTTTAGTTTTGTTTTTAGAGACCAAGTCCATACTACCCAGCCCAGGGATTGAACTTACATTTACTATGCCACAAAATTTGAAAAAAAAAAAAAAAAAATTTAATTCTCAAGGTCAGTGGTTCTCAAAAAGGGGTGAATTTGACTTTTGAGGGGTGGGGGGGAATTCAAGAATGTTTTATTGATAATAAAAATGTTTCTAGTGAATGTGAGTGTGTGCGCAAATTAATACATACAGTGCATATACAATATGTATACATAAAAGTCTGTGAGTGGATATATATATATATATATATATATATATGTGTGTGTGTGTGTGTGCAGGTTTTGTTAAAAATGACAAACAAGGTATTATTGTTAAGTTTACGTAATTTTTCATATGATCTTATAATTTTTTTTCTTTTCAGAACATAAGTTATATAAACATTGTCCATATGTTTTGTTTCAAAAAAAAAAAACAATTTTTATACAATTCATGTTCTGAAAAGAAAAAATTCATAAGATCACATGAAAAATTATATAAAAACAACTTAACCATAATACCTTGTCTGTCATTTTTAATGAAACCTGCATAAAAGAGAGATTTGTGCCCAAATACACAATTTTAAAATTATATATATATATATATATATATATATAATTTATTTGTTTGAACATTATTTTTAATAGATACTCATATTTGAGTATATACTCTTTTTAAATAAACAGTATTTGTATATATATATTTACCAGCCTGAATATTTTTGAGAAATTTTGTTAGGAAAATTATTCATTCGGCAGGATTCAAACCTGCAATATCTAGAAACACAGAGGAAGCCATCAATTGATTTGACGCTTCTTAGACCACTTGGCCACAAATAATTTGACAGTCTGAACAAAGCTAAATCAAGCCTTATAAACATAAATTTCTGATTCTTTGTGATATTCATCTCTGCTCTGAAAGTGTATCTTAATGCAAACAATGTTATAGAAACATACAGAGATTTACGAAAAGGATTAACAACCAACATATTTATATATATCTACCAGCCTGAACATGTCGGTTGTTCATAAATCTCAGGGTGTTTCTGTAATTATATGTATATATCTATTCCATACAGTTTTTATAACTATACTTGGACTAGCATATGCAGATTCCTTTAGACAACTAATTATTCAATGTTCTGTGTAGAATTTTTAGTTCGTTCTACAGTGGTTGGTGACTCATCTTTTCTCTCCATAGATGATCAGCCAAGCTCAATTTTATAGTCACATGTCTAATTATTGCTTTTTAATATTCTTCCATTTTTACTTTCAGGACAGATATCACTTTTGTATTTTTTGAAGTGGCTGAATGAGAACAATTAAATACAGGATCCAGTTCAAAATTCCCTGAACACTGTTACCTGGACTGCCAGTCATCTGATGAAGGTACAATAGATGAAACGTGATAACAACTAGGATGAGAACATTAGACTGAACGTAAATTCATTTTTGGTTATATTTGCTTTCATCATGATTGGAATTAAGAGCAAAATTTAAAATTATATAGGAAAAGAAAAAGTGTAAAGAGGAAATCAGTAGTGGTCACAGTAAGTATGCCTACGATTAGTAAAAGAAGCAGGTAGAAGCTTTAATTAAAATATATATATATATATATATATATATATATATATATATATATATATGCATGGGGTAAAGAGAAAAGAAAGTCACAAATTAAAATGTAGTTCCAAGTAAAAAATAATTCAGTATTTCCTTGTGTGAATGAATAAAATCATAATGTAAATTGATTAGATAAAACCATTTCAGTGGACAGAAAAACCTTACCAAAATAATTCTTACATTCAAAACAAAATTGGGAATAATACATTTAAAAAAATATTTCTTTAAACCAACCTTCAAACAGCTTAAACTGGAGTATGAAAAAAATAAAAATATAATATATAAAAATATAATAATAATAAAAAAGTCAAGATAAACCACTTTTTAAACCATACAGACATAATGTATGAATTGTTTGCAAACATCAGTGTCTTGTAGAAATATGTTCAAAGCACACAATTACAAGTCAAAGAACAGTTTTTGTTCAAATATAAGATTGCAATTCAAAAATGAATTTGTTTTACATTTGTTGAATTTCAAATCTTGCAAAGAATTTTTTTAAAAATTTTAAATTAAAAACAAAACAAAATAAAATTGTTACCAAATTATTCTTTTTTTTATAATTTATAAAGCAATTGGGAATCATTCAGAAAATAAATAATCACATTTGCAACTTAAACTGACAGGATACTTTCTCTTTAATGAAATGACGGCAATATTAAAGAAATTCATCAACAAAAGCATTTTTAATTTTTATCCTTATTTTCCAATATTCCAAGTCTCTGTTCTTTTTCTCCTCACCAGGAGTGGATAGCTTTACCTATCGTCCATTTCACACACCTCCCTGGTCTTTTGAACAGAAGTAGAGGTTTATCTTTTGTTTCCTGTCTAGAATTGGGTTTCTGATTTTTTCTAAATTCCACTTCAAAGAGTTCTAATGTCTTCTAAGATAAAATTTTTACTATTTTTACTCTTCAGGAGGTTTAACTCTTGCTACCTGTTTAGGACTGTGTCTCCAGCCCCTTTTCAAGTCTACTTCAACTCTATACTTCTAATATTTCTACCTAAACCCAGAATCTTTAATTACTCTGCATTTTTTTAAAAAATAAGATTAGATGGGTTTGCCTATCACCCAGTTCACACTCCTCCCCAGTTTTTTGCACAGAAGCAGAGATTTATTGATCCTTTCTTGTTTAGGATTGTGTCTCCTGCTTCTTTTAAAGTCTACTTCAAATGTATATTTCTAACGTCTCTACATAAGCACAGAAATTTTATTTACTAATATTTTTTTTCTTCTCAATAGGAGTAGATAGCTTTGATTATTATCTTGTTCACAATACTAGCCACTCTTTTGAACAGAAGTAGAGGTTTATCCCTTGTTTCCTGTTTAGGATTGGGTTTCCAGTTTCTTTTAAAGTCTTTTCATTCTTTTTTACTCTTAGTAGCTCCTTGCATCTTAGTGACATTATGCCTTGCTTGGGGTGAATTGATTTAAAAGAAAAAAAAAAAACTAATGTAGAATATAGATTTCTGTAGATTTATTTCTTAATTTTTCAATCATTTTACATTTGCTGTAGTTTATATAATTATTAACCAGTTTTTGGTCAGAAATTAGACCAGTACAGTTATATTAAAAAGTGTTTGGTACATATATAATGTAGAGCTTTTAAATATTTCATTTGTAATCAGCTGAATTCTGAATATATATATATATATATATATATAGTTAATACCTGACATACATGAAAAGTTCTCATATAAATGGAAAGGATTTGGATATTTTCTCAAAGTTTAATTTCTAAACTTGAAAAAGTGGGGTGAAAAAAAAAAGAAAAAAAAAAGAGAGAGAATAATTTTTAAACTTTCAGCTCGCATAAAAACAGTGTGTCAAAAGAATGGTTATTCCCTTAACGCCACTAATACTGTATACAGTTTTGATTCCCTCAGCGATGTTTTTTTTAAAAGTGATGATTAGAATTTTAATAAAAATATTATTCATTATTCTTAAAAATTGGCACAAAAATAAACACAACTTATTAGATTAAATGAAAAATATTGGTTTCATAGTTAAAAGTAAAATGACAAATAATAAATACTGCATTGCACTTGGCTTCATATTTTGTAATTTTTTTTATAAATTTTTTAATAAAAAAAGATTTTATTTCAAATTTATTTCTTTATAAAATGGTAAATAATAAATATTGCATTGTACTTGGTTCAGAATGTGTGTTATAGGGAATTGGGCATCAGCTTAGAATGAGAAATTGGAGAACCGAAGTCTCTTCTCTCCCCAGCCATAGGTTGAATAGCAAGACAGATTGGGTTTTATAGCAGTCTACCACACAAAGCAATGGGAACCTTATGCCTAATCAGTCATGGATTAAGAGAGACATGATTGCCCAAGTGAGTATCACATAACTCACTAACTTGGTTAAGATATTTCTATAATTTGTAAATAAACATTGCCGAGAGAGTGAAAAGTGTATGTAGTAATAATGGTGTCAAGAGAATAACTGTTCTTTTGATACATCTTTTTTATGCAAACACAATGGTTAAACATTACCAAAAATTTATTTCTAGAAATAAAACTTTAGAAGAGTGATTTATTTTTCAAAACTACGTTATTATCTCATAAAAACCACAAAGATATATATTTCACATTTTCTATAAAATGCCTCAAAAGAATCGGCTTTTTTGTCTCTAGTACTATTTATGTGCATTGTGGTACAGTGGGTATTGGCTCGGAATGAGAAACCGGGGAGCCGAGTTCGAATTCCAGTTGAATCCATTGTATTCACTTACGCACAAATACCCTTGGGAAAGGTATTAATCCATCTCTTCCTTCCAGTTATGGGTTAAATAGCAGGACAGTTTGGGTTCTATAGCCTTGGTCGGCAACCAGTCTACCGCAGAAAGCAATGGCAACCTACTGCGGGATAATCTTCTGCCCAGTCAGTCATGTCTCTTTTGAGACATGATCGCCCAAGCGTGTATCACGTATGGCACTTAACTGACTGACTATTTATGCTATTCCACTTTTTAAAAATAATTTTTTTAATTTTCTATAAATTTCTTAAATAAAACGATTCCTTTTCAAATTTATTTCTTTATAAAATAGTAAATAAATCTTTATAAAAAGTAAATAATAAATATCACATTGTTTTTGGTTTAGATATTTTTATAATCTTGTAAATAAACATTGCTGAGGGAGTCAAAAGTGTATACAGTGATAGCAGTGGTAAGGAAATTACCGTCCTTTTGACACACCCATGTTTTGCAAGCACAAAGGTTAAACATTGCTGACTGTCCTTAATTTCTGCTTATTTCTAAAGGGAAAAAAAGAAAAAGAAAAAGAAGAAAAGCAACTGCAGGATGCCACTCTTTCTACCAAAGCAAATCTATTGCGATTGTGATTTTTTTAAGAATTATCACAAGCTTAAGCCACTACTTGGACAATTTTAACTTCAAATAATTAAATTTCAGATCTAGCTAGAAATAAGAAAAAAAGGAATACAGAAATCAAAAGATATGTAACCCCACCCAGCAGAAACTCAAATATATTTTCATATTAAAAAAGAAACAAAGAAAACCCATATCATTTCAGTTTTGACAAGCTGAATCAAACACACATTAAAATGGAATAATTTTAAAACTAAGGCTCTAGCAATTATAAACATTAAATATTCTTGAAATAGATTTAAAAGAAGATTTGATGGAGTCATATTGGTTTCATCAAAGATCAATCTTAAATTTTAATTTAATTTATGTAGAGTTTTAGATTATGGGCAACAAACTATTTTTTGCGATAGATCAACTATTATTTTATACAAAATTCTATAACATTGACCACTGTAAAATAATTAGAATTTAGCCTGTTTCAAGGTGAAAACTTTTTCGCCAAGAAACTGCTCAACAATACTAGTTGTTAAGTTAATAAAAGTTCAACTGACCTATCTTTTGTTCGACTGCAATTGAAACTTGTTAATGTATTGTCTATAAAATCTTTATAATCAGTTTATATGACATTAAGAGAACTGAAAATCCTTTTCTTAAATGTTTATAGTCACACAAACTTTTCTAACTTTTTCGATCAAGATAATTTTTGTTGATTCAATGAAAATTTAAAACTAAAATGGTACTAAGCTTCTTATTTCATTTGGTACAAATGAAATGAGGGTTATTCTTATATACAAGGATAGCTTTGAAAGTAATGCCTTCTATTTTATTATGTTGGCTCAGGATATCAGAAGCAGATAATAGTGGCAGTTGAACTTTCTTGCCATGACCTATAATTTCTTTCCCTTGTTACAGCTAGTAGTCTGGTAAAATGGTGTCTGGTGTGAAAGTGTATACAAAGCAGAAGCATATTATTGAATTCATCCATGCAGGAAAAAAATAAAAACCTCAAAACACTTGCATAATATTTATGAAGACCAAATAGTAGATGTGAGCACAGTCACGGAGTGGTTATGTGTTTCAGCAATAGTGACAGTAAAGTTTATGACAAATAATGTTTCAAGTGGCCCTGCACTGCTACCAAATCAAAAAAATGTTCATTGCTGGTAAAAATGCACAATAGCTGATGGCAATGACTCTATGGAAAACTTGCTTTATCCAATTGTGTTATTGAGCTGCTTGTATCTGCTGTAATTCCCATGGAAATAAATAGGTGGCATTACTTTCAGAGCACTTTATATATATATATATATATATATATATATAAACGCTATAAAAATTACATTAAAATTGTATAACAATGTACAGCAATAAATATGAAAAAAAAAATGGCAATAAAACAAAAAGGGGAAAGAATAGCAAGGAAAATAAAAAAAAAAATCACTGTAAAGAGTTGAATTGAAACAAACAACAAATAACAACAGGTAAATGGTTCTTGAGCTTCAATCAATCTTGTGAGCCAATCAATGACAAACATGCAAATTGTGTGTACATAACATAAAAAAAAATCAAATTAGGAACTACCAAGGAATCAGCAGAGAGAGAGAGAGAGAAAAAAAAAAAAAAAAAAAAAAACATAGTCCAATACACTATTTACATTATCCGAACTATTGTTCTACTTGTCATTTGTATGACGTTTCGACTATTGTATGCTTCAGACTTCTTCAGGTGTTAAGAATTTCAAACTGAACCCTTTATTACGATCACTGGGGTATATCATTCTCATTTTTTGTGTGAAACCACTTCTGGTAGTTATGAGTTATTTCTTTAACTTTACTAAGTTATTTTTTTCACCACTGCTGTAGTCTGGTATTGAACTCACAACTCTTTGGGTCAAGTCACTGAAACTAACCAACATTTATATCCATGTGTTGCAATCAGAGTATGCTTTACTGATAATGGTTGTTTGATTTATCATTTTTTTAAACATTGAGCACACAGTTTACATGTTTGTCCTTGATTTGTTCCAAAGACCAGTTAGCCATTTTTTATTGTCTTTGTTTTGATGTACCTCTTTACAATAGTTTTATCCTTGCTCTTCTTTTTCCTGTTTGTTATTGTCTTTTGTTGTTTCTTTTCCTTCTTATCACTGTAAATAATTATATACAATTTTAATGTGTTCATTTTTATGGCATTAATAAAGTTCTGTACCGCTCATAATGCTAGAATCAATCTTTTACCCAACTTTATATCTTATTGCTATAAAGGTTATTTTTAGTGGGTACGACATATATGGGTTGCTATCCCAGCTTTTTTGGTTTTGTTTTTAAAACAAAAAGGTAGAGATAACAACTCAAATACTAAAAATATAATTTATAAGAACCTGCTAAAAATAACATTTAATAAGAAACGTATGTTTGTGTGTGTGTGTGTGTGTGTGTGTGTAAAATAAGTCCTTATTCATTGCAAAAAGAAACCCAGAACAGTATTCTCGAGCCAGTGAAGGAGATGGAAAATGATTTCTTACTGTGCAGTGTGCTAGCACTTACCTCAATCAGGAGAGCACCTCCAGCAAGAGGATGGGGAGTAAGAGCAAACAGAGGTTTCAAAAGTAACAACTGACAAAGAGCAAAATAATTCATTAATAATAAAAAAAAAAAATAAGCACCTAACTAAATGAAAAGAAAAGAAAAACCCACCAAAAAATAAAGACAAGTGTGCGGACCTAAAGGAGTACAAAGGAAATGTGAAATTCATGCAAAAATATAAATCTGGGTTTCATATTCCGAGACAGTCATTTCTTAGGTCTTTTTTTTTTTAATTTTTACAATTAAGAAATTTTAAACTTGATCTTATAACAAGAATAATCAGAATTCAATTATTGGCTCATTTTTCTTTTTGTTAGAAATTAAATTGATTGAAACGTTTTCTAGATTTATCAACCCTCTGCAGGTTATTTAAAGCCAGAAAATATTTTTAAATTTTAAGGACTTTTTTTTATCTAAGATAACAATGATTTATTGTTACAAGTCTTACTAATTCATACCTAAGCAGAATTTGATAAACAAACAAGATATCATAATGTGGATATAAGGTGGAGGAGGGATCAATTCTATATCACAATCACTATATAAACTGATCCCTCACTTTGTGACCAAGGTAGATTCAATACATTTATGTTTCAGAGAATGTAAATTAATCTAAAATGCCTGTGTAACTAATCAGTATTTGATTGATTCATTCATTTATTTTCTATGGCTTATCAAAAGACAATAAATTATGTGGATATAAAGTAAGAGATGAATTCTATATTAAAATCAATATAAAAACTGATCCCTCACTTTGTAGCCACAGTAGTTTTTATACATTTATAGTCCAGAGAATACAAATAAATTTAATAGACATGCCTTATCTAAAGCCCAAAAACATTTTTATATTGTAAGAATATTTTCTCCTTATTTTTTTTTTTTGGAGATGATTTAGTGATACAAGTTACTAATTAACCCATAGCTGGGGGAGAAGAGGTAGATTCATACCTTTCCTAAGAGTATTTGCACATACATGAATAATGAACCCAACAGGAATTGGAACTCAGCTCTCTGATTAACAATTCTGAGCTATTATCCATTACACCCCTCACAAAGTCAAGCTTATAACACCTGGCATTCTGCAGCAGTAACTCATCTAAGTGCTGACCAGGCCCAATGTTGCTTAGACCAAAAAATAAACAAAATGCTTATATTTCTTTAAATTAATGTGTGACACAATGAGTCCCTGAGTTAGGACATCCAGATAACCAATGGTTTTTATCTGGGCCAGAAGAGCTGACAGTTTTAAGACAACCAGAAAGAAAAATCAAGATAAGAGAGTTTCAAAGTAGGGAACAAAGGAAATAAATAAACTTTCAGTATCATGTGCCACTTGGCTGGAAGGTAGGAAATTCAGGGCATTGGCCTATAAACTTAGGCCACATTTTAGAATAGTTAATGACAAGCTCTCCTTTATAATATAGAGGTAAGAAATAGAAAAGTCTGCAATCAAAGACGAATCAAGAGCCCTCCATGAAGATGTAGAAAAAGTTGCAGTTAGAGATAGGGGCAGTTCTTGCCGGCCAAAGGAAAGATTTGTTCTGTTATTCTGTGGTGAGAGATAACAATGAAGTTGTCCCAAGTGCCTTTTACCTACCCCTAGATAGTACTGGGTAGATAAACTCATGAATAATTCGTTTATTCGATTTTTTCCTAGCACATCAACTCTCTGTGAGTTATTTAAAGCTGAAACATTTGGTATTTGGCTATAATATTTTTTTTTTGTGAGTGAACACTACATTAATGATTTTTGGGAGATTAACAATGCTTTCTCCAGATAATAGTCTTACTATTTAACCCATAGATGGATTCATACCTTTCTTATGGGCATTTATGTGACAAAGCAGAGAGGAATTTGAACATGACTCTCTGATTTCTTGTTTGAAGCTGCTATCTGTTGCAACATCCACACACTTGAATCAAGAACCCAGTATATTTCAAATAGTATTTATGTTTTCGTTTCCCGCCTTTATGATATTTCTGTTCCTTTGTTGAATGTACATTAGGCTTTTCCCAGTTTTTGCTCACCCTGATATAAATCGGTATGTAAAATATTTTTGGGGGAGCTATCGAGCTGGTGAAAAGCTGATGGAGCATATAGGGGGGCACTTTGTATTTAAAATAGATGCCCCACTTTTATGTAATAAACAGAGGGCATGTCATCCTCTTGGTCTGTGCATTTGAGAAATCCAAGTAAAGAAAATGTGTTCCCTAGCAGGGATCAAACCTGCAACCCCCTGTAAAAAGGAAACCATCGTTTGATCCACTCACTCACAAAAACATCACAGCAAACAAGGTTCTATTTACCCTTTTTAACGAAAGCACGTCCTTTTCACCCAGATGATTATTTTTATCGAAAACCCATGTATATTCAGTTTCCTTGCTGAAACACAAACAATTTCGAAAACGTTGGTTTAAAAGAATATTTTGTTCATGTTTTGTTTCATTTCAAATAATTTTCTCTCTGGGCAACTTTGGGTATCCCTGTGAGAATTTATCTACATTTACCGAAGTAAGATATTAAATGGATATAAAATATGATATAATGAATTTCTGGATTGATTGATTAGTTTTCTATGACTTATCAGGTTATTTAAAGCCAAAAACTATTTTTTAGATTGTAAGAATTTGTTTTTTGGAGAGAATAGTATAGTGATACAGGTCTTAATAATTAATGAATAGATGGCGGGGAGATGTTGATTCCTATTTTTCCTAAGGGTCAGTTCTTTAATTAACAATTCCGAGCCATTATCCTTTACACCACCTGCACATCCAAGCTCACAGTACCTGGTATTCCCGAGTAGTCACCCATCAACCAGGTTTGACGTTGCTTAACTTTTGTGTGATACAATGTAGGGTATTCAAAAAGATAGAAAGGTAAATGACATTGGCTAGGTTATGCTTCTGGATAATTTTTTTTTTAAATTTAAAGTAAGCGTTCTTGTATCTCTAGTGTTTTTGATGAATAAATGTGACCAGCGTTTGTTATATTTCTCCCCCAAACCCTCCGATACATAAGTCTGACTTCATCAATAAAACCATAATAGTCTGAAGAAAAAAAAAAAATACCTACTAGTGACCAAACCTGTTAGGAGATTTTTTTCTATTTCATTTTGTCATTCAATTACCCAATAAAGTATGTATATTTGTTGAATTTAAAAAAAAAAATTTTTTAAATATTAAAAAGCCATTGAATCCTGATTTTCTATCAGTTCTGATAGTTTGAAATTCGAAAGCTGTTAAATCTAATCAATTGCTTACTTTCACTATTTTGGTTGTTTTTGTTTAGCAATATAGCAACCTCTAAGGGTTATTTCATGCTGAAAGCTAAATATTTTGTATACCATTTTATTTTTTGAGATAATGGTTTTAGGGATACAAATTTTACTAAATAACCAGTAACTGTTGAGTCAGGGAGAAGAGATGGATCCATGCCTTTCCCAAGGGTATTTGCATGCAAGTGAATATAATGAACCAAACTGGAATTGTAACACACACACACACACACACCACATTTTTAGTGGATACTTGTATTTGAGTAGATACTCAGTTTGTTTATAAAAACAGTTTGTCGTCTCCTGGCCTAAATATTTGAGAAATTTTTATTTAAAGATTTCTTGAACATTTAGTCCATTATTGTTTTACTCATTTTACTATAAGGGGGGGGGACTGCTGCCTAAATACACAATTACATACATGCACGCGCAGGTTTTAATCATTTTAAATGCTATTTCAAGTGGATATTCATATTTGAGTAGACACTCTGTTTATTTATTAAACAGTATATTTATTTACTTTCCTCTACTGGCCTGAATGTTCGAAAAATCTTATGAGAGAAAAATGGATACAAAAATGTTTAGATATGAAAAGAAAAAACAAACTTAAAGAGAAACTTTGTTTAAATGCACAAAATTTGGCCTCGCCTGACCAACTGGTCTCTGTGGCTAAGTTGGTTAGAGTGTGCCAGGCTTAACAGTAGTTCTCCCATTTCCTGTGGGATGCAGGTTCAAATCCTGCTGGAGAACACAAATCTTTCCTTAAGTTTTTCAAATCGATAGACAAAAATAAATATATTATTTAATAAATAAATAGATCGCCTACTCAATTACAAGTATCCACTAAAAGTAATGTTTAAAGTCATTAATATATGATAAAAATATAGTTTAAGATATTCTATAATTATTCTATAATTATGGGTAAGGGTGATGAATATTAAGGATAGAGTGTATGTAAATTTTACAGTGGACACCAGGATCAACACTGTGTGGCAACAGTCATGCCTCAATGCAGCAAGCCTGAAGATTGCGTGTCTCTGAGCCAAACGTTCTTTTAATTTATGTCATGTTTATTCTAATTCTTGTTCTCTAGTTATGAATAAAATGGCAAATAATAAATATTGCATTCTAGTTAGTTTATATTAGTTAAGTGCCATGTGTGATACACACTTGGGTGATCATGTCTTTCCACAACTTCCTCGCCTAAATAACTGTTGACTCCTTCAGTTAAGTGCCATGCGTGATACTTGCTTTGACAATCATGTTTTCTTTTATCCATGACTGACTAGGCAAATTTTCCCGCTGTAGGTTGCTATTCTTTTTGTGGTAGACTGGTTGCCAACCAAAGCTTTTGAACCCAATCTGTCTTGCTATTCAACCCATAGCTGGAGGGAGAAGAAATGGATTAATACTTTATCCGATTTCTCATTCTAAACCGATATCTATGACACCATAATGCACATCCTTGTTGGTTTATATATTTTGATAATTTTTTAATTTTTTTATAAATTTTTGGAATAAAAAGATTTCTTCACAAATTTCTTTCTTTACAAAATGGTAAATAATAGTTATCACATTGTACTTGATTCACATATTTGTCTATATTTCTGAGATGATGTACTATTTACATTATTCGAACTATTGTCCCCATACTTGTTGCCATTTGTATGACATTTCGGCCATTGTGTGCTCTACCATTCTTCAGGTGCCAGGAATTTCAAACTAAAACCTTTAATACAATTATTGCTGTATATCATTCTCATTTCTTGTTGAAATAATAGATAAGGAACACCACTGGAAACTACATAAACTTAAGGAATCAGCACATACACTGAGCTACAAAAATCTCCTAAGCCAACCAAGCATAGAGATGAATACAATATGGGAACCAGTAATAGGGAGTGCCAGAGAAAATCATTAGTGTCAAAAATTGCAATATGAGGTCTGGTAAATAAATACAAGAGAAAACCATCAATATCAAAACTTATGAGGTCTGGTAAATAAATACAAGAGAAAACCATTAACATCAGAAATTGCAATATGAACTCTGGTAAAAAAAAATGGTTACTAAACATTAGGTTTATAAGTCCCAGAAACTCAGTTGTTGTTGTTGTCCTTAAGGACATATGGCCTAGTGGATATAGATGTTGGTTAGTTCCAGTGACTTGATCAAAGAGTTATAAGTTCAACATCAGGCTATGGCAGTGGTGAACAAGTAAGAGAGTTGGGTTAGAGGGAAATAATTCGTGACTACCAAAAGAGGATTTGCACAAGGTACGAGAATGATATAGCCAGTAAGAAATTAGGAGAAGTTACTTAACTTTGATTTATGATCGTAGTAGATATTGGTAGGTATATTGTTGGACAAAATTTCTGTTCTTTCATTTAGTGTTAAATGAAAGGACAGAAATGTGATGAGAGTGTTCTAAGACCTTTAAGTAACATTTCCAAATTTTGAAAATTACACATTCCTAAAAAGATCCCTGTTACGTGAACGTTTTTAAAAAAATAGTAAAATCAGTTATTGTAAATCACCTGAAGACATCAAAAGGTAGAAACCTGGGTCGTGTAATAACTCGTTTACAAATGAAAAATATATAAGACATGATGGATTTTTATTTATCAGTTCGACAGATTTCATTACTCAAAAGTTATATTTAGTAGATGCTCTGTTTATTTATTAAACAGTATATTTATTTTCATTTATCGACCTGAATATTCAAGAAATCTTATTAAAGAAAAAGATGTACTAAAAGATACATACTTTGAATGTTGAATACTTTGCTTGATCATTGTTGCACTTTGTGGCCAAGATAGTCTAAAGCATGTAGGATCTAATGATGGTTTCCCTTGCTCAGGAGGGGGACACAGTTTTGCATCCGGCTAGAGAGCATATTATTTCTTTAATAATATTCCTCGAATATTCAGAATGGTAAATGGAATTAAATAAACTGTTAGATAAATAAACAGAGTCTTTATTCAAATATGGGTACCTACTAAAAAAAAAAAAAAGAAAAAAAAATTTAATAAGTTTCATTAAAAATGCCCTTCAAGGTACTGCGGTTAAGTTTTTTATTTATTTTTTCATGTGTACTTATATATTTTGTTTTTCTTTTCTGGACATAAATTATATAAAAATTATCCAAATGTACTGTATGTCCAAGCATTTTGGACTATATTAGCCATTATCAAGGATGATTTTATTTTTACTTTTAACTGAATGTATGGATTGTTTTATGTGTGTATCTAGAGTTATAGGAATGTTTATTTTAAAAAAATGGTCAGCAAATAGTAGCTGTATTGATATTATTTATGAAATCACTTGTCCTTTAAGGAATTGTGTTCCTGATCAATCCAAATTCATAAACAATTATATTGGATGTACTACAACATGCTTAACAAGAAGGTACACAATTTATCTCTCTGACCATAGCTCAATTAGTTCTCCTTTAACTACACATGGAGACCTATCAAACTCTCTGCAACATACTTGTTTGATAATAGATATAATAGCCTCATTTACATGTGAAAAAAAAAATGAAACTAAAAATAATCGAAACATTCATAAAAAAGAAAAAACAATGCTCAATAATATAAAATACGAACATGGCCACAATCTGTTGACCATGTTTGGAAACTTAGATACACACATCAAAAACAAACCATACATTCAGATAAAAGTAAAAATAAAATTATCCTTGATAATGGCTAAAAGTAGGTACCTCCATCTTTTCACTGAAAAAACAGAATAGCATGATGAAAAAAAGCTACCAAATTTAATAAAAACAAATGTTCATGTTACTATTATGTATTTTTATATTATTTTGATAAACTTTTAAATCCTTTCCAACATGTTTGAAATTGTGGTTAAAAAAATTTTTTGTGTGTGTGTCAGCCGTCTAGATAATATTTATGATTAGTGCTTTTGTCCTATTTTCAACACATTGATTTGGAAATTCTTGCAAAAATCAGATAATTGTTGTATTTTAATTAAACTTTCAGGACTTATTCACAAATGAATTAAATTATTTTTTAAATTTTATTCTTTTAGAAAATCTTGGTAAAAATATTTTTTTTTTACATGTTACTTAATATCACAAAATTTTTTTATTAGTTAAAAGCAGAACTCCTCGGAGAATGTAAATCAATTTTTTTCTTCAAATTTCTACTCATTTCACAAAGATCTGCTCCAACAAATGCAATAAGACTATATTATTTAATCAGAAATATTTGAAATGCTTTTATAAATAAGATTTATTACGGATGCTATTGTCTTAAAAAAATTTTTTCTCATGAATAATGAATTTTTACAAGAATTGTTTTCACATTCTTTTTAAATTTTAATTATAATAATTTATAATATATATATTTTTTAAATTCTATATTACTTTCAACTGATTAAATGATAATGTTATTAAGTGAAAACTATATTTACTAATCAAAAATTGAAAAGCTTAATCTTGACCGAACATGACATTATCAGAAAATAAGAGCAATGACTATAGTAAATTTAATGTCAGCATTCCTAAAATTAGATTATGAAGAATATTTTCCAACATTTTTAAGATTACTGAGTACTTTAAAATTACATAAAAAAATGGGCTCACCTGTCATTTTCTAATAAATTGTTTTAACAGATAAAGTCCCTGTAGAAATTTGTTAATAACTGTAGAAATTTGTTAATAACTTTACTTTCATTATTTGTCACATGATTGACAAGTGATAAAATTAAGTGCATAATCAATGCTATTGTTTTAAAAAAATCCATTTATGTTATTTTAAACTGAAATATTTTTTTAAATCAGATTAATTATGCTTTGAATCAGCTAATATTCTTCAAATAAAGTTTCAGAAACGTATAGATTTTTAAAACCGAGAATTAACTTTTGTTTAGAAATGTGTCAAAATTTCAATAAAAGCAAAAAAAAAATTTCCAATCAATATAATTTCTATTTGAAATACACCAGAGTATTTTGCTTACTACAAAATGGAAAATTTAACCATTTAGCTTTCAATTAAAAGCTAAAAATTCTCTCTCTCTCTCTCTATATATATATATATATAAAAAGCTTTGAGAATGCTTTTTCATTTTAAAAAATTTATTTTAAACAATAGGTGTTGAAAATTTATTGGAAGTACCTAGCTAAAAGTAGAGCCAAAAACACTTGGACATCCAAAACATTTGGATACTTTTCACATAATTTATGTCCAGAAAAGAAAAAAATATATATATATATAAAAACGCAAGAAAAATTAAATAAAAAAAATTCAACTGCAGTACCTTGTTAGTTGTGTATATGTGTGTATGATATATATATATATATATATATATATATATATATATATATATAGATATGTGTGTGCGTGTGTGTATGAGTGAGTGATAACTATAGAGCAAGAAGATCATGTTTAAAATAATCAATATGACAGATAAGCAAAGATATTGATGAATATCAATAAACAGATGTGAAGAAGCAATATAGTTAATTATGCAAATTTCTGATTTGATTCATAAACATGATAATGAAATAACAAAATTTACTTAAAAAATTAAAATTACTTCTATTTTTTAAAATTACTTTTAATAAGCAAAACCCAGTTTATATTTTTGCATTCACTTCTAAAAATAGGTCCAAAAAGAATGCAAGAATAAAAAAAAAACAAAAAAAAAACACAAATAAACAATCTAAAAAGAAATCAATTAAAAAAATAAAAGAAATCAACTGTTTTTTCAGTTTGTTTTTTGTTACAAAAAAGAAAAGAAAAGAAAAAAGAAAATACATAAAAAGTGTCCCATTTTTCCCCCCAACAACAAAGAAAAAAAAAAAGAAAAAAGAAAATAGAAAAACAGACAGACATTATTATTTGGAACCAACCTGTTCATATGTCGCTTGTACAATTCGGGAGTAATTATAGTCAAGGGTCGGACTATAGGGTCTAAATTCTGTAGCTGTTCCTGTGTCCAACCCATAAAATAATTATTATTGTGTCTTTTCACCCAGATTTTGGCCTTTTCAAGGTTGCTCATGCTACTGGGCATCTCCGGAAAGAAAGCCCGAAGGCCTACATTCTTCTTTATCGGTTTCTTATACATCTTGCCAGTATTGCTTCCTGACGGTAGGTTATTGGCCATCATTTAGAAAACGCTAAAATGAAAATAAAAAAAAAAGGAGAGAAAAAAATGAAATTATAAAAATCAAAGTGAATTAGTTTAGTAAACAAAAAAAAATATACAGTTGAAATTTAAAAGATCAACATTATTTACACTGTTGTTCTCATCTTTATTGCCATTTCTACAATGTTTCGGCCATTGTACACTTCGGCCTTCTTCAGGTGCTAGGAATTTTGAACCAAACTCTTTATTTTAATTACTGGGATATATCATTCTCATTCTATATGTGATGCTACTTCCAGATGCCATGTAGTTATCTCCCTTTAACTCAATTTGCTAAGTTATTTGATCACCACTGCTGTAGCCAGGTATTGAACTCACAACTCTGGGTCAAGTCATTCGAGTTAATCAATGCCAATATCCACTGGGCCATGTGTCCTTTTAAAGATCAAGTTTGTCAAAAAATCCATAAGTTGATGATGAAAAAAAAAAAGTGCCCAACATTTCTCTACTGATTGAAAATTTAATGGCATTCTACAATTCTAAGATTATAAAGAATAATTTAAATAAAGATTATTGTTCATATCACTAGAGATTAAACACTCCATATCATGAATTAAAAAAAAAAAAAAAAAATTATAAAAGTTATCACAAATTTCCAATTTGGTATTTTTTATTCGCCCTATGGAAGCTAAAACAAAATAAGTTCATACAGTCAGTCAGTAAATTGCCATACGGGATACATGCTTGGGGGATCAAGTATCTTTCAAGACATGACTGACTAGGCAGAAGATTTTTCTGAAGTAGGTTGCCATTACATTCTGCGGGAGACTGGTTGCCAACCAAGGCTATAGAAGCCAATCTGTTCTGCTATTTAATCTATAGTTAGAGAGAGAGAGAAAAGATGGATTAATATCTTTCCAAAGGGTATTTGTGCAGAAGTGAATTAAACAAATTCAACTGAAATTCAAACTTGGCTCTCTGGTTTCTTGTTCCATGCCGTTTTCCATTGCACCACCACCACCACCACCACCACCACCACCAAACACACACACACACACACACACACACACACATATTTCTTAAAATATAAAAAAGTAAATTTTCTTATTTTTAATTCATAATCTTGAGTACTTAATTCATTGTAATTTCTGAAAAAGAATGCTAGATTACAAATTTATTTTGTTTTTAACATTTTAAGAATTATTTAATGCTAAAATCTAAATATTTTGTTCGTCCTGTCAGCTGGGGGTTCAGAATATACCAACTGCACCTCTGCAGAAGGGTAAAACATCCTCAATGAGGAAACCTGGGTATGACAAACTACATCCTCGTCCAAAGTTTGACAATGAACTGCATCCTCTTCCAAGGGTTGACAATGAACTGCATCCTCGTCCAAGGGTTGACAATGAACTGCATCCTCGTCCAAAGTTTGACAATGAACTGCATCCAGCAGGGAAGTTTTGAGGAGCATGGAATCACCTCTTAATTACTGTTGTTCCCAGGTTCACCCTAATCTGGGGTGGTGGTACCTGTTAGGATCCCAACTATGGGAAAATAGTTACCCCCTCCCCACCCAAAACTGGGGTCAAAGTACTATAAAAGAATAAAAATAGATTTTTATAGTGAAAATTCTAGTAATACTTTTTTTGAGAAAATATTTTACCAACAACACATTTTCAAAGGAAAAAAATATATATACCAGTAATACATCTGACTCTTGATAAAACTCTTTTTACAAAAATACATCAATGAAATCTGATCTACAAACCAATTTCTAATAGTTATTCTATTCATACAGACCTGTGCTAAAAATTTTGTTGGCATTAAATAACCCATTGAGGATAATATGTTGTGAAAAAAATAAACCAAACTAAATATTTTGTATGCAATTTTATTTAATTTTTGGAGATAATGGTTTAGTGAAACAAGTTTTACTAATTAACCCATAGTTTGGGGGAGTGGTTGAATCATAACTTCCCCAAGGGTATTTGTGTGTAAGTGAATATAACAAACCCAACTGAAACTGGAATTCGGCTCTCCAATGAATAATTCCAAGCTATCACTTATTTCACCACCTGCACATCAAAGCTTACAGCACCTGGAATTCTGAAGCAGTCACCTATTCAGGTACTGACCAGGCTCAACATTTTAAGAAATCATGTGGTATGAGCATATTTTGTTCTGATTTTTAAAGGAGGATTAATTTAGAATAAATTTACATAGCACACTGGACCCTATATTAACTATAACTTATATGTAATAAAATTTTAAAATATTATTTCTGGTTGTCCAAACCACCAGATATTTCAGCCATTACTTCCATCTCAAGTTACAGAGATCACTAGAAATAGAAATACTATGATTAGTCTTTTAGTGTTCATTCTGTGTTATTTTAATAAAAATAAAATTAGCATATTTTCCAGCTTAGAAAACACACCTTAATATTGGGAAGAAATTTTTAAGAGAGATAAAAAAAAAAAAAAATGTCATACTCATAACCAACACAGTCACCATCAAAAAGTCACATACTAGCGTCATGTATTGTTTACATTAATAACTCATCCGATTTTGTTTGTTTGACAATGACATACTAGTTGATGGTTAGTAAATATACTATACATCTTTCATTGTCCAAGGGTGGTTTTATTTTCATAAAATGAATTAAAATATTTTAAAATATGCTTGTCAAAATATAAAACAATCAAATAAATTTTATTCATCCTCAAGTTCCAAAATCTCATCACTGCTGGATTCATGTAAAAGCTCTAAACTATCATCTGCAGAGTCATCACTACTGTCAGTCATGTACAATAAATAATCCTCGCTATGATTCATGTCTTGGTGGTAACTTATACATTTGTCTTGAAAGATGCACACGTATTTTTCAGGGTATTCTTTTTTTTTTTTTTTTAAAAGTGTGCTGAAAAATACAGTATACTATTCATAAGTAAAAAATATTTCAGTGTAACAAATATTGTGATGTTATGACCGCCTCTTGCTATTTAATTTCTAGTAGGGGGGGAATACTAAATTAAAGAATAAAAAATGTTTATGATCAAAATTTTTAATTATAAACTTGCAGAAAAAAAAAAAGAAAAAGAATTTTTTTCTAGGTCTCTCTAACCCATTTTTTCATCAGAAAATAACGAAACAATAAGTAAGCGTAGTTCAGATTTCCACATATAAGGCAACCTTTTGATAAAATGAGGTAAAAAAAAATATAACAAATTTTTATGAATTTATCCTGTATACCTGTAGTATAAGATGGCTGCTTATTGATTATATAAAGACGATGTTATTAGAAATGTTGTTACTTACTGTATCCTTAGAAATTCTAAATAAATAAAATGACAAAACTTCTTTTTCTTCCTCTTTTTTTCCCATATCTAAACAGTTACAAACGACCTGGTGTACTAATGGCCATTTACTTATACTTCATTGACAATATACCACTAATAACAGTACAATAATGGTACATTCCTTTGCTGTGAAAGCCATCATAATTCGATGTTTACATTTCTCAGCTGAGCTTGCATGGATACAAGTTGATTTCATTTGTATGGAATTATTCTTCGAATAGGCAATTTATTATGAAATTATGTCAGTAATATATAAGGTAGAAATGGTTTTATTGCTTGTATTATCAGTTAAGTTGATAATGGGAATCTTTTCATATACATTATTGCACCAAGGCTGAGGTTAGCCAACTGATAAACATCACTCAGAATTCAAAGTTTCTTTTTTTATAATTGTGGTATAAGTCAGTCAGTTAAATGCCATACGTGATACACGCTCGGGTGATCATGTCCTGAAAGAGACATGACTGACTGGGTAGAAGATTATCCCGCAGTAGGTTGCCATTGCTTTATGCGGTAGACTGGTTGCTAGCCAAGGCTATAGAACCCAATCTGTTCTGTTATTTAACCCATAACTCAGGAAAAGAGAGGAATTAATACCTTTCCCAAGGGTATTTGCGTGTAAGTGAATGCAAGGAATTCAACTGGAATTCGAACTCGGCTCCTCGATTTGTCATTCCACTGCACCACAACAACCACCCCCAATTTTTAAGGGTGATTTGCAGGATTTGAAGGTTGTCTTATACATGGTTGTATATGGCTTTCACACACCAGCAAAAAAACTTGTAGAGTTGAATTACTAAAGTGAAATAACTGAAATTGAAACTGAGATATCTGGAAGAGACATGGCATGTAGAACTAGAGCAATCTACCCCCAGTGAATAAAATAAAGGGTTCAGTCTGAAATTTCAATCACCTGAAGAAAGCAGGAGCATACAATGGCTGAAATGTTGTGATAAAGGCAATAGTCCAAACAATGTAAATAGTGTTAACAGTTACAATACCTCATCTTAGAAATAGAGACAAATTTTGAAAGATAATGTAAATACTAAAATTGACTTTGAGTTTTGACAAACTGAGGACTTATATGGATTTATATAAACATTCAAGCAGGACTATTATTTTATCGTTTTTGTAATTTCATCATGGATTAAAATTTGCAAAAAAAAAAAAAAAAAAAAAAAAAAAAAAACAATCTTCATCAGATTACATGTAAAAAATATACAGGTAAAACATCTACTTACCAATAAAAAAACATTCCTCTTTTGATCTAAAAAAGGTAAAATTTGAGGAAAATTTGTAAGAACACAATTTAAATTTTTCTTCAAGAAATGTAATTAAAAAAATCTGCTCCCAAATTCAAAGATTTCAATATTCTGCTTTGGTCAACTAAAAAAACTTACCTTATTGATTCATTTTTTTTTTTTACAACTTATCAAAAAAAAAAAATAAATAAATAAAAAATATATATATATATATTTTGAGATAATAATTTTAGTGGGTACTAATTAACCCATAGCTGGAGAGAGAATAGATGAATTCATACTTTTCTCAAGGTTATTCTGAGCCATTATCTCTTACACCACCAACACATCCTTACAGCACCTGGTATTCCCAAGTGGTCACCCACATAAGTACTGAGCAGGCTTGACATTGCTTAACTGTGGTGATCATATGAGAACCTGTGTTACAATATACTGTGGTAATAAGCATTTCCCAACTTTGGAAAACAAAAAATTTAGTATGTTTTTGGTGATAATAATAATTTTAGTGATACAAGTCTTACTAATTAACCCATAGCTGGGAGGAGAAGAGGTGGATCCATACCTTTCCCAAGGGTATTTCCACATAAGTGAATATAATGAACCTAACTGGAATTGAAACAGTGCTCTCTTATTAACAATTCCAAGCTGTTATTCATTACACCATGTACACACCCAAGCTTACAGCACCTGGTATTTCTAGACGGTCACCCATCTAGTTATTGATCAAGCTCAATATTGCTTAACTTTGGTAATTGTATGGGAACCAATGTTTCAATTCAATATGTTAAGAATGTCAAATGATAAAAAAAATGTCGAATCCCATTCATCTTTTATCCTTTCTTCAACAACCTCTGTACTTAGCCTTTCCTCTCACTGTAATCCTTTGTATACTAGTGGCGATCCCGCTTTGCTTGGGGTGAAACAATTAAAAAAATTTTTTTTAATTCCAAGCATAATTTCTTTTTCGAGGTGGGAGAGTAAAATGTGAGAGTTCGGACAGAATGGAAAAGAAACCCTGTACATTTTTAAAATATATAAAAGTCTTCTGTAAACTTTGTGACTAACCAAAAACCTGAGTTGCCCTAAAAAGAAAAAAAAAATACCATCTGATTTTATAAAAATACATAATAGAAAGAGATCCTGGGCATGACGGTAAACTGCATCTGGCAGCAAGACATCTGATTAGGAAGTTATGAGGAGCATGGAGCCACCTCTTAATTGCTGTTGTTCTCAGGTTCATTCTGACCTGGAGTGGTTAAGGTCCCAGCTATGGGCAAATAGTTAACCCCAAAACTGGGGTCAAAACACTATGAAAATATAAAGATACACTTTTATAGAAATATATACATAAAAATAGACTTTTATAGAAAAATATACATTTTTGAAGGAAAAATATCACCAACAATACATTTTTGAAGAAAAAAAATTATTCTCAGCAAAACATTTTTGAGTACAAAACTAGAAGATATTTTCAGTTTTCTAAAATGAAGAAGAATAAAAACAAAAAAATTTCATTAAAATCTGACGAAATCAACCTTCTAAATAACTAAACATTAAAAAAAAACAAAAAAAAACCCTTAAATCCCCACCTTTTTGGCATTAAATAATCCAAAATTGTTTTGAAACAAAACTCAAACCTATAATAGAAAGGAAAGCCTCAGAATCATTATAGATAGAAACACCTCCCACATAATGATAAGAAATTAGTGGCAATGGTGTCTTCATCTGGCTAATGTCTTGTCTGTCATTAAGTGGGAGCTATGACTGGTGCACACCAAATAAAAACACCTTCTCCACTCACAACAATGCACAACTTACTGCACATTTTCAGGGTCTAATGCATCACCACTGGTGGACCAGGCTTGCTGGGTGATTTTATTGAGTCACTATCTTTAAAATGGTTGCCAGCCTAAGCTGTGGAATCCAGTCTGTCTTGCTATTTAACCCATAGCTTGGGAGAGAAAAGAAGATATGGATTAGTACCTTTCCAAATGATATTTGCATGTAAGTGAATGTAACAAAGTTAGCTGGAATTCAGTTTTGATTTCTCATTCCAAGTCGAAATCCAACCAGAATCATTATTTCGTATATAATTCTAAGTACAAACTGAAAACAATGTGAAAACTAGTGGAAATAAACAGTTCCACAGTTAAACAATAATTTATTAATTTTAAAAGTGTTCAATGCAAAAATAAAATATTTTACTCACTAATTTTGGTCAGCAAATAAAATTTAATTTTGTTTGTGATTTCATATATATATATATATATATATATAATTATTCAGGCCTTTGGTTTTCAGATTTTGTGATACAAGCTATTTAATTTGTATATAGCATCTATAAAATGAAGTCAGTTTGAGAATGGAACCAAAGCATAAACACAACATCCCTCTCCATTTCATAACACTGCCTATGCATATAACCTGAAGGTAGTTTTATATCAACAACATATCCCCTGAAGGTAGTTTTATATACACAAAATTTATGCAGAAACAGGTAATAATGCTCATCATGTAATGCTCATGTTGATTTTTAAGTGGTAAAATTAAGATTTCAAACAAAAAATGTTTTGTACTTTTTGTACAATAAAACATGATCACTACTTCCAAAAATATATATAACAGCAGGACTTTTTGACATTTTAAATACTTGGTAAGAGTGAAGGTGTTGCTGTGACAAATGCTAACAAAAAAGTGGTGCCAATGTAGGCTATGTAACTGGGTTGGGGAACTCCCGCCCAGGGTAAATGAGGTCACTTACATCCCCTAGGAACCTTCCCAGTGCTTTCTGAAATTTTCCATTTGTGGCAAGTTATGTCAGTGCCTGAAAAACTTTCAGATTTTGGTATTTTGGATAAAGGATACTCAACTTTTGTGTGTGTGTGTGTGTGTGTGTGTGTGTGTGTGTGTATGTGTGTGTGTGTGTGTGCATGCGTACATGTCAGATTAAATAAATTGCAAACATTGTGTCTGCTTATTTTTAATAAAATCCATTTATACTCATGGATTCTTTTTCATGTATTATAATTGAAAGATGTAAGAAATGAGTTGTAACGTTGACAGATGATTTTATTATTCATTTCTCGATGTTCCCAAGTACTTCCAATCTTCTTCCGAGATCATCTTTAGGCGTGTGAGTTGTTGTAACAAAAAATAACTGCAAAACTGTGTTGCTAGAAATTACTATAAATTTTCTTCTTACTTCAAATATAACAGTTGACAAACTGCTTAGCATTCAAGAACAATTTTTCATGCTTTAACATGTGCATGACCACGACATTATAACACAAAAAATTCCATTTTGGATAATTTTCACGTTCTAATGAATGCTATTATTAAAAATAAGCAGACACAATGTTTGCAATTTATTTAACCTGACATGTCTAAAAGAAAATTTGCTGCCGAAATACACAAATTATATATATATATATATATATATATATATTTTAATTCAGATACTTCAACCCAAGGGAAAAAAGCAAGAAGGTAAATTCCCAAAAACCCGATCCTAATTAATATTAAAATATTTGCAATCTATTTAAAAAGGAAAAGTAGACTAATTTTTCTCCAGTTTCTGAAAGGTTTTTTCTGTTGCTGAGGTGATGTGTCATCCCCCGTGGGGATCTTCATATCGAAATGGTCATTCAACATCTTTGAATTAATCCTTTTTTAATATATATATATATACACACACACACACACACACACACACACACACACACACACACACACACACACCATGAAGAATGTTTTATCACACTTATCAAGCATCATGTATGCAAGAATTGAATTTTGGTATATAGAAATTTTAGTGTACTAATCGAAAACACATTAATTGATGGATGCTTGTACATACATATATATATCTAACAAAGTAAAATATTATTTTTTATATATAAAATATATATATATGGAGTAAAAAAATAATATTTTACTCCATTTCATATGTAAATTCTATTGTATGTTCAACTTTGTTTAGTTTACCTCCAAGATCCAGTAGGTTAGTATCATGGGGATATATTAATAGGTGATTTTCTAAGCACAACTTAGATGTGTCAGAAAGTCAAAAGTACGGGGTGCCCAATGAAGATCAAACTTACTACTCAATTGTAATGAGACAAGCTTGCTAACCATTATACCACGACAAGGTGCCCACAGGAATACATTGATAGAGCATCATCAATATTCCTGTGATACTAAGATATATCAGATTTTGCAGCCACATCAGAGCCTGATGAAAAAAAATCTTTGTTTTTCCAAGATTTTGATGCCAATGACAAGCCTGTTTTATAAATCCAACCAATGTATTATAGTTCATAAAAAACCTTGTCTTAAATTCATTCCTAATATATACGTTGGTGGATTTGCTTATTTGACAGTATATTCAAGTTTGAGTTTTGCTTAACGGCATATCAACCTCTGTGGATTATTTAATGCTAAGTGTTTTAAGGTATTTCTTTAATGTTCAATTATAGTGAGAAGGTTGATTTAGTCAGATTTTGATGAAATTTTTTATTTTAGAAACTGAAGATATCTTCTAGTTTTGTATTCAAAAATGTATTGCTGGTAATAATTTTTTTTCCTTCAAAAATGTATTATGGCAAAATTTTTTTCTTCAAAACTGTATTGTTGACAATATTTTTTCATTCGAAAAAGTATACCTATATCCATAAAAGTGACGAGAGTGGACATTGTAAAGAATTTGTTTGTTTGATAGATTCAACTTAGCATCTGCATTTTGCAGTCCAGCTCGACAGAAGTTGTGCTCAGATGTAGATCAAAATTTTAAGAGCGCTAATGACACCTTGAAATTTTTCAGAAAGCCAATAAAAAGAAAAATATATATTATCACCCCACAAAATCAGGGATCAGTTTATATACTGATTATAATATAGAATTGATCACCCCACTTTATATTATTTATATCTATATAAGTTCCCCTCCACCTCTAATCCAATAGAGATATTCTACATTGCTATCTATATCTATAAAAGTGACGAGGGTGGACGTTGTGTAAGTATTTGCTATGTAAATTCATCATATGTTTTTTATTCCTATTATTTCATTAAATTACCTGAGTGAAACTGGGCTAAACTGTTAGTTTTTCTATAAAAGTGTATTTTTATACTTTTATAGTGTTTTTACCCCAGTTTGAGGGTTAACTATTTGCCCATAGCTGAGACCCTAACAGGTGCTACCACCCCGGGTCAGGGTGGACCTGGGAACAACAGCAATTAAGAGGTGTTTCCATGCTCCTCACAACCTCCCAATCAGAGGTCTTGCTGCCAGACGCAGTTTACAATCATACTCAGGACCAACAGTATATTTAAAGCCAGAAAATATTTCTAGATTGAATGAATTTTTTGAAGATAGTAATTTACTGAAAGAAGTTCTACTAATTAACCCTATAGCTGCGGGAAGAGATGGATTCATGCCTTTTCCAAATGTATTTGTATGTAAGTGAATATAACACCCCTTAATTGAAATTAAAACTTGGCACACTGATTTCCAATTCCAAGCCATTATTCATGACGCCACCGGCACAATGAAGCTTCTAGCAGAATGCACTAATATAACCAGGTCAACTTGACAAGAGATCCAAAGTTGGTTGCATGTGGTGCAGTAAGCACCAGGAGTTACGTCCTCTTCCACAATTGGCTGTTATGAGAGGACATTCTACTTACATTAGGTGGTGCTGACAAAATCAGTATATAAATGATAATGAGCAGGTATTTGCTAATAGTGTGGGTCTGGAATTAAGAGAGCCTTTCTCAGTCGAGTGAAATGCTCTATGTGCAGACAACCAGGCCAGGCCAAGATACCTTAGTTTTACATAAACAGGAGATTAAAGAATAAACTTCTTAACAAATAATGGAGGAATTATAAGTGCATTTATATCACATTTTTGGTTGTTCCAGCAAAGGAACAATGCTATGGAAACATCAAGAAAAATATGTAATGTTTATAGTCAAGGAGTCATAACTGACCAGCTAGTACAAAATTGGTTTGCAAAATTTTGTTCTGGAGAAACATGAATCCAAACTATTGCAATTTCAAATATACAGAACTAATAAAAGAATATATTTTGAGGGGATGCTACATACAGTAAAAAAAAAAAAAATTTTATTTATAGATTATACAGAGTGTTAAATGTTAAAAAAATATTGCAATCTACCATAGGCGAGCACCTAGAAAAGGTAGAAAAATTCTGCTAGGTAGGTGTCTAAGTCCGGCATGTTCATAGCAAAATGAATAAAGTGGATCATTGATAAACAAATATGGAGATTATTTATAACTTAATCTAAAAGTTTAGAAATATGGGAAAAGTGTGTCAATTTAAACTGACACCAGGTAGATACAGAATGTTATTTTGAATTCTTACTATTTTTAAGTAATTTTTTTTTTAAATACCAAAGACAAATAAGCTTTGTTTCTTTTTTTTGTAATACCTTCTTCTTAAACATGATTTGTAGAAAGTAAAATAAAAATTAAAAACATTGAAAAAAATTTTCCCCCGCCAAAAACTTTAAAAAAATCCAAAAAACATACCAACAGTCAACAATTAAGTAAACCCCAGCAGAACATTTTAAAAAACATGCTAAAATTTACGTCTTTTTCTTCAAAAAAACTTTAAGGGGGTTTGATTAGTCAATCAGTAATGTGTTAGACACGCTTGTGTGATCATGTCTTGAAACAGACATGGCTGACTGACTGGGCAGAAAATTTTCCTACAGTAGGTTGCCATTATTTTCTCTGCGGTAGACTGGTTGTCAACCAAGACTAGACCTAATCTTGCTATTTACCCATAGCTGGAGGGAAGAAATGTATTAATACTTTTCCCAGGAATTCAACTAGAACTCCAGATACTTGTCTGAAACAGTGGTGGTCCCATTTAGATTGCAGCTAAAAATGTTTGCAGTGCGTTTTTTAGTATTTCAGTTAGTCGATTAAATGCTGTTGATTCGGCAGGGTTCTCAGTTTATCATTAAACAACATAAATCTTGCTTGAACCAATTTTCCGAGTAAAGAATTCCGTTAACATGAAACGAAATAGCAAGAAAAAAAAATGGTTCTTGCTTGAGCTTGGCCAAAGTAAGTTTTTCATGACTGCTCAGTTTTCTCAAGGTAGCTGCGAATAATTCATGATATCCACAGTTACAAAATTACAATTAAAAGAAGAAAAAAACATTTTAAGTATTTGTAAACCACTCGAAAGTCTTAAATGGTTCCAAGTATTTTCTTTAATGACCAAAAAAAAATAATCATTGGTGAAGACAGAATTTAAACTTAATTCAATTCCCACATATCTCAAAAAAAGAAAGACCAGTATTTTAAATAATAGATTTATTTATTTTTACGTTTTATACACAAAAAGATAAAAAATACTTGGTAAAAAAAAAAAATAAATAAATAATGTTGATAAAATAAAGTTTTAAAAAACCATCAAGAATTTTTTTTTAAAAGTAAAGCTCGTAAATAAAAAAAAAGTTAAATTTTTAATTTTTAGCACTAAATTGTTTATTTTTAATAAAAATATCCTCTGAAAAATAAATAAATTCCCCAAAACAAAAAAAATTAACTTACACTCATTTTTATGACTCCGAACAGGACATTCCGTTATTTTTACTTTTTATCCAGCTTCATATTGCATTTATATTTTTATAACATAATTAGTTACATTAAATGATACTTTTAAGATATAAATAATAGCAGAAATATTTTTAATTATTAAAAAACACGAAGAATTTTCAAAATAAGAACAGAAATGCAAGAAAAATAATTTTTACGATATTAGAAAAAAAATAAAAAATAGAAATAAATTCACACAACTGAGTGTCACCTGATGTTGACGATCTTCTTTTTTTAAAAATTTAAATAAAATTATAAAAATACAGAAAAATGTATTTTTTGGAGAAATTTTCAAAGTAGATTCGGTTTTTAAATATATATAATTTTTAGAATTTAATTACAGCACATGATCAAAAGTATTTTCAGGTCACAAAAAAACTTTTTTGTCTTGTCTTACTTCTTTCTTTAAAGAAGGCAATGATAATTTTTTTTTTTTAATAAAACAAAACTATATAATTTAGGGATTTAATAAATAGAGATTTATTTAAATTCTAGACTCTTTAAAAAAAATGAAATAAAATAAAAAAGAATTTTCGGTATATTTTATTTTACACTTTATAGAAGGAAAAAGCCAAGTAGTAAAACAAAAAATTAAGTGCCTATGTGTGATATCCAGAAATTTTTGTGGGGATGACTTCAAAAAAGTCTGTCTTTTAAATATTATTTACATTTCTTCGGAAAATCAGATTAGATATTTACTTTATTTGCATTGATGTACAAAAATTAGAATAAAAAAGATTTTAAAATAAAAGGATATAAAAATCTAGAGAGAAAGGAAAGGAGAAAAAAATGGTGGTTATAGATAGAGAACAAGTAAAAGAAACGAGATTTTTTGCGCTATTTAAATAAATAAATTGAGACTGAAAACTCCAAGATTAAAAAAATAAATAAATAAAAAAGGAATCGTTCAAAACTCACCTGAAATGTGTATATATAATACATAAGTATATACATATATTATTAGGAGGTCAAATAAAGTGGCCTCCGAGGCACGATGAAAAACTGCTGTATGAAGTAAATACGTATGTAATTAAAAATATAAGTATAGATCACATAAATATATATATATATATATATAAATAAATATATATATATATGTATGTGTGTGAAATATTAAAAAACAACATACACACAAGTGTTGCAGTTAAAACTGGATTATAGAAGCGAGTGCAAGGGTCACCTCAGGCGGACCATGGCGCAGGAGTTGTCAAATAAGACAGAATCCAACGCTAAAAGATACACTATTATTAATAATAACAGCAACAACAATCAAAATGCCCCTTTTTTTGTAGGTGCAAGTTTAACAGAGTTGACAACAACATTGCTATGCAGCAACAAAACAGCTAACCGCTGTCTATAGACAGAGAAGGGAAAATAAATATAATGAAACTTGAAAGCCTCAGGGCCGTCAGTATTTGGAAGCGACCTTAACACGGTACACAAAGGGTCAGTGCGTCCGTTGTGCAATCTATTTCCTTTGTACAACACATGTGCTTTTTAATTAACTAATTAAGTTTGTTCCTATTAAATAATAAACAACTCATTATTTATTTTTTTAATGTTAGAGACATTTTTATTCCGATTAAATAAGTTTTTAAATAATAAACAACTCATTATTATTTATTTTTTTAATGTTAAAGAGATTTTTTTATTCCGATTAAAGTTTTTAAATAGTAAATAACTCATTATTAATTAGTTTTTTAATGTTAGAGAGATTTTTAAAAAAATCCATTTTTAAAATAATATTTTTTAAATAAAAAAATATTTTAAAATACTTCTTTTTTTATTTTTTAAAGGTTGTGACGGCTTTTGATTATTTTTTAACAAACAATTTTTTTATTTTTTTATTTCAAAATAGCGCGAAAGTTCTGAAGCAGACAGATTCTCGATGAGTTTGAAAGTTCATCTACTTTTTTTTCACCTCGTCTATGCTGCGTAATTGATGGTCGTAGAGTGTAAAAACGACCACAGCGTTGCGATGAAAAATAAAAATAAAAATACTAAATCGACTGATAATCGATAAAAATTAAAATTTAAAAATTAATTTTTTCGAAAGTTTTGCAAATTTTTTAAAATGGAAAACAAATTTGTAATAAAAATCTAAATTAGCTTTTTAGTGTCGAAATAAAAATAAAAATAAGTGTTTTGTTAAGTATTCAATTTTTATTCCAACGACATCGAGAAAGGTCAAAATAAGTACTTAGCAGTCAACAGCCACATCAGTCAAAATTTGGGACACCCTTTTTAGTCTGGCCCAAGACCACATTTAACAAACACTCCGTGGGACCGGTTTAACGGTTTACTCTTTCATCACCATATGTTTTTATTTTTAAAGTCGTAGCTTGTCGAAAATCGTTATGTAGAAAAGACGGCAAATAACTACCCGGTTCCCGCTCAACAATTTTCAAAATTCAAGATGATTTAAAAAGAGAAAAATATTTGTTTTGTTTTATTTTTTAAAATCAACAGTTCACTTATTTTTTTGTTATTCCCTAGGAGAACGTAAGGGCTTCGTAATAATATTTTATTAATAATTAAAAAAAAAAAGCTAGTTTAGCAGACGATTATAGAAGCGAAGTGAGTTCAATCAATCCTTAATAACTTATTTAAGTTCTTCGACCTTGTGCCACACTAGGCTAAGCTTAACTACAGGAACTAGGATATTTAACACAAGCACTAGAGAAGATAAGGTCAGTCTGTCTAGTTTGTTTGTTTTCATTGCACATGACACGTTATTTTTATGATCTACACATGATGATCTATGTCATGTCATAAACGTTAAAGCTAAAAGCGAAGAAAAGTTTACAATTGGGATTCTGGCTTTGAAACAAAAAATTAAAAGATATTTTATTTTCATTTGTTTTTAAGAAATAGTAAATTATAAAATATTTATTTATTAAACTTTCTTTATTTTTTAAAATACAAAAATTGTCAACATTTTTTCTTTATTTTTTATTGAAATAATTAAATAAATAATAGATATCTTTTCGAATTAATTTTTTTTTTACTTTTATTTTAAGTTAAGAAAAATAAAAAAATAAAAATATTACTTGTGACTTTTTCGCGGTCAGACTTGAATTTTTTTACTTTTTCCTGTGACATTTTCGTTTCTAGAATAATTTTTGTATTTTTTCTACTCAGCACCGGTAAAAGAAAAAAAAAGAGACATAGAAATTTATTGTTTTCAATTCATATTTGCTTGAATAGAAAGGCGAAAATAATTTTCTTTTCCATTTTTTTTTTTTTTGAAGCAGATAAAAAATAAATACATTGTCAATGTCCACGTCAGAAACAAATGAACAATAAGACCCCCACCGACAATTCAGCAGACTAAAAATAAACAAATGAAAAATAAGTCCCCCACTGCAATTTAGACTAACAATAAACAAATGAAAAATAAGTCCCCCACTGCAATTGTGATAACAATAAACAAATGAAAAATAAGTCCCCCACTGCAATTTAGACTAACAATAAACAAATGAAAAATAAGTCCCCCACTGCAATTTAGACTAACAATAAACAAATGAAAAATAAGTCCCCCACTGCAATTTAGACTAACAATAAACAAATGAAAAATAAGTCCCCCACTGCAATTTAGACTAACAATAAACAAATGAAAAATAAGTCCCCCACTGCAAACTAAACTAACAATAAACAAATGAAAAATAAGTCCCCCACTGCAATTTAGACTAACAATAAACAAATGAAAAATAAGACACCCACTGCAATTTAGACTAACAATAAACAAATGAAAAATAAGTCCCCCACTGCAATTTAGACTAACAATGAACAAATGAAAAATAAGACACCCACTGCAATTTAGACTAACAATGAACAAATGAAAAATAAGTCCCCCATTTAGACTAACAATAAACAAATGAAAAATAAGTCCCCCACTGCAATTTAGACTAACAATAAACAAATGAGAAAAATAAGTCCCCCACTGCAAACTAAACTAACAATAAACAAATGAAAAATAAGTCCCCCACTGCAATTTAGACTAACAATAAACAAATGAAAAATAAGACACCCACTGCAATTTAGACTAACAATAAACAAATGAAAAATAAGTCCCCCACTGCAATTTAGACTAACAATGAACAAATGAAAAATAAGACACCCACTGCAATTTAGACTAACAATGAACAAATGAAAAATAAGTCCCCCACTGCAATTTAGACTAACAATAAACAAATGAAAAATAAGTCCCCCACTGCAATTTAGACTAACAATAAACAAATGAAAAATAAGTCCCCCACTGCAAACTAAACTAACAATAAACAAATGAAAAATAAGTCCCCCACTGCAATTTAGACTAACAATAAACAAATGAAAAATAAGACACCCACTGCAATTTAGACTAACAATAAACAAATGAAAAATAAGTCCCCCACTGCAATTTAGACTAACAATAAACAAATGAAAAATAAGTCCCCCACTGCAATTTAGACTAACAATGAACAAATGAAAAAATAAGACACCCACTGCAATTTAGACTAACAATAAACAAATGAAAAATAAGTCCCCCACTGCAATTTAGACTAACAATGAACAAATGAAAAATAAGTCCCCCACTGCAATTTAGGCTAACAATAAACAAATGAAAAATAAGTCCCCCACTGCAATTTAGGCTAACAATAAACAAATGAAAAATAAGTCCCCCACTGCAATTTAGACTAACAATAAACAAATGAAAAATAAGTCCCCCACTGCAATTTAGACTAACAATGAACAAATGAAAAATAAGTCCCCCACTGCAATTTAGACTAACAATAAACAAATGAAAAATAAGTCCCCCACTGCAATTTAGGCTAACAATAAACAAATGAAAAATAAGTCCCCCACTGCAATTTAGACTAACAATGAACAAATGAAAAATAAGTCCCCCACTGCAATTTAGACTAACAATAAACAAATGAAAAATAAGACACCCACTGCAATTTAGACTAACAATAAACAAATGAAAAATAAGTCCCCCACTGCAATTTAGACTAACAATGAACAAATGAAAAAAATAAGACACCCACTGCAATTTAGACTAACAATGAACAAATGAAAAATAAGTCCCCCACTGCAATTTAGACTAACAATAAACAAATGAAAAATAAGTCCCCCACTGCAATTTAGACTAACAATAAACAAATGAAAAATAAGTCCCCCACTGCAAACTAAACTAACAATAAACAAATGAAAAATAAGTCCCCCACTGCAATTTAGACTAACAATAAACAAATGAAAAATAAGACACCCACTGCAATTTAGACTAACAATGAACAAATGAAAAATAAGTCCCCCACTGCAATTTAGGCTAACAATAAACAAATGAAAAATAAGTCCCCCACTGCAATTTAGGCTAACAATAAACAAATGAAAAATAAGTCCCCCACTGCAATTTAGACTAACAATGAACAAATGAAAAATAAGTCCCCCACTGCAATTTAGGCTAACAATAAACAAATGAAAAATAAGACACCCACTGCAATTTAGACTAACAATGAACAAATGAAAAATAAGTCCCCTGCAATTTGAGCTAACAATAAACAAATGAAAAATAAGTCCCCCACTGCAATTTAGGCTAACAATAAACAAATGAAAAATAAGTCCCCCACTGCAATTTAGACTAACAATGAACAAATGAAAAATAAGTCCCCCACTGCAATTTAGGCTAACAATAAACAAATGAAAAAATAAGTCCCCCACTGCAATTTAGGCTAACAATAAACAAATGAAAAATAAGTCCCCCACTGCAATTTAGACTAACAATGAACAAATGAAAAATAAGACACCCACTGCAATTTAGACTAACAATAAACAAATGAAAAATAAGTCCCCCACTGCAATTTAGACTAACAACTAAACAAATGAAAAATAAGACACCCACTGCAATTTAGACTAACAATAAACAAATGAAAAATAAGTCCCCCACTGCAATTTAGACTAACAATAAACAAATGAAAAATAAGTCCCCCACTGCAATTTAGACTAACAATAAACAAATGAAAAATAAGTCCCCCACTGCAATTTAGACTAACAATGAACAAATGAAAAATAAGTCCCCCACTGCAATTTAGACTAACAATGAACAAATGAAAAATAAGTCCCCCACTGCAATTTAGACTAACAATAAACAAATGAAAAATAAGACACCCACTGCAATTTAGACTAACAATAAACAAATGAAAAATAAGTCCCCCACTGCAATTTAGACTAACAATGAACAAATGAAAAATAAGTCCCCCACTGCAATTTAGACTAACAATGAACAAATGAAAAATAAGACACCCACTGCAATTAGACTAACAATGAACAAATGAAAATAAGTCCCCCACTGCAATTCAATTAACAATAAACAAATGAAAAATAAGTCCCCCACTGCAATTTAGACTAACAATAAACAAATGAAAAATAAGTCCCCCCACTGCAAACTAAACTAACAATAAACAAATGAAAAATAAGTCCCCCACTGCAATTTAGACTAACAATAAACAAATGAAAAATAAGACACCCACTGCAATTTAGACTAACAATAAACAAATGAAAAATAAGTCCCCCACTGCAATTTAGACTAACAATAAACAAATGAAAAATAAGTCCCCCACTGCAATTTAGACTAACAATGAACAAATGAAAAATAAGACACCCACTGCAATTTAGACTAACAATGAACAAATGAAAAATAAGTCCCCCACTGCAATTTAGACTAACAATAAACAAATGAAAAATAAGACACCCACTGCAATTTAGACTAACAATAAACAAATGAAAAATAAGTCCCCCACTGCAATTTAGACTAACAATAAACAAATGAAAAATAAGTCCCCCACTGCAATTTAGACTAACAATGAACAAATGAAAAATAAGACACCCACTGCAATTTAGACTAACAATGAACAAATGAAAAATAAGTCCCCCACTGCAATTTAGACTAACAATAAACAAATGAAAAATAAGACACCCACTGCAATTTAGACTAACAATAAACAAATGAAAAATAAGTCCCCCACTGCAATTTAGACTAACAATAAACAAATGAAAAATAAGTCCCCCACTGCAATTTAGACTAACAATGAACAAATGAAAAATAAGACACCCACTGTCATTAGACTAACAATGAACAAATGAAAAATAAGTCCCCCACTGCAAACTAAACTAACAATAAACAAATGAAAAATAAGTCCCCCACTGCAATTTAGACTAACAATAAACAAATGAAAAATAAGACACCCACTGCAATTTAGACTAACAATAAACAAATGAAAAATAAGTCCCCCACTGCAATTTAGACTAACAATAAACAAATGAAAAATAAGTCCCCCACTGCAATTTAGACTAACAATGAACAAATGAAAAATAAGTCCCCCACTGCAATTTAGACTAACAATAAACAAATGAAAAATAAGTCCCCCACTGCAATTTAGACTAACAATGAACAAATGAAAAATAAGACACCCACTGCAATTTAGACTAACAATGAACAAATGAAAAATAAGTCCCCCACTGCAATTTAGACTAACAATAAACAAATGAAAAAATAAGTCCCCCACTGCAAACTAAACTAACAATAAACAAATGAAAAATAAGTCCCCCACTGCAATTTAGACTAACAATAAACAAATGAAAAATAAGACACCCACTGCAATTTAGACTAACAATAAACAAATGAAAAATAAGACACCCACTGCAATTTAGACTAACAATAAACAAATGAAAAATAAGTCCCCCACTGCAATTTAGACTAACAATAAACAAATGAAAAATAAGACACCCACTGCAATTTAGACTAACAATAAACAAATGAAAAATAAGACACCCACTGCAATTTAGACTAACAATGAACAAATGAAAAATAAGTCCCCCACTGCAATTTAGACTAACAATAAACAAATGAAAAATAAGTCCCCCACTGCAATTTAGACTAACAATAAACAAATGAAAAATAAGTCCCCCACTGCAAACTAAACTAACAATAAACAAATGAAAAATAAGTCCCCCACTGCAATTTAGACTAACAATAAACAAATGAAAAATAAGACACCCACTGCAATTTAGACTAACAATAAACAAATGAAAAATAAGTCCCCCACTGCAATTTAGACTAACAATAAACAAATGAAAAATAAGTCCCCCACTGCAATTTAGACTAACAATGAACAAATGAAAAATAAGTCCCCCACTGCAATTTAGACTAACAATAAACAAATGAAAAATAAGACACCCACTGCAATTTAGACTAACAATAAACAAATAGAAAAATAAGTCCCCCACTGCAATTTAGACTAACAATAAACAAATGAAAAATAAGTCCCCCACTGCAATTTAGGCTAACAATGAACAAATGAAAAATAAGTCCCCCACTGCAATTTAGACTAACAATAAACAAATGAAAAATAAGTCCCCCACTGCAATTTAGACTAACAATAAACAAATGAAAAATAAGTCCCCCACTGCAATTTAGACTAACAATAAACAAATGAAAAATAAGACACCCACTGCAATTTAGACTAACAATAAACAAATGAAAAATAAGTCCCCCACTGCAATTTAGACTAACAATAAACAAATGAAAAATAAGACACCCACTGCAATTTAGACTAACAATAAACAAATGAAAAATAAGACCCCCACTGCAAACTAAACTAACAATAAACAAATAAAAAATAAGACCCCCTCACTGCAATTTAGGTTAATAATAAACAAATGAAAAATAAGTCCCCCACTGCAATTTAGACTAACAATAAACAAATGAAAAATAAGTCCCCCACTGCAAACTAAACTAACAATAAACAAATGAAAAATAAGACCCCCACTGCAATTTAGACTAATAATAAACAAATGAAAAATAAGACACCTCACAACAATTCAGACTAATGCTTATTTTTATTATTATAACATTTCATCCATTTTGCCTGAAGACGGCAGCCATTGCAGTTGATAACATCTCAATGTTGACATCACCCAGCAATAAGCTTTCCTTGTTGCCATATTGTAACTTCAGCAAATCTAACTCCACAAGTAAGTGACTCTGACTTCACAAGCGACTCCAATTTCGCAAGCAAGCAATTCTGACTCTGTAAACATCTGACTGTAGATAGACTAAACTATCGCCCGGTTCACACTCCACCCATGTCTATTGAACAGGTGTAGAGGCTCATCCCTTGTTCACTGTTTAGGATGTGGTTTCCGGCTTTCTCTTTTCCAATCTTTTCACTCTTATGTAGCCCCTGCACATCAGTGGCGTTACTGCCTTGCTTGGGGTGATATGATTAAAAAAAAAACTAAAAAAAAAACCATTTACACCATTCCCTCGTCATCTTGGCAACTCATTGTCATCACTTCAGCATAGCCAACTCTTTACAGGCATTACTTTTTCAGTCATCACCATGACCCTGTTTCATAAAAACAGGCCAACTGGCTACAGCAATTGTTCATCACTTTGACAATCAGTGTACCCTACTACAAATCAACTCACTACTGTGACCTACTACTCGACCGACCAACATGTGCGTCATACCAAATGAATGACCATATCCTGTTATGATCACGCGTATTTCCACACAACTACGTTCACTCATTATACATATACACATGCGACAATCATGTGATAATCTTTCTTTCCCACTTTTTTATGGGATGTATATATAGCAGACACGTGGTACACCCAGACAGTTGCAGCAAAACCACAGAACACAAAGGAAGGCAGTTCACAGCCAACCTAATAGCAGCACGCTATTGCAGAGTTCATGCTCTTCAATATCAAGCAATTTTCTCACACATCAGCACTAATTTCAAGACGCAAGTAGATGCCTTTTATTTCTTTAAATAACACTTGTACAAATTACTACAGTTGGCACAAGAATTTTAACACACACAACATGTAAGACCAACTCACCTTCCCTTACTAATCATTCTTCTAAACTTTACAAAAATGAAATTTTCACCAATCTTCTAACAATATTATTCCTAACAACAACTTACATATTACATTGATAAATTTTCCAGTGACAAAGAACTTTACAACTTACCTCAATTGCTGTAACACAATCCTATACACAGAATGAAGGACATTTTAATCATACACATTCAATGTCTGTACAAAGTATGTAATTCTTGTTATTTGTTAATACACTTTTATAAATACAAATAATGCTTTGACTATTTTATTCTATGTTCCATTTGCTAATTTCATAAATGATTTCAACCGTATAAAATAATTGTTGGAATGCAGGAATTTAGTTAGGAAGTTCTTTGGGAAATGGCCTTGTGCCATGTAAAAAATTAAAACCTAAATTTCTATGCATATGAGGCCCCAACACTGTGACTTCAGTCAAACCAACACAAGAAATCAATCAACTCCTGGCACTACTCTTACACCTAATTGCTATCCTGATGAGCAGCAACCAAAATTGAGATTCCACCAATTTGCTTGTATATTAACCCTGTAACACGGTCGTGGGGTATTTGATACCAATGCTCTTTGTTTCCTGCATTCCAGGATTAAACAAAGACACATTGTGCAAAAACCTAATTCTCATTATTCCTTTCCTTTTGCAAACAAATAATTATTACAACATAATTGGTGTACATTGTTTTTGTTCTGGTGTCAATGTTTAGGGAAATTCTCATTTTGTTCTTTTTATAATATGTTACAGTCTTCCTAAAACCAGATCTCCTGATTCGTGCTATAATAATTGTAATTGCCATTGCCACATGAAACGTGTGTGGGGAACTGACAAACTGCGGGTATATATTGTAAAAGGTTTTATTTCCTTTACAGTACTTGTGCAGCTGTGAAAACTGCAATTAAGACAAACGAATAACATGAGCACATGGAGGAAGAATGTAGACAAGGATAGATAATTACAAAATTCGAAGAAATAAGAAAATAAACAATGAATTTTACATAAATAGTTATAACAAAACAAGGGAACATATAGCAAGCGTTTAAATCAGCAAGAATCGTTTGAATCGCCAAAGTAATACATTTTCACAAATTAAGTCAGGGTCTAAAAGCAATAAAAACTTTAGAACAATTAAATTCCATTAAATATAAAAATTGTCTAGGGTTTGCTGAAAATTGAATGGAAAAAATGTTAATTACCTCGTTGGCACCTCGTGTGGTCTATGGCAATTGAGTTACTCCCTAACAGTACTGAACGAATGTGCTGCCACTGGAGATAACAAATTTACGTCTGACCTCTTAGAAGATCTCAATCCAAAAGACTGTTAAGGGTGTTTCTATTTCTGACGCAGACACCAAAAATTCTGTATTTTAGAAAAGGTTGCCGTAAGACAGCTTATTTGTTATATTTTTATTTACTTATTCTAACTTTACTGTTTTGTCTCATACTTCGCATTTAGACCTCATTATTGTTTTACGTTATCCTAAAATATAAGGAACTATATTTTCTGGCCACATTGTCCCAAGGGGTGACAAGGCTGCTGGTCAAGAATACAGGGCTCACTTCGGTGAGAAAACAAAGCTGTGGATTTTTACATTGGGTTTGGTAGCAAGTGGTGCCTGGCGGCAGATACAATAATTACCACCTTTGGCCAGATGTCAACATTCCAAACACCCAAAACTGAACTAAAATTCCATTAATTGCACAAGACTCCATAAATATCTTTCATTTTTACTCACATACTCAAAGAAAAAAAAAAGCAATTCAATCAAGAATTTCTATCAATGGCACCCACTCTTGCCTAAAGAAATAAAATGAAAACTGGAGCCAACTGGAGCCCAAAAAGGGGTATAAAAGGGGTATCATAAAAAGAGATATTCTGCAGCTGAACATCATCTTATAATGTAACTTATACTGTTGAATTTTACTAACAGCTTTTTAAATATTTTTTTCTTGAATATTAACACGAGAACTACATCAAAAAATGCAAGTTTTATAAAAAAAGAGATGTTACAGAATGGTTCCAGGCATCTTCTATTTAGACCACATCACAAAAGATACAATGCAAGATACAATCAAACAAAAAGCAGACCTGTTGAGAAGTGGATTCAACTCCAGGTTGTTTTCTTCTTAGACTGGTTAGCAATCAAAGCTAAGGTGTTTAGTATGCCTTTCTGTGGAAATATAGAGGAGGTATAACTACATTTTTTATCGACTCTTGTAAAATTAAGAAAAAAAGTTGTTTACTCTCATTGTTTTTCTCAGGGCAAACAATTTATGGAATCAACCACTGACAAAACTGATCTTGGAGCCAAAAGTGAAACAGGCCAACTTCTCAGGCCCCTCACATTTTAAATCTTTACTGGGAGAGTGTTATGAAAAATTTACCACTTCATACGACTAACATTGTTTCGTTCTTATATGTAAATGCTAGCATCATAGCCCGGCATTGCCCGTGCAACTCAGAACATTTTTTAATTAAATGCAGTGTGTTGTGATTTCCGAGTGCTTGTAGTTGCCGCCTCACTTTAAAACTCAGTTATATAAAAAAATAATTCTATAAAAAATTCTTGTTTAAAAATTGTTAAAAAATTCTATTAAAAAAATCTATTTTTTTTTGTTTCGCGTAAACATGACTTGATGTTTTGTGTGACATTATAAACAACATTGTGTTTGTTTTTGTTTCAAAATTATGGGATAAAATATTTACATTTTTTGTTGACTAAATGAATTTCAGAAATTTTTGAAGAACATTTCAAAATATAGACATTTAATTTTAGAGAAAAGAGTTACATTAATGCCACATGAATTACAGACAGTTGATTTCCTGCATGAAATATTTAGCAAAAAAATAGTTTTATTTTTTAAATTTTATTTTCTGAAATATTAAATTTTTAAATTTTATTTTATGAAATATTAAATCTGAAAAAAAACTTAAATAATTAAATTGTTTCAAAATTACAGGGTAAAATATTTACATTTTTTGTTGACTAAATGAATTTCAGAAATTTTCGAAGAATATTTAAAAATGTATTGTAGACATTTAATTTTAGAGGAAAAGTTACATTAATGCCACACAAATTACAGACAGTTGATTTCCTGCCTGAAATATTTAGCAAAAACAAAAAGCTTTATTTTTTTTTTTTTCTGAAGTATGAAATATTAAATCTGAAAAAAAAAAACTTAAATAATTAAATTAACCATTGGCACTTTTTTTTTTATTACATATTTTGTTTTTGTTTGAAAAAACACTTTTTTTAAAAATATTTCTTTTGTTTCAAAATTACGGGGAAAATATTCACATTTTTTTGTTGACCAAATGAATTTTTAAAACGTTGGAATAAAAATTAAATATAAAGGCTCATTATATATATATTTTTTAGTTGCGTTTGACACGTGTGATTTGATTTCTGTGACGTAATCTAGCAACCATCTTAGATTTTAGATGTTTGACAGAGCAAATGTAAACAATTGGCTTCATTGGCCAAAATGTGCGAAAGGGAAAATTGCTGAACTTAAACTCAAAAAGTATGTGTCGACCTGGCTTCCCTGTAGTTATGTCCCTAGAAAGTTTGAATGGTGTAGCTTAAAAAATGTAGGTGTGTATAGATTACAGTCACATACAAACTCACAGATTGCCTTTTATATATATAATCTTTTTTTTAATCATTTGTGTACACAGAAGGTGGCAAGTTTGGGGTAATGTTAAGAAACATAGCGGATTACAGGATAGTGATCTCAGAAAAATAGAAATCAATGAGCTGAGTTCAAATTCCCGCCCCAAATCAAATTTTTTTCTGATTCATGTTACACTAATTTCCACTACAAGCTAGTCAACTTTGATTTTCCAAAAGTTAAATGCAATTTTAATCGTTATCTTCTGTCTTCTTAATTCTTGTTTTTTTATTCTCCTCTCTCCTTAATAGTGTTTTTCTCATATTCTTTAACACTAAATAACCCTTTGCATCCTAGGGGCTTTATTGCCTTGCTAGAGGAGGGAAATGATTGAAAAAAAACAAAACTAGTTTGTGAAGGATTTTGTAGAATCAGATTTATACTTTAAATCTATTAAAAGTGGATCACAGCTAAGTATTCTCAGTTTGTGCTAAAACCATTAAAATCAGTTCCAGACTTCAGTTATGAAAGAACGCTTTCTGATTGGATAGTAAATATTAAAAATCATATTTCCAGTCATCCTTAACCCTGTGTGTGCATGGGTATCCTTAGTAGACAATGGTTCGCACCAACTGCTTTGGAGCCTCCCCCCACATGATCAAGAAAACTTATAAATATGAAACTTCAACTCGATTTATTCATTGGGTTCTTCTTTTAGTTAACTCATCACACAAATTTATGAAACTCAACTTCCTGGTTAAAAATTAATATTTATTAACATCATAACAGCTTGTGAAATTCAATTTCTACAGTGACTCAAACAACTTTGACAGTTTGACACAGTAATCTATAAAACTCAATTTACTGGTTGAAAGTTAATTTTCTTTAACATCAGACAGCTTGTTAAATTCACTTACTTTTCAACATCAACTCATCAAGTGACGAATTCAATCAAAATGAGATTCCTAAACTCATTTATATTATACATCAGACAGCTTGTTAAATTCACTTACTTTTCAACATCAACTCATCAAGTGACGAATTCAATCAAAATGAGATTCCTAAACTCATTTATATTATACATCAGACAGCTTGTTAAATTCACTTACTTTTCAACATCAACTCATCAAGTGACGAATTCAATCAAAATGAGATTCCTAAACTCATTTATATTATACATCAGACAGCTTGTTAAATTCACTTACTTTTCAACATCAACTCATCAAGTGACGAATTCAATCAAAATGAGATTCCTAAACTCATTTATATTATACATCAGACAGCTTGTTAAATTCACTTACTTTTCAACATCAACTCATCAAGTGACGAATTCAATCAAAATGAGATTCCTAAACTCATTTATATTATACATCAGACAGCTTGTTAAATTCACTTACTTTTCAACATCAACTCATCAAGTGACGAATTCAATCAAAATGAGATTCCTAAACTCATTTAACATTATTAACTACACTGAGAAAAAATGACACAAATGCAGTCAAAGTAAGACAACTAAGAAACAATTTTTCCAGTAACACATTGTTTAATTTCTTAACAAATGTACAAGTATCTCTTCAAATTAACATTATTAAATACATTAAGGAAAATGCCAAGAATGCATTCAAAGTGAGACAACTTGACTGAACTGTAAGTTGAGCAAACTATTACAAAGAATTTTTCTACAAACTGTTTAATTTCTTAACAAACATACAAATACCTCTTTAAATTAACTGATGTTCATGCACTCAATTTCTAAATGCTAAATCTTTAAAATAACATTTTCAATAATATTTTAGAAATAAGTGTTATAAACAATTTCATTATCCCAATTTCTACTTGTTGTTTGTCGTCTTCGATGCATTTGAGTTACAAAAAAATAGATGATCAGTTTGTGTGTATTTGTCACCACGACAAATTAGCTGACCCACTTCAACTTAAATATACATTTTTATATAGTCCATTACCCAAGTTTCTGATGAAAATCAGGATTTTAAATTTGGGATATAAATAATTTTGGCTTTTAGAGTTATGTATGCATATATCTATATATTAAAATATCCATACACTTATATATCTGTCTGTCATGCAAGTGTGTGTGTGTGTGTGTGTGTGTGTGTGTGTGTGTGAGAGAGACTTATCTAATAAACAGTACATTAAGATAAAAACAACAATAAAAAATAAGGAGCAAATAATACAGGCACTAGAGTTTGGTATTTCTAGAAAGATAAAAGATTCTTTTGTCAAAACATCCATATTGTTATGACATCCCATGATATTTAGAATTTAAAACAGCAACAATAATACAATAAAACTTTCAAACAAGCATTGTTAAATAAGGTCAACTTGAAAATATCTACTTTGTTATGCGTGTGACATTGAGTGAAACCAACAGAGGATACTGAGAAAAATACATAATAAGAATAAGATAGAGCAAAACTACTTATAAAGTAAAAACTGAATGTTGGGATAAAAAGTAACAATGATAAGATGGAATAAAACTAGTCATAAAATAATAATAGAATGTTGGGATAAAAAGTAACAATAATAAGATGGAATAAAACTAGTAATAAAATAATAATAGAATGTTGGGATAAAAAGTAACAATAATAAGATGGAATAAAACTAGTAATAAAATAATAATAGAATGTTGGGATAAAAAGTAACAATAATAAGATGGAATAAAACTAGTAATAAAATAATAATAGAATGTTGGGATAAAAAGTAACAATAATAAGATGGAATAAAACTAGTAATAAAATAATAATAGAATGTTGGGATAAAAAGTAACAATAATAAGATGGAATAAAACTAGTAATAAAATAATAATAGAATGTTGGGATAAAAAGCAACAATAATAAGATGGAATAAAACTATTAATAATGTAATAATAGAATGTCCTGATAAAAAGCAACAATAATAAGATGCAATAAAACTATGAATAAAGTAATAATAGAATGTTGGGATAAAAAGTAACAATAATAAGATGCAATAAAACTATGAATAAAATAATAATAGAATGTTGGGATAAAAAGCAACAATAATAAGATGGAATAAAACTAGTAATAAAATAATAATAGAATGTTGGGATAAAAAGTAACAATAATAAGATGGAATAAAACTAGTAATAAAATAATAATAGAATGTTGGGATAAAAAGCAATAATAATAAGATGGAATAAAACTAGTAATAAAATAATAATAGAATGTTGGTATAAAAAGCAACAATAATAAGATGGAATAAAACTAGTCATAAAATAATAATAGAATGTTGGGATAAAAAGCAACAATAATAAGATGCAATAAAACTATTAATAAAGTAATAATAGAATGTTGGGATAAAAAGCAACAATAATAAGATGGAATAAAACTGGTCATAAAATAATAATAGAATGTTGGGATAAAAAGCAACAATAATAAGATGGAATAAAACTAGTAATAAAGTAATAATAGAATGTTGGGATAAAAAGCAACAATAATAAGCTGGAATAAAACTGGTCATAAAATAATAATAGAATGTTGGGATAAAAAGCAACAATAATAAGATGGAATAAAACTAGTAATAAAGTAATAATAGAATATTGGGATAAAAAGCAACAATAATAAGATGGAATAAAACTAGTAATAAAATAATAATAGAATGTTGGTATAAAAAGCAACAATAATAAAATGGAATAAAACTAAAAATAAAATAATAGAATGTTGGGATAAAAAGTAAAAATAAGAACATGGAATAAAACTATTAATAAAGCAATAATAGAATGTTGGGATAAAAAGCAACAATAATAAGATGGAATAAAACTAGTCATAAAATAATAATAGAATGTTGGGATAAAAAGCAACAATAATAAGATGCAATAAAACTATTAATAAAGTAATAATAGAATGTTGGGATAAAAAGGAACAATAATAAGATGGAATAAAACTAGTAACAAAATAATAATAGAATGTTGGGATAAAAAGTAACAATAATAAGATGGAATAAAACTAGTAATAAAATAATAATAGAATGTTGGGATAAAAAGTAACAATAATAAGATGGAATAAAACTAGTAATAAAATAATAATAGAATGTTGGGATAAAAAGCAACAATAATAAGATGGAATAAAACTAGTAATAAAATAATAATAGAATGTTGGGATAAAAAGCAACAATAATAAGATGGAATAAAACTAGTAATAAAATAATAATATAATGTTGGGATAAAAAGCAACAATAATAAGATGGAATAAAACTAGTAATAAAATAATAATAGAATGTTGGGATAAAAAGCAACAATAATCAGATGGAATAAAACTAGTAATAAAATAATAATAGAATGTTGGGATAAAAAGCAACAATAATAAGATGGAATAAAACTAGTAATAAAATAATAATAGAATGTTGGGATAAAAAGCAACAATAATAAGATGGAATAAAACTATTAATAATGTAATAATAGAATGTCCTGATAAAAAGCAACAATAATAAGATGCAATAAAACTATGAATAAAGTAATAATAGAATGTTGGGATAAAAAGTAACAATAATAAGATGCAATAAAACTATGAATAAAATAATAATAGAATGTTGGGATAAAAAGCAACAATAATAAGATGGAATAAAACTAGTCATAAAATAATAATAGAATGTTGGGATAAAAAGCAACAATAATAAGATGGAATAAAACTAGTAATAAAATAATAATAGAATGTTGGGATAAAAAGTAACAATAATAAGATGGAATAAAACTAGTAATAAAATAATAATAGAATGTTGGGATAAAAAGCAACAATAATAAGATGGAATAAAACTAGTAATAAAATAATAATAGAATGTTGGTATAAAAAGCAACAATAATAAGATGGAATAAAACTAGTCATAAAATAATAATACAATGTTGGGATAAAATGCAACAATAATAAGATGCAATAAAACTATTAATAAAGTAATAATAGAATGTTGGGATAAAAAGCAACAATAATAAGATGGAATAAAACTGGTCATAAAATAATAATAGAATGTTGGGATAAAAAGCAACAATAATAAGATGGAATAAAACTAGTAATAAAGTAATAATAGAATATTGGGATAAAAAGCAACAATAAGGAGATGGAATAAAACTAGTAATAAAATAATAATAGAATGTTGGTATAAAAAGCAACAATAATAAAATGGAATAAAACTAAAAATAAAATAATAGAATGTTGGGATAAAAAGTAAAAATAAGAACATGGAATAAAACTATTAATAAAGCAATAATAGAATGTTGGGATAAAAAGCAACAATAATAAGATGGAATAAAACTAGTAATAAAATAATAATAGAATGTTGGGATAATAAGCAACAATAATAAGATGGAATAAAACTAGTAATAAAATAATAATAGAATGTTGGGATAAAAAGCAACAATAATAAGATGGAATAAAACTAGTCATAAAATAATAATAGAATGTTGGGATAAAAAGTAAAAATAAGAACATGGAATAAAACTAGTAATAAAATAATAATAGAATGTTGAGATAAAAAGCAACAATAATAAGATTGAATAAAACTAGTAATAAAATAATAATAGAATGTTGGGATAAAAAGCAACAATAATAAGATGGAATAAAACTAGTAATAAAATAATAATAGAATGTTTTCGATAAAAAGAAAGTAATAATAATAAGATGGAATAAAACTAGTAATAAAATAATAATAGAATGTTGGTATAAAAAGCAACAATAATAAGATGGAATAAAACTAGTAATAAAGTAATAATAGAATATTGGGATAAAAAGCAACAATAAGGAAATTGAATAAAACTAGTAATAAATTAATAATAGAATGTTGGGATAAAAAGCAACAATAATAAGATGGAATAAAACTAGTAAGAAAATAATAGAATGTTGGGATAAAAAGCAACAATAATAAGATGGAATAAAACTAGTCATAAAATAATAATAGAATGTTGGGATAAAAAGCAACAATAATAAGATGGAATAAAACTAGTAATAAAGTAATAATAGAATATTGGGATAAAAAGCAACAATAAGGAGATGGAATAAAACTAGTAATAAAATAATAGAATGTTGGGATAAAAAGCAACAATAATAAGATGGAATAAAACTATTAATAGTAATAATAGAATGTCCTGATAAAAAGCAACAATAATAAGATTGAATAAAACTAGTAATAAAGTAATAGAATATTGGGATAAAAAGCAACAATAAGGAGATGGAATAAAACTAGTAATAAAATAATAATAGAATGTTGGGATAAAAAGCAACAATAATAAGATGGAATAAAACTAGTAAGAAAACTAATAGAATGTTGGGATAAAAAGCAACAATAATAAGATGGAATAAAACTAGTCATAAAATAATAATAGAATGTTACAGGATAAAAGAAAACAACAATAATAAGATGGAATAAAACTAGTAATAAAGTAATAATAGAATATTGGGATAAAAAGCAACAATAAGGAGATGGAATAAAACTAGTAATAAAATAATAATAGAATGTTGGGATAAAAAGCAACAATAATAAGATGGAATAAAACTATTAATAAAGTAATAATAGAATGTTGGGATAAAAAGCAACAATAATAAGATGGAATAAAACTAGTCATAAAATAATAATAGAATGTTGGGATAAAAAGCAACAATAATAAGATGCAATAAAACTATTAATAAAGTAATAATAGAATATTGGGATAAAAAGCAACAATAAGGAGATGGAATAAAACTATAATAAAATAATAATAGAATGTTGGGATAAAAAGCAACAATAATAAGATGGAATAAAACTATTAATAAAGTAATAATAGAATGTTGGGATAAAAAGCAACAATAATAAGATGGAATAAAACTAGTCATAAAATAATAATAGAATGTTGGGATAAAGCAACAATAATAAGATGCAATAAAAACTATTAATAAAGTAATAATAGAATATTGGGATAAAAAGCAACAATAAGGAGATGGAGATAAAACTATTAATAAAGTAATAATAGAATATTGGGATAAAAAGCAACAATAATAAGATGGAATAAAACTATAATAAAATAATACTAGAATGTTGGGATAAAAAGCAACAATAATAAGATGGAATAAAACTAGTAATAAAATAATAATAGAATGTTGGGATAAAAAGTAACAATAATAAGATGGAATAAAACTAGTAATAAAATAATAATAGAATGTTTTGGATAAAAAGTAACAATAATAAGATGGAATAAAACTAGTAATAAAATAATAATAAAGATGTTGGTATAAAAAGCAACAATAATAAAATGGAATAAAACTAAAAATAAAATAATAGAATGTTGGGATAAAAAGTAAAAATAGCAAGAACATGGAATAAAACTATTAATAAAGCAATACTAGAATGTTGGGATAAAAAGTAACAATAATAAGATGGAATAAAACTATTAATAAAATAATAATAGAATGTTGGGATAAAAAGTAACAATAATAAGATGGAATAAAACTAGTAATAAAATAATAATAATAGAATGATTTGGATAAAAAGTAACAATAATAAGATGGAATAAAACTAGTAATAAAATAATAATAGAATGTTGGTATAAAAAGCAACAATAATAAAATGGAATAAAACTAAAAATAAAATAATAGAATGTTGGGATAAATAAAAATAAGAACATGGAATAAAACTATTAATAAAGCAATACTAGAATGTTGGGATAAAAAGTAACAATAATAAGATGGAATAAAACTAGTAATAAAATAATAATAGAATGTTGGGATAAAAAGTAACAATAATAAGATGGAATAAAACTAGTAATAAAATAATAATAGAATGTTGGGATAAAAAGTAACAATAATAAGATGGAATAAAACTAGTAATAAAATAATAATAGAATGTTTTGGATAAAAAGTAACAATAATAAGATGGAATAAAACTAGTAATAAAATAATAATAGAATGTTTTGGATAAGTAACAATAATAAGATTGAACAAACTGGTAATAAAATAATAATAGAATGTTGGGATAAAAAGCAACAATAATAAGAAGGAATTAATAAAGTAATAATAGAATGTTGTGATGAAAAGCAACAATAATAAGATGGAAAAAAACTAGTAATAAAATAATAATAGAATGTTTGGATAAAAAGCAACAATAATAAGACGGAATAAAACTAGTAATAAAATAATGATATAATGTTGGGATAAGAAGCAACAATAATAAGACTGAATAAAACTAGTAATAAAATAATAATAGAATGTTTGGATAAAAAGCAATAATAATAAGATGCAATAAAAGTATTAATAAAATAATAATAGAATGTTGGGAAACAAAGTAAAAATAAGAAGATTGAATAAAACTAGTAATAAAATAATAATAGAATGTTGGGATAAAAAACAATAGTAATAACATGGAATAAAACTAGTAATAAAATAATTATAGAATGTTGGGATAAAAAGTAAAAATATGAAGATGGAATAAAACTAGTAATAAAAAAATAATAGAATGTTTGGATAAAAAGCAACAATAATAAGATGAAATAAAACTAGTAATATAATAATAATATAATATTTTGATATGAAGCAACAATAATAAGATGGAATAAAACTAGTAATAAAATAATAATAGAATGTTGGGATAAAAAGCAACAATAATAAGATGGAATAAAACTAGTCATAAAATAATAATAGAATGTTGGGATAAAAAGCAACAATAATAAGATGGAATAAAACTAGTCATAAAATAATAATAGAATGTTGGGATAAAAAGCAACAATAATAAGATGGAATAAAACTAGTCATAAAATAATAATAGAATGTTGGGATAAAAAGCAACAATAATAAGATGGAATAAAACTAGTCATAAAATAATAATAGAATGTTGGGATAAAAAGCAACAATAATAAGATGGAATAAAACTAGTAATAAAGTAATAATAGAATATTGGGATAAAAAGCAACAATAAGGAGATGGAATAAAACTAGAAATAAAATAATAATAGAATGTTGGGATAAAAAGCAACAATAATAAGATGGAATAAAACTAGAAATAAAATAATAATAGAATGTTGGGATAAAAAGCTACAATAATAAGATGGAATAAAACTAGTAATAAAATAATAATAGTATATTGGGATAAAAAGCAACAATAATAAGATGGAATAAAACTAGTAATAAAGTAATAATAGAATATTGGGATAAAAAGCAACAATAAGGAGATGGAATAAAACTAGTAATAAAATAATAATAGAATGTTGGGATAAAAAGCAACAATAATAAGATGGAATAAAACTATTAATAAAGTAATAATAGAATGTTGGGATAAAAAGCAACAATAATAAGATGGAATAAAACTAGTCATAAAATAATAATAGAATGTTGGGATAAAAAGCAACAATAATAAGATGCAATAAAACTATTAATAAAGTAATAATAGAATATTGGGATAAAAAGCAACAATAAGGAGATGGAATAAAACTATAATAAAATAATAATAGAATGTTGGGATAAAAAGCAACAATAATAAGATGGAATAAAACTATTAATAAAGTAATAATAGAATGTTGGGATAAAAAGCAACAATAATAAGATGGAATAAAACTAGTCATAAAATAATAATAGAATGTTGGGATAAAAAGCAACAATAATAAGATGCAATAAAACTATTAATAAAGTAATAATAGAATATTGGGATAAAAAGCAACAATAAGGAGATGGAATAAAACTATTAATAAAGTAATAATAGAATATTGGGATAAAAAGCAACAATAATAAGATGGAATAAAACTATAATAAAATAATACTAGAATGTTGGGATAAAAAGCAACAATAATAAGATGGAATAAAACTAGTAATAAAATAATAATAGAATGTTGGGATAAAAAGTAACAATAATAAGATGGAATAAAACTAGTAATAAAATAATAATAGAATGTTTTGGATAAAAAGTAACAATAATAAGATGGAATAAAACTAGTAATAAAATAATAATAGAATGTTGGTATAAAAAGCAACAATAATAAAATGGAATAAAACTAAAAATAAAATAATAGAATGTTGGGATAAAAAGTAAAAATAAGAACATGGAATAAAACTATTAATAAAGCAATAATAGAATGTTGGGATAAAAAGTAACAATAATAAGATGGAATAAAACTAGTAATAAAATAATAATAGAATGTTGGGATAAAAAGTAACAATAATAAGATGGAATAAAACTAGTAATAAAATAATAATAGAATGTTGGGATAAAAAGTAACAATAATAAGATGGAATAAAACTAGTAATAAAATAATAATAGAATGTTTTGGATAAAAAGTAACAATAATAAGATGGAATAAAACTAGTAATAAAATAATAATAGAATGTTGGTATAAAAAGCAACAATAATAAAATGGAATAAAACTAAAAATAAAATAATAGAATGTTGGGATAAAAAGTAAAAATAAGTACATGGAATAAAACTATTAATAAAGCAATAATAGAATGTTGGGATAAAAAGTAACAATAATAAGATGGAATAAAACTAGTAATAAAATAATAATAGAATGTTGGGATAAAAAGTAACAATAATAAGATGGAATAAAACTAGTAATAAAATAATAATAGAATGTTGGGATAAAAAGTAACAATAATAAGATGGAATAAAACTAGTAATAAAATAATAATAGAATGTTTTGGATAAAAAGTAACAATAATAAGATGGAATAAAACTAGTAATAAAATAATAATAGAATGTTTTGGATAAAAAGTAACAATAATAAGATTGAACAAACTGGTAATAAAATAATAATAGAATGTTGGGATAAAAAGCAACAATAATAAGAAGGAATTAATAAAGTAATAATAGAATGTTGTGATGAAAAGCAACAATAATAAGATGGAAAAAAACTAGTAATAAAATAATAATAGAATGTTTGGATAAAAAGCAACAATAATAAGACGGAATAAAACTAGTAATAAAATAATGATATAATGTTGGGATAAGAAGCAACAATAATAAGACTGAATAAAACTAGTAATAAAATAATAATAGAATGTTTGGATAAAAAGCAATAATAATAAGATGCAATAAAAGTATTAATAAAATAATAATAGAATGTTGGGAAACAAAGTAAAAATAAGAAGATTGAATAAAACTAGTAATAAAATAATAATAGAATGTTGGGATAAAAAACAATAGTAATAACATGGAATAAAACTAGTAATAAAATAATTATAGAATGTTGGGATAAAAAGTAAAAATATGAAGATGGAATAAAACTAGTAATAAAAAAATAATAGAATGTTTGGATAAAAAGCAACAATAATAAGATGAAATAAAACTAGTAATATAATAATAATATAATATTTTGATATGAAGCAACAATAATAAGATGGAATAAAACTATTAAAATAATAATAGAATGTTGGGATAAAAAGCAACAATAATAAGATGGAATAAAACTAGTCATAAAATAATAATAGAATGTTGGGATAAAAAGCAACAATAATAAGATGGAATAAAACTAGTCATAAAATAATAATAGAATGTTGGGATAAAAAGCAACAATAATAAGATGGAATAAAACTAGTAATAAAGTAATAATAGAATATTGGGATAAAAAGCAACAATAAGGAGATGGAATAAAACTAGAAATAAAATAATAATAGAATGTTGGGATAAAAAGCAACAATAATAAGATGGAATAAAACTAGAAATAAAATAATAATAGAATGTTGGGATAAAAAGCTACAATAATAAGATGGAATAAAACTAGTAATAAAATAATAATAGTATATTGGGATAAAAAGCTACAATAATAAGATGGAATAAAACTAGTAATAAAATAATAATAGAATGTTGGGATAAAAAGCAACAATAATAAGATGGAATAAAACTAGAAATAAAATAATAATAGAATGTTGGGATAAAAAGCAACAATAATAAGATGGAATAAAACTAGAAATAAAATAATAATAGAATGTTGGGATAAAAAGCAACAATAATAAGATGGAATAAAACTAGTCATAAAATAATAATAGAATGTTGGGATAAAAAGCAACAATAATAAGATGGAATAAAACTAGTCATAAAATAATAATAGAATGTTGGGATAAAAAGCAACAATAATAAGATGGAATAAAACTAGTAATAAAGTAATAAGAGAATATTGGGATAAAAAGCAACAATAAGGAGATGGAATAAAACTAAAAATAAAATAATAATAGAATGTTGGGATAAAAAGCAACAATAATAAGATGGAATAAAACTAGTAATAAAGTAATAATAGAATATTGGGATAAAAAGCAACAATAAGGAGATGGAATAAAACTAGTAATAAAATAATAATAGAATGTTGGGATAAAAAGCAACAATAATAAGATGGAATAAAACTAGAAATAAAATAATAATAGAATGTTGGGATAAAAAGCTACAATAATAAGATGGAATAAAACTAGTAATAAAATAATAATAGAATATTGGGATAAAAAGCTACAATAATAAGATGGAATAAAACTAGTAATAAAATAATAATAGAATATTGGGATAAAAAGCAACAATAATAAGATGGAATAAAACTAGAAATAAAATAATAATAGAATATTGGGATAAAAAGCAACAATAATAAGATGGAAAAAAAACAGTAATAAATTAATAATAGAATATTGGGATAAAAAGCAACAATAATAAGATGCAATAAAACTATTAATAAATAGTAATAGAATGTCCTGATAAAAAGCAACAATAATAAGATGCAATAAAACTATTAATAAATAGTAATAGAATGTCCTGATAAAAAGCAACAATAATAAGATGCAATAAAACTATGAATAAAGTAATAATAGAATGTTGGGATAAAAAGTAACAATAATAAGATGGAATAAAACTAGTAATAAAATAATAATAGAATGCTGGTATAAAAAGCAACAATAATAAGATGGAATAGAACTAGTAATAAAATAATAGTAGAATGTTGGGATAAAAAGCAACAATAATAAGATGGAATAAAACTAGTAATAAAATAATAATAGAATGCTGGTATAAAAAGCAACAATAATAAGATGGAATAGAACTAGTAATAAAATAATAATAGAATGTTGGGATAAAAAGCAACAATAATAAGATGGAATAAAACTAGTAATAAAATAATAATAGAATGTTGGGATAAAAAGTAAGAATAAGATGGAATAAAACTAGTAATAAAATAATAATAGAATGTTGGGATAAAAAGCAACAATAATAAGATGGAATAAAACTAGTAATAAAATAATAATAGAATGTTGGGATAAAAAGTAAGAATAAGATGGAATAAAACTAGTAATAAAATAATAATAGAATGTTTTGGATAAAAAGCAACAATAATAAGATTGAACAAACTGGTAATAAAATAATAATAGAATGTTGGGATAAAAAGCAACAATAATAAGATGGAATAAAACTAGTAATAAAATAATAATAGAATGTTGGGATAAAAAGCAACAATAATAAGATGGAATAGAACTAGTAATAAAATAATAATAGAATGTTGGGATAAAAAGCAACAATAATAAGATGGAATAAAACTAGTAATAAAATAATAATAGAATGTTGGGATAAAAAGTAAGAATAAGATGGAATAAAACTAGTAATAAAATAATAATAGAATGTTTTGGATAAAAAGCAACAATAATAAGATTGAACAAACTGGTAATAAAATAATAATAGAATGTTGGGATAAAAAGCAACAATAATAAGAGGGAATAAAACTAGTAATAAAATAATAATAGAATGTTGGGATAAAAAGCAACAATAATAAGATGGAATAAAACTAGTAATAAAATAATAATAGAATGTTGGGATAAAAAGCAATAATAATAAGAGGGAATAAAACTAGTAATAAAATAATAATAGAATGTTGGGATAAAAAGCAATAATAATAAGAGGGAATAAAACTAGTAATAAAATAATAATAGAATGTTGGGATAAAAAGCAACAATAATAAGATGGAATAAAACTAGTAATAAAATAATAAATAATAATATAATGTTGGGAGAAAAAGCAAGTATAATGAGTTGGAATAAAACTAAGAATAAAGTAATAATAGAATGTTGGGATAAAAAGCAATAAAAAGAAGATGGAATAAAACCAGTAATAAATTAATAATAGAATATTGGGATAAAAAGAAACAATAATAAGATGGAATAAAACTATTAATAAATAATAATAGAATGTTGGGATAAAAAGCAACAATAATAATATGGAATAAAACTAGTAATAAAATAATAAGAGAATGTTGGATAAAAAGCAACAATAATAAGATGGAATAAAACTAGTAATGAAATAATAATAGATTGTTGGGATAAAAAGTAACAATAATAATATGGAATAAAACTAGTAATAAAATAATAAGAGAATGTTGGATAAAAAGCAACAATAATAAGATGGAATAAAACTATTAATAAAGTAATAATAGAATGTTGGATAAAAAGCAACAATAATAAGATTGAATAAAACTAGTAATAAAATAATAATAGAATGTTGGGATAAAAAGCAACAATAATAAGATGGAATAAAACTAGTAATAAAATAATAATAAAATGCAGGGATAAGAAGCAATAAAACAAAATTTGTGGAACTGATGCCTGGTTATCTAGATAATGACCATGCATCTTTGAATGTTATGGGCTACGGAATTGCAAAGAACCTTTTTAAACAAGAGAAACTACATCCCTTGTACAGTACCAAAGTGTTGCGACAACTAAAATGGCTTCTCTCTGTCTGCTCTGCAAATATTTTCATGGCAACTGCTTTTACAAATTTTTTTTTCCTGGTGCTTTGACTACATGAATTTAATCGAGCTACTAGATTGTCATCTAGGTCCCATCCTTTTAGCATTGAAATAATAAAATGTAACCTCCACTTTTACTCCAACAGTTTCTTTTCTCGCTCTTCTCGCCTGTGAAACTCTCCTGTTTACTGCTTCCCTGATAGCTACAATCTCCAAAATTTAAATTCATCAGTTGCCATATTCTATCTTATTGAATTCCCATTTATTTTTTATGCTTCCTTCAATACCCACGGTACCCAGTCTTTTCTTGAAATTTCAGTTTTTTAAGATTGAAAAAAATTAAAGTCACTACAAAGGAAAAAAAAATCTGTGGTTTTAAAAAAGACTTATTGTGAGTGAAGATTTACTGACAGTCTTTGTTAAAGATGATTTGTTTGAAATCACTGACATATGTTTCTTTCAACATACATGTTACATATCCATGCAGAGATTCTGTGTAGGGCCCGGAAGTTTTTTCCGTCTAAATCTATCCTGCACATTTATAAATCTACCATCCGCCCGTGCATTGAATACTGCTGCCATATCTGGTCGGGTGCCCCTGCTGTTCTCCTTAGGCTTCTCGATAAGGTTCAAAGGAGGGTCTGTAATGTGATAGATACCGACTTGGCAGACCGCCTGCAGTCTCTCTCCCACCGGCGCGACGTAGCTTCCCTGTGTCTCTTCTATAAATACTTCCACGGGTTCTTCTCCGATGAACTTAGATCACTAGTGCCCCCTAAATATGAATTTGAACGAGATACTAGATTAGCAACTAGATCCCACCCTTTTACAGTGAAACCGATAAAATGCAGCCGTAACTTCTACTCCAACAGTTTCTTTCCTCGCACTTCCCGACTGTGGAATTCTCTTCCAAATGATTGCTTCCCCGACGGCTACAATCTCCAGGAGTTTAAATGTAAGGTCAATAGACACCTAACACACTAACCTGCTCCCATTCTATCAAACACTCTTCCCATCTGCCCAACCCTCATCCTCGCTATCCTTACTCATCTGTCACCTTCCTCCTGACATTCCCTATGTTTAACCACTCCTTCTCTTTACCTTCCCCTATGTAGCCCCATGGAATGCCTTGCTTGGGGAGAGATGATTAAAAAAAAAAACAAAAAAAACTAGCAGTATAGCCTGGCGTTGCTCGGGTGTAATGAAAGCTTTAAAACTAATCCATGGTCCTGGAGCTCAGACTCTTTGGATGTTGGCATGAAAGCTAAAAAGCAATAGTTGCTTCCAGTTAAAGTGAAACCGTAGACTGAAAGAAAAATGAATGGATGTAAGTCAAATTTTGATTTCCTGGTATCAATATCAAATGTTTTTTTCATCGAAAACTGAATTTTGAAGGCTAAATAAGTCCTCTGAGTAAATGTTATCATGGCTGAGAGTAAGAACTACAATTATACCTACTTAAGAGCCAAACCTGAAGCAAAAACTAAAATAAAAGGGCTGAAAAAAAATACAAACACACAGGCAGATAAAAAGACATGCACACAAACATCTTGCATTATATATATATATATATATTATCGATTTTCTGCACTATTGTAAGAATTGTAACCTTGAAACTTCTCAATATTGTTTCTTATGTCTTTGTCTATGAGTGTATCAAATTTGATTAAAATCGAACCACTCCTTCTATAACCCGATTTTTTTGATTATCGATTTTCAATATTTATCTGGAGTATCTCGAGACAAATCCAAGCTAAGAGCACTTGCAGACGCTTATAGTACAACTGTGTAAATTTTCAAGAAAATCGATTCAGTTGTTTTGAAGTCTATAGGTAACGGACATACACACACACAGACAAAGTTCCATTTATAAATGAGTTTAGATTGCATAAACTGCATGCACACATGATATTCTCCCTCCCCACTGTCGAATATTGTTTGTTAGAATTTGGAAATATATTAAAATTCATTTCTGTTATTTAAATGACTAGTTGTTCATTCATTCTGCCATTGCTAATCTTTTACTTATTTCCTCATGCAATTCTCTACCAGTTGGTGACATCAAAAGACCTGAGCCAATGTGGACAACAATTTTATTTTAAACGTTACAAACCAGGACCTTGTCCAGGATCCTAATAAAATTGGGATTTGCCCCTTTGAATGTATGTAACAAAAATTTGAGCTCAGCTGGGATTTGTAACAAAATTGGGGGCTGGTCCAAGATTCATAGCAGTAGGCAGTTGCATTTCTGCTCCTTGAAAGTTGAAGCCTGGTAGTTTTTATGAGAAATTTTCTCAAAAATATACACGAGAAAGATACAGTTTTAGTTTTCTCTGACAGGTCAAATATTTCACATGGTGATGTTAATTTTTAATCAATAGACAGGTTTACAGTGACATCATCTTGAAACACCAATTTGCATATGATGATCATCAAATCAAGCGATATTGAGCTTGGCCAGTACCTGGATGGATGACCACTTGGAAACACCAAGTGTAGTAAACTTGGATTTACAGGTGATATAATGGAAAATGGATTGGAATTGTCAATTGGAGAGCTGAGTGCCACTTCTAGTTGTGTTAGTTATATTCACTTCGGAAAGATATGGATCTATCTCTTCCTCCCATATATGGGTTAATTAGTAAGACTTGAATCTCTAAATTGTCATTATTAAAAAAAAAACCTCTTAAAATCAAAAGAAATATTTTATGGCTTTAAATAACCTGCAAAAGGTTAAAGCCTTAGAAAATAAATGGACAAATCAATGTTATAAGTTGATGGCATGAATAAACGTTGCAATACAAGCTACAAAAAAACAAAAACAAACAAAGGTGACAGTAAATACTAGTAAAATAAAAATATTAATAGTTTATTTCTAATCTAGAATAGACTTATTTGTTTAGAACTGTGCTTTGGTAACTATCAAATGTCTAAAATTTTCTGATGACCTGGCTAATATGGTATTTACATTATTCAGACTATTGTTCTCATCTTTGTTGCCATTTGTACGATGTTTTGGCCATTGTACGCTCTGGCCTTCTTCAGGTGCGAGGAATTTCGAACTGAACCCTTTATTACAATCACTAGTGTATATGATCCTTGTTCCTTGCATAAAGACTCGATTGGAAGTCATGAATTATCTCCCTCTAACACTGCAAGTTAGTTGTTCAACACTGCTGTAGCCCAGTATTGAAAAAGTCAAGTCAGGAACTAATCAACGTCTATATCCATATGAGGGTGCTATACCTCACTGATTGTAATAAAGGGTTCAGTTCAAAATTCCTAACACCTGAAAAAGGCTGGAGCGTACAACGGCTAAAACGTCGTACAAATTGCAACAAAGATGGGAACAATAGTCCGAATAATGTAAATACTGTAAATACTACCTCGTCTCAGATATATAAACAAGACGTAGCTAATATGTGCAAGTAAGTGAGATACTTAAGACTTGTTTATAAACATCTAGAAAGAAATGTACTTATGTTGTTATCAATCCTGATGCCAATTTCTGATAAGGAAAAGTAGAATAATTATGGCAGATAAAGAAATATAAGCCTCCTTCCTTTTAAATTTTATTTAGATATAAAAATGAGAAGCAGTGTAATGGACCTCGGGCACATTACGTTAGGTCAATCAAATATTTATCATGACATTTTTTTTTAAGTAAATGAAAGAAAAAATCAAGATTAAAACAAAAATGTTTGTGTTTATAGCATAAAGGACATCAGGAGGACATCGCTGCAAAACAACAGTTTGAAGTAATGCTTGTGTTTAGTGATGTAATAAAAATACAGGTAAAGAAAATGATTTTTAGTCAAGCCATCAATCTAGAGATGGTACCTCCAAAGATTTGCTCAGAAAAATGTGCATATATAATGAATCAATCAGTTAAATGCTATATGCGATACATGAAACGCAGACGACAATTCTACTCCTGCAGCTCCCTCTCTCGCACTTCCCGCCTGTGGAACTCACTCCCGTATTCTTGCTTTCCTGACGGCTACGACCTCCAGAAATTTTAAAGCAAAGTTAATACTCACCTACTAACCACTGGACTCTAGCTCTCTCCCCTCCCCTGTATAATCTTCACGTTCTCTCCGCCCATGTATCTGTCATTGCACCTGCTTTCTCAGCTTTCTATTGTTCCTTTCTAACTAGCTTGTACTCCTCACTCTTTTCTAATTAATCTTTCTACATTTATGTAACCCCCTGCACATCAGTGGCGTTTCTGCCTTGCTCGGGGTGAAATGATTAAAAAAAAAAATGATTGGGCAATCATGTCCTGAAAGAGACATTACTGACTTGGTAGATTTTCCTGCCAATATTTTCTGTGGTAGACTGGTTACCAACCAAGGCTATAAAACCCAATCTGTTCTGCTGTTCACATCCTTTATCTAGAACAGTCAGTTCAGAGTCATATGTGATACACGCTTGGGTGATCATGTTTTGAAAGAGGCATGACTAACTGGACAGAAGATTTTCCTGCAGTAGGTTGTATTTTATTTCTGCAGTAGACTGGTTGCCAACCAAGGCTATAGGAACCAATCTGTCCTGCTATTAAACCCATAGCTGAAGGGAGAAGTAATGGATTCATACCTTTCCCAAGGGTATTTGTGTGTAAGTGAATGCAATGACTAGGAATTTAAACTAGGCTTTTTGATTTTTCGTTTGAAGCCATTATCTACTGCACATCTGAATAATGAATAGATATCCCAAACTTAATAAAAATAAAGTTATATTATCAAAATCTTTGTTATCATCAAAAGAAAAGACCAAATGGAAACCGTCATTAGATACAATGTGCTTTGGTCACTAGGCTCCAGAATGTGTTGATTGCCAAGCCTAGCTGAACGGTGCTTTTAAAGGCAGATTTGTCTCTTGATATAGATATATAAAACTGAGCAGAGATGTCTATTTCAAGAGACAGAGAAAAATCACTTCCCTTAGGTTTGAGTCCTCCCTCCAGAATGCATATTTTTCTCTAGTAATATTTCTCAAATATTTAACCTGGAAGAATATAACAGATATCCATAGATATCCTGTTTAACAAATAAACAAAGCATCTATTCAAATATGAGCATCCATAAAAAAATAACGTTTCGATAATAAAAATCTATCAGATTAATAAATAAAAAATTAATTCCTTTCATACACACAAACATATATATGTGTGTTATTTACCATCAGTTCTATCTAATAAAATATTGTTTTTTCAATGTCAAAACAAAATGTACAATTTTGTAGTAGTTACTTACATGTTCTAATGTAAAAGTTGAACAATAAATATTTATTGCTCTATTTTTGGATTGAGCCCTGTTTTAAATTAATGATTTGAACGATGCAATTTTATTCTTTGTTCTTTTACATTTGTATATATATATGCATGTGTGTGATTTATATATATATATATGCGTGTGTGTTTGATATATGTGTGTGTGTGTGTGTGTGTGAATATATAAGAAAAATTTAGGCAGACACGTTATTTCATGGTAAATCGGAAGTATGGGCCTATTTCAGGTGAACCATCATCAGCTTCCATCTTTACTGTACAGAAGATTTTACACGATAAATCATCTGCACAACCAACATCAAACATTGCCTGGTGAAGAGAACCTATCTCGAAACATTGAAATTTCCATGTTGCAGTGTAATGTACAATTAATTCATAACTATATATATATATATATATACATATACACACACACACACAATGTGAATGTTTGTTGGTTTATATGTGTGCATTCATGTCTTTTCCTTGTTTAATATATGAATAACTTTCTAAATCTAATAAATTGTTAAACTTAGAATTTCAAATTCACAATAGAGTGAATCTAATAGTCAATTAATAATGCTGATCTCAATTTAATCAAATTTTAATATTAATGCCCACCAAAATTATTTTTGAGTCTGCTCACATATTCTCCAAATTAGAAGTTACTTTATTCTGATTGGTCCACACTGTCTATACAACAATGCCTCCCTGATTAAAATGGTTTTGCTTGTTTTTAACCTTTTAAAACTTTTCAACTTGAAATAAACCTCATCACTTGATAAGACACAAGAAGTGTTAAAACAAAATAGCTACTTTTGTAGTGATATTATAACATATACATGTTATAATTTCTGAATAAATATTATGTGTGTGTGTGTGTGTGTGTGTGTGTGTGTGTGTGTGTGTGTGTGTGCGTCCCAGACAAAATAAAAAAGTGTCATGTTATGACATAAAGTAACAATGTTCTTCATGCGACCTAACCGTTCAACTTCATAGTTCAACTTAATTCTCACTTTTGATTAATACCGACACACCCACAATCATATTGTTTAACTTCCTCCAACCACCTCTCCTTAATGTTCTGAATAACCATGAATTCACCTTATATTTTCTAAAATAAATAATTTTCATCATTTGGTTTTAAAATCTCACCTGAAGAACAATATTGTTCTAAAACATGAAAATTTTTGCATAGTGATAAAATGCTTTTACAAACCATTGTAATAACAAAATTACAATATTAAGCTCTACTCTGTATTGAGCACTTTTTTATAAAAGCAAATGCATGAATAGTAGGTTTTTAATTTATCTGTTCTTTCACTTCCTTATAATATATAATGAAGAAAAAATAACAGCAGAAAGAAACAAACGCCCTTTAAAATGGATATACAAATGGCTAATAGCACTTGGGAAGATAAAAATTATGGACAGTTTTTATATTCATTATTTCCAACAAAACAGAAAAATGTTAGAATGCTGGGAAAACTTAATAAAACATTAATCAAATCTCCCATTCAATTTAAGATTGTTGAAAGGTTGCTGCCCAAGTATACATGATTTAATATATTGGGCGGGTATAATGACAGTATACACACTAAAAAATCTGCCATCTTCTACCGAACGCCCATAGCCCAGAGGTAGAATCGCTGACACCAATTCGGTTGGGTTTCAATCCTGGGTTAAAGGCAATCGGAGTCTAACTGTACTGATGAGCTGTGATACAGCAAAACAGATCTGTCTGCGGATGACTAATTTAAATTTTAAAATCATTTGTTTCTGATGAAAGGCTGAGGATGGTCTGAAATATCAAATATAATAATAGAAATAAATAAATACTGTCAAAAAAATACATTTTTAAACTTACAACTTTTTAGTAGTTTTTCCTATATATATATATATATATATATATATATATATATATATATATATATATATATATATATATATATATATATATATATATATATCTCAAGCGCCCATAGCTCAGAGGTAGAATTGCTATCTGACGCCAATTCGATCGGGTTTCAATCCTGGGTAAAAGCAATCAAATGTCTAACCGTACTGATAAGCTGTGATACAGTGAAACAGGTCTGTTTGCGGATGACTATAAATAAAGATTGAGAAATATAAGCAGTCAATTGCTAATAGACGCTGACAAGTGAATGAACAAGCCTGTTGACAAAACTCTGGTGTCAGGATGCTGAAGGTTATAGGAGACAAATCCTATATCATCCATCAACTTACTAAAACAGACAAAGTAAAATTGCACACCCACGGATTCAAACAACTAAAAAACATTTTGGAAAAACCCAGACCACAGCAAATTTTGCAAGTCAGTGTAAAAAACAAAATTCTGGATCCTAATTGGATAAAAAAATAGAAAATATATGATGTTTATTCACACCTAGAAAATATATGATTCACACCTAGAAGCGAAAAGGCCTACTGGAGCCTGCAACACAAGAAGCTTCACTATTTAAATCATGTTGGTGTTGACCGGTCAAAATCAGTCAGCATGGGAGTGGTTAGCTGACAGACCTTGTGGCAATGTAGCAAAAGAAATTTCAAGAAGCCAACTCGGACGTAAAGGAGTGTCACATATCCATTCTACCTCGTTGTCCAATTTTCTGAGTCCTTCCTAGCACCTGAAGAAGGCCGAAGTGTACAATGGCTGAAACGTACAAATGGCAACAAAGATGAGGACAATAGTCCGAATAATATAAATACCTTTGGGAAAAGTATTAATCCGTTTCTTCCCTCCAGTTATGGGTTAAATAATAGGACTGATTGAGTTCTATATCCTTGGCTGGCAACCAGTCTACTACAGAAAGTAATAGCAACTTACTACGGGATAATCTTCTGCCCAGTCAGTCATGTCTCTTTTGAGACATGAGCTCCCAAGTATGTATCACATATGGCACTTAATTGACTTTCTGATAGTAGAGTCAGTTGGACACTGTCTGTGAGAAAAAAAAGAGTACCATGATAGTTCATTCCAGCAGCAGTTTGGAAATATTATGCAGTACTGCTTGGCATTTGTGCTGGAAGCTTCCATACAAACATTTCAGACTGGGTGTCAATCTGATGACAGTGCAGAGGATTTGGGAAGAGTTGGATGAGTCTAATGGTGATTATGAAGGTCTTTGCAGAAATCACTAGTGATGGTGATGTTAAACCTCCATTCATCTTTCCACAGGGCCTCAGTCTCAACACAGAGGCCTACATCAAGTGCATTGAGAAGGTAGTGCTACCTTGTGTCAAGAGGGTGGCTGCTGGAAGACCCTATGTCTGGCAACAAGATTCTGCAGAATGCCACAAATAAGGGGACAATTTATGTGACCATATCACCACTTACATATGTGGGGTGCAGTTGAGTGAGAGACCAGCCAAACTACTTGTAATATCAAAGATGAACTAAATTATCACAGTATTCACTAACTTAAACAAGGAAACTGTCTATAAGATTTGCAGGAGATTCTGAAATTGTCTGGAAGTCGGCATTGAAGCCAATGGCATTTTATTGAATAAATTTAGTCTTTCAAGATATTTTTGTGTACTTTTGGTAAATATATCTGTTAAAATGAGATGTCAATGTTATTTTCATTTTATCGTCATTTAGACAAATGATTCCTCCATCCCATTCTAAAGTAACCTCCAAAACAACCCGTTTTGTGACGTTTTATCATATTCAGCATTAGGGAAGGATGTTGTTTAGCTTAGTATGTTTTGTGATTGAAACAAAAACTGTGATGCACATAAAGAAAAACAAATAACAACACCTTTTTCGTCACTTATTTCCAATAAATGGTAATTTCCTATTTTTCCCCAAAATGGGCCAGCACAGCCAAGCAATAATGCAACAGTGAAAGTTTTGGAAAAAGAGATAATAATGACCAATGTCATGTTCAACATCTGAAGAAATTCATCAATTTTTTTTATAATCAGTTAAGTGCCATCTGTGATAGAAACCTGGGTTATCATGTCTTGAAAGAGACATGACTGACTGGGCAGAATATTTTCCCCACAGTAAATTGTCATTACTTTCTGCAGTAGACTGGTTGCTAACCAAGGCTATAGAACCCAATCTACCCTGCTATCTAACCCATAACCAGCGAGAAAAGCGACAGATTCATACTTTTCCCCATGAGAATTTATACATATATGAATGCAACGAATTCAACTGGAATTTGAACTCAGCTCTCTGATTTCTTGTTCTAAGCCAATATCCACTGCACCACCCACACACATTTTTATAATAATCAACTTTAAAGACAGTTCTCAGTGAAATTTAAGCCTTTATTCAGTAAACTAAAGTCTACCTCAAAGACAACTTAATCAAATTATGGGCATACAGCTATAAATGAACATTTTTTTATCATTGACAGGGGTGGGTTCTCCTCAAAAAAAAAAAAGAAGCTTTCTCAGCACTGGCAATGGGAGCTCAGAAAACATTTTTCTTACTATAGCAACCAAGAGCTTAAAACAGCAGCCTTCTTTAGCATTGATGAGAGATACTCAAAAAAGCTTTCTTAGCATATTTGATGGGAGCATAGCTCAATAACAATACTTTCTACAGCACACAGTCCCTCAAAACCAGAATCTTTCTTAACATGTGCTACAAGTATTCAAGTTGAATATTAACTATTTATTTTATTTTAGAAACATAATTGCTATTTCATGCTGAAATTTTTAGATGAGAAATTATAATTAAATGCTTTTATATTCAAATCAACATTGCTCATCTTTTTGTTATATTCTGAAATGTTGCTCTTCCCAATTGTACAGCATATTATAATTTCTAAGTCTTAGTTGTAAAAATGAAGTGGCAATGTTTGACTTTTGTGGCTGGAAAAAAAACAAAAAAAACAAAAAAGATATGTGAAAACAGTTTTTCCCTTGACACCACTATTATTTTAACTACCTTCATTTTCTGGTGATGTTTGTTATGAAATGCCATGGTTTGAATTTTAATAAAGCCTAAACATATGAAAAAGAATTTTGTACATTCTTGTTCTTTTTTTTTTAATCACATCACCCCAAGCAAGGCGAAAACGCCACTGATGCGCAGGGGGCTACGTAAGAGTGAAAAGATTGGAATTGAGAAAAACCGGAAACCACAACCTAAACACGAAACAAGGGATGAGCCTCTTCATCTGTTCAATAGACGTGGGTGGAGTGTGAACCGGGTGATAGTTTAGTTTATCTACTCCAATTCTGCGGATTTACAAGAAAAATATTAAAAGCTATTACATTGTTTATTGGAATGATTAGCAAAACATTGGCTATATGCCAATCAGATTTGAACTTAAATTGTTTTCATATTTAATTTTTTTTAAATTGGTAAATGATAAATATTGCATTAGTTTAAATACCACGGTCTTTAGCTTTAGAAGGTTGTAAATATAAAATCATTCTTGTAAATAATCTAAAAAAAAAAAAAAAAAAAAAAAAAAGAAAAAAAGTGACTAACATTTTTGCTGTCAATTCTAAAAAGAAAACATAAGAATTTACTTTCATATGATCTTTCTAATGTAATCAAATCCCAAGTAGGCATCACCATTTTATACAGATGGCATCACCATTTTATACAGATGGCATCACCATTTATACAGATGGCATCACCATTTATACAGATGACATCACCATTTATAACTGTCTCTGTAAAAAGTCTGCCAAGGCTGACAAACTAAACCTGGTTGCTGTACTTCAAATGGGACCTCCAATCTGTGATTGAATGGGGTAGGAAATAGGTTGTAAATTTTAATACTTCCAAAATGAAGCTGTTCTCCATTTAACCACCCTAGAGAAACTTTCCTACCTACCATCAGAATGATTGTCGCTAATCTCCTAGAAAACAACACACTGCACCTCCTTGGCCTCACTCTCTCAAATCTATAGATGCATCTACTGCTAGGAAGGTTGAGTCACTGCATTGGGCTAGGAAGTTTTTCTCATGAAAATCGATCTTGCACATTTATAAATCTACCATTCATCCATGCATTGAATACTATTGCCATATCTGGTTGGGTGCTCCTGCTATTCATCTTGGGGTTCTTGACAAAAACCAAAGGAGGATCTGCAATATAATTGAGCATGACCTGGCAATTTTACTTCAGTCACTTTCTTATCAACGTGATGTGACTTCTGTCTTTTCTACAAATATTTTCATGGCAGCTGCTCTGACAAGTATTTTTCGCTGGTGCCCTGAATTTACGTGTACCACTAGATTGGCATCTAGGTCCCATTCTTTTATCATCAAAATAGTTAAATGCAACTGCTTTTCTGACAGTTTCTTTTCTCGCACTTCCTGTTTGTGAAACTCACTTATTTGTTTGCTTCCCTGATAGCTATAATCTCCAAAAGTTTAAATGCAATGTCAATTGCCATCTTTTATCTACTTGATTCACCATCCTCTTATTCTTTTCTCAACATCACCTGACATTTTTATCTTATTGTAACTCCCCTGTGCACCAGTGGTAGTCTTGCCTTGCCTGGGGTGAAATAATGAGAAAAAAAAAGTTCAATTTCTTACAATTTTAACTGTTGCTTTTTAAAAGAACAAAAAATGCTAAGGAGTAAAGATAGTTAAAAGAATAATAGCAACGTCAAGGGAAAAACTGTCCTTTTGAAACCCCATTTTTTTTTACAGTCATAAAGGTTAAACTTTGCCAGCCAAGTTTTATCTGCCATTTTGGATTCTCTCATGAAAACAAAACAAGATTTTAGTATTTATTTCTGAGAGGAGTGATTTTCAATACCATGGTATTATCTGAAACTATTGTTCTCATCTTAGTTGATATAGATGTTATACACTAAAAATACACCATTAATGTCCTTTGAGATAGTGGCATAGTAGATATAGCAGTTGGTTATACATATGTTACTATCATCTAGTTATCATGAGTTCAATCCTTGGATCTGGTAGTGACACACCAATTCCAACAAGAAAAAAAACAACTAATTTCACAGGATATATTACAATAATCAACAGATAATCCATGTCAGCCAATCAATGAACACCTGATGATGGCCAGAGAGTACTTGGTCAAAACATTTTTGCCTATAACAACATTTATATCAACCAAGATGAGAACAATAATTTGAAATAATACCAAGATACTGAAAAAACAAGATGTCTGCTCAATTCTTTATTTTCTAATCTCCTAAAAGCAACAACAAACACCAAAGCGTTAATGATTACTTTTCAAAGAACTCCTTTTTTGTTTTAAACTTGTGAGTTGAGACCGCTAAGAAAATCTTCAAGTTCATCAAACGTTGTCTGGGTGTGAGAATCTGTAAGAAAAGTGTCTAGGTCGCATACATTGAAACCTGTCTGGGTTTCCATATCTGAGAACTCAACATCTCTATTTAAGTTCTGGTTGGAAAGCGTTGTCTGTGTGCCTGCAGTGATGAGACTGCGATTCTCTAAGCAGTCAAGTTCACCAGCAGTCGTCTGTGTCTCAATGTCTGAGAACTCCAGCCCGGGGAAGAACGTATCATCAACGGTTGTCTGCGTCTCTGTAGTGTTTCCGAACAGATCCAGCATGTCCTCGACAGTTTGAGTGTACATGTCGATGACAGACGAGGAAGAGCGAGAATGTTCTGAGTTATTCAACAGAGCTTCAAAGTCATTGTCCAAAGCAAGCGTCTGAACCTCGGTATCAGCTACAAGCGGCGCAAATTGCGTGGAGATTAATGAGCTACAGCTGGCATTTGATAACGCTAATTGGCTTTGATCGAGGAGGTCATCCATGCACGTGGAAATAGTTCTTCTCTCGGGGCTGCCAGTCAGCACATTGCTTGACACATTGTACATGTCTGTCGACGAGGGTAGATCAAGATAATGGCTACTACAAGGATCAGTAGCAACACCCTTATCGTTATTAAATAATTTATTTCTGCTATTGATGGAATTGGCATGAGAATTGTTCAGATATAAGTGATCGCTGGGAGTATTAGATTCTGTGTTCATGGAAGAATTCATACATACTTTGCTAGATTGGGAATGAGTCTCTGTGGCATTCCCAAGAGAATGGAGAAACGATTTACTAGCAATGTCGTTAATATTGGAATCAAGTTTACTTGCATCAGGTCCTGCTTTTGACGGCTGGAGCAAGAAACCGTCTGTATTGCCGTTGTTGTCTGCGGTACCAATTCCTTTTTCAAAAGTTAACAACGACGAATCTGAGATATCCAAGGGAGAGGTACCAGTTGATGCAAAATGGCGCTCATTGTCAAAGGATCTCATCTGAGCATAATTCAGCTCGTCATTAGAGTCCCCAATATCCGAAAAAGTTGCATTACTGCTTAAGATCGGATCTTTGTTGACTAGTGAACACAACAAACTACTGTTGCTACTATTATGTGCGCTAAGTTTTCGCTTGTCTTCTTCTGGTTCCTGGCTCGTAATCGATTCCAAACCGTGGAAAGAACTGCTTTGAGAATTTGTACTGGAGAAGCTGGGTAAAGAACACTCAGTATTTTTAAGGTTATGGCCAATAAAGCTCCTAAATGGTAATTCGGTACTCGTCTCGTTTACAATCTCTTTAGCTTTGGCTGGATCTGAAACTGGTGGCTGGTTCTGAGAAATTGAAGGTTCAAGAGTTGTACTTTCACACTCATAGTTGCTATTGGTACAGTGGCTGGTAAGAGTGTTTAATAAACTGGTACAGTTACTATTGTCCACATCCTGGTTGAGATTGGCTGTGAATGAAGGATATGAATTGGGAGATTCTTGGCTAGCTAGACTGGTAGGAACAGGTTCGGGAGTCAAAGAGGCATAAATTAAACAGATTGCTGGTTCAGTTTGCATAGTGGACTCCAAGTTATCCTCAAGAAGAGACTTGGCGCCAACGATGTCATTATTACAAGATGTATTGTCATTAGTGGAGTCATTAGAATCAAGTGTAGAGAATGATAATGCCTGTGAATGATGCGATTGCTCATAAGCACTGGGTATCTGATAGAGGCTACCGACGTTCTTGGCCATCATGTGTTGTAGAACCGAACTAATTGTCTGGGTCTCCGTACTCTGTTGACTACTGAATGAGGAACAGTTTTCAGATGCTGATTTTTCATTGGCCCAGGAATTCATGAGGCAGGTCATGTGGGTCTGGGTGGAAATGGCTGGTGCACTGTTTGATAAATTAGTCTGAGTGTGGTTGTCAGTCACTTCTCCAGTTGTACCTGGGGGAAGTAAAAAAAGAAAGCAAACTCATTTATAAAAATGCAACAATTTGCTAATCATTTAAAGCTCATATGACAGAATTGAAAACCATGTTTCTGGCTACATTTTGTTGTTTCTTCCTGCATATTAACAGACTTCACTACCAATCACATTCAGTAGGTGCAACCACAATTTGTCAGAACTTAACAGGAGTAGTTTGAAATTTCCATCTAGCCTACAAAATTGAAGTGTTGGTTTATGAATTAGGGTGCATGGTAATTGTGAGTTCAATCTCAGGTGTGGGTAGTACAAATTCAGCTTTACTAGAAACAAGCAGTAATTAAAAAAAAAAAATATCTAAAAATCTAGTGATTTTTTAAATTATTTATCCCTTGTTCCCTGCTTAGGATGTGGTTTCCGGTTTTCTCTTTTCCAATCTTTTCACTCTTACGTAGCCCCCTGCACATCAGTGGCGTTACCGCCTTGCTCAGGGTGATATGATTAAAAAACATTTATTTTTATTTTTTTTGTGCAGATTTTATAAAGCCGGAAAAAACTACAAATATTTTTAGATTGTAAGAATTTTTTTTGGAGATAAATGATTTAGTGATAAAAGTTTTACTGGGCAGAAGATTATCCTGAAGTAGGTTGCCATTGCTTTCTATGGTAGACTGGTTACCAACCAAGACTATAGAACCCAATTTGTCCTATTATTTAACCCATAACTGGAGGGAAAATACGGATTAATACCTTTTCCCAAGGGTATTTGTGCATAAGTGAATGTAAGTAACTCGACTTCCCGATTTGTTGTTCTGAGTTGATATCCACTGGACCACAATGCACATCCTTACACACACACACACACACACACACACTACCGGTCATAATTATTAGGCCACCCCAGTCCGAATCATCCTAAATTTTCTTCATTCTTTCATTGATGAAACTGCAATATAGGTAATTATTAAATATTTTTAAATTTCATTTGATGCCTATGTTATTGTGCAATATTGACAAAAGAACCATTCTATTTTCATTTACAATTATTCACTTGGCAATAAATACTAAAAAATATGTCATTTTTTTTAAACACTGGGGTGGCCTAATAATTATGCCCAGTAGTGTGTGTGTGTGTGTGTGTGTGTGTGTGTGTGTATGTATATATATATATATATATATAAGAAAAACTACTAAAAAATTGTAAGTTTAAATATGTATTGGTGTTGGGTAGAAAAAATACTGGATCGTTTACTAAATGTTTGCATACTAGGCAGCGAGATTTCTTACATTGGAAATTCCTTGATAGGTTTGTATTTTTTAGATATTTGGTAGAAGTGAGGATAGCTGATAGGTTGGGTGTTTGTTTCCTTGCATTTATGGGTGGTTTATCGAAAATGTCTGATTTTTTTGTTTGATTGGAGGTTCTTGTAATCATTTTTTAAATTTTGAATAAGTGTGTGGGAATATTGATTGTGGTTAAAAACCACGGGAATTCGGTTGGTTGTTTTTTCTTTTCTTGTATATGAAAAGTGTGTTACGATTTATGTGGATGGTTTTATTTAGTGCTTCTTTTATTATTTTTATTGGGTATTTACATTTTGGAAATTGCTTTGTTAGGCTGTTAATGTTGTACAGAAAATCTGGATGGTCTGAGTATATGCGTTTGATTCTTAGAAATGAGCTGTATATGATAGATTTTTTTAATTTAAGGGGATGACAACTGTTAAAGTGTAGGAATTTATGTTGGTTTGTGGGTTTGTTGTATAGACTGGTGGAAAGTGTATGTTTGTTTAATTTTATCATAACGTCTAAGAAAGACCAACATCAAATTACACCCACCACACCTCACCTGTGACAGCCAAAATATATTTTCTCTTCTGTTCAATATATCCAAATAGTGGATATATTGGTGAATCTGGAAATAGCTTTAGATTCCGTTTCAATAATCACAAACTAAGCATACGCCAAAACAACCCGTATTCCCCCATAGCCCAACACTTCAATCAACCGGGACACACATTAGAAAACAGAAAATGTTTACTAATAAATTCTGATTTTAGTTCTACATACTCACACAGAAAGAAAGAAAAATACTGGATTTTAAAATTAAATACACACAGGCTAGAGTTAAATAGGGATTAGGTATTTTGAATCTTTATAAATATTTCAATAGTTAAACATTTTTTAGATACACTTAAATTTTTTTCTTTAAAACAACATTTATAAATATTATTAAAGATAGGTTTATGTTTACAAATATTAAAAAAATCTGTCGCTTTCTGCGCCACGTGATGTAAACAATCTCGGACGAATGCTCCTCGCGAAAACGTTTCTAATTTAAATTTTAAAATCATTTGTTTCTGATGAAAGGCTGAGGACGGTTTGAAATAACAAATATAATAAATACTGTCAAAAAAATACATTTTTAAACTTACAACTTTTTAGTAGTTTTTCCTATATATATTAAGACAGTATACATGGATCATCACTATGTTATATATATATATAACTTTTATATATGAAAAACAGTTTTAAGTGAAAGAAGTATAACAAAATTTTTAAAAAAATTAATGGGGTGAGTTTCATCAGTTATAACTTCATTGGATGAATTTAATGAGGTTCTCAAGGATGAAACACATCACATGAAAACTTTTTCCACTTTGTGATATTTCTTTTCTACATGAACAAAAAAGAGACTGAGAATTTAAAATTTGTTTGCTTTTAATATCGGTTTTTTGTATTAATCTAGCCAATTTCATTTGATTCTTTTTATTTTTGTCTATGTTTTTATGACTTTTGTTATTAAATATCTCATTGTGACAATATATAATTAGAATGGTATACTATATGAATCTTGATGCAAATCTATGTATGGATGATATGGTTAAAAAATATTGTAAACATTTTTGTCTTAAATTATTTTCTCTGTTAAAGTAACAATTTTTTTTAAAAATCAAAATTGTAGTCAGTTTTCTTACAGTGAGTAACTAATGCATTTAATGTTGTTTTATAAAAGATCCTTTTTGTGTTTATATAGTTATTGGTCCTGTGCATGACGATAAACTGCGTCCAACAGCAAAGCCTCTGATTGGGAGGTTGTAAAGAGCATGGAACCACCTCTCAATTGCTGTTCCCAGGTCCCCCCAGACCCGGAGTGGTAGCACCTGTTAGGGTTCCAGCTATGGGCAAATAGTTAACTGGGTCAAAACACTATGAAAGTATAAAAATGAATTTTTATAGAAAAAATATACATTTTTGATAAAAAAAATATCTCTAGCAATATATTTTTAAATACAAAACTAGAAGACATCTTCAGTTTTCTAACAAACAAACAAAAATTTTCATCAAACTGACTAAATCCACCTTCTCACTGTAACTGAACATTAAAAAAAATATATTTAAAACTCACCTTTTGGCATTAAATAACCCACAGAGGTTGATATACCATTAAACAAAACTCAAGCTCAACTCATATAGTTATTGAAATTTCTTGAAGTTTCTCTGATGTATTCTTTGTGCCTGTCATTTACTCTGTTGTAAATTCCTCCTTCAAGTTTTAGCTTATTTTGTCTTGCATTAAATCTTTTATAGTTTTAGAGGTAGTTATTTAGTATTAAATTCAGATAATTATTTTCGATTGTTGTTGTGGTAGAGAGAACTATATTAACTGTTCAACTACATTTATATATATTTAAATTATTTCATCCCAAGCAAGGCAATAAAGCCACTAAGACACATGGGGTTACTGAGTGTGAAAGAAACTTAAAAAAACCTTAACTGAAGAGAGAGACAAGAAAAGAAAAAGGAGACAGAAGATGACAGTTGACATTGCATTTAAATTTTGGAAGGTCGTAGTTGACAGGAAAGCAGCAAGCTAAGAGAGAGTTTCACAAGTGAGAAATGCAAGAGAAGAAACTTTTAGAATAGAACCTATGGTTACATCTAGCAATTTCAATAGTAAAATGACGAGTCCCAGTTGCCAATCTGAACTAGATGGCACCTAAATTTGGGAAGTCGAGGTATCGAAGAGTAAATATTGCTGGTCTGGTGCTCCTGCTATATATTTAAAAAATCTTGATAAAATCCAAAGAAAAATCTGTAATGTTACTAGTTCTGACCTGGCATCTCAACTTCAGTCACTTTCCCACCGCTGTAACATGGCTTTCCTGTGTCTTTTCAATGGCAATTGTTTTGATGAACTTTCCTCTATAATACCTACACTTTATGAATTTTAGCACAGTACACTCCCATCAGGATGTGCGTTGTGGTACAGTGGATATCGGCTCGGAACGAGAAACCGGGGAGCCGAGTTCAAATTCCCGCTGAATCCATTGTATTCACTTACGCGCAAATACCCTTGGGAAAGGTATTAATCCATCTCTTCCTTCCAGTTATGGGTTAAATAGCAGGACAGATTGAGGGTTCTATAGCCTTGGTCGGCAACCAGTCTACCGCAGAAAGCAATGGCAACCTACTGCGGGATAATCTTCTGCCCAGTCAGTCATGTCTCTTTAGAGACATGATCACCCAAGCGTGTATCACGTATGGCACCTAAACTGACTGACACTCCCATCAAAGATGAAAGGAAAATTTGAAGCAAACAAAATGTAGGTCTACAGAAGGATGCCGAGTTTACCATGAAACGAACATGTGAGTAATGACGAGGTTTTGGAGAGGATGGAAACGAAAAGGAAAGTTGTATTTAATATCAGGAAGAGACACCTGAGGTTTCTTGGACATGTAATGGGGAAGGAGGGTTTGGAAAATCTGATAATCACAGAATGGCTAGTGGGAAAGAAAGACAAAGAAAGCAACATGTGACATACTTGACAGGCTTGAGCAAGTAGCTGGCAGAGCAGGGTTTGGGAGTGATACAAAGATAAAAGATGTTAAGGGATAGGGGTATGTGAAGAGTCATGATCGCTTATGTCCTGAAGAAAGAAGACTGGATTGGAGGCAAGGTCACATCATATTACACTTGAAATGGATAGATGTAACCATAAGTTCTATGCTAATAGTTTCTTTTCTTGCCCTTATACGATAAGGATACGAATCCTACATCATCCAACAATTAACTGAAACAAAACAAAAAACAAAAAAAAAAAAAAAAAATGTAGAATTGCACACCCACAAAATTGGATCAGAATGACTGAAAGCATTTTGAATAAAAAAACAGACCAAAGTAAATTTCTCAAGCCGGTGTGAAAATTAAGATTCTGGATTCTGATTGAACAGGAAATAACAAATTGGAATATGAGCCCTAGCAATATTTTCTTAACACCTTAAAAAAAAAAAAAAAAAAAAAAAAAAAAAGAAAAAAGGGCTTGCAGTTGTATCCAAGATTTCACTATTTATCCATGTCCCTTAACTGGTCAAAGACAGTCAGAAGGGCACAGAGATCAGAGAGAACAGACAAACAGACAGACAAACTCAACCAGACACTAAAAAGAAGAAAAAGGAAAGGAAAACAACAAGAAGATATCTTCAACTGACTCCTTAAAATTAACGTTTGATAAGTACAATTTCCTTTATTGCTTCACCTTCCTTTTTACTTTCTCGCAGACCATAAGAAAAAAAAGTAAAGGAACACAGATTTTATTAGTAACCTGTTAATCTTTCTACATACACACATTCTGCTACTATCAACTATAAGCTCTGGATTCATTTAACTTCTTACTATTATTTCTCTGAAACATTTAACTATGTACATTTTCTATCTAAACATTTTCCCTCTTATCAAACCCTTTTTTTACCTTAAATTGATTGCCTCCTTTTCCTTTCCACCTACTTGGCATGGACACAAAAAAAAAAAAAAAGAAGAAACAGACATTACTACTCTGTCGAATTGAAAGGCAGCAAAACACACTTTTTTGTTCAAATCACATTTGCTTAAACAAACTAAAAGGCATTCTTTTTCCTATCAAACAAGATATAAAAAAAAATATACAAATTGTTTATTCTGCATGTATGTTATTAAATATATGATTTTTTTAATATTTTTTTTTTTTTTACAAACATTTCTTATTGTGTTGTCTTTTCTTGAAATTTGTGTTGTATTTTTAGACAAGATATCCCACATTAAATTCTCCTTTTAATCTAGGAACTTCTAATCATTTTTGATATCTAAATTTTAAATTTAATTTTTAAAAATAAAAAAGTTTTCTTGAAAATTTTATTTTAGTTTTAATTAAAAGCTAAATGATTAAATTTACTATTTCCAGTGAGCAAAATACTCTGGTGTATTTCAAACAGAAATTATATTGATAAGGAATCTAAAATTTGAGATTTTTAAAGATTTCTCAATTTTTTGGCCATTTTTGAACGATTGACAGATTTGTAAACAAAATTTAATTTTTGGTTTTAAAATTCTGCCAAAATAAAATATACATATGTGACACATGATTTTGGGAAAATTAGCAAATTTAATGTTAAATTAATCTGATTTACACAAGTATTACTTATTTATAGCATGAAATTTAGAGTAAAACTATGGTGATCAGAAGCGCCATAATTGCACAAATTTTGTTTCCGGTAAAGGGGAGTAACCCTGAAACAAAGACCTTTTAATTTACACATACAAATTAGCATAAAAAAAAAAACTTTAAATGCAAACACACAGAAAAAAAAGCTGAAAATTATTTTTAAAATATGATGGCTAAATGATTTGTATTAACCTTTTCAATTTTTGATTATTAACCTGCCAGCTGTCTACAAGAATTGGAAATATTTTAAAAATATTTTTGAAAATTTATTATTATAATTAAAAAAGCAAGAATAAAAACAATTCTTATAAAATTTCATTATTAATTGAAAAATTATTTTTTTCGTCAGACATTTATAATATTCATTAAAGCAATTAAAAACTTATCTAATTAAATAATTAGTTTTATTGCATTTTCTACTTTACTATTCAGAGCAGATTTTCAGTAAAAATGGCTAAATGGTTTTAAAAAAATAATGCATTGGGGAATGTATATCATGTATCATGCGTTTAACTAATAAAACCATTTTTGCTTACAGAATTTAATTTTTTGAAATTTCATTTGTGTGTGTGGGGTGGTGTACAGGTAAAAAAAAAATATTTTTACCAAGATTTTTTAAAAACAATTTAAAAATTAATTTCATTCATTTATGAATAAGTCCTGAAAGTTTCATTAAAATCAGACAATTATTTGATTTTTGCAGGAAATTTCAAATTAATGTGTGTCACTGGAAAAAAAAACAAAAAAAACTGAGTTATGTAATATTACGGTTTCCATTGTAAAGTTTTGTAACGATTTGGTTACCTACTAACTCAAATCAAAACAAGATTTTTTACCAAAATTTCTAACGTGTTAGAAGGGATTAAAAAAAAAAAAATATATTTTGATCTTCCCTCTTAACAATAATATAAACATTTTGATGGAAAAAGTTTGTTTTTATTACGTTTGGAGCCTTTTTTTAGTCATACTATGCTGTTTTTTTTATCAATTTAGTGGAGGTACCTATTTTTCACTTGTGGAACTGACAGTTTCTGCTTTTTTTGATCTTCAAAAATTTAAAAGCAATGTCAATTGTTATTTTCTGTTTTCCTAAATCTTGTTCTTTTATTGTCCTCTCTCCTTAATATTTCTCATATTCTTCAACATTCTGTCACTCCCTTGCATCTAAGTGGTTTTATTGCCTTACTTGTGGTGAAATGATTTAGAGAAAAAAAAGAAAAAGCTAATCAGAACAATTGCCACAAAAATATTTATAGAAGACACAGGGAAGCAATGTTACTGTGATAAGAAAGTAACTGAAGCCAAGATGCTAAGTCATGACCAATAACATTGCAGATTCTGCTTTGGGTTTTATCAACAATCTCTAGATATATAGCAAAAGCACCAGACCAGATGTAGCAGAAATGTTTCATGCATGAATGGATGGTAAATTTGTAATGGAAGGTGTGGAAAGTGAAGTTGAGACGCTAGGTCATAACCAATAATATTGCAGATAATTCAGTTTTTGGTCAAGAATCTAAATATATAGCAGAAGCACCAGACTAGATGTGGCAGCAAAAAACTTACCAGTTGTTTTAAGAAGAAGAAAGTCTGGAGCATTTTCTGGGCTTGCAATTTCGTCTCGATCTTCTTGCTGTGTGGTCGAAGCTCGACGTCTTTTCTTCCATCGAGGTGATTGCATCTCCATGGTTTGTGTGTGACTAGACTCCATTGTGTAGTTCTTTGATGTTCGCGGTTTGTTAACTTGAGACCCCTGGGAAATGCCCTTGAATAGGAATCTGGGCTGTTGACATGGCCGTAGTGAGAATATAATCACCCACCGTTTGGGTGCCAACCATGTTGCGATGAGATTTCTTTTTCACTGGCGGCACACTCACTGCTGTTTGAATGCCAGTAGATGACGTGAATTTCTGTAGGGAATAGTTTGCATTTTTGGATAGCCGTTTGCTAACCTTGCGTCCGGGATTGGAAAAAAATGTACAATCAGTTTGTGCAATATTCCGACAATATTTTGGCCTCTGGTGATATGGCATCACAGGTTCTAGTGGCGATGATGGCGTCAGTGCAATGTGATTCTTTGCTGCTGTATCACAATCTGTTTGGATGCTTATGCTTCTAGACGCAACTGATGAAGCAGATACTGATTTCTCAAACGGAGCAGTTAATAACCGATTAGGAGCCGCTATCTCTGAAGTTGGAATCGTTTTAACTGCAGGTAGTATTGTTGCATTTATGGTAGGTTTAGGGAGAAGTGGTCTTAGTAACAAACTTCCCAAGTTAGAGGAGTTGTTTTGAATATTGGGAGAAGGCGATAGATTAGGAGGCGTTGCTTGAAGAATTAGAATTGTTTGTGCAGGAGTGCTGGAAGGGAGCTTATTTGATCTGAAATTAAAAAAAAAAAAAAAAAAAAATTAACAATTTTACCAGCCAAAAAACAGTTTGTCAAAAAGATAGTTTTTTCTTTTTTGACACCATTATTACCACGTACTCCCTCAGCAATTATTACTGTTTAAAAAAAGCTATTTTTAGAATCTTGATAAAATCTAAATATAGAAAACTGGATTTAGGCATTAACTTTTTTTCATCAACTGACAAAAATATTAAACACTACTTACCTCCTGATAAATAAACTAAATGACTACAAAAAAATTTTGTTGTATTGTTTTTTTTAAAATTATTCCTCCACCCCCACAAGCAAAGCAGGGCTACTACTATTGCTCAGGGTGTTACAGTGACAGAAAAAAACAGGTACAGGAGATGTCAAAGAAAGTATAAGAGATGGATGGGATTCAAGGAGATAGAAGATGGCAATCAACAATGCATTTAAACTTTTGGAGATTGTGAGTTCAATATCTGGTCACAGAGATGAACAAAAACTTGGAGAGAGGGAAATAACTGAAAATGAGATATCCAGAGAAGGCATGTCATGTGGAACTAGAACAATCTACTCCCATGGACTAAATAAACAGTTCAGTTCAAAATTCCAATGTATACAACCTGAAGTAAGCTGGAGTGTACAATGACCAAAATTGTGAATATGATAACAATCCAAATAGTGTAAATAATTACAATACCTCAACTCAAAAATACAGACATATCTTGAAGATTGCTGAAATGTTGTGAATATATCAACAAAGATGAAGACAACAGTCCGAATAGTGTACGTAGTTACAATACTGCATCTCAGAAATACGAGAAGTACAACGGCCAAAACATCATGAATATGTCAACAAAGATGAGGACAATAGTCTGAACAATTTAAATTGTGCATATAGTTACAATACTTCATCTCAGAAATATAGACAGAAAAAAAATTGGCACATAAAATGGCTGAAACATTGTGAATATGTTAACAAAAGATGAGGACAACAGTCTGAGTTATGTAATATTACATTTTCCATTGTAAACTCTCGTAACGATTTGGTTACCCATTAAATCAAAACAAAATTTTCTAACCAAATACTCTACATTTTGAGGTCTAATTTTTACCAGGTATTTCTCTTAGGAATTCTTTATCCAAGATCATCATTATAAATAAATATATACCTGATGATGGCTGGATGGAACAGTAGCAGAAACATCATGATGAGAACAGTTAGTTAGTTAATTGCCATACGTGATACACGCTTGGGCGATCATGTCTCGAAAGAGACATGACTGACTGGGCAGAAGGTTATCCCGCAGTAGGTTGCCATTGCTTTCTGCAGTAGACTGGTTGCCGACCAAGGCTATAGAACCCAATCTGTCCTGCTATTTAACCCATAACTGGAAGGAAGAGACGGATTAATACCTTTCCCAAGGGTATTTGCGCGTAAGTGAATACAATGGATTCAACTGGAATTCGAACTCGGCTCCCCGGCTTCTCATTCCGAGCCAATATCCATTGTACCACAACGCACATCCATGATGAGAACAACAGTGTCTAAATAGTGTAAATTATCATTTGATATTTACGCTATTTGCATTGTTCAGACTGTTGCTCTCATCTTTATTGTCATATCCACAATGTTTCAGCCATTGTATTTTCCAGCCTTCTTCAGGTGATATACATTTAGCTTATAGTGGTATATTGTTCTAGTTTCCCATGACATGCCTTTTCTAGATATCTTGGTTTCAGTTAATTTCCTTTCATAATTCAACTCTTCTTCAGGTGATATACATTGAAATTTTGAACTAAACCCTTTATTAAGTCTACTGGGGCAGATTGTTCTACTTTGATATGTCATGCCTTTTCTGAATGTTTCAGTTATTTCCCTTTTAGTAATCCAAATCTCAAGTGTATTGAACTCACAATTCTTTGGTTCAAGTCACTTTTTGGATTACTCCAACCAACGCTTTTATCCACTGGGCCATGTGTCCTTGGGGACATCAGTGAGTCAATTTTGGAAACTTCTAAACCTAATATCTATGTAAACATTTTTTTTTTTTACCAGAGCTCATATACAATTTGTTGATATTGTTGTTTTTTTCTAGCACTCTGTATTATTATTATCTCCAAGTTTTTGTTTTCTCTGCTGAGAATAGCCAATCAAATCGACGGCATTATAAATGAAGAATAGCCAATCAAATGTCTGCCAAGAAATTCAATAAAACAACTTATAGAAGACCTAATTTGTAGATTGACTATTTAAATGTCAGAATTATTAAAAAAAAGTTTTTCATTTTGTTGAATTAAAAATTTACCTCAGATTTCTGCATTCTTCTGGGATTTCATGTTGCTTGATGTTGCAGTGATTAATTGTCGCTTCAATACTACTGAAAGGACAGTCACAGGTTTTGCAACGAAATATCATGCCGCATGTTAGTTGGTGCCGCCGACAGTCTCGTTCCAATCCAAAGCCCTGTCCACACTTGGTACATTTATGCTTCTTGTCTGCATGAAGTTTCATGTAATGCTGAAAAAAAGAAGTGACAACATTTCACAAATAAAGAAACGTAAGGAAGACGCAATTTTTTACTGTAGATTTACTTGCCGTTTCCATTAAATTGGTTAGATCCAATGATTTGACTCAAAGAGTAGTGAGTTCAATACCTGGCTACAGCAGAAGTGAACAAAAAAACTTAAAGAGTTGAGTTAAAGGGAGATAACCAAGACATCTATAAGCAGCATGACTCATAGAACAAGAACAATCTACTCCAGTGAATGAAATAAAGGGTTCAGTTCAAAATTCCAATCACCTGAGCATACAACGGCTGAAACGTTGTGAATATGGCAACAAAGACAAGGACAACAGTCTGAAAAATATAAATAATTACAATACCTCATTTCAGGAATATCTACATACTTCCTAAGTATGGCTTAATTTCAGTGATCATATGAGAATCAGCATTTCAATGTGATATATCCAGAAGCCTCTAACATCTACAATAAATTAATTAACAATAAATTTCTAAATAAACATTTCATAATGTCACTACATTTGGAGGGCGGGGGGTAAAAAGTTATTGGCTTGACTAAAACAATGCAATTGTTTTTGGAAGCGTTTCTTGGTCAGCACACTTTCATGCAGTAATTCTTGGAGGTCATTTTATTACTAAATAACAATAGAAAATTGACACCCCAAGATATAAACTTATATCTATCACAAGGAATGGATAAAAACAAAGTTCCTAACTCACTTCCTAAAATCTAACCAAATGACCAAACATAGGAATATTTTTGGTAAGATTTTTGTCAGCATACTCCCATATGTAATAATTCTTGGGGGATCATTTTATTACTTAATAATAATAGAAAGTTGATCCTCCACTTTATGCCCAGTATTAACATATACCTATCATAAGGAATTGCTAAAAAAGTTCTTGACTCAATTCACTTCCCAAAATCTGACCAAATGACCAAATATTAGAATTTTTTTTTTGGAAAGGTTTCTTAGTCAGCATACTCTATATGTAGCAATTGTTGGGGTGGGGTGGGGATCATTTTACTTAATAATTAGGTGATCCCCCACTTTATGTCCAGTATAAATAAACTTACCACATTGTTGAGTTGGTCTTGATCTGACCCATTTCTTGAAATCTGAACTAAATGACCAAACATTGGAATTGTTTTGTTTTTTTTCTTAAGTGCTTCTTGGCTAAAGATTTTTCAGCACCCCCTCATATAATTAGATATTTTGATATATTCACAGGTCTGGAATAGATAGTTGATTTTCTAAGCTCTGCTTAGATGTGGCACAAGGCTGAAAGTATGGAGAACCCAGTGAGGATCAAACTCACTACTCTGTTGTAACAGGTTCTAGCGAGGCAAGCTTGCTAACTATTACAACATGTCAAGGTACCCAGGTCTGGAATAGGTAGGATTGGCAGACTATTCAAATTTAGACTTTTTTTTGTTTTTCCAATCTACCCACCATTATTCCAGACCCAACTTTTGTTTATTTTATTTTCCATGCTCTTTTAACCGTTCCATTTATTCTAACCTCTTCCCCCTCCTGTTTTATTCAGAAAATTCTGAATTAATTTTCCAACCTACTCTTCTATTTTAAACATACGAGTATAATTTTAATAAGTTCTGCCCATCTAGAAAAACTTATATGATGAGTTTATCATGAATAGAATAAACAATTTGTATTTTTAAATATTCTATTTAATGTTTATAGACATTTAGGATATCAGACCTGAAAATATGCCATAAGAAATTAAAAAGAGAAAAATGAAAAAGAATGGCAACCTGTTTGAGCAGTTTCTTAGATGTAAAATGCCTTTTTGACAAAACATTGTACACACAATTCTGCACTGGGCAATGGTATTGTTTGATGGCATTTTGATCCACATCAGTCTTTTCCTCAGAGGTAGTTCCATTTGAATTCTGAAAAATAAAATATGTGAATATTCTAGCATCATCAGTAATTGTGTGTCACCTGCTCATAATGCATTCCATGAAAACCATAACTGTATTTGCTACCTGTTAGTCATTAATCAAATTTTGTTCCACCTGATATCTTTTTCACTCTATGTTCAAGCAATCTCCATTTTTTTTTTTTTACTTAATCATATGTGAGGATGATAAATATTTCTTATCACTGTTTAGCTGAACTTTTCAGTATTAACTTTTTTCTCTTTATGTTCTGTTATTTGTACATCGAGCTTTCCACTGTTTGTTCCCAAATTATTTTAATTTCTTTTGCATCCATAAGTTAGCATTATAGATGAGACATTTTATATTTTAAATTTAGAGACCCCCACAAAAAAAAAATGTAATATCTAAGATTTAAAATGAATTTTTAAAAATTAAAAATCTTTCTTGAAGTTTTTATTTTAGTTTTAATTCCAAGCTAATAGATTAAATTTAATATTTCCAATAATGAAAATACTCTGCTGCATTTCAAAACTAATTTAACTTCATTTGAATTTGATACCCAAACTTTAAAATTTATTATTAAAAATGAAAAATCTTTCTTGAAGCTTTTATTTTAGTTTTAATTCCAAGTTCATAGATTTAAATTTATTAAATTTAATATTTCCAATAAGCAAAATACTTTGCTGTATTTCAAAAAGCAATTCAAATTGACAGAAAGGGATTTTTGTTTTTTTTCTAAAATAGCTGTACTCTTTTTAGTCGTCTTTCATTGCAATGTAATTTTCTTTATTAAAAAATCTTTCAAAAACAAAATATACTTTTCTGAAAGTTTATTTGAGGAATATTAGCTGAATAAAATATCATTTGATATATTATAAATTATGGTAACATTATGTTTGATTATTTTAGTTGCTGTTGAACCATATCTAGTGTTAGTTTTTGTTAAGTAATAAGACCAGGTTGCTGATTTTTGCACAATGACAAATTTATAGGAGAGTATTATTCCAATTAAAGATAGTTAATTGGTAAACATAATAATGAAACTTGCCAATACAATTAAATAGGTGTCTCAAAATGTTTTTTTAAAAAAAATGAGAGGGAGATAGCTCATGACTACCAAAAGAGGCTTCGCTCAAGAAATTAGAATGATATACCCTAGTAATTGTAATGAAGGGTTTTGTTCAAATTCTTAACACTTGAAGAAGGCCAGAGTGTACAACGGCTGAAAATGTCAACCAAGATGAGGACAATAGTTCGAATAATGTAAATAGTGGAAATTATTCTTGGAAATAAAAAAATCTAATAAATAAATAGTTTAGTATTTTTGCTATAATTCTTCAAGAACAACAAGAAAAAAATGTATAAACTCACTTTCACCATGTTTAGAATTTATTACAATTTTAATAATTGCTTTTGAAAACAATAACTGTTGCCAAGAAGTAAAGTTCATTACAGAAATACTTTTGGCGCCAATGGGAAAAAAAAACCTCCTTTTGATAATTTCAGTCAGTCTGTTAAGGGTCATATGTGATACACACTTGGGCAATCATGTCTCAAAAAAAAAAAAAAAAAAAAAAAATGACTGACTAGGTGGAAGATTTTCCTGCAGTAGATTGCCATTACTTTCTGCAGTAAACTGGTTACCAACCAAGGCTATAGAACTCGATCTGTTCTATTATTTAATTCATAACTGGAGGGAAAAGATGGATTAATACTTTTCTCAAGGACATTTTTGTGTAAGAGAATGCAATGAATTCATCTGAAATTTTAACTCGGCTCTTCGATTTCTCGTTCGGAGCCGATATCCACTGCAGTACAATGCACATCATTGAAAAAAAATCTAGTTTTTGTATATTTACTGAATTTATTTTCTATCTGTATACCGGCCGGTTGACTGAAAATTTTCAGTTTGTTCAAGATGCAATTTGAAATTAAAAAAAAAAAAGGAAAAAAGTTTTCTAATGTTTGGTTCAATTTTGGAAAGTGAACTATATCCAGAACTTTTCAGCATCCCCTCATACAAGCAAAAAACCAAGAGAGCCTCACTTACCTCAGAGATTCTGTGAGTTTTAGAAAGGTGGATGCTAAGAGATCCAGCATGAGGAAGAACACTTGAACAGCCATCCACAGGGCAGGGAATGTTGACTCGGACTACAGAAAGTTCCTCAGCCTTGGGACACACTTTGATCACACTGCTTACCATTCTTTTAGTCAGATCGTCCCAGATTCAGCATCTGGAGGTAGAACAGGAAATTCTATAGACAACATTGTAAAAATGATTTTATTGCAATTTTCATGATGAGGAAGTATCCTCATGTCACACTATTTCTGGTACTGAGAAAGAAAGAAGAGATAATTCTTGTTTTTTCACCTGCTAGAAGCTAGGTGAGGGATATTCTAAGAAGACCACCCAAGAAAAATAGAGAAAGTGTTTTTTATGATTTGGGTGCTGGCTACAAATTCAGAAAAAGAGTTTTGTCACAATGTTTGGAAAAGCCATTATCGCAAAAAGTGAGTCTCTTGGTTATTAGAAAATTTAATAACCATTGATAAAATAACAGCTATCTAAAGATTTTATTTTAAACAGACCCCCCCCCCCCACACACACCATGAAGAATTTTATGACCCTTAGGGAAAGCCATTCCCTGGTCAGAAAGAGAGATGGAATTCCCAGAGATTAAGTTTTCTTTGTGGAATTTTGTGATGACGGTAATTAAGAGAGAACATGATTTTTCTTTTCAACTGAAGGAAGATAATTTCTTACAACAAATTGAAATGATAAAACACAGATGTGTTTGACAACTACATTCTAAAAGGTTTGATGGGAAATAAAATTTGATCATTGGGCTAAACCCCTTGAGCAAAGCTAAAAGGCATTCACACAGGAGATGGAGTTGATGGGATAATCAATGAGAAAAAAGGTTGTGGTGGATTTTGGGAAAGTTGGAGAAACTTTCCACGCTTCTTTAGTAGTAGTAAAAGGCATTCAAACAGAAGAGAAGGAAATGAAGTTGATCAGGTGACCAAAGGTTTGGTCATTTAGAAATGCTAAATGTACCCAAAGTGTGTCACAATCCCTCTCATTGGATGCAAAGCTCAATGGATTTTCAGACATTACATCAGACTTGAACAGAGTACATTCAACAGTTGGAGAGGGAGTGAGTTAGCTCGAGAGATATGTTGTCACATAACTTTCTACTTTAGAAGAACTTGTGATCTTATTCTGATATCAAACAAACCAACTTAGATAAAGTGTTACATCTTATAGAAGGCGTGGGATAGAATTATAGTTGTCAGCATGCAAGAGTGATAAACTAACCAAATACTGTACCAAACAGAACACACATACACATTATATATATATATATATATATATATATATATATATATATATATATAAATAAAAAACACCTTATTGTTAATTTTACAAAGGTTTCCTTTCCTTATAGTGGTTTCCAGTTCTGTCTGGGTTGTCTATGCAGTGGATTTTGGCGACTTCCAAACCAAACCGGCTTGGTAATCAATTGAACACAATGTGGGATAGAACCCGGTTTGGAAACAAGTGATCGACTATGGAGATTTTAGGCGTTGACGCAGAGAACCTGGTGTGTGTGTGTGGGGGGGGGGGGCAATAATCTTTGTTGTTAAACCCACAACATTTCAACTTTGGTACTCTTTAACCTTCTTCAGGTGTCTGTTGTTGTTGGTAACCTTCTTGGAATTTTAAATCAAACCATTTATTCAATCCACAGAAACAGAAAAATGACACAAAGTGTATGAAACTTTCCAGCCCTGCCATCCCCAGGGAACCATGCTTAAATGATATTTTATATCAGTTATTACTCATGAGCTTTATTCTCTTTTGTATCATTTGATTGTTTCTTCTACTAAACCAGAGAATGTAACTTTTCGGCCCTACCATCCCCAGGGATTGAACTTACAACTGCTTGTTGCCTAAGAAATATTTCATATCAGTTAATACTTGCCAACCTTATTCACAGGAAAAAAAGAAGGTAAAGGAAAACAACTTTTTTTTGTGTGTGTGTGTGTTTTTTTTTTTTTAATTATTTCTTTCACTGAACCAAAATAGGTGACTTTTTACAGATTGAACTCATGATCTCCAGGGAACGAGATCTGTTGTAATTAATGTTTTTAATCCAGTAGATCTTGTGATCTCTTGGATAATTTAGTACTGATATAACTGAAGCCCTAAATCTAATGTCTGTAATCATGTTCAGTGGAAGGAATGAAAAAGCAACACAAAAGTGAATAGGACTGATATGTGTTATCCTCCTTAAAAATGGAAAGAACAAAAGGAAAAATTTATTCCAGTGGATTGAATAAAGTATTTGGTTCTAAATTTCAAGAAGGTTACCAAGTATGAATGCTGATAAAGCCTGGTTCAGCAGCTGAAACATTGTGAGTATAACAAACAAGATGAGGCTGATGGCCTGAATAGCAAAGCGAATAATAATAATGTTAATTCCTCTTTTCGAAAAAGAAATCTTTTTTTTTCTTTCAACTGATAAGGCTTGAATGAATTTAAAACAAGCAAACTTTAGAAAAATAAACAATTGTTATTTTAATCAAAACAATTCCAGGTTATTTTAAGCCTTTAATCTGTAAACTGTTTTTGGTATGTGAAAGGCTAAAAAGGCTGGGGAAGAAAGTAAGTTTTCAAGATTTTAAAAAGTAAAATAAAGGACAATCTTTTCCCAGTGGCCTGAATAAACTACTTGGGTCATAATTTTTGAAAAAGTTACAGAGTCTGATTGGTTAATTTTTTTTGCAGCATGCCAACCACTACAATGCCGAAGTCCAAATATTTTGCACACAATTTTATGCCTTTGACTACAGATATAGTTTGTAGATGATAAAATGCATTAATGGTAATTTTGAAAAAAAATGTATATTTCAGATCATTGATGAATGTATCTTGTGTGTTTATGACAGCTTGTCTTGAGATATTAAATCCATTGATCAAATCTGAACCATTGAGAGGAACAAAGAAATTCTGTACAAAGGAGAATTTTGTGATATCCTTTTTTCAATATGTGTGTCTAAGTGTTTCAGTTAAAATTCTATATCTCTATTTTGGCTTCTTTTAAAGCAAAAGTTAGTAATTCTTCATGGGTCAAAATTGATAAAGGGCCATTGTCTTAAATGATAATGCAATATGTACGAGGGTAAGTCAAAAATTATCTGTCATTTCGCTATAATATATCTTTAGATTTCTCACAGTGCCTTACGATGAAAAGAGGATAATTTTTGACTTACCCTTGTATTCTCTTTACATTTTTCAAAGGAGGATCTGCAATGTAATTGACCCAATTTGATAGGCCAACTTAAGGTCCCAGTTTCTTGCTGACAACATATAACTTTCTACAAATATTTTCACAGCTTCTGCTCTGATGGGCTTATTTCACCTGGTGCCCTGACCACATGAATTTACATGTGCTACTAGATACTTGCTTTCCTGATAGCTACAATCTCCAAAAGTTTAAATGTAATGTCAACTGCCATCTTCTATCTCCTTGATTCTCATCTTTCTCTTATCTTCAACACATTTTATATATATATATATATATATAATTGTTCATAAATTTTTGTAGTGTTTCAATGTCAGTTTAAACTTGAGAACATTAAAAAAAATTCATATAACCTGCAAAATGTTGATAAGCTGTGAAAATGAAATTAAATCAATCAACAAATGATCATATATGTCCTGAAAGGACACAACACATAAAAAGGAAGGATTTTTAACAAGTCATTTCCATGTAGTGAAAAATTTGTGTGGTTAGCAATAAGGACACTCTCCACCTTCCACAAAAAAAACAAAAAAAAAAATGAAAAAGTAATACTCTTGAGAATGTTACCTGTTATTTTAAGTAGTGGCAGTAGTGGACTTTTTAACTTACACTACACCTTAGGGTTCATTGTTTTTAAATGTTAGTAGTCATTTCATTTCAATAACTCAAATTGAGCTGCTGTTTCTTTTTTTTAATCATTTCACCCTAAGCAAGGCAAGATAGCCACAGGATTTATTGTAAAAAAAAAAAAGAAAAAAAAAAAAAAAAAAAAAAAAAAAAAAAAAAAAAAAAAAAAAAAAAATACAATTGTGGCACATGGCCAAAGTTTTTTTTAATATATTTTTTGTGGTGGGGGGAACAAAAGCTGAGGCTGGTTATCACTAACTATCCTATACCTAGCTAATCAGAAACACGACCCAATCACCCTTTACAATTTTCCATTCACTATAAGAACCCATCCAATGTCAAGCAATCCACCATATACCAAAATACCTCATACTTTCAGGGAACCTACAAAAAGAATCACCCCATGAATTCAAAAAAGATTTCTTTTTACAAAATGTTCACATAAAAATATATAAAATGAAAGGGGAGGGAACATGAAACCAAAAATACAAACAAAAAATAAATTGATGTTAGTTGGACCCGTCCAAAGCAAGACGGCCACTAGTGTGCAGTGGTCCTCAGTGCAAACAGAGGTAATTTTAAAAAAGCATAAAAGATGAACGGGATTCAAGATGATAGTTTTTACAGAAATTAAATGACTACTCAACAGTTTGTTTCCCATTATGATTGAGCTGATTCTTTTTTTTTTCCAGTAATGTCACACATTCCAGCACGGACTGCAGTATTTGACTTGTATCTATCAGCCAGTTCTTGTAAAACAACAAAACTTGAATACTGTCTCGGATTGTGCTTTAAATTTACTTTTCCAAACGAGTTATTTTTTTATTTCTCCATTACATTTTTTTTAACTAACCTCATATTCTGACGCGTTCTGCTCGTTATACACAAACATTGTTTGAAACAGTAACCTAAAATAAAATTGTGAAGCTATTAAGACAAAAAAATGGTACGAGCTGAGAATTAAACCATTATGAAGAAATTCTAGAAATATGGAAGAAAAAAAGTTCTTAGAAGTAATTTATTTTATCTGCACATATTGGTAGAAAAGAAATTTCTGACAGAAAAAAAATTGCACGGAGTTTTTGTTTTGAATTGAATACGTAAAGGACCTCAGAATATAAAGCTAGTTGAAAAATGCTAAATTTTGGTTTTAGGTCCCGGAGGCTTTTATCCCTTCAAATTTTTCCAAAATAGCCTTATAATGCTGAACTCCAATCAACAATTAGATATTGAAGAAACCAACTTTTTTTATGTTAACGACCAGAAAAAAAAAAATAAATAAATAAAAAAAATCAAACTTCTCGCTCTTTTTGTCACTCACTACCAGCTAAGTGATAAGTTATTCGCTGCTGAATGACGTTAAGTGTAGGAAGCTAATTTCAGCCTATTTACTTCCTTTACTTGAAAGTCTGAAGTAATTTCTACGCGATTTATTTTTTTCCAGTACTCAATTTCAGCAGAAAGTTGCGTGTATTTCCGTGTTTTTTTTCCTTTTTTTTTTTTGTCGGTAATTAATTTAAGAAAGTTAACTTTCAAATATATGAAAAAAGTGATAACTGTAGTTTTACTTAATTTCTTTCCGATGAAAGTTAACATTCAAACATATGAAAATAAATGTAGTTTAATTAACCTTCAAATATATTGTGTGTATTTTTTTTCCTTTTTTTAGTACTTAATTTCAGAAGAAAGTTAACTTTCAAATATATGAAAATAAGTGATAATTGTAGTTTTACATAATTTTTTCTGACAAATGTTAACTTTCAAATATATGAAAATATAGATAATTTTTTTTTAAAAGTTAAAGTTAACTTTTTAAAAAAATATCTATATTTTCATATATTTGAAAGTCAACATTCGTCTGAAATTAAGTACACGCAACTTTCTTCTGAAATTAAGTACCAAAAAAAATAAAAAAAATAAAAAAAATAAAAAAAAACACAAATACATGCAATATATTTGAAGGTTAATTAAACTTCACTTATTTTCTTATATTTCAAAGTTAACTTTCTTCTGAAATTAAGTACAAGAAAAAAAAAATTGCGTAGTAATTTCTGCAAAGAATTTACAGTAAAGGAAGTAAATAAGCCGAAATTAGCTTCCTAAAGCCATTCAGCAGCGAATAACTTATCAGTGTGCCCATAGTGGGTGACAAAAAGAGTGAGAAGACGTTTGGTTTTTTTCTGGTCGTTAAAATCAAAAAAAGCTAGGTTTTTCTTCAATTAATTGAAGTTCAGCATTATACATTTCCACGAAAATAAGGCTATTTTGGAAAAATTTGAAGGGATAAAAGCCTTCCGGGACCTAAAACCAAAATTTACCAAATAAATCTTTTGTTTGATAAAGTAAAGAATATGAAAAAAAAGATTTGGTGTCTTTTTTTATACATAGGGTTTTTTTTTTGTTTTTTTTTTGCGGGGCCTCTCCTTGACGTAGTGATGGTTAGCACAGCAAGCTTCTTTCCCTACCATCATTACAACTGAGTAGTGAGTTCGATCCTCACTGGGTGCCACATACTTTCGTCCTTACCTTGTGCCACATTTAAGCTGCACTTCTAAGAAATCACCATAGGGTCGTTTTTACACACACATCTTTAATTTTACAATTTTTTTTTATCCACACACACGGTCTGTTGGATAGGTTCATAATAGGCCGGTTGACATTTAATTTAGTTTAGCTATTAAAAAAAAAAAAAGATAAAACAATAACACAGAGAATGTCTCTCTTTCTACACAAACACGTGTACCTAAATAACTTTAGTTTAAGTAATCCATTTATAAACCTTTTTAAATATCTACAGGCCCTTGACCTGAGTGTTTTTTGGGGTGTAGGATGGCCTTTAAATTGGGGCTAAGTGTTAAAAATTAGTTTACCACCCCGAGCAGGGCGGGACCAAATAATTTTCTATGGAGGGCCTAAGGGAATATAAAATGAAGATGATAATGGCTTTTTTTGCTTTTTTAATACCTGGCGTATATATTTTTACATTTTTTTATGAACAAATCATAGACAACCAAATTAAATTAATAAAAAAACAAAACAAAAAAAAAACACTGAATATTAAAAGGTGTTAAATTTAAATGCCTTTAATTTTCTTTATTATTGCTTATTTGTTAATAAACCAAAAAAGAAAATTAGACAAAATATATAAATTAAAACGAATTTTAAACGTAAATTGGTTAATAAAGTAACTTTATTTTACTTTAAAAAATTTTACTTTAAAAAATTAGTATTTTTTAAAAATTTTAATACCTTGTTAAAGAAATTGATAATGAAATGTACAACAAAAATTAATTACTGATAAAAAACACCACAAAGTTTGAACAATAAGAACAATATTGAAAATAATGTTCTTTTCGGGGAGTAAATTCTTACCAACATTATTAGAATTCAGTTTCTCTTTGACCGTATTTAGTACTGGAAGTGTTACTCAACTGTTAATTAATGTTTCACGTTGTTACACGGGCCCTCCATTTTGTGAACAGTTAAAAAGGTTTGGTAAATTTCCATGTTTGTTAATTCTAATTAAATATTCCGAATAATGAATGTCGTATAAAAAGAGTCGTGAATCTAGTTCCATCACATGGTCATAAATGTAAGTCACAGGCTCAAGGGATGTCCACAAACCACAAAGAATCAAACAAAACACGACATAGCAGTTGTTGGTCGTTCAAGCAGACGTGAAGAAATTCAATTAAGGGAAGGCATTCGACGCCTCATCAAAACCGTCAATAAAAGATCGCTCGAGAAATTTACCATCTTTTCCGATAGAAAAAGCATTCCTCAGTTGCCGAAGGACAGATATCCAACATGAAAATGACAAAGGTGAGTGGGTCAAGCAGTAGATAAACGACAGAAACATTTTTGTTTTTTTAAAAAGGTAAATCAACAATATAAATTACTCAGTAGTGTGACATTAGTATCCTTACCGGGAACAGGAGGAAACTTCCTTTGAGTTATTGCCCTTGACGCCTGTCTTCAGCGCAAAGGTCAGAGGTCAATCCATGCTGCAAGCACCAATCCAACCAATTAAAACCTGCCGCAGATTACTTAAAAAAAAAAAAAAAAGAAAAAAGAAGATAGACCCTACCAAATAATCTGAGAAAGGCGATCCTGACGAATTATTCGTCATGGTACCGTTTCATAATCGAGTTCTAACTTTCCTGAACTAAATTCTTATTAACAATTATTGTGAGAAAGAAAGCAAGTTCTATTTCCACATAATACCCAACGATCCATGACCTTATGTCATACTAAGATAGTCATAGGCAATAAAAGATTGAAGATATATTGATTTTTAAAGTAATTAACAATGCTTAATCAAACTGTAATAAAATTCTGGAGAATTTTATTATTAAATGAGTAGAAAAAAAAACAATTGAAATGAAGATGAAAGAAATACTAGTGAAAAATGAATAAGAATTGACAAGGCTTCATCTAATAATAATAATAATAAAATTCAAGATAATATTACTACTAATACTACTGGTGGAAATAAAGCAATTGAAATGAAGATGAAAGAAATACTAGTGAAAAATGAATAAGAATTGACAAGGCTTCATCTAATAATAATAATAATAAAATTCAAGATAATATTACTACTAATACTACTAGTGGAAATAAAGCAATTGAAATGAAGATGAAAGAAATCCTAGTGAAAAATTAATAAGAATTGACAAGGCTTCATCTAATAATAATAATAATAAAATTCAAGATAATATTACTACTAATACTACTAGTGGAAATAAAGCAATTGAAATGAAGATGAAAGAAATCCTAGTGAAAAATTAATAAGAATTGACAAGGCTTCATCTAATAATAATAATAAAATTCAAGATAATATTACTACTAATACTACTAGTGGAAATAAAGCAATTGAAATGAAGATGAAAGAAATACTAGTGAAAAATGAATAAGAACTGACAAGGCTTCATCTAATAATAATAATAAAATTCAAGATAATATTACTACTAATACTACTAGTGGAAATAAAGCAATTGAAATGAAGATGAAAGAAATACTAGTGAAAAATGAATAAGAATTGACAAGGCTTCATCTAATAATAATAATAATAAAATTCAAGATAATATTACTACTAATACTACTAGTGGAAATAAAGCAATTGAAATGAAGATGAAAGAAATACTAGTGAAAAATGAATAAGAATTGACAAGGCTTCATCTAATAATAATAATAATAAAATTCAAGATAATATTACTACTAATACTACTAGTGGAAATAAAGCAATTGAAATGAAGATGAAAGAAATACTAGTGAAAAATGAATAAGAACTGACAAGGCTTCATCTAATAATAATAATAAAATTCAAGATAATATTACTACTAATACTACTAGTGGAAATAAAGCAATTGAAATGAAGATGAAAGAAATACTAGTGAAAAATGAATAAGAATTGACAAGGCTTCATCTAATAATAATAATAAAATTCCAGATAATATTACTACTAATACTACTAGTGGAAATAAAGCAATTGAAATGAAGATGAAAGAAATCCTAGTGAAAAATGAATAAGAATTGACAAGGCTTCATCTAATAATAATAATAAAATTCAAGATAATATTACTACTAATACTACTAGTGGAAATAAAGCAATTGAAATGAAGATGAAAGAAATACTAGTGAAAAAATTAATAAGAATTGACAAGGCTTCATCTAATAATAATAATAATAAAAATTCAGATAATATTACTACTAATACTACTAGTGGAAATAAAGCAATTGAAATGAAGATGAAAGAAATCCTAGTGAAAAAATTAATAAAAATTGACAAGGCTTCATCTAATAATAATAATAAAATTCAAGATAATATTACTACTAATACTACTAGTGGAAATAAAGCAATTGAAATGAAGATAGAAAGAAATACTAGTGAAAAATGAATAAGAATTGACAAGGCTTCATCTAATAATAATAATAAAATTCAAGATAATATTACTACTAATACTACTAGTGGAAATAAAGCAATTGAAATGAAGATGAAAGAAATACTAGTGAAAAATGAATAAGAATTGACAAGGCTTCATCTAATAATAATAATAAAATTCAAGATAATATTACTACTAATACTACTAGTGGAAATAAAGCAATTGAAATGAAGATGAAAGAAATACTAGTGAAAAATGAATAAGAATTGACAAGGCTTCATCTAATAATAATAATAAAATTCAAGATAATATTACTACTAATACTACTAGTGGAAATAAAGCAATTGAAATGAAGATGAAAGAAATCCTAGTGAAAAATGAATAAGAATTGACAAGGCTTCATCTAATAATAATAATAAAATTCAAGATAATATTACTACTAATACTACTAGTGGAAATAAAGCAATTGAAATGAAGATGAAAGAAATACTAGTGAAAAATGAATAAGAATTGACAAGCCTTCATCTAATAATAATAATAAAATTCAAGATAATATTACTACTAATACTACTAGTGGAAATAAAGCAATTGAAATGAAGATGAAAGAAATACTAGTGAAAAAATGAATAAAAATTGACAAGGCTTCATCTAATAATAATAATAAAATTCAAGATAATATTACTACTAATACTACTAGTGGAAATAAAGCAATTGAAATGAAGATGAAAGAAATACTAGTGAAAAATGAATAAGAATTGACAAGGCTTCATCTAATAATAATAATAATAAAATTCCAGATAATATTACTACTAATACTACTAGTGGAAATAAAGCAATTGAAATGAAGATGAAAGAAATACTAGTGAAAAATGAATAAGAATTGACAAGGCTTCATCTAATAATAATAATAAAATTCAAGATAATATTACTACTAATACTACTAGTGGAAATAAAGCAATTGAAATGAAGATGAAAGAAATACTAGTGAAAAATGAATAAGAATTGACAAGGCTTCATCTAATAATAATAATAATAAAATTCAGATAATATTACTATAATACTGCTGGTAAATTAAAGCAATTGAAATGAAGATGAAAGAAATACTAGTGAAAAATGAATAAGGAAATTGACAAGGCTTCATCTAGCAATAATAATAAAATTCAAGATAATATTACTACTAATACTACTAGTGGAAATAAAGCAATTGAAATGAAGATGAAAGAAATACTAGTGAAAAATGAATAAAAATTGACAAGGCTTCATCTAATAATAATAATAATAAAATTCCAGATAATATTACTACTAATACTACTAGTGGAAATAAAGCAATTGAAATGAAGATGAAAGAAATACTAGTGAAAAATGAATAAGAATTGACAAGGCTTCATCTAATAATAATAATAAAATTCAAGATAATATTACTACTAATACTACTAGTGGAAATAAAGCAATTGAAATGAAGATGAAAGAAATACTAGTGAAAAATGAATAAAAAATTGACAAGGCTTCATCTAATAATAATAATAATAAAATTCCAGATAATATTACTACTAATACTACTAGTGGAAATAAAGCAATTGAAATGAAGATGAAAGAAATACTAGTGAAAAATGAATAAAAAATTGACAAGGCTTCATCTAATAATAATAATAAAATTCAAGATAATATTACTACTAATACTACTAGTGGAAATAAAGCAATTGAAATGAAGATGAAGAAAATACTAGTGAAAAATGAATAAAAATTGACAAGGCTTCATCTAATAATAATAATAAAATTCAAGATAATATTACTACTAATACTACTAGTGGAAATAAAGCAATTGAAATGAAGATGAAAGAAATACTAGTGAAAAATGAATAAGAATTGACAAGGCTTCATCTAATAATAATAATAAAATTCAAGATAATATTACTACTAATACTACTAGTGGAAATAAAGCAATTGAAATGAAGATGAAAGAAAATTCTAGTGAAAAATGAATAAGAATTGACAAGGCTTCATCTAATAATAATAATAAAATTCAAGATAATATTACTACTAATACTACTAGTGGAAATAAAGCAATTGAAATGAAAGATGAAAGAAATACTAGTGAAAAATGAATAAGAATTGACAAGGCTTCATCTAATAATAATAATAAAATTCCAGATAATATTACTACTAATACTACTAGTGGAAATAAAGCAATTGAAATGAAGATGAAAAAAATCCTAGTGAAAAAATGAATAAAGATGACAAGGCTTCATCTAATAATAATAATATAAAATTCAAGATAATATTACTACTAATACTACTAGTGGAAATAAAGCAATTAAAATGAAGATGAAAGAAATACTAGTGAAAAATGATATAAAAATTGACAAGGCTTCATCTAATAATAATAATAAAATTCAAGATAATATTACTACTAATACTACTAGTGGAAATAAAGCAATTGAAATGAAGATGAAAGAAATACTAGTGAAAAATGAATAAGAATTGACAAGGCTTCATCTAATAATAATAATAAAATTCAAGATAATATTACTACTAATACTACTAGTGGAAATAAAGCAATTGAAATGAAAGATGAAAGAAATACTAGTGAAAAATGAATAAGAACTGACAAGGCTTCATCTAATAATAATAATAAAATTCAAGATAATATTACTGCTAATACTACTAGTGGAAATAAAGCAATTGAAATGAAGATGAAAGAAATACTAATTGAAAAATTAATAAAAATTGACAAGGCTTCATCTAATAATAATAATAAAATTCAAGATAATATTACTACTAATACTACTAGTGGAAATAAAACAATTGAAATGAAGATGAAAGAAAGAAATACTAGTGAAGAAAATGAATAAGAATTGATAAGGCTTCATCTAATAATAATAATAATAAAATTCAAGATAATATTACTACTAATACTACTAGTGGAAATAAAGCAATTGAAATGAAGATGAAAGAAATACTAGTGAAAAATGAATAAAAATTGATAAGGCTTCATCTAATAATAATAATAATAAAATTCAAGATAATATTACTACTAATACTACTAGTGGAAATAAAGCAATTGAAATGAAGATGAAAGAAATACTAGTGAAAAATGAATAAGAATGATAAGGCTTCATCTAATAATAATAATAATAAAATTCAAGATAATATTACTACTAATACTACTAGTGGAAATAAAGCAATTGAAATGAAGATGAAAGAAATACTAGTGAAAAATGAATAAAAATTGATAAGGCTTCATCTAATAATAATAATAATAAAATTCAAGATAATATTACTACTAATACTACTAGTGGAAATAAAGCAATTGAAATGAAGATGAAAGAAATACTAGTGAAAAATGAATAAATTGATAAGGCTTCATCTAATAATAATAATAAAATTCAAGATAATATTACTACTAATACTACTAGTGGAAATAAAGCAATTGAAATGAAAATGAAAGAAATCCTAGTGAAAAATGAATAAGAATTGACAAGGCTTCATCTAATAATAATAATAAAATTCAAGATAATATTACTACTAATACTACTAGTGGAAATAAAGCAATTGGAAATGAAGATGAAAGAAATACTAGTGAAAAATTAATAAGAATTGACAAGGCTTCATCTAATAATAATAATAAAATTCAAGATAATATTACTACTAATACTACTAGTGGAAATAAAGCAATTGAAATGAAGATGAAAGAAATACTAGTGAAAAATGAATAAAATTGATAAGGCTTCATCTAATAATAATAATAATAAAATTCAAGATAATATTACTACTAATACTACTAGTGGAAATAAAGCAATTGAAATGAAGATGAAAAATCTAGTGAAAAATTAATAAGAATTGACAAGGCTTCATCTAATAATAATAATAAAATTCAAGATAATATTACTACTAATACTACTAGTGGAAATAAAGCAATTGAAATGAAGATAGAAAGAAATACTAGTGAAAAATGAATAAGAATTGACAAGGCTTCATCTAATAATAATAATAATAAAATTCAAGATAATATTACTACTAATACTACTAGTGGAAATAAAGCAATTGAAATGAAGATGAAAGAATCTAGTGAAAAATTAATAAGAATTGACAAGGCTTCATCTAATAATAATAATAAAATTCAAGATAATATTACTACTAATACTACTGGTGGAAATAAAGCAATTGAAATGAAGATGAAAGAAATACTAGTGAAAAATGAATAAGAACTGACAAGGCTTCATCTAATAATAATAATAAAATTCAAGATAATATTACTACTAATACTACTAGTGGAAATAAAGCAATTGAAATGAAGATGAAAGAAATACTAGTGAAAAATTAATAAGAATTGACAAGGCTTCATCTAATAATAATAATAAAATTCAAGATAATATTACTACTAATACTACTAGTGGAAATAAAGCAATTGAAATGAAGATGAAAGAAATACTAGTGAAAAATGAATAAGAACTGACAAGGCTTCATCTAATAATAATAATAAAATTCAAGATAATATTACTACTAATACTACTAGTGGAAATAAAGCAATTGAAATGAAGATGAAAGAAATCCTAGTGAAAAATTAATAAGAATTGACAAGGCTTCATCTAATAATAATAATAAAATTCAAGATAATATTACTACTAATACTACTAGTGGAAATAAAGCAATTGAAATGAAGATGAAAGAAATACTAGTGAAAAAATTAATAAGAATTGACAAGGCTTCATCTAATAATAATAATAAAATTCAAGATAATATTACTACTAATACTACTAGTGGAAATAAAGCAATTGAAATGAAGATGAAAGAAATACTAGTGAAAAATGAATAAAAATTGACAAGGCTTCATCTAATAATAATAATAATAAAATTCAAGATAATATTACTACTAATACTACTAGTGGAAATAAAGCAATTGAAATGAAAGATGAAAGAAATCCTAGTGAAAAATTAATAAGAATTGACAAGGCTTCATCTAATAATAATAATAAAATTCAAGATAATATTACTACTAATACTACTAGTGGAAATAAAGCAATTGAAATGAAGATGAAAGGAAATACTAGTGAAAAATTAATAAGAATTGACAAGGCTTCATCTAATAATAATAATAAAATTCAAGATAATATTACTACTAATACTACTAGTGGAAATAAAGCAATTGAAATGAAGATGAAAGAAAATACTAGTGAAAAATTAATAAGAATTGACAAGGCTTCATCTAATAATAATAATAATAAAATTCAAGATAATATTACTACTAATACTACTAGTGGAAATAAAGCAATTGGAAATGAAGATGAAAGAAATCCTAGTGAAAAATTAATAAGAATTGACAAGGCTTCATCTAATAATAATAATAAAATTCAAGATAATATTACTACTAATACTACTAGTGGAAATAAAGCAATTGAAATGAAGATGAAAGAAATACTAGTGAAAAATTAATAAGAATTGACAAGGCTTCATCTAATAATAATAATAAAATTCAAGATAATATTACTACTAATACTACTAGTGGAAATAAAGCAATTGAAATGAAGATGAAAGAAATACTAGTGAAAAATGAATAAGAACTGACAAGGCTTCATCTAATAATAATAATAAAATTCAAGATATCGTACTACTAATACTACTAGTGGAAATAAAGCAATTGAAATGAAGATGAAAGAAATACTAGTGAAAAATAGATAAGAATTGACAAAGGCTTCATCTAATAATAATAATAATAAAATTCAAGATAATATTACTACTAATACTACTAGTGGAAATAAAGCAATTGAAATGAAAGATGAAAGAAATCCTAGTGAAAAATTAATAAGAATTGACAAGGCTTCATCTAATAATAATAATAATAAAATTCAAGATAATATTACTACTAATACTACTGGTGGAAGTAAAGCAATTGAAATGAAAATGAAAGAAATCCTAGTGAAAAATGAATAAGAATTGACAAAGGCTTCATCTAATAATAATAATAAAATTCAAGATAATATTACTACTAATACTACTAGTGGAAATAAAGCAATTGGAAATGAAGATGAAAGAAATACTAGTGAAAAATTAATAAGAATTGACAAGGCTTCATCTAATAATAATAATAATAAAATTCAAGATAATATTACTACTAATACTACTAGTGGAAATAAAGCAATTGAAATGAAGATGAAAGAAATACTAGTGAAAAATGAATAAATTGATAAGGCTTCATCTAATAATAATAATAATAAAATTCAAGATAATATTACTACTAATACTACTAGTGGAAATAAAGCAATTGAAATGAAGATGAAAGAAATCCTAGTGAAAAATTAATAAGAATTGACAAGGCTTCATCTAATAATAATAATAAAATTCAAGATAATATTACTACTAATACTACTAGTGGAAATAAAGCAATTGAAATGAAGATGAAAGAAATACTAGTGAAAAATGAATAAGAATTGACAAGGCTTCATCTAATAATAATAATAATAAAATTCAAGATAATATTACTACTAATACTACTAGTGGAAATAAAGCAATTGAAATGAAGATGAAAGAAATCCTAAGTGAAAAATTAATAAGAATTGACAAGGCTTCATCTAATAATAATAATAAAATTCAAGATAATATTACTACTAATACTACTAGTGGAAATAAAGCAATTGAAATGAAGTTGAAAGAAATACTAGTGAAACATGAATAAGAATTGAAATTGAATGAAAGATGAAGTGGTAGGAAGTGAAGATCATGAATATAAGAGAAATAGATAACAATTGACCCTTGACTTGAAGAGTTTAAGTTTGGAATTTATAGGATTAAGTGTTAAAATTCTTACAATCTGTGATATGAATAAAAGAGGATTCAGTAAGAACTGAAGATTATTTTTTTACTCCCTACAAACAATTCCTCAGTCACTACAATCTTGACCTCTTAAAGTCTAAGGTCAACTATTATTTATCCTATATATCCTCTTAATCTGCACTTCTTACCTCCTCATTTTGCATAGGTAAAACCTCATTCAGTATCTGTCTTCTCTTGGTTCTTGTTTGGTGATACCAAGCAAAGTGAGGGACTAGATGTTTACCCTCAGAGATCCAGAAAGCAAATGACCAAAACTGGTCTTTGCGCACCCGGCTCCACGCAGATGTTCTGATAGAAAACCAAAAATTAATAAATATCAAATTCCTTTTTGCAAGCCAATGTGAATTTTATTTATTGTCCAATGGGAAGCCCAGAATTAAATACGGGTGTGAATTCCCAAATGACCTGCTGGGACCCACAAAGATGAAATAAAAAGCTGACACAGAAAGCATCACTGGTTGAGAAAGTACGAGCATAATTAGCATGTCCCTTGACCTCGTCAAGTGATCCTCTATGCTCGCCTTTCCTTTCTCTCTTACCTTCTTCTTCACTGTCCCCTGAGCTTCTTACCCGACCAACGGAGCGGAGACATCAAAGACATTCCTAACTGACAAACGTTCACACATATATACATGTGCACAAACTCTCTTTTCAGCATTTACTGCTATGAACATTTTAACGTCCTTTGAACCCATCCTAAAGACATTACTTTATTTGTAAAAAAACCTTAATTGATATCTGTGTATATATAAATGTTGTTTCTATACTCAATTTGATTTTCTTGTTTTATAACCCCTTTTATAACTTATAGCGGGCTATCTACTAATGAGGTCAAATTCAGTTAATCTGTTTCAACACACATCTACGTTTCACTAGAACGGATAACCCACTATACTTGTATTATGTGGTAGTAGGGGAAAGCTGTATGACAATGTGGAAAAAGGTTTTGTTTTTATGGTTTCATCGGACTAAGTTAATGTTAACACACGTTTTTCTTATATACATTTTGTGTATATAAGAAAACCAATTTTATTTGGAGTAATTTTCTTTTTGTTTGTGTTTCCATACTTTTATTATTAAATATTCTACATTGAAATAATGCAATATCCACCAAGAAAAGTGATATGTTGTAAGAATCTGGAAACAAATTTACTGTGGATAATCAAACAAAGCATTTTCTAAACTTTTCTGTCTTAGTGAATTGTTTTCTCTTTTATTTAGAGTAGAATTTATTAAATTACAATTGTGGTCAGTCTCCTTATAGTGAGCAACTAACGCATTTAATGTGTTGTTTTGTAAAAGGTCAATTCTGTTTTCATGTATTCTTTGATTTAAATTTCTTGAGGTTTCAGTGATGTATTTCTTGTGACAATTATTACAGGCAATGGAGTAAATTTATAGGGGCAATAGAAGGCTGACAAGATAATTCATGCTTACGGTAGGTGCAGGTGTGTAAACAGTATTTGAACTTTCCGCTCCTTAGGTCAGTAAGTAGTTTTGAGACAGCGAAAGATAAGATGAGAGGGAAGGGAGGCTAGCATAGTAAGCCGCTTGATACTGATTACACTCCTCTCTCTCGAGTCAGTGTGGGTCTGTCTGTCTGTCGATGTTTTCTGTATAGGCTTTTTATATCTTCTTGGATCAAAGCAGATCATTTGGGAATTCATATCCATATTTGATACTGGGCTTCCCATTGGCTGATAAAATTCGCATAGGCTCGTGAACTGGAATTTAATATTTAATTAATTTTTAGTTTTCAACCGGAACATCTGCACAAATCCAGCTGTACACCAATGACTTTTGGTCATTTGCTTTTTGGTCATGAGGGTGCAAACATCCAGTCCATCACTTTTGCTTGGTCGGTATCACCACAAATTCTTCCTTTTAGTTTTAGCTTATTATTTTGTTTTTTTTATTAAGTCTTTTATTTTTTTAGACATCATTGTGACAAATTTTATGTTGAGTTTAGATAGATTCTTTTCAATCCTAGTTGTGGGAAAAATAATATATTTTTTTATTCTTTGGATTTCTCAGGAAAGGTCACTTTGCTATTTTGAAATATTTCCTGAGCCTTTTATTTTGTATTGAATATGAAATAGGGTATTGGATGAAACATGAACAAAAATAGAAAAATATGTCTTTTTAATTGTTTTACCCCAAGCAAGACAATAGTTTACTGAGAGTGAAAAACACTAGTGAGAAGAAAGGAGAATCGAAAGGAAGATAGAAGATTGCTATTGACATTCGCATAGAACTACATAAGAGAAAAAGATTAGATAGGAGGAGAGTAAAGAGAAAGACGAACCCATTACAGGGAGTGTCAGAGAAGGGAGCAAGAGAAGGATAAGAATACAGGTGTGATGAGAGTTGCAAAAGTAGAGAGAAAGGAAAAGATATACAGGGTGATGTAGAAAGAACTGAAGTTAAGTGGTTAAGAGATGGGTATTGACATTGCATTTAAATTTCTGGAGGTTGTAGCTGTCAGGAAAGCAAAAATATGGAAGAGAGTTCCACAGGCGGGAAGTGCGAGAAAAAAATGCTGGAGTAGAATTGTTGGCTGCATTTGATTGATCTAACTGTGAATGGGTGTGACCCAGTTGCCAGTCAGGTTGCACGACTAAACTCATGTAGCAGGGGCACTAGTGACTTAAGTTCGTCGGAGCAGAAGCCATGGAAGTATTTATAGAATAGACAGAGGGAAGCCACATCCTGTTGGTGAGAAAGTGGCTGGAGTTGAGCTGCCACGTTGGTACCTATCACATTACTGATTGTCCTTTGGAGCCTGTTGAGCTCGTAGGTGTCAGGGAAACAAGAAACCGAAAGAGAGTTTCATAGGTGAGAGAAGAAAGTATTAGAATAAGACTTACAGTTGCATTTAGCTATTTTAAAAGTAAAATGGTGAGACCTAATTGCCAATTTAGTAGTATGCTTAAATTCATATATTTGATGTACCAGTGATAAATGCTAATTAGAAGAATTGCCAAAAAATATTTGTAAAAAAGATATAAGGGAGCCATGTCATGGGAAAGATGAGATGCCAGGTAAGGACTGATAGCATTTCAGACTCTTCATTGGATTTTGTTATGGATCTTGATATATATAGTTGGAGCACCAGACTAAATATGGTAGCAATATTTAATGCATGGATGAATGGTAAATCCATAAAGGTGTAAAATGTGTTCTGGCTTGAAGAATTGTCTGGCACAGTAATACAGTAAACTAACTTTATGAGCAGCAGATGTAGCAATTGATTCTGAGATTCTTATGAAAATCTTATTTAAAGATAAAATATTGCAAGTTCAAATAAAATAAATAAACATTATAGTTACTTCAGTATCTTGTATAATAAACTTAAAAGAGTAAAAATTTCTTTAAAAATAAATTTCATAATCCACTTCCATCAATTAATTTTCACATTAATATTAACTGTTGGTCCCCAGTCTCTGAAGTGCTGTACAGGCCTGGGTTAAGGATCACTTGGCTTCAATATATTCCACTTTATGTCATGTGATACCAAGAAGGTGTAATGAGTTTGCTCCCTTGGATATCAGCCATGCTGATGGAAGATAAAATTAGTTCCCTTTGATGACAAAAGGATAGCAGTTTGTTTTGGAGACTTTCAAATTTACAGGCCATTTCTAGTTTAGATGATTTTATTTAGTTTCTTTTTGTTCTTGTTTATGTTTTTATCATGTGTTGTGGAGTAGTTTTCGCAATTAAGGTTATAAATTATAATCATGCTAAGTCGGTTGCTAAACGACTTAACACACTCAAAATGCTAGGAACTTGGTAATTTTCCACTGAAAACTGCCGACTAATATCAACTGCCTAGTAGTTCTACTGAACTCCAATAGAACTCTAAAAAACTCCTATGAACTTCCCAAGAACACCTAAAAACTTCTCCCGTCAACTTGCTGTTAACCATTATCTGAGGAATAGGTGTATATAGGAGTTATGGGAAATGATTAATTTCCCCAACACTATATTTTTTAGGCACACAAATGAATGACGAAACTTGCTTTTAGAATAACAACAAAGAATGGTTTATTATACAGTAAACGTACAAGATTGGTAGTATGTAAGTATCCATGGTGAAGCTAGCAGCAGATAGTATGTAAGTGTCCATGGTGAAGCTAGCAGCAGATAGTATGTAAGTGTCCATGGTGAAGCTAGCAGCAGCGTCTTCCACGAAAGCATTCCATGGGGAATCAGTGGCAGCGATGTGAGAGAGGCGTCCGTTACTGCCGCAGGCTCATGGCTCTCTTGCCTTTCCTCCGTTCTCCAAACAGGGACTAGGAAAAATAGTTCTAGAGAGGAATCAATGCGCTCCGCCCGTTGATTGGTCAGTGAGTGACCGAATCTCCCGTCGGGGGCATTGATTCGCTAAAGGAAATAGATCTGTGGCTGCTACATCACCCCCTGCTTAGGCGGAAAGCCGACAGAGAAAAAGATAGCGGCCATAAAACAAAGAAGGGTACAATTTATATATAAACAGTTTACAGAGCTTTTTGGGCCAATGTACTCGTCGACCACTGCGTGTGGTGGTGACATAGTTGTCTGTTGGTATCGTATTTTTTTCAACGGGTGTGAAGATATGTTCATGTATGTAAGTAGGGGGAATATGTGGCTCTTGTGTGTTTGTGTTAAGAAAGGCTCTTTTCACCCTGTCAATAGATACAGTTTCTTTTTTGCCACTAATGTCAAGGGTGAGAAGTTTGTCAGTGCGTGAAAGCACGCGGTAAGGGCCAGTGTAAGGTGGAGTGAGAGGGGCTTTGACAGCGTCACTTCTTAGAAAAACGTGAGTCCATGAAGAAATATCTTTTGGGACTGATGATTTGATGGTCTGTTCCCTAGGGTGCATTGGTGGGAGATTACCAAAATAAGATCGCAGTCTGTTTATATACAAGGCAGGATCTGTTCCTGTTAAATCTATAGGGTTCAACATCTGACCTGGTAATGATAGAGGTAGTCCATAGACAAGTTCTGCTGGAGAGTATCCTAGGTCCTCTTTGATAGCTGCACGACAGCCAAGAAGGACAACAGGTACATATTCGCTCCATCGCTGTTGGTCAGGATAGGCACGTAATGCGGCCTTTAATTGGCGATGAAAGCGTTCTATCATCCCGTTAGAAGCAGGGTGATAGCTCGTAGTTCGAATTCGATTGATCCCTAAAATTCTGGAAAGTTCCTGGAATAGGTGGGATTCAAATTGTCTGCCACGGTCAGTGGTAATTGTTGTAGGAACTCCGTAACGCGTTATCCAGCCTGATATAAGGGCTTGCGCTACGGATTCAGCTGAAATGTCCTTTAGGGGAATAGCTTCGGGCCACCGTGTAAAGCGATCTATACAGGTCAGGAGGTAAGTAAATCCCTGACTGACCGGCCATGGTTCAACCAGATTAATATGGACATGGCTGAACCGAGCGTCTGGGGTGCTGAATGTTCCGAGGGGTGCACGGATATGTTTGTGCACCTTTGATTTTTGGCAGGATACGCAAGAACGTGTCCAGGCAGTGATATCACGCCTCATGTTTGGCCAGAAAAATCTAGCTGTAATCAGCTTCACTGTTGCTTTGGGTCCGGGGTGTGCCAATTGGTGTAGTGTGTCAAAAACAACCCTACGATGTGTCATCGGAACAAAAGGTCGAGGTGCGTCTGTTGAGGTGTCACAGATGATCTGCGTATCTGCAGTAGGCACTGGTAAGTATGCGAACTTGCAAGTTGCAAATTCAGGTGACGATAGATCAAAGGTGTCCAGGCGTGGTTGGTCAAAGGCCATCTGTCGTAAGTCGATATCTGAAGGTGAGAACAGTGAATTAATGGGAAGGCGAGACAAGGCGTCTGCCGCAGCATTCTGTTCACCAGAGATATGTCGGATATCGTTTGTAAATTGCGAAACAAAATCCAAGTGGCGAGTTTCGCGAGGAGAATATCTGTCCGGCTTTGAGCGCAGAGCGAAAGTAAGCGGACGGTGATCGGTGTAGATCACAAATTGTCGGCCCTCTAGTGACTGCTGAAAGTGTTTCACTGCGAGGTACATTGCCAGGAGTTCACGGCCAAACGTGCTGTAACGTTGTTCTGCCGGTTTCAGCTGTCTCGAAAAATAAGCGAGAGGTTGTAGCTGTTGTTGGTGTTGCTGTTGCAAAACTGCACCTACAGCTGTGCCCGATGCATCAACGACCAATGAAAACTGGGAGTCGGGTACAGGATGTGCAAGTAGCGATGTTGTCGCTAATTTCTTCTTCACTTCGTTAAAGGCTTTTAGCTGTATGTCATTCAACGAAATCTGCTCATTTTTCTTTTTCCTGTTACGTAACATGTCAGACAGAGGAGACAGGAGATCCGCACAGTGTGGGATGAAACGTCTGTAATAGACCGAGAAAGTGTCTCAGTTGGCGAATTGAAGTGGGTGGTTGAAGGTCTTGTAGAGCCTTCACTTTTTCAGGTAAGGGAGATATCCCTTCGGGGCTTATAATGTGTCCCAAGAAAGTTAGCGACGAAGCACCGAAAACACATTTACCAGGGTTAATCCTCACCTGGTACTTTTGAAACCGTTCGAACAGTAGGCGGAGGTGAGTAACATGTTCCTCAGGTGAGGCACTTGCTACGAGGATGTCATCTATATAATTATAGACGAAGTCCAAATCACGCACTACTTCGTCCATGAAGCGTTGGAAGGTACTAGCCGCGTTTCGCAAACCAAAAGGCATAGTTAAAAATTCAAACGCTCCAAATGGGGTAGTTACTGCAGTTTTGGGTATGTCGTCTGGGTTCACTGGTATCTGATGGTAAGCCTTAACGAGGTCTAGTTTGGAGAAGGTCTTACAACCATGCAGAGATGAAGCGATGCCTTGTATATGTGGGATTGGGTAACGATCAGGTACCGTAATGGCATTAAGTCGTCGATAGTCCCCAGTCGGACGCCAATCTCCAGAACGCTTTGGAACCATATGCAAAGGGGAAGCCCATGGACTGGACGAGGGGCGTATAATTCCCAGCTGCAGCATATGGTTAAATTCTGCCTTCGCCGCCTTTAGTTTATCAGCAGGGAGGCGGCGAGGGCGTGAGAACACAGGAGCGCCTGTGGTCTCGATGTGGTGTTTTGTAGAGTGAGTTGATTTGCTCACAACGAAATTTAAGTTAGTTAACTCTGGGTAAGAGCGTAGTAATGTTTGGTATGGGTCGTCAGTGGCGGCAATGAAAAATACCGGGCTGATAGGTGAGATATTTGCCTTAAAACCCATGACGGAAAGTTCCGTATTGCCGTCAATAAGTCGTCGCTTGCGCATATCCACAAAAAGGTTGAAGTGGTGCAGGAAGTCCGAGCCTAGAATGGGGTATGGTAAATCAGCTACAGTAAAAATCCATGTAAAGTCTCTCCGTAATTCCAAGTCCAGAGAACGAGAAATTTGACCGTACGTGGGAATAGGGGAGTGATTTACCGCTTGCAGTGTGATGGGCGACAGTGGCGGCTTCTCAGTGAGGAGTTTCAGTGGCCAGATACTGCAAGCTGCTCCTGTGTCAACCAAACAACGTGCTTGGGACCTGGAGTCAGTGATAAAATAGGCACGGTTGTTACATAAATCTTGTGGAGAGTGTGCCGTGCTCAGCTCTCCAAATTTAAGTTTCTCTGGTTTGAAAAGGAGCAGGGCGTTTTGCACCTCCGAGCCTTAGCGCCAAAACAACTGTGATAATAGCATAGTCCTGGCTTGCTTGATTGGCGGCGGTGGTGTGTGGGTGGCGAACGACTTTTATGTCCACGTCTAGGCGGTTGTGAATTGATTACAGTTAATTTACCTACTTCATTGGTAAGCTGCACTAAAGCTTTGAGTATCACCACTTGTGTGGCACCTTCGCCTGTGTTCCCAGCAGCAGAGAGGGTAGAGACTTCAGTCTTTGGCTGAAGAATGGACGCGGTAATAGGTCCCTTGGTGAATTCCATCACTTTATCTGCAGAGGACGCTATTACGTCTACAGAGCTTTTCTCTATCATGGGTGCCAGAATTGCCTTTACTTGAGGGGGCAATCTTAAGAAAAGTTGCTTTATAAAGGCACTATCAGCAGGGACATCTTCTGCCAGCTCTCTCATTCTGCGGAGCAATTCGCTTGGCATGCGGTCTCCCAACAGCTCGTCATTAACTAAAGTTTGGAACCGCTTTTCCGCTGATAGCGACGTCCGGAGCAGAACTTCCCGCTTAATACTGTCATAAGTAGCATTAAGGGGGGGTGTTAGTTATCAGATCTTTGACAACTGGTGTAAATGACGCGGGAAATGCACTAAATAAAATAGGCAATTGCCGCTCCTCCACGACGTTGTTTGCTATAAAATATGACTCGAGTTGGGCAAACCAAACTCGAACGTCGCCAGCGAAAGCAGGTAAAGTAGTCGCCATTTTCTTTTTAATATATAGCGTGACGACAGACCACCAAAAAAAAAAAATATTAAAGAAACACGTCTCAATGAGAAAGAAACGAAAGGGAAAACATTTCAAAAGACACAAGAAAATGGTGATATTCGTGTTAAACGAGAGAAAGGTGCTGCTTTAAGGTTCCTTAGTAAGGGAGATAACTGTCAGTTTCAAGGCCTGTCTAAAAAACAAAAGTTGGAATTAAAGATGGCGTCGCCCAATCACCTTTTAGGCGGGAAAGTTAAATATTAAGAAAGGAGGCGCTCTATTAGCTTTAACTTTCGAAAAAATAAAATGTAAAAGTGTATTACTCACTTTTTTTTTTTTTTTTTTGTTATTACGATAAAAATATATTTTTTGTACCACGTGGTCAGTTGAAAAGAGCAGAGTGTAAGTTTCTTCTTCTTTTTTTTTTTTTTTTTCTTTTGAACTTTCTTTGAACAAAATGTAATGTTCGTTATGCTTGCTTGAGTTGGTGGTTTTCTTGTGTACGGGCTGAAAAGAAGATACTTCCTCGTCGGAAAGTTTTTGGGTTTTTTTTTTTTGTGAAGGCACGTGTTCAAAAAAATGTTATTTGAGTAAAGGGAGAATCTTTTATCTACCTATTTGACCACTTGGGAATGGGCGTCGGTATGTCTAGCAAAACGAAAGATGATATCTCTGTTTAGAAAGATTGTTTTACTGAGGGCAAAAATTTTTGCCAATGTCTTCTCAGCCGACGAATGAATTTAACGCACACGTGTGTCACAAACAAAATTCGTGGGTGGTTGTATTTTTTTAATTTTTTTTTTTAGGTTCTTTGAGTCAGGAAGCTTTTTCTCTCTCTCCTTTTAACTTTGCTTGTACTGTTGTCCGAAAGTGGAGGCCGAGTTTCGTGTTGTTATTTTTTTAAAAATTTGTTTCGCCATCCTAAGGTGCCATTCGGGGTCACCATTTTATAGGAGTTATGGGAAATGATTAATTTCCCCAACACTATATTTTTTAGGCACACAAATGAATGACGAAACTTGCTTTTAGAATAACAACAAAGAATGGTTTATTATACAGTAAACGTACAAGATTGGTAGTATGTAAGTGTCCATGGTGAAGCTAGCAGCAGATAGTATGTAAGTGTCCATGGTGAAGCTAGCAGCAGATAGTATGTAAGTGTCCATGGTGAAGCTAGCAGCAGCGTCTTCCGTGAAAGCATTCCATGGGGAATCAGTGGCAGCGATGTGAGAGAGGCGTCCGTTACTGCCGCGGGCTCATGGCTCTCTTGCCTTTCCTCCGTTCTCCAAACAGGGACTAGGAAAAATAGTTCTAGAGAGGAATCAATGCGCTCCGCCCGTTGATTGGTCAGTGAGTGACCGAATCTCCCGTCGGGGGCATTGATTCGCTAAAGGAAATAGATCTGTGGCTGCTACATGTATTTCCCCATAACATCATGTTTGTTAAGTACCCATATTTTTTACAGTAAGTTTCACCTTCTACAAGGCCCAAGAATCACTAAAGCAGTTGTTACAGATTAAGAGGCACAGTTTATGATAATATGTGGGGAAGATAATGGTTAATCCTCGGTTAAGATTGTAGTGGATTTGTGAGCATCCCCTTGGGAGTTGGTTCCACAAAGCAGGTAGAGAGTTACAGAATAAGAGGCACAGATAATGTAAATGTGTGAGGAAGATAATGGTTAACCCTAGACTTGAAAAGTTTAAGATTGTAGTGATTGGGAAGCATTCTCTTGGGAGTCGGCTCTGTAAAGCAAGTAAAGAGTTTCAGAGTAAGAAACACAGTTCATGCAGATATGGGAGGATGATAATGGTTGACCCTAGACTTGAAAAAGTTAAGATTGCAGGGATTGGGGAAGCATCCTCTTGGGAGTTGCTTCCACAGCAGCAGGTAGAGGGTTACAGAGTAAAAGCCACAGTTTATGTAGATATATATGGAAGATAATGGTCGACCTTAGACTTGAACAGGTTAAGATTGTAGTTATTGGGGAAGCATCCCTTTGGGAGTCAGTTCCACAAAGCAGGTAGAGGGTTACGGAGTAAGAGACACAGTATATGTGAATATGTTGGGAAGATAACAGTTGACCCTAGACTTGAACAGGTTACGATTGTAGTGATTGAGGAAGCATCCTCTTGGGAGTCGGTTCCACAAAACAATCGTTTGCGAGAAGAAGCTTCTCGACTGGAACTTATTTCTCGCCAATGAAATATAAATGCTGAAATGCTGTAAAAACTTGGATAGAAATTTACCATGGATGATCTCACCATATATATATATATTTTTTAATCATCTCACCCCAAGCAAGGCATTCCACTGCCACTATTGCGCATGGGGCTACATAGGGGAAGGTAAAGAGAAGGAGTGGTTAGACATAGGGAATGTCAGGAGGAAGGTGACAGATGAGTAAGGATAGCGAGGATGAGGGTTGGCAGATGGGAAGAGTGTTTGATAGAATGGGAGCAGGTTAGTGTGTTAGGAGGTGTCTATTGACCTTACATTTAAACTCCTGGAGATTGTAGCCGTCGGGGAAAGCAATCATTTGGAAGAGAATTCCACAGTCGGGAAGTGCGAGGAAAGAAACTGTTGGAGTAGAAGTTACGGCTGCATTTTATCGGTTTCACTGTAAAAGGGTGGGATATACTGAAACACATAAAATAAATAAGTAAATTTAAAGAATAAATCTAAATTTAAAAGTTTACAATTTCAGTTTCTCCTTCCCTTTGTGTTCATTTGTAATTACATCAATGTAAATATCATTTTAGTCCGATTAAAAGTCCAACGATGGCATTGTTGCGGGGTGGGGGAGGCGTTGGAGGAAGTCGACCTCGCAAGGTTTTAATTTTGATAAGCGTGAACAGCTAAGACAATGAGGAGACAAAGGCAGAGGTATGAACAACAACAACCTGGACCCGAAGACGGACACGTCCCAACCAGCCAGGCGATTCTTCCAGCATCTCCAGTAGACCAGCTACCGCTACGAACACCCCATTTGGACCCGGCACTGGATGACGCTTGACGCTCGCCGCACCAGCTCCATAGAGGCTGCTACCCTCCGGACCAGGAGCCTACCCGAACAACAACTTGTACCACCTTACATAAATAAACACCAAGGTTGTTATTGTTCATACTTCTGCCTTTGTCTCCTCGTTGTCTTGGCTGTTCACACTTATCAAAATTTAGCCTTGCGGGGTCAACTTCCTCCGACGCCCCCGCAACAGCATTATGCAAAAAATGTTTCCTGTTTTGTCATTAATGTAAGAACTCATACAAAATTTCAAAATAAATAAATAAATAGCAACATCAATTTCTTGATCAAAGTGTCAGGACACTTGATACAAAAATATATTTATACTATAGGGTGGGACTGGTCCTATCACTAACTTAGCTCGCCACAATCGCTCAGCCATCCACTCGAATACATTCCCATTCACTAAAACACCTCACTTACACAGTGCTGTCTTACTACAGACACCATAATACCACATTTTTTCAACGACAAATCCTTTTATGTACAATTGTATTTTGGTGGGTGGTGAAAAGAATCACCTGATACAAAAGCTTACAATGGCTTCAAGAAACACCTTGCCAGATGCAAAATCTTAGTAGAAATAGCAAGACATATTAATCGGCACAAAACTATAAAACACAAGACAGCTACTGCGACACATTTTAAAAGGAATAACATTTATTTACACTTTACAATTATGAAAAGCAGTACAAACAAAATTTGCACAAATTTTTCTTTTTGTGTGCCTATTAAGGCAGGATAACAATTTCTGATAAAGGATCTCTCGTGAAAAAATGGAAGAAATTACAGCTCAAGAAAAGACAATGATTTTCTTTTAATGACGAATAGAAAAAACAGAAAGGCAGTTAAAAAAACAAAACAAAAAGAAAAAACAAAGGTGCAACCACCTTTGATTAAAAAACAAAACAAAAACAAAACAAACATATGAACGAAAAGACTTACTTAACAAATTTAGCCCAAGGGCGTCTCTGGGACAGTAATTTTTCTTTTTAAAAATGTCACTTTTTACATAGTTCGTTCTTAAGAAAAATTCTCAAAATTCCTTTCGTTTTAGGCTGCCCATCTTCAGGAGAATTTTCACTGAAACTTCAAATTTCTTTAGTCTTTCTGTGGCTGGCTGGTAACAGGAGCCTTCTCTGGGTTTATCTCATTAACGCCAGAGTAAATGAACCAACTGTGTAAACGCAATTGTATGCGACAAAAAGAAAAACGGTGAATTACGAATATGCATAGTTCCAAAACTACTTAAAATAACTTACCACAAAACTCTAATCACTGAAAAAAATTCTCATAAATTGGCTGGCGCTATACAGTTTACCGAGTTAGATGTGAAGCATAGATACTGACTGGGTAATGCATTTTGATTAAGAATCAAGTTTGCTCACATGCTTCAATATGTTTGCCGGATACAGATATTAAAGATGTCCCTTTCGTCTTCAGATGTCACAGGACATATACTAAAAAAAAAAAAATGAATCAAATACTGGAAGACTCTGAAGGAGCCATTGGCATATTTGACGATATCTGCGAATACGGTAAAACAATCGAAGAACGTCATGAAAATCTGGGAAGGACAATGGATACAGCCAGAAGGTATGTTCTAGTTTTCAATAAACAAAAATGCAAAATAAAAAACAAATAAAACTTTATGGTCTTAGTTGGGATGAAAATGAACGCAGAAAAATGCGACAAAATCAAATCAAGACCTTGTAGTGACACTAAGATGATAAACAGGAAGTTACTTCTTCATAGCTTAAAACATAATGACTTATTTCGGCCTTGCGCAATAGGCTCCACGCATAACTTAAATATAAGTACCGCCACTCATTTTCGATATCTAAGTTTTAAATCGAATTTTTAAAAATAAAGAAAAGTTTTCTTGAAGCTTTAATTTTAGCTTCATTGAAAGGTAAGTGATAAAATTTACTATTTCCAGTAAGCAAAATACTCTAGTGTATTTAAAATAGAAATTATATTCATTGGAATCTAAAATTTTGAAATGTTGAAAAAATTTCAATTTTTCGGCTATTTTTTTTTTTAACAAAAGTTAATTCTTGGTATTAAAAATCTTGCAAAAATAATATATACTTCTGTGACACGTTATTTTTTTTGGAAAATTAGCAAATTTAAAGTTAAATTAATCTGATCTGAAACAAATATATACTTGTTTATGCCATTAAATTTAAAATTAAAGTATTTTTCATTAATTTCTGATTGTTCTGGAGTAGGTGATGACAGCCAGTTATCAATCGGTTTACACATCTGGAAGTATGGTTAACCAGAATTGACATAACCTAAGTGAACGTTCCGTAAGAGAAACAACCCTTGAAACACGTAAATTTTTAATAATAAGTCTCTTGTAACTTTCCATAGATTAAAATAAATTCGTATGTAAATATAGTCTATACTTGATAAATCAATAACCGAAGATGCCGAGTGATTTGAAGAAGTGTAAAAGATGTTTGAAACTTTATAAATCATCATAGCTAAGAAAATAATCAGACAGAGTGGTCCAACATCATCATCTTACATTAGGATTACAGATCCCACAGCAAGCGTCAATCTCCTCCACCCACTGCACCACGAAACTGCAAATACAAACTGAACAAATGTCAGAACAACCACCAACACCATTGGACCATCCCAGGAGATTACTAAGGCCCCCGACAAAATTTAATTTTGTTTTGAAACACTGAAAATTGAGAAGATTTTTTCATTTGCTAAGAAAAGGGATGTAACCGAAGCTATTGAAAATTAGAGAGTTGTGTCCCTTCAATTGATTTATCCGTAGAAGTGAAATGACAGAATAAACAAGTGTGAGTTAAATTAAATCTAAATACGACTACAGTAACACTCACCAAATGAATAGCAGTATAACACTTTATACTCCACTACAATTAGGTCTCCTTCTGATTCACACTATATGTCGAGCAAATGGTGACTTTCTAAGCGCAGCTTAGATGTGGCACAAGGCCGAAAGTATGGGGCACCTTATGAGAATCGAACTTATTATTCAGTCGTAATGTTACTGATTTTAGCGAGACAAGCCTGCATTACGTCACGTCTAGGTTTTGAGCGCCAAGAAAACAAAACAAAATATAAAAAGCCATTTTCTCCAACATCACATCTGGTCGACAGAAAAAAATCCCTACAATAAAAATAATACAATAGCCAACCATGAACTTTCCCGCTGGAAAAAGATCTTCCTGGGCACTATCAGAAAAAAAGGTCCTCGTAACGACCAACGCTAATTCGCGGGGGAAAAAAACAGTATAGCGTAATGAAAATGGCCACAAACTTAACGAAAATAAAGTTTTATCGTCAAAATGTTGATGTTATTATTAAGAGGAAAGATCAAAGAATTTTAAAATTATTTTTTGAATTTTTTAAATCCTTTCTGACACGTTCGAAATTTTGGTTAAAATGCTTGTTTTGTTTACGTCATCGCTTTCTACAACATTGATTTTTTGGCGCTTTTTTTCCGTTGAAAACACATTTATTTGAAAATTCTTGTAAAAATCAAATAATATAACGATTTTAATGAAATTTTCAAATTTGTACCATTTAACTGAAAATCTGCTCCGAATTGAAAAATAATGAATCCAATAAAATTCTGTCATTACTTAATTAGAAAAGCTTTTAATTGTTTTTGTAAATAAGTAATATTAAAGAAATTATTGTCTAAAGAAATAATTTTTTTTTCTGATGAATAATGAATTTTTACAAGATTTTTTTCATTTTTTTTACATTTTAATTATGATAATTTATAATAGTTTAAAATCGTGTAAAATTCTGTATTGGGGTATTTATTAGATGTGATATAGTAATTAAGTGGAAACGAAATTTACGAGTCCAAAATTACAAAGATTAATAAACGTAGTTTCGCTTTCATATTTTAAAAATAATTTTTAATTTATTTTATTTTTACCTTATTTTCATGTATGGTAGACTGAAACAGCCATTATTATGAAAAGGTTATGTAATTTAAGAGTTTTGTCCCTTCACTTAGATTTATTAAAAGTGTCGTTTTTGCTCATGGGTAGAAGCTGTCATTGCCTAATCAATCAACAATCCGGCAAACGTTCGATCAGATGAACACGGCCAATCGTTAATAATTTGTTGTATATTACTTTTTTATCTTATAAGTAAATAATATTTTTTAAAAGTCAGCTTAATTTAACTTTCAATATTACTAAAATAAAGTGTCAGAAATCTTTTGAAATATTTTTAAATCGATGAATTTTTTGTTTGTTTACAAATTTCTTAAAATTAAGAAAATGACCGCTTTTAAGAAAATTTAAGAAATCGAAATTAAATGTGACTTTCCAATCTATATAATTTCTATAATGAAATGCACCATAATTTTTTACTTAATGGAAATAATAAATTTAATCATTAAGCTTTTAATTAAATAAATCGAAAATGAAATCTTCAAGAATGTTTGTTCATTTTAAGAATTTCATTTTAAAATTAGGTATCGACGAAAATTTATGCCGAAGTATTTGAGGTAAGCTTGTAATATTTTGGTATCTTTGTGGGTATAATTGACAAAGAAGTGGATACAAATATTAGCGTTGAGAGGAATATTTTATTTTCTTATTTTTACATACTTTCGTGTTAAGTGTCTGCTAGCAAGAGAACACATGTTGCCTGCTTAGAAGCTAGAGAGGGACTGACCAATCCTTTAGGTCAAGCATGGGTCAGGGAGATAGAGAGAGTAGGGGAAAGAGAAATAGTAGCAGAGAAAGAAAAGGGAATAGATTTGGGTATCTTAGTTCTTGGGAGTTATTTAGAGACAGAGAGGGTAAAAGAAACAATGCATTCTCTGCATGGTAGTAGTATCTGACCTGAGGTCATTTTGGTTAATTCCTACAAGCTAAGTCTATAGGCCGCCTGTCAGCATGCATAGTCGCCATTCGCCATCATTATTCCTCAACGCCTTAACTCGACTCCAGGCAGCTTTCACCGTCACCACCGTGATCACCGTTTCGTTGATACCGCAATCGACCACGATACAACAAAGACTCGATCAACTCTAACTATTTACTTCAAACCCCTACGTCGTCACAGCCGTAACCCCAGCAAATAACGCGCGTTACCACGAATCAAAACACCACCGGGATGTCGATCGACCAGCCCAACTTACCAAGCAGTTCAATATCTCAGCATCACACGTCCACTAGCCCACCAACACCATCACAAATGTTGATTTCAACATTAAGAATGAAATACATCAAACCCTAACCTTCTCTGGAGTCTGGACTTATCCCCTAATCTCAAATGAGCTCGGCCAACCAACATAAAAAATCGGTGAACTTCTGGTCCTACCTACAACATTCTTTCACTTAATCGCTTTCCTGACCAACAGAAGCTGTTGAACTTGAAAAAAAGAACATATGCGAACAATTCCTGCTAACTTACAAACAAATATGTATTTTTGACGAAATTGTTGAAATTTTAATTCGTTTTTTGTTCCTTTCCTTTGCAACCAAACGTTCGTTATAACACTAATCGCTTTTTTAAAAAATTATTTTATAGTGCCAGATTGACCATGAGCCATAGGCCCGTAATTGCAAGCATTGACCAAATATTTTTTTAACGCTATGGTAATCATGGTAATATTGACCTTTTCTTTATAAAGAAATACTTTGCATTCAATTGACGGAGCAGTCAGTGCTGCTGTCGGCTAAAGTTTATAAATAATTCTATCTTAAAATAACTCCAGTGATTGTCAAGTATTGATGGAGACGAGTAAGTACGGCCACGGACTTAAAAAAAAAAAAATGAAAACCGCATTTTAATGTAAATGCTTTCTTTGAAATTATATTTCGGTTCTATTTTAAAGTTAATGACCTAAAAGAAAACTAACCCGAATTAAAAGTTCGTATATGAATAATTTTTTTAAACATTCTTAAAAAAAAAAAAGCATTGGCATGTTTTTTTCGAGCCGCCATTATACGACAAAAATATATACAACAAAATTTAAATTCTCTTTAAAAATCAATATTTGTCATAGAAATGTTTCAAAGTCTATTCATAAACTTAAGGATTAATTAACTGTACTTTCTAAAAGTAATGCTCACCTTTTAACCTAGTCAGTAAAAACATCCATTTTCGTGGCACCTAGTTAAAAGGATTTGCAAGATTTTGCAAGTATTTAATGGCAGAAATGAAAAACAAAATTACTCTGGGGTGAAATTTGAAAGAAATTTGGGTGCTGATATAGTATGTTTCTGGTATAGAAACAACGTCAAAGGTTTCCAAAACGCAAGCTTAGTACTAAGGTGACCCCACCTCTCTGACAAGTTCAAATTTCAATTAAATCCGACTTCTTTGAAAATTACTCGCCGGTGTAAAACTAGACATTTTTACTCGACTTCCAGTTGGTTTGGTATATAGACCAAAGCAGCTTTTATAGTTTATACACTATAATATTGAATGTAGATAACAAGCGTGTCTAGATTTAAGCTGTAAATCCCAATGGCGTGTAGATCAGTCAGTTAAGTGCCATACGTGATACACGCTTGGGCGATCATGTCTCGAAAGAGACATGACTGACTGGGCAAAAGATTATCCCACAGTAGGTTGCCATTGCTTTCTGCGGTAGACTGGTTGCCGACCAATCTGTCCTGCTATTTAACCCATAACTGGAAAGAAGAGACGGATTAATACCTTTCCCAAGGGTATTTGCGCGTAAATGAATACAATGGATTCAACTGGAATTCGAACTCGGCTCCCCGGTTTCTCGTTCCGAGCCGATATCCACTGTACCACAACGCACATCCGTGTAGATCGCATACTATATAACTACATACTATATAACCACCGAAATTTACATTTATTAAATAACAAAAAATAAAATAATACAAAAATGTCTAGTGGGGGTACCTATTCTTTTCCCGTTTGTAGTGGGAGCCCGTTCTTGTGAAGGGTAGCTGTATACTGTTGCAGGTTAACGGAATTTGGTCTTGTTGTAGATAGCCCACTATAAGTCATAAACCAAGAAAAGCAAATTGAGTTGAAAGATAACATTTTATATATAACACATATCAATTAATGTATTACAATTGAAGTAATACATGAAGTATAGGTCCAACGTAGGTTAAAATGTCCATGGCAATAAAATGCTGAAAGAGAATTAATGCTTAGGAATTTGGGAGCATGTAAGTAAGGAATGTCTTTGATGTATTCGCTCCTTAGGTCAGTAAGTGGTTTTTGAGACAGGGAAGAAGGAAAGGAGAGGTGAAGGGAGGCGAGCATAGTAGCCACTTGACTTAGGTCAAGGGGATATTGATTACACTTCTATCTCTCTCTCTCTCGAGTCAGTTCATATGTGTGTCGGCCTGCGTCGGTCTGTCTGTCAATGCTTTGTGTCTCCGCTTTTTATATCTTCTTTTTGGATCACAGCAGCTCATTTGGGATTTCACACTTGTATTTTTTTTTCTGGGCTTCCCATTGGCTGATAAATAAAATTCGCGTAGGCTCGCGAACTGGAAATTTAATATTTAATTAATTTTTAGTTTTCAACCGGAACATCTGCGCGGGGCCGGATGCGTACGGACGACTTTTGGTCATTTGCTTGTTGGTCATGAAAGCGCAAACATCCGGTCCGTCGCTTTTGCTCGGTATCACCACAAATGCAAAATTTACAAAACAAGCTTTCACAAAGTCTTTTCCTTTGTACCAAACACTTAGACAAGATAACAATTCCATATACAATTCTCTTGGGCTCACAAATATTATTATCAACGAAGTATTCACCAATTTCAATACATTTGACTGTCGAAAAGTGTTGCGGAAAATTTTTATACAGGGGTTGTTGGGTTTTTGGTTTGTTGTTTGTTATAACGAGCAAAGGAAAGAACAAACTAGGTTTAAAATTTAAACAGTGTTAAGCGTATGGTGGCAGGGTTAGGGTTAGGGTTAAGCGTATGGTCGCAGGGTTAGGGTTAGGGTTAAGCGTATGGTGGCAGGGTTAGGCGTATGGTGGCAGGGTTAGGGTTAGGGTTAAGCGTATGGTGGCAGAACAAAGAAAAAACGACCGAGGTTTAGGAAATAACAGTATAAACGAAAAAAATACAAGTGGTAAATCGGTGTAAATGTTTCTTTTTGAAAGAAATAGATAAGTAGAATCATAAAAGTCGTCTGCTGAGGGGTACGTGTAATTGCCATTGCCACATGAAACATGTATGAGAGAACGGACAACTGCGGATATATATGTAAAAGGTTTTATTTTCTTTACAGTACTTGTGCAGCTGTGAAAACTGCAATTAAAACAAACAAATAACGTGAGCACATGGAGGAAGAAGGATAGATAATTACAAAATTCGAAAAAAATAAGAAAACAATGAAATTTACATGAATAGTTGTAACAAAACAGGGAACTTATAACAAGGGTTTAAAATAAATCAACAGGAATCGTTTGCGTCGCTATAGCAATACATTTACAAATTAAGAAAGGGTTTAAAAGGCAATAAACATTTAGAAGAATTAAAATTTCATTAACTATAAAATTTATCTAGGGTTTGCTGGAAGTTGAATGGAAAAAGTGTTAATTACCTCGTTGGCACCTCGTGTGGTCTATGACAATTGAGTTACTCCCTAACAGTACCGAAAACGAATGTGCTGCCACTGGAGATAATAAATTTACGTCTGACCTCTTAGAAGGTCTCAATCCAAAAGACTGTTTAGGGGGTTTCTATTTCTTATGCAGAGACCAAAAATCCTGTATTCTAGAAAAGGTTGCTGTAAGATAGCTTATTTATTATATTTTTACTTACTTATTCTAACTTTACTGTTTTGTCTCATACTTTTTATTTAGACTTCATTATTGTTTTACGTTATCCTAAAAATATAAGGAACTATATTTTCTGGCCACATTGTCCCAAGGGGTGACAAGGCCGCCGGTCAAGAATACAGGGCTGGCTTCGGCGAGAAGACGAAACTGCTGATTTTTACATTAAGGTTTGGTAGCAAATGATGCCTGGCGGCAGCTACAGTACGGCAAAAGAAAGATGTTAAGTTGTGGTTTACTGTGACAACGGTTTTTGGTTGGTATCATTTGGAGATGGGAGGTTGCGTTCTGACGAGCGTTGTGAATCGTGGCTAGTGTGCATTCTGTCGTGGTCCTTGCTACTCTGTATATTTGACCTAGGCAGACGCTTCGACCTTGACCTTTCCATTGTGTTCCCCACACACTCTACAATTCAATTTCATTTAGTTTTTAATTATCCTAATGACGTTTTAGTTATGGTTACGACATGAACCTAGCTGTAATGCACTTTACGACCATTTTGTACGTTCATATTTTGTAGTAGCTTATTACTTTTTCTTCTCGTCTATATTGTGGTCCCTACTTCTTCACGTACTTCGACGTACGTCGATCTGCGTTAACGGATCTGTGCACGATTGTCCCAAACTTCTGGTTACACATCGGCTACTTATTACATCCACATTGATCCAGGCTATCAGAAACCCAACTATACACTACAGTTATAACTTTACAGGAGGTTCACCACTGGACACGAACCGGCAACACCATCTTCAAACTTGACCAGCTACGGCTCGAAGCCAGCATCGGATTATTAGTTTCGGTCAGTAACAACTCAACCTCTTCACCGGACCCACATGCTAGCCTACGACTACTCTGGCCGGCATTGAGTGAAAAATTCTGGATTGTATTTTTCCTATGAGTGTGTAAATGAAAGGGAAGCTATGTGCGGAGCCTATGCGCAGTTGACGAAGTTTTTAGTTCAGTCTTGGGTTTCGGGAGTGTTCACATACAGCCAGTGGTGGAAATCTGTGTAATATGAATCAGAAGAAGATCTAGTTTTAGGAAGTTTATAACAACAGCGTGTATTGATTGATCTAATTTCAGGATATTTACCTAGTTGTGTGAGAGGTGGTAAAGTTGTTGATGTGTGATTCTTTAGTTTCCGTTGGTAAGGGAAGCAATTAGGCGTAAAGGAGTTGACCGGCTGGTTGGGATGGTTGACGTGACCAGAGTGATAACGACGAGAGAGGTCTGATTTGATCAATGAAACCGAGTGAGGTGTCGTTGGCAGAGTTGACGCATGACCTTCTTCAGAACCGAGGTGTATGGATGGGCTGGTGGTCGTCTGAAGTCAGTATTTTAATTGATATGGTAAGGTGTTTGGATAGGCGGTCTAGTGATCAGAGGTCAGGATTTTAATCGAGACAGTGAGGTTTGTGGATGGGCGGTCTAGTAATCAGGCCGATGTGCTTGGTACCGTCGGGGTTGATTCGTGGTGATGTGTGTTGACAGGTTAGTTCATCAACGTTGCGGTGATGGCAACGAGGGAGGTCCAGAGTAGATAGTGAAACTTGATCGATCGGAATGTCTTGTTTCTTTTGGATTTTTGTGAGGTCGAATCAGAGATCAAGGAAACGGCGTCACAGTGGTGATGACGAGGGAAGCATGGAGTGTTATAGTGAATCTTGATCGAGGGAAATGTTGGATTCTGGTCGAATCCTGAGCTTATCTTTTGTTTTCAGCGGCAACGTTCGTGATTGGCTACTTTTATGTTGTATAGTGGAAATTTGTTTAGTGTGCCGGATGTGATACTCGGAGCCCCTGCGTAGAGGACGATTTTCATTTTTTTTGTGGGGTGGGTGGAGTTTTTTCTTACCGCTTACATATGGCCCATATGTAAAAGAAATCAGAAAGACATCGAATTAGGAGCGGATTATAACACTACTGCCACAGACTTTCTAGAAAAACAAACAAACGAAAAACGCATTTGAAATAATTTACGTATTTTTAGTTTTAGTTAAAAGATTAAAGCTAATCTGTATTAAAAGAAAAACATAATTTTTGTGTCTAAATAAAGTTTTTAGGTATTTTTAAAAGTAAAACAATGCCATGTTCACTCGTTACTCACCGAACCGCCATTGTAAACAATAACTTAAAGAAAAGTCTTAGAAATCCAATATTTGCCTTAGATATGTGTTTCGAAGTCAGTATTTAGTTGAATAATTATTTAATGGCATAATTTTATTTTCTGTTTTTATTTCCTTTTTCTTCGCTCAAACAATAGAATGATCTTACAGAGAAGTGAATTCCTTTCTCCGTCCAAACTTACCACTTTTTTGCAGACTTGAGTAAAAACTTATGAGATAAAAAATTCTATATTTTACAACGAATAGCTGAAGCCAAAAAAGTAAAAAAAACGCACTCATATAAAATCAACGAATCACTTAAAAAAAAAACAAATTTCGGTGCAAAACACTAAAAAATAGAATCCAAAATAAATTAAGAGGTTTCTCGTTGCCGATTGGACAAAAAAAAAAAAAAAAAATTCAACTTTCGATGACCCGTGTTTATGGTTCTTGCCGACAAAAAAATAATTTTGCGTTCGGAGCCGATCACGCGATTAAGTTGGTTACTTATTCATGTTTTCGGCAGTCAAGTCAACCAGTCAGAGAAAACGCCGGACACCACAATAACAACAAAAACCACACGCTTCCGCCGACACCTCAAAAATTTAACCACGATAATTAGTTTTTTATTTCTGTGGTTTGTTCCCAAAACAATCATCTCTCTCCTTTTTTTTTTCACGCTGCGTTCTTTATTTCCTTTTCTTCCTCACATACTTAGAACAAAGAAAGAAAGAGAAACAAAGGCTCATACCTGTTTTTCTTCATAGCGATACCAAATTTGCTTTTTCTTCACATGACTTAAAATCACATTTCACTTAAACAAACGAATCCTTTGATCTTTTGAACTTTGAAAGTATTTTTTGCTACCCTACACTTGAAAATACCAATTGTCCATTTATTGTATATGATTCTATCCATTTTTATATAAAACATTTCTTTCGTGTTGTCTTTCTTGAAATTTGCGCTGTATTTTGTGAACATTAATAAATTTCCATTTTAATCCATGTATTCTGCCTCCAGATGTTCGTTGTGGATATCGGCTCGGAACGAGAAATCGGGGAGCCGAGTTCGAATTCCAGTTGAATTCATTGCATTCACATACGCGCAAATACCCTTGCGAAAGGTATTAATCCGTCTCTTCCCTCTAGTTATGGGTTAAATAGCAGGACAGACTGGGTTCTATAGCCTTGGTCGGCAACCAGTCTACTGCAGAAAGTCATGGCCACCTACTGCAGAATAATCTCCCAGTTAGTTATGTCTCTTTTGAGACATGATCGCCCAAGCTGACTGATTCGGCCCCCATAAACTCATCCCTTATCTTATGAACACCTGTCTACCTTTTTTTAAACCGTTTCAATATGGCGTGGGGTGGCAAGTGACCGGAATGTCTCTTCATTAAAATTTAACATCAGCTTCGGTTAACTGGCTTAGATCACCCGCGTACAATTCTCGCCACGCTGGAAGCTTGGAGACGCGATTCTGTTGACTCTATACTTTCACCTGTCAGCGTTAATTACAATTACATCCTTACGTGGGTGGCCTCTTTCAAAATTTACCGATAATTATTTTTACTTTCGGTCGATCCTTTATTTTCGTTCTCTGAGAGAGCGAAGAGAAAGACAACAGACAATAAGGAAGAAGAAAAAACCAGGATTCTCTCCTTTTCGCAAGCCATCTGTGTTTTTATAAAATTGTTATCATATCAACAATGTCATCTCGTAAATGCCTTTTGTTTCACCTCTCTCTTTTTTTAAACCACACTAGCGCTTATTTCTTTCTTCCTCTCTCCCTCAATCCTTCCTTCAATAAAAGAAAGTTGATTTTTCTGGAAAGGAAAAAAATATACACACAGAGATAGTTTCCAAATATATATTCCTGGGTTTGAATCCAGGGTCCGTCGATATCCGTTTAATGCGTGTGCATAAGGAACACTTACAGTGTTACTGTAGTGGAATACGGCCTTATACTCTACACATTTTAATTTTATAGCTTAGGTGATTAACAATGAACACATGGACAAATAATGAACGAAGAAAATTCCGGTTTTTGGTAACAACAAATCAAATAATATTTATATTCATAACATTTACAAACTATGAAGTTGAAATTATGTGTTGAGAGAGTGATTAGAAAAAGTAATTGCGACTTTAAAATTAATTGTTCATGTGATGTAAGAATAAATCCTTTCTCTTACAGATATATATGTTAAGAACTGTAAATAAATATTAAAACTGACCAGAAAGAATCATTGTATATTAGTAAAAACATATGTGCAGAAAATGTTTGAGTATGTTGAAATTTTGGTATGTGTGTTAAGAGTTACTTAACTCGGCAAAATTCAATAAGTCTGTGGGGTTTCATACATTGACACCCACACCCACACACACACACACACGCATGGTCACTCGGCGTTCCACGTGATGACTGGTTCCCGCCAAAACGATGCTAATAAAAGCGGAAAACATCACGTGGTACAGCCGAGTTAGGATTTCGTCCCGGGACAAGAGCAAACATGTCTCCCTAACTCACACAAACACACGCGCACTAATTGCGGGTAGCAATTAGTGGCGCAAATATTTTTTATTTTTCTTATTTTTCTTCTCACCGACATTAACACTATGCACATTAACTTTCATTCAAACAGGACCTTACATAAAATAACTTTCTACACATAAATTTACAATTTTTTCAACCTTCGTCAGTAGAAATCCACAGACTGACTAAGACTGCTACATTCACATGTAAGTCTCTCTCTCTCTCTACTCAACGCACACACAGACACAGAACTTTGTCTTCTGTCTGACTTTCTTCATCAAGGATTTGAACTTTGAACTCTTTACGGTAATCTTAACAATTGTTACAAACCTTTCTTTCAGCTAGAGAAAAAACTTCATACATCTTATTTTGTTTCTACGAACAGACGAAGGGGAATGACTCTTTCCTTTTCACTTTCTTATGCATGCTCTCTCAACCCCATGTAACCTTTGTCAATACATTGTTTTTCTGGTTACTTTCGCCTTTTTGTTCTTTCTTAAAACCTGCTTCAAACCATGACTAAGGTTGCGTCGAGTCGACTCGTAAAACTTAAATTAGTAAGTGGACGCCTTCGTCCACTACAAGTCATAGTTGCATGGAATTCAGTATTGCAAGGTTGGTATTCAAATTCTTACTGAGGATTAATATTGAGTGGCGGAATAAGAGTTGAAATTAAAGTGAGTGGAATAGAGTTGAAAAGTAAATTTCTCACTTGTGGATTCAGGTTTGTGCCACATGGCGAACAAGTGGGCAACTGTTCTTCTGTCTATAATATGGCGACTTGCATAGACATGAGTTGCTATGTGTCGTGTTGCTTCGACTTTTCAATGGCCAGTCTCATTTAGGTACCTCCATTCATTTTCGATACCTAACTTTTACATTATTTTTTTTTTTAAATAAAAAAGTTTTCTTGAAACTGTAGTGAAATACGGTCTTATAGCTTAGGTGAATAACAACGAACACACGGACAAATAATGAAAAAAAAAATCCGGTTTTTTGGTAACAACAAAACAATATTCATATTCATAATATGTACAAAATGAAGTTGAAATTATGTGTTAAGAGGGTGAGTAGAGAAAATAATTGTGACTTTAAAATCAATTGTTCATGAATTAATGTAAGAATAAAATCTCTCTCTTTTTTATGTTCAATAAAAAAACAAGTCCACAAAACAGTTTGTCAGAAAAAGATTGCTTGAAAGTGAGTTCAAAGTTATTTGTAGAAAAGACTGAATGTTTGTTCTTTTAAGTAAATTAATATTGTGTGAGTGAATGAGTGAGTGAATATATTAATTGCACGAGTGAGTGAGTGAGTGAGTGAGTGTGGAAGTGAGTTGCAATTTTAGTTATGTGTTAAAGTTACTTAACTTGGCAAAATTCAACAGTCCGTAGTTGCGTGGATTTCAGTGGCACTCGGTTGACGTTCGAATTCTTACCGAGGATTTTTAGTCGTAGGTCTCCTTCTTCTATACAGATGAAGTGGATCAGAGTGCATATTGAAATTTTGGGCGTGATATGTATCTAAACATGTTCTCTGACATATTATCACGTACCTTCGATTTATTGACCAATCAGCGAAGACTAACGCGAGCTTCAAACTTTAACGTTTTTCAATCTAGTGTCTGTGCTAAAGAAATACGAGTTAACTTTCTGAAGTAAATTTTAAAATTTTGTACTAAGGTAATTTTTTTTATCTGGACTCACTACATGTGTGATATATAAATTGTCATAACTGATTTTTAATTAAACTTTGCAAGATGGATTTCACAAGACCCGCCTCATGTTGTTTTTTGACCGTTTAGAAAATAATTTACAATAACTCTTTTTCTGCCCGATTATTATTTGTGTATATATTTTTTAATTATTATTTCCCGATCCTTTTTTGTCCTGTGCTCAATAGAATGTAATTACGTTTTATTTCACTCTCTACGTTGCTGATAATGAAATATAAAGACAGAATTTTTCTAAAAGCTTCATGCTTGTTTTCATTAAGATCTGTTGGTTACTTGAAGTCGACATTTTTTTCGCCCTTACATTACTTTAAGAAAGCAAAATTTACTTATTTATCGTGGTGTATCCACTTTTTTGTATTTGCACTTTATCTTAAAGTGTGGTTGTTTCACTGCATATTGCCGCCATTGTGTCGTACTGTAGCAAACACAGAATTAAAATCAACTCTCTTCTCTTCTTCACTTTTTACAAAATTCACAATTAGCGTGAAATCCTAATTTTGACAAATAGGGAAAGGGTTGATCCCGTACTGAAAGAAAAAGACGAAGCCGGATTTCGCGATTAAATTAATTTTCTAACCAATGAAAGGAAGCGATTTGCAAAACTGAGAGAAAAGTTAGCGATCCAGTGTGGAAAACTAAATGGCTATAAAAACAAAGTCAGAATCAGTCAGTCAGATGGGAGCAGAAATTAAAGACGACACGCTAAAATGTGACAAAGATAACTTCAAGCCTTTGACTCGGACATATAAAATCCCGTCACAACTCCTTACTACTATTTCTCCTCGGTGTGGTGTAATGGTTAGCGAGCTTAACCCATTACAACTGAGTAGTGAGTTCGATTCTCACTGAGTGCCCCATACTTTCGGTCTTGTGCCACAACTAAGAGGCACTTAAAAAGTTAACTTCTACTTCTCCTTGAACATTCAACTCTTACAAATTGTTTAACTACGTACATTTTATTTTTGAACATTTAACTTCTACAAATTGATGTTATTCTGTTTAAAATTCCACTTATTTTACAAATGCAACACTTTTTTATTCTTCAACAAATCCACATGACCATATGATAAACCTAAGTTGTGGGAATTGTTGGCTATGTTTGTAAATTGGCCTTGTACCAGACATGGCTGACCATCTCTACTACAATATTTCGTATTTGAGTTTATTAATTTAACTCGGACACACGTGTTAATACTTGTTTATTCCACGATTTCGACTTCTACTCATAAATCAATTAAAGGGACTCAACTCTAATTTTCAATATAGCGCCAGTTATAGCGGACTCTCTCAAAGTCTTGTGTCCTACACCGTTGTAAAGAAAAGCATGATGTTTAATCTCTCTCTCCTCATGTTTATTTATGGATCGCATGGGCTTAGTTGTAGGCAACAAATTTTACGGGAAAGATTTCGGTTTAAAAAATCGTTTTTATTTTTATTTTTACACAAAATCTTGATATTTTACAAAAAAAAAATGTTTTCCAATTGGTGGGCAAATTTAAAAAATTATAATTAAAATATTAAAAATGTCAATTAAACTTCAGACGAAAAAGTTTGGAAAATCTATGTAGGGAAAAACGGTCGGATCACAACTACTGTTTCTATGATTAAGAACACATTTCAATTTGTGACCACTGGACTCGATGGATTTTTGTCAAAATTCCTGGTCGTCCTTATTGGGGACCAAAGAAGTAGAGATGTAAGCCTAGTTCTTGAAGATTCGTCAGTGTCTTCCCATTGCATGGAGATATACACTTCCCGATGCTTGTGACTAAACTAAAAGTCAGTGAAACTGGGCAATTTTCTTAATTTAATACAATATCCAATTTCATGCACTAAGGGCCCCTACATGATTTTTTTTTGTTCCTAAAGTGTAGGAAATTAAAATACTTGATTTTTCCCTATTTTTAAAACTGTTTAGTTATTCAATGTTTTTGTTTACATTTTCTACTATTTGGTAGCGGTATTAAATTAATTAATCAAGTCGAAGTACATTTTTTGTGTATTGTTTTAAAACTAAAAAAAGCTACGAACATGAGGTTGGTGTCTATTCGGATACGTTTTGCAGTAAAATATTTAATTTCATGATTTTATTCGTTGTACTCACTTTTTTTGCCGTCCGATGAAAACACTAAGTTTAAATTTTATGTAAAACAAACAAAAAACAAAACGGAATTTAATTTAGAGGAGACTTTACACCGGTTACACAAAAGTAGAAATGGCCTATGACGCATAGTCAGATGTCAACAACTTCAGGAATTACAAATGATATATATAGAATTATATAAACCTGGTTTAGACCACCAATGATCTCTTGGGTGTGAGGTAAGTAAATAATATTTTGAAAAGTAATTATTTGGGGATAATATATTTATAAGTGCTTTAATGAGTTTTGTTTGCACTTTTGAAAAGAAACTGTAAACTCGCTACTCGTTGTTTAATGTTGGGTCACTAAAAATATAAAAGTAATGTCCAAGTTTTTTTTTGTATTGTTCAGAAAACTTATTTTTGTTGTTAAAAATACTTTTAAATTTGACTTTAGTTTCTTATTTGTTTTATCATTTTTGGAAGCTTCTTTTTATATAGTTAAGGTGTCGTGGATAGGAAAAATGTCAAGAAAACTAAGCAAGAAGTAAAATTTAAAATAAAAACCAATGGACATTTTTTGTTTATACTGTTTAAAGTTGGTTTACGAAATTTAAACTTAAAAACAAATTAAAACAAACGATGTTGATATGAAAAGAATAAAAGATTATATTTAGTCACGTAGTATTTTCTTTATTAAGCATTTAAGTTTACTTTGTTGGTCAAAGTAAAAATAAGTTTTCTTCAGCTCTTTTTTTTTTTTTTTTTTTTTTTTTTAATTAAAAAAAAATATTCAGTTTTTAATCGCAAACTTCGTGATCGTAATAATTTTTTTATTAATCTCCTTAATTTATTTTTTTAAACTTAATTTTTTTCCTATAAATTAATTATATTTTGAAAACTTTATTTACTTTAAGAAAATAATCGAAAAAATTAACTAAATTTTTTTTTTTTTTTTTTTGGAAACAATATTTATGTTGTTAATTTAGAAAAACCCATAACTCAAGTTAAATTTCTTGGCTTAAAACCAAATTGCTATTGAAAAATGTCTTTGTCTTTAAAAGTTGAACAAAGCCGATATAAATAAAAAATTTATTTATATCGGATTTCACACAGGATCGGGAAATTTGTGAAAAATGAATATAATATTAAAAAGTGTTTAAACATTTCTATTTTTTAATTGTAACTTTTTAAAAACTTTGGATTGGACTTGAAGTTGTTCTTTTTCTAACTTTCAAATGAACATTGAGAAAAAAAGATAAAAAAGGAATCATTTAAATGGTTTTTACTTATTTTTATTTTTCTGTGGATTAGAAGAAATTTAGCCTAAGCGACTAAATTTAATGTCACTCTCATTTGGCAGAAAAGTAATACAATCTTATTTTCAGTCCTTTTCGAAATGCTATTCTTGTTTTTGAGTCCCTACCTGGAAATATATATAAAAAAAATTTGGGAACTGATTTTTTTTTTTTTTTAATCAGTTCTTAGGTTCGTCCTCACTCCTAAAGTTGCATGTTTCCGATTGAACTTAAAGACGGAAAGTTAGGGTAAAGAAACATTTTCTTGTACTGGAAGCTACCCAACCTGTGAAATGCCGAAAGAAATGGACAATTTTTCACTACCATCATCATATGCACTCTTTTTGTGGGCTTCTATGTGTCAAGCCGTTTTTAAACGGTTAACTTTTTGCAACCCCCCCCCCCCCCCCAACCTTTTTTGGCAGTCTATTCTTGCTCGTCGGGATGTAGCGAATAACTTCATATTAAATTTAAAGTTTCAAACAGATTAGAAAACAAAATAACGAGAATATTTAAAAAAAAAATTTTTTTAAATTCTATTTTTCTTTAAATTGGACAATTGAAATGTCAATTAAAATTGTCAAGACTTTTGTGAAACTGTTACCTCTGGGCTGGGGGGGGGGGCGTTTTGTTTGTTAAACAACTGAGACACTTTTGTGTTTTAATTTAAACAATATACTATTTTACGCGAACGGGTTGTGTCACTAGGCCGAGTTTATTCTGCACCTGGAATCAAAGACTAAATCCAGCTTTCTAAGACTAAAAAAAGTTATTATTTCTTGTAGGCTGGCACTAGAAAATGAAAATAAATACTTTTTAAACTGAGAAGGCGGGTTTCAAAGTCGACTGCAAAATCAGATTTACCAAACAAAAACACATTTTGTCCGCTTTATAACGAAAAAAATGTCTATGCAAGCAAAAACTGGTTTTTTAGATTCGGTCTGGTGACTTTTTCTTTCCTCACCACCTGCCCCCCCCCCCCCCGATTTTTTTTAAAGTAAGTTACTTTCTTTTTTACATTAAGTTAAAAGCAGTAAAATTAAAATTTAAAAACTTTATTTTTTTTAACTTCAACACTGTTGAGTCAACACTAACCGTATTAACTTTTTTTTTAGTCTTTTAAATGTAATTTTCTTGTTTTAAAAAGTAAATAATATTTAATTTTTATCTAGTTTTTTTTTTTTTTTAAATAAAATCTTTAGATATTTGCAAAAATTCCTTGAGGTAGGACATTGACGCGCTGTTTTTAAATTTTTAAATGTTTACGAATTTTACTGTTCAGTATTTGAAAAGTTTATTTATCTCCCCCACCCAATTATTCTTCTAAAAAATCGTTTATATATTTTTTGTTTTATTTCAAAGTAGGTGGCGCGCAAATACACTTGGCAAAGGTAATCCGTCTCTTCCTTCCAGTTATGGGTTAAATTAACAGGACAGATTGGGTTCTATAGCCTTGGTCGGCAACCAGTCTACCGCAGAAAGCAATGGCAACCTACTGCGGGATAATCTTCTGCCCAGTCAGTCATGTCTCTTTCGAGACATGATCGCCCAAGCGTGTGTCACGTATGGCACTTTGACTGAGGTGGAGAGGTTGAGTCGTGAATGTGGCCAAACTTTCCCTGTATAGTTAGAAAATTAGTACGTACTAAGAATTAAATAATTAAAATACTATTAAAGTTTGGATGAATTAAATAATTATACAATAAGTCAGTAATCAATAATGTCTTTTTTTACTGTTGTGTTGGGGGCGAAAAAAAAACGTGTGTTCTGATGACGTAAGGTTTTTATTTGTAAATGAATGATTAGCAAAATAGAATTAGTAATAGAATAGGAATACAAAATGAATTAATAACAAATAACTTTTTTTTAATGATGACTTGGAAAAATATTGGTTTATGATTCAGCTTTTTTTTTTTTTCTTTTATCTTTTCCTATATCGTCATATTTTTATTTGTAAATTACCTTTTTAAATCTAATTAAAAAAAATATTTTCATAATTCAATCGGTACATTTTCGGACATATAAGGAAAGCCAAAATTTTACTTTTTAAATTTATTTCCTTTTTTTTTTGATCACTCAAAGAAGGTTTAAGAAATCCGATAACATCTGGAATCTGGATCATTATTGAAAAAAAGCATTTTCTCCTGAAGTTAATTCGACTGGTCAGGTGAACCATTATGTAGTAAAAATGAGTCATTTAAAATTTGATCTTTTTTTTTTTTCCCTAGTCGTAATTATCTTTTTTTTTTTTTTTTTTTTTTTTTTTTTTTTTTTTTTTACACACAAGAATTCTACGAGTCTCTCTCTAGCAATTATTAGCACAAAAGACGTCATATATTTTTTAATTACTGAATTGAATGTTAAAACAAAAACGGTCATTCATTCATAAACAGCTGTTAGGGAAAGGAAACTTTAATTTTCTTTTTTTTTTAAATATACAAAACTTTAAATCCCCCCCCCTACCAAGTGATTAAAATTCCTGGTTCTATTGTGGTGCAACATCGCTTGGAATGAGAAATCGGTACGCAAAAAATACCTTGAAAAGATAAGAATCCATCTCTTCTCCCTCCAGCTATGGGTTGAATAAAAAGGTATCTCCAATAATTCCCTTAAAAAAAAAAAGCATAGCCTGAAGAAAAAAGGCCCCAAAAACTAAGTAAAACAAAATTTTTTTTATTCAAAACGTTTAAGATATTTTTTTATTTTTGGTTAGGTTATTAAGTGAAAACTATATTTACTGATTGAAAAGTTTAATACAAATTTTTGAACCAAAAGATTTTAAAAATAATTTCTAATTCTTTATGGTATTTCCTGTGTTACATTAAAAAGTCATGTTTCACAGAAAAAATATTTGGACAATTATGTCAATTCTAGTCAATCATACTTAGCTGTCATCAATCAATTCACACATCACTCACTTCACACCTCCATGATTAAGAAATACCTTTATTCTAAATTTCATGCTATAAACAAGTAATACTTGTGTAAATTGGATTAGTTTAACTTTACTTTTACTAATTTTCTAAAAATAACATTTCATAGATGTATATTTTATTTTTGCAAGATTTTTAAAACCAAGAATTAACTTTTGTTTACAAACTCGAAAAAATGTTGATTCTAATCAATATAATTTCTATTTGAAATGCACTAGAGTATTTTGCTAACTGGAAATAGTAAATTTAAGAAAACTTTATTTTTCAAAACTTAATTTAAAACTTAGGTATTGAAAATGAGTAGAGGTAACTAGTTGAATAGCAGAACAGATTGGGTTCTATAGCCTTGTTTGGCAACCAGTCTACTGCAGAAAGAAATGGCAACTTACTCAAGGGAAATCTGCCTAGTCAGTCATGAGACATTGCCCAATTGTGTATCACATATGGCATTTAACGAATTGACTAGATTGGCATCAAGTTCCCACCTTTTTACTGACAAAATACTTAAATGTAACCATCTCTTCTACTCTAACAGTTTCTTCTCTTTCACTTCCCATCTGTGGAACTCCCTTTCATTTGCTTGCTTTCCTGATAGCTACAATCTCCAAAAGCTTAAATGCAACGTCAGTTGCCATCTATCTCCTTGAATCCCATTCATCTCTTATCCTATTTTTGACACCCCCTCTACCAAGGCTTTTTTTGTCACTGTAACCCCCTGTGCATCAGTGGCAGTCTTGCTTTGCTTCAGGTGAAATGGTTATAAAAAAAAAAAAAAAATTTCCTATCTTATTGTTAAGATTGGCACAAGATCATAACAAGCATAGAACTCTTCATAAAGATATGGGTAGTTTCAGAAATCGTTCAAGCTCCCTAGGCATCGTTAATTGGCCTTTATACAATTGATTTGTTTTTATGACTTATCAACACTTAGCAGTTTATTTAATGCCAGAAAATATTTTTAGGCTGCAAGAAATATATATTGTTATAGAAAATCCTGAAAATTAACAAAAATTGTTATATAAGGCTTGATTTGACTTTAATTAGACTGTGGAAACATTTGTGGTTGAGCGGTCTAAGACACACCAGATCAATTAGTGGCTTCCCCTATGTTCATAGGGGTCACAACTTTGAATCCTACTGAATGATACACATTTTTGTAACAAAACTTATCATAAATAATCAGGCTAGTAAAATAAATATGTAAATATACTGTTTGATTAAAAACAGAATATCTTGGAGTAGATAGACTAAACTATCACTCAGTTCACACTCCACCCATGTTTATTGAACAGGTGAAGAGGCTCATCCCTTGTTTCCTGTTTAGGATGCGGTTTCCGGCTTTCTCTTTTCCAATCTTTTCACCATTACGTAGCCCCCTGCGCATCAGTGGCATTATCACCTTGATTAAAACTAATCCAGCCAATGTAATTAAGTTTAATTGCAGTGCCAATATTTATTGCATACTAGCAGTATAGCCCGGCGTTGCTCGGGTGTAATGAAAGCTTTAAAACTAATCCATGGTCCTGGAGCTCATATTCTTTGTACGTTGGCACAAAAGACTAAGAAGCAATAGTTGTTTCCAGTTAAAGTGAAACCGTAGACTAAAAGAAAAATGAATGGATGCAAGTTAAATTTTGAAGTTTGGTGAGAATCGGATAAAAATTGTGGTTTTGTATAAAGGACATACAGACAGATAAACACACACAAACATCTTGCCTTTATATATATATATATATATATATATATATATATCTTCTGCACTATTGTAAGAACTGCAACCTTGAAACTTCTGAATATCGTTTCCTATGTCTTTGTCTACGAGTGTATCAAATTTGATTAAAATCAGACCACTTCTTTTATAACTCGATTTTTTTTTTTTTTTTTTTTTTTTTTTTTTTTTTTTTTTTTTTTGATTATCGATGTTTATTGGGGGTTCCTCGACACAAAACCTAGTTAAGAATACTCGCAGATGCTTATAGTACAACTGTAAATTTTCAAGAAAATCGGTTCAGCCGTTTCGGAGTCTGTAGGTAACGGACACACACAGACAGTTCCATTTATAAAGTAAGTTTAGATAAAAAAAATTCAAATTTACTGAAAACGTATGGCCATTTCAATGAGTGAATTTAACACCTGTCTCATCAGCAATAAGAAAACATAATGGTAAGATAAATTTACTCGTTGAAATGGTCAATTTTGGAAAATTTGAATTTTCTTTTTAATGTATTTTTTTTTCTTTTTTGAGATAATAGTGGTTTACTGATAAGTTTTACTAAATAACACATAGCTGGGGGAGGGGAGACAATGGGAATTGAAACTCCAATTAACAATGCTTTGAATAGATTAATTCTGTACTAAGTGCAATTAGAATGCCTAAAGGAAAAGAAAAAAAAAGATATCTGGCTTGATTATCTCATTCTCTCGTTTAAATAAGTTTTTTTTGTTGTTGAGTGTCTTTGTCTGCTTTAAACAAAGATAAACTTAGTGAATGACAATGGTAGTTTTTAAGAATTTCCAGCAAATTGCAACATCATTTGAGTCATAAATGAAGTCCTGGGATCTTTTCTGTTAAGTTACATTATTTGTGGAGATTTATCACAAATATTAATTCACCTCAAGAAATTGTGAATTTTAAATCAAACTTTTTGTTATTGCATTTTTGGCATTCTCTTGAAATTTTAAACCAAAATTTGTTTAGCTTGCCTCACAACAACTTGGAATGAAAAATTACCCAAAATCATGTTTATATTTTGTAAGGTGTTGATGATATTCAAGGTACGTACAAGAAATTAAAATTTAAAAAGAAAAAGAAAAATTTGTTTTTTGGCTTGTTTATCAGGGTGAGTGTGAATATAGATCTCACGCTTAGAAATGTTGCCCATGTTTGGGGGCGAATGCAAAGGTCAACTTAGCCAGAGTGCAATGTAAGAATTTGATGTGAATTTTACTATTAGGTTGTCCCAAAAGTTTGTAAACATTTGTGAAATGGGTCTATCTGGTCCAGCACAATCGAGACAAGCGATGGATTCAGAAAGGGCAAGAGAACTGTCGGTTCCAAAACAAGATCGATTCAGCAAGAAAGTCATGTTGTGTGTTTGGAACTTTGAAGGAATTGAACATTTTGAGTTGGTTCCGAATGGTTGTGCCATCAGTGCTGAACTTTACTGTCAGCAACTTGAGTGGGTCTACAAAAAGTTGAAGCAAAAGTACCCAGCTCTGATCAACTGAAAGCGCGCTTTGATGCAGCAGGACAATGCCAAGCCACACATCACCAGGAAGACCAATGACAAGTTTGAAGAGCTGGACGGCTTTGAGGTTCTGCCACATCCAGCCTACAGTCATGACTGTGCTCAATCAGATTACAGCCTTTTCCGCTCAATGCAACACTTTCTGAAGGGCCACCATTTCAACTCGTTTAATGAAGTCGAGGAAGCGTGTCAAGAATTCTTTGATTCAAAGCTGGCTGAATGGTACTTTGATCAGATCTGAAATCTTGCAGATTGATGGCGGAAAGTTTTGGAAAATGATGGTCTTTATTTTGAGCAATAATTTTTGTTTTTGCGAGTAAAATTTCAATTTTTTGCAAGTGTTTACGAACTTTTGGGACAACCGAATAAATATAAATTCTTTTTATTTTGGGGCAAATTAATAGAAAAGGTCTGAGTAATATTTGTCTAAAAAGTAGATAGAAAACAGTCACACTTAAACTAACATTCTCGTATTTGTTAGTATCTCTTTTCAGCCATTTTCACTTCTGGGCTTTTTAGGAGGTCTGTCAAAGTGGGTAACCTTTGAGGAATTTTGAACTGAACCCTTTATCTAATCTACAGGGATAGGCTGTTCATGTTTTACTATTCATGTCTACGGATCTCACGTCTTGTTCCACAGGACAATTTTTATTTCGTATTTGGTTGAGCTAGCTCTGATATTCAGGAGTCTGTCACACTAACCATCATGTCTCTGCATATAGGTTGGAAGTTTATTAGGGTGGCATTCTGAGTCATAAAATAGCTGTAATGTAGATGATAGGACATACACTCATATGCTATACAAAACATCACTTGGAAACACTATCCGGCTAAATCATGGCTCTATGGACTTGTCCCTGATATTTCTACATTCTTACATGAATGCAGGATGTGCTTTGCTGGACGCTGCTGGCAAGCAAAACAATAACTTGCAAGTGATTTGCTATTCTGTATACCTAGCTATGGAGCAAGACAGGTTGGTTGCTCAGCAACCACCTACATTGACCAGCTAGGTTATGATGCAGAATCCACCCTCATGACCTGACTTTGATGTAGGACCAAGAACATCTGAGCTAGCTCAATTGAATCTTCTTCTATGTGTCCTGTCCCTTCAGGATGTAGGCGATCATGATTCTCCACGTCTCCCTATCCCTTGTGGCTCTTAGTATGTTTGCTCCTCTTACTCCTGGCAACCCTCGTTCCTTCATCCACCTGATCAGGCCCTGCAAATATGTTATCCGCTGCCTTCCTCTGTCTCTCTTTCCTTCTATCTGGCCAGTCAGTATCAGGTTCTTCAAGCTCTCCTTCCTCATTGCATGTCCCAGGAACTTCAGTTGTCTCTTCCTGATGCTCAGTATTAATTTCCTTTTTGTTGCCATTCTTTCCAACACCTCATTGTTACTTGCATGCTCAGTTCATGATATCTGCCACATCCTTCTGTAGAACCACATTTCCGCTGCTTCCAGTTTTGTCCTCATTTTCGATGATATTGTCCAGCATTCACTGCCATATTGAAGAACTGTCATCACATAGCAATCCAGCACTCTTTTCTTTGTTTCTAGTGAAATTTTCCTGTGTGTTAGTACTTTACCTAGCTTCTGGAACGCATCCTTTGCCATGCCAATTCGCCTTTGAATCTCTGTGTTGCACTTTCCATCTCCTGTTAGAACACTTCCTAGGTATTTAAATTTTTGTACTTGCTTGATTCTGGTACCCCCCACCTGTATTTGGCATTTTGGGTTGCATCTTTTGCTGATGACCATGCATTCAGTTTTCTTAATTTAATTGACAATCTGGTTTTAATCTCTGTTTGGACATTAACTAATGTCCTTGAGTCTAAGCTTAATGGAACCTACAGGTGCTGAGAGTTATACTTAACATCTTTTGGAGACTAAATCACAATTCCATGGACACATCTATTCTATTTCTGAAATCTTGCATGCACACATGGTCTATTGCAGGAGACTGCTCATGAGTGAAACCAGAACTTGAGTGATCTACTGTTCAGGATACGTAATCATTGAGTAAAATGGATTGGTCACTCAGCAACTATTTACATTGATCAGCTATGTTATGATAGATCAATAGCCTAGTAGATTCAAGTGTTGTTTCGTGAATTTGACTGCATAATAATGAGTTCAATCCCTCAGCCTGGTAGTACAAACTTAGTGGAAATAGTAAGCAATACTAAATAGGAACAAAATAAGTTACCTCCAGGCATGGACAACAGAATGAGCATGATCTAATATCAGTTTAAATAAAGGGTTCAGTTTTAAATTTCTTGTTACCTGGATCAACAGTGTCCTGAAAAAGACTGGATGACAATGGCTGAAATGCTGTGATAAGATTAAGACAATTATTTTTTTTATTTTATTTTTATTTTATTTTTTTTAAATCGTATCACCCTGAGCAAGGCGGTAATGCCATTGATGTGCAGGGGGCTACGTAATAGTGAAAAGATTGGAAAAGAGAAAGCTGGAAACCACATCCTAAACAGGGAACAAGGGGTGAGCCTCTTAACCTGTTCAATAGACGTGGGTGGAGTGTGAACCGGGCGATAGATCTGAATGTAAATAACACTTCATCCCTGAAAATTAGACAGAAAAGATGCGTTTAAATTTTGAAAATAAAAATCATGTATAAGTCGGAGATCTCTGAATATTTCCAAATCTGTTTTTTTTTTTTTTTTTTTTAACTTTATAGGACCTTGATTCCAAAAATTCTGCTAGTTCATAAACAGTTCAGTATGGGGGCAAAGGATATTCAAGTATAAGCAAGCAAAAATTTAAATCTGTGCATAAGGTAGTTGAGGACATGTTGAAGATGATTTTCATTTTACAAACAACTAAATTTATCAATACAAAAACTTGTTGCATAGATGGAGTAATGGTTGGATTATGTTTATTTGATGTGGTAACCTTCAACCTCAATGATGGCTTCAGTAATGAACTGGAATCCTTAGTGAGCATGCATCACATGGTCTGTATTGATATTGGACATTACTTGAGTGACGGTGGTTTTCAGGGGAATCACTGATAGTGGGGGAAATGTCGATTAGTCTCTCATTCAATACTTCACATGTAATAGTCAAGGGGATTTTAGTCTGGCAAATTAGGTGGCTGCAATGTTTGGTATGATCTACCTTCCACAACTTCTTGAGCAGGTGCCATGTCTTTCTGAAACCTACAGCCTTCCATTACATTACAAGATCTATCCAGGGCTTCATAACCATTTCCAGCCCCTCAGTGTAGCCAGCAACATTCAGCTGAAGACCCTGTTGAAAGAAACTGAGTGGAATGATATGTCTTTGACTGCTTCAGTTAGTTAAGTGCCATATGTGATACGTTTGAGCGATCATGTTTCTTTCAATCCATGACTTAATAGGCAGACTGCCATTTTTTTTTCTGCAGTAGACTGGTTGCCAACCAAGGTTATAGAACCCAATCTATCTTGCTATTTAACCCATAGCTGGAGTAAAAAGATATAGATTACTACCTTTTCCAAGGGTATTTGTACATGTGAATACAACGAATTCAACTGAAATTTGAACTCGGCTCCAAGATTTCTCATTCCATGCCAATATCTATTGCACCACAATGCACATTCTGCTTTCCACCATCACAAAAAGGAGAAACAGTAGGTATAATGTGCAGTATAACAGAATTGGCTCTAAAGTGAGTGAACAATTTTAAAAAACCTTATTTTATTTTTATTCTCTTGTGTTTATACACTGAGACTTGAGAACCTTGATATGGTGTAATGGCTAACAAGCTTCTCTTTTGAATCATTACAATTGAGTAGTGAGTTTGATTTTCACTGAGTGCCTCATCTAAGTTGTGCTTAGAAAATCACCACTTTGACTTTTATAGTTTGTGCAGAACAGCACAAACGAGGAACAAAATACTATGTGGGGGGGGGAGTTAGTTATCCAGTCAGTGAAAGATTATATAAGGTTACTGGGTATATTGGGTGAGAATTATTTTTTAGTAAATTTTAATGAATTATTTAATTTATTATAATTTCATTTGTTTTTTTTTTTCAGATTCAAATCTTCTTAGATCCTCATCCAAACATATTTCATGGATTCTATTTATTATTTTTAATTTATTTTTTTAATCTATGCTTTCTTTCTTTACTCTTCTCAACAGTTAATGAGCTTCCTTGATTTCTTGTCACTGTCTGCTCTTAATTTCTTGCTTCAAATTGTCATGAGACCTTCTTGTTTAGTTCCTAAGTGTTGAACCAGGGTTACCACCCTGTTATATAGAGAGGGTGGACTCCTCTAGTATTGCTGTTTCTAATTTTTTTGGTACTTTAGTTTACATTTAGAATTTATAATACTATTTCTGTTATATTTTACATCTTTATTGCTAGAATATTTTAAAAATATTTTTTATGATCAAAGATAATTATTTTTCAATTGCTTCATTATTTTGGGAACTTTCCATAATGCCCAGTTTTCCAACCTGGGTGATATTGCCTACCCAGTGGTCGATAAGCAACTGAATACAAAATGGATGATTTTAATGATTTTGAGCATTAAAAAAAGTATTTTAGCATATGCTACAAAAAAAAATTAAAAGGAGGAATCCAAAGAACAAAAAAAGCAACACAAGCTTAATGGGAATAACTGGGTCACATTCCGAGATATAAATATCTCTACAAACAATGAATATTTTTGGTCATTAATTTTCAAATAGTTCTAGTCTTGCATATAACACATCTAGCAACAAGGCTTATGATCAGGACATTGGAGGTTTTGTGGAGTGTGGAACAGCCTCTTAATTTCTGGTGTTCCCAGGTCTGCCCTGACCCAGAGTGGTAGCATCCATTAAGGTCCCAGCTATGGGCAAATAGTTAACCCCACAAACTGTGGTCATTTAAGAGAAAAAATAGAATTTAGGCTGGGTAGGAGTTTGGATGTGTGTTGTGGTGCAGTGGATATCAGCTTGGAACGAGAAATCGGGGTCAAGTTTGAATTCCAGTTGAATTCCTTGCATTCACTTACATACAAAAAAAAAAAAATGGGGTATTAATCTCTCTTCCCTACTGTTATGGGTTAAATAACAGGACAGATTAGGTTCTATAGCCTTGGCTGGTAACCAGTCTGCCACAGAAAGTAATGGCAACCTACTGCGGGTAATCTTCTGACCAGTCAGTCATGTCTCTTTTGAGACATGATTGCCCAAGCGTGTATATCATATGGTACTTAACTGACTGAAGAGTCTTTAACTTTGGATAGCAACTTGTTTAAGAGAAGGAAATCTCTTAAAATAAAAAAAACCTCTGCACCTACTCTGTAGAATAGGGTAGGCTGAACTTTATATTATAACCTTGGTAAGAAATCTTCCTAGAGATGGTGTCTTGATAAAAACACTGAGTTTCCAGTCCCCTAAACTGGTTAGTGTTAGTAAGGGCATACAGCTGTAAAACTTGCTTTAATACTTCATGATGGTTTAATTATGGAGCCATCAAGAAAACCCTGTCCAACCCATGTTAGCCGTGGAAACAGATGTTAAACAATGCTGATGATCCCACCTGTAGAATAGGGTAGGCTGAACTCTTTAACCTTGGTAAGAAATCTTCCTAGAAATGGTGTCTTGATAAAAACACTGAGTTTCCAGTCTCCTAAACTGGTTGGTGTCAGTAAGGGCATACAGCTGTAAAACTCGCTCCAATATTTCATGATGGTTCAATTACGGAGCCATTAAGAAAACCCCGTCCAACTCATGCTAGCATGGAAACAGATATTAAACGATGATGATGATTAATTTTCAAATGGTTCTTGACTTTTTTTTTTCTTTTTCTTGTCAAATAAGATCAAGACTAGTTTTGCTACTAAAATTAAGTGACCTCAGGATAAATTGTTTTTACTTTTTTTGGCTATCTTGAATTTATTGAGGCAGGAAAAATGCCCATCAAAACGTAATTTATCCATCATGATATGATTTTTGAATATTTACCTCTTAATTGTTGTGGTTCCTAGGTTCACCCTGATATGGGGCAGTAACACCTTTTAGAGGGCCCAGCTATGAGAAAATTGTAAACCCCTTTCCAAACAAAATCCTATGAAAGTATAAAAACACCAGCAATACATTTTTATTTTAAAAAACAAAACAAAACAAAAAAACAATAATACATATTTAAAGCAAAATGACCAACAATACATTTTATTTTTTAATTAAAGGCATACAAACATGTTCAAAATATTTAGATTCCAGCATTGAATGACCTATGGAGGTGTTGATATGTTGCTAAACATAATCTGTCTGCTAACAATACATATTTAAAGCAAAATGACCAACAATACATTTTATGGCATACAATTGCATTCAAAATGTATTTAGTTAGTCATAAAATTGTGTTTAAAATATTTAAGTTTCAGCATTAAATGATCCATAAAAGTGTTGATATGCCAGTCAGTCTGTTAAGTGCCATATGTGATACATGCTTGGGCGATTATATCTTGAAAGAGACATGACTGACTGGGCAGAAGATTATCCCACAGTAGGTTGCCATTACTTTCTGCAGTAGACTGGTTGCCAACCAAAACTATAGAACCCAATCTGTCTTGTTATTTAGCCCATAACTGGAAGGAAGAGACTGATTATAATACCTTTCCTAAGGGTATATGCGTGTAAGTGAATGCAAGGAATTCAACTGGAATTTGAACTTTGCTCCCTGATTTCTCATTCTGAGTCAATATCCACTGCACCACAACGCACATTTCGTTGATATATAATTAAACATAATCAACCAGCGTGAAAGACGACTTTCATGACATTAATCCACATAATATCTTACAATACTTTTAAGAAATCAAACTGTATTTCCAAATATAACTTCAACAAAGCTACAACATAAAACGCACACATCACCACCTCTAGTAATTATGTCTGCACAAACATGTATATGAACAAAGCTGAGTATTATCTACCATATATTCAACTGTGAAAGCAGAATAATATATTATATTTTATATTATTATATAAAAAAAAATATAAAAGTACATTTTTATAATAAAATTAGCAACAATACATTTTATGATCTATAAAATATATATCTAAAACATACCTTTACTTTGAAAGTATAAACTTATGTACAAAATATAGAGATTTTGATATTTAGTAACCTATAGAGGTTGACATGTTGCCAAATGAAATCAACCAATCTTTTACGACATTAGTCCATATATCTTAAGATTTCTTAAATTGTATTCCAAAATATAACTTCAACAAAACTACAACATAAAACACACACATCACCACCTCTAGTAATTATGTCTGCACAAACATGTATATGAACAAAACTGAGTATTATCTACAATGTATTCAACTGTGAAAGCAGAATAATATATCACATTTTTATTTTTTCAAAGATCCCTAGAAAATTAAATTTGGTCATTAAATGACTGAGTTGGTATGCTGTTAAACATGTCGATGGGTGGTGGAAAATTTTTCTTTTGTGAAAATCGGTGATAAGGCAAAAAAGGTTGGGCCCTTGCTTAGTGCACATGAGCTAAACTCCCGAAAATGCAATTAAGTTATTTATTAGTCCGATCCTAGGACAGGAAATTTATTTTCCTCTTTTTTTAAAAATTCTTGTAAATTTCCATTTTTATTTTATTTTTTTCCAACCAACTGATTAAAAATATTAGATCAAAGGAATTTATTTTCTAGCTTTTAATTAGAAATATCAAAATGTAAAAAAAAAAAATGTAGATTGAAACAACTTGCAGTAAACCCGTGTGATGCTAATATTCGAGATTATATTTAGTCTAAAGTTAGTTATCTCGCTTGCCGTCCTAGGTTACTTGTTTTTTTCTTTCAATTATTAGTTTTTTATCTTTTCTTTGAATTTCTTTTTTTTCTTTTCAATGTTTTTTTCCAATTTTTTTTCTTAATGAGAATTTTATGGTTAGACATTGACTGAGCTTTCACTTTTATCACAAATAGGCAATGAGAATTTAGAATTTAGAAAATATTAACTGTCAATTTATGAATATATTTTTAGATATAACAGGATGTAAAACAGGATGGAAAATGAATCTAAATCAGAATTAATTTTATCTATTCTCTGCTTCTCTAGTTAACTTAACCCTAACCCAGAGCTGAAATATGATATATACACAACTCGCACAGTCTTGCATTATTATCAACCTCCTACTACTACCCACTGGCCATCTGAGGCATCTATACAATCTTGTGCTGAGGCCATACATACTTTTTCTTTTACCCAAGCAGGCATCTAAATTTGAATGCATACTTACACACATACATATATATTGGGTGAGGCAAAAGTCATGCACCATATGGACAATTTATTAAAAATATAATTACACATGACCCCCGCCCGCTCATCACTTTGGTTCTGCCAAAAAGTTAAAAAGAATTGTATTTTTACCTTACTAGCAGAAACCATGTGTTGGGTTGGGAGCTCAACATTCTTTAAATTATTCTTAAAAGTAAGTTTTTTTTTTATTTGAATATCCTGTAGTATGTATTAATTTTAAATTTGTTTTGTTGTGTGTCATGCTTAATTAAACATTTGGTTTTCTTTCCTTTAACTTGTAGTTGGCTACCACCCCCGCCCACTCACCAATTTGGTTCCACCAAAAAGTTAGAAAGAATTGTATTTTTACCTTAAGTTCTAGAAAGCAGAAAATATCAATCACCCGGTTCACACTCCACCCACGTCTATTGAACAGGTTAAGAGGCTCATCCCTTGTTCACTGTTTAGGATGTGGTTTCCGGCTTTCTCTTTTCCAATCTTCTCACTTTTTTTTTTCAATTGGAGTAGATAGATCTATCGCCCGGTTCACACTCCACCCACGTCTATTGAACAGGTTAAGAGGCTCATCCCTTGTTCCCTGTTTAGGATGTGGTTTCCAGCTTTCTCTTTTCCACTCTTTTCACTATTACGTAGCCCCCTGCACATCAGTGGTGTTACCGCCTTGCTCGGGGTGATACGATTTAAAAAAAAATATCTGCTTTTTAAAATGTCTGCCTTCTTTTTCAAAACACATTTCAATTCTGTGACTGCATGATTCCTTATCACATTAGAGAGTTTGTTCTGTCATTTTACTGCATTTATATTTAATTCTTTCAAGTTCTTTAATAGTTCTTGGGTGTGTCTGATAAACAACTGGTTTCAAATGGGCTCCACAGAAACAAAATCCAACAGTGTAAAGTCTGGGGACCTGTGCAGTCACTCACAACAGGACCTATAAAAACAAACTAGACATTTAAAACGTGATTGATTAATCTCTATGGTGCATGACTTTTGCATCACCTGCTGTGTGTGCATGTACACATTTCCCTGGACACATGCTATCTTGTATACACCAGGGCACTTGACCTCTTGATGCCACCCCCATTTTCACTCTATTCTTGTTTGTGTGTATCTCTAAATCTAAACTTATTTATAAATGAAACTGTGTGTGTGTATCCGTTACCTATAGACTCTGAAACAGCCGGACCGATTTTCTTGAAAATTTACACAGTTATACTATAAGCGGATGTGCGTTGTGGCGCAGTGGATATCGGCTCGGAACAAGAAATCGGGGAACCGAGTTCGAATTCCAGTTGAATTCCTTGCATTCACTTACGCGCAAATACCCTTGGGAAAGGTATTAATCCGTCTCTTCCCTCCAGTTATGGGTTAAGTAATAGGACAGATTGGGTTCTATAGCCTTGGTCGGCAACCAGTCTACCGCAGAAAGTAATGGCAACCTACTGCGGGATAATCTTCTGCCCAGTCAGTCATGTCTCTTTCGAGACATGATCGCCCAAAGCGTGTATCGCGCATGGCACTTAACTGACTGATACTATAAGCGTCTGTGAGTGTTCTTAGCTAGATTTTGTGTCGAGGTATGCCCGATAAATATCGAAAATCGATAAAATCTGGTTATAGAAGGAGTGGTCCGATTTTAATCAAATTTGATACACTCAAAGACATAAGAAACGGTATTCAGAAGTTTCAAGGTTGCAGTTCTTACAATAGTGCAGAAAATTGATTTTATATATATATATATATATATAAATATATAAAAAGGCAAGATGTTTGTTACCTTAACTGACCAGGTTCATGCAGATTTTGAAGTTTTGTGAGGACACCGTTATGATGCCTTCATTTCTTGGGGCTATTTTTCTTGCAAATATACTTGAGCATAACGAGTTTAGGGCTATATATTTTTTTTCTTTCTTTGTAAATGCAAAATATGTGGGGTGGGGGTTGCATTTTGTACAGGTAATTTTTTTTAAATGTTAAAAATCATGCATTTTCAGTGAACTGGTTGCAGTATACACAAGTAATTTTTTTCTTTCTTTTCTGGATAGATTAAATCATGCGTTTTCGGTGACCATAACCTACCTGGTAGGCCTACATTCTGATGGTACCGTTGGCTAACGTTAACAGTACAGGTAAACTTCTTGAACCTGCCTTCTAGATGCTTTCTTTCTGTTGTTAAACTGAACAGTGGAATGTCATCTATGTGTGCCACTTAAAATCTACATATACCTTTTCTTATAAATAAAAGAAATTAATTTTTTTTTTTTTTTTTTTTTTTCAATTTACCTTCATTGTTTGCATGTGTTTACATTGCTGAGGTATTGCCTTTCTAATGACCCCCCCCTTTTGTCTGACACATATCTATACTGCATATATTTCTGTTGTGTTCCTTATTCCTTCTTTCTCTATTCATTATAGATCTTTATTTGTTATAGTTTTTACATTTACTGGTATTACGTTCATTTTATGTTGTGTATTGTGCACCAGATTGTTTGTTCAGTAATGTCAATTTCATGCTCATAGAAAGTTGTTGTTGTTGTTGTTTTTTTTTTTTTTTTTTTTTTTTTCTCTCTCTCTCTCTCATTGGCTTGGCTGAGAGCAATCATTTCTTGACTAGCATTCTGGAATAACTTCTGTAACCATTAGTTATTATAATGAAGGCTATTTGTTATAAAATCTGTCCAGGACAACACCCAGTACTGCAATACTTGACTATGGTGAGCCCACTAGTATTTCTCAGAAGCTATACACGAACTAGATGGAAATTTGTGTGTGTGTTTTTTTTTTTTTTTTGTCTTTGTTTATAATTCAGGGGTTGCACTATGAAGTAGGCTTATGCACTTATACAGGGTGTGGTATAAATATGGTTAAAAAAAAGTGTAAAGCCCATATAACACCCTGCACAACAGTGGCAGTGGAATGCCTTGCTTGGGGGTGAAATGACTAAAAAAAACAAAAAACAAAATATCTCTCATAAAAAATGTATTATATCAACAGACAGTCTTAACCTGTTGCATAATCAACTAGAGGTCCAGGAAATCTACAACTTTATAAAATGTTGCAGATTTCCAAAACCATATATCATAATTAGTCTCAAGAGCGTTAAATAATCCTTAAAAAATATAATATTGCAATACTTGTCAGTATGTTACCATTGTGGTGCAGTGGATATTGGCTTGAAATGAGAAATTGAAGAGCTGAGTTCGAATGCCAGTTGAATTCTATTCCCTTGGGAAAGGTGTTAATCTGTCTCTTCCCTTCAGCTATGGGTTAAATAACGACAGATTGAGTTCTATAGCCTTAGTTTGCAACCAGTCTACTGCAGAATGTAATAGTAACCTACTGCAGGAAAATTTTAAGCCCAATCAGTCATTTCTTTTTCGAGACCCAAGCATATATCATATATGGCACTTAACTGTGGATATTGGCATTATATAAAATGTTTTTGTTATAGAATAGAAAGAAAATTTTGTATGTCTTAAAATATCAACCACAAGCAAAAAATTTTTTTTCTCTGTTTATTATTTTATGCTTAATAAAAAGATCTAGTGAACTACCAAAGAAAATTATTCAATGTTAATAACGATTGCCAAAGTAAGTTTTATCAAAGTAACAGTTAAAAAATGAGAGATGCAGTGGTATACTGTTACAAAAGAAAAGACTCATAGTTCTCAAAAGAATTACATCAGCATAGAATTTTAACATACAAGATTAATCTGCTAAATAAGACCGGCAAATCTTACTTGATATGGTTCCCTTAATCCTTTACCAAATGGCAAAGTTTTTTGGGAAAGTCATTGATGGTAGCATGCACAGTTTCCAGGGATATTTTGTCCCATACATCACCTTCAAAGCTTCAATATTGTAGTGCAAAATAGAACAGGCCTCATTCTCATGAATTACTCACAAACAATACTCAAGTTCATTGATACCTGTTAATGAAGGGAGGCCATTTGTTCTTCGTAATGAAACCAGGAAAATTGTCTCTGCACTACTGCTGTGTCATACAAGCACTACTCGTTTGTCGCTCTATCTTGTTGAAGTGTCTGATGTTCATCACCGTAAGTGGCATTACACCATGGCTTCAAGGCACTTTCTAAGATCATTTCTATGTGTACACTTTCTTGTTGATTTTTACCCCTTGAGGCACAAGAACAAGAGATTTTCCTCTCTCCTGAATGGGCACCCAAACTATAACTGATGCTGAGTTCTGGGCAGTGGGAGGAAATGACTAACACAATCATTTTGATGATTAAAAACCTGTTCAACAGCAAACATTTTCTCATCAGTGAGAATGATGCTTTGCAGCATACCATCACAAATCCATTTCAGTAAGTTTCCAGGGCAATTTTTGTCCCGTGTATTGCCTTCAGTAAAGATCAACAAGGAACAATGAAGTGTACGCACAGCGGTCATCTTAGAAGGTGCACTGAAGCCATGGTGCTGTGCCACTGATGGTGATGAATATCGGACACTTCAACAAGATGGAGCGACAAACTATGCTGCTCGTGTAACACAGCAGTGGTGCAGAGACAATTGTTCTGGCTTCAATACCAAGGACAAACGGCTTCCCTCGTCCAAAGATATCAATGAAATTAGAGAGAGGGAAAAAGATAGGAAATCAGTGTGAGACATATTTGATGAGTTTTAGGGCTGGGTTTGGGAGAGATATCAAATAGAATGTGCGTTGTAGTGCAGTGAATATCGACTCGGAACGACAAGTTTGGGTGCTGAGTTCAAATTCCAGTCGAATTCCTTGCATTTACTTATGCACAAATACCCTTGGGAAAAGTATTAATCCATCTCTTCCCTCCAGTTATGGGTTAAATAATTGGACAGACTGGGTTCTATAGCCTTGGCTGGCAACCAGTCTACCGCAGAAAGCAATGGCAACCTACTGCGGGATAATCTTTTGCCCAGTCAGTCATGTCCCTTTTGAGACATGATCGCCCAAAGCGTGTATCATGTATAGCACTTAACTGATCAAGTAGAAAAATATTAAGAGCAACAGGGGCAAGTGGAAGTCCATGATTGCCTATGTCATGAAGGGACATGGCATATGAAGAAGAGTAAATATAGGTTTTAATTATCATACCCCCCCCCCCCCCCCCCAAAAAAAAAAAAATTCAGCAGTTAGCCATAATTCGCCACAGAATATATTTCAGTCATAGTTCACCAGGATGACTACTTCAAAATCTTTATCGAAGAGTGGTATAGTCTGGCTCTTTACTTCTTTCAGAACCTCCCCCAATCACTGTAAGAGAGTTCTGGGAAATGCAAAGTGCAGCCAAGCACAAGCTGTCCATGCCATGGCTGAAAAGAAATAAACTGAATCTTGTGAATTCTAGAAGATCAGCAACCAAATTATGAACAGGCAAAGTGGCTGTGCAAACTCTCATAAATGGGCCCTGAGTTCATATCCTTCTCGACAGACAAGGCAAAGCTCTTTTGCCTTAAACTCCTCATTAGATTACAAAAGCCATCCTCTCACCAACCTTCTGCATCTCACTGAGCACAATCTCAGTAATGTACTCCCTTCTGTAAATCTCTAGATTTATCAAAAGCCTCGACCTCCTAAAAAGCCACTGGCCTGGATAATATTCTATATGAAGAATATCAGCCCAGAATTATCCCTGATTTTAGCAAAGTTATTTAATCCTTGCTTGAAGGAGAAATATTTCCCAAGAATGTGGCAGGTGTATGTCTGGTTTATAAGAACGAGGGCAACCGATTCCTCCACTCCTAGTGCAAACCTATGTCACTTCCTTATCAATAAGGCCATTGAGTATTTTAATAACAACCACTTGTGCGATGAGCAATATAGGTTTCAATCAGCCTGATACACTGCTGATATTCTAATTACAATTTAAACACAGAATTAATAAGGCCCTTGACAACAAACATAGCATTAAATATCTTGAAGGCCTTCAACAGAGTGTGACACAAAGGTTTTCTACACAAGCTCTTCAGCCATGGGGGATTACTGAAAGGTTTTTCTCTATTAATGAAATTCTTCCAAGCAGGTAGCTCCCTAAAAGTAGTTATTAATGGTCAGTCCTCTGAGACCAAGGCAGTCAACGTGGGTGTCCCCTTGGGGTCACTTCTCGAACCAACCCTCTTTCTGATTTACAAAAATGACCTACTTATGAATACTCTAATCATTTGTAAACATCTATGCCAATGATACAATGATATACAGGTGCATCTCTAAAAGTCTTGTAAATCAGAGATTGACAGCTGATCTCTCTTCTGATCTAACAGAAAAAAAACAAAAAAAACTGGCTGATTACATTGCTTTTAAAACCAAACTGGTTACATCCTATCACCACTGATCAGACCCTGAACTACGACTAGTCAGGATAAACAAATGTCCCTTCAAGGAGGCCCCATACCTTGAAAGGATATCGGGCCCCAGACCTACACCTGACCTCATATGGAATTCCTATATATGATCCATTGCTAAAGATGCAGGTAAAAGAATCAGCTTCCTGTACTACTGTGTAACCACACCAACAAATACCTATTAGAATCATACAGTCATGGATGAAAATGTTCTTAGACCTTTAAGTAACTTCTGATGTGGAAAATTGCACATTCATAAAAGATTTGTTACATGAGCGTTTTTAAAAAAAAACCCAGATAAAATCAGTTATTGTAAATTGCCTGAAGACACCAGATGGTAGAAACTTGTGTAAGAACTGATTTACAAATGAAAAATATTAAAAAGCTCTACAATATATATATATATATATATATATATATATATATATATATACTTTTTAATACAGCTGTGTACTGGTCTAATTTAATTATGACCAAGGAATTCTTGAACTGTTACCCATTTTCTAATGACTGTAAAATGTTTTTTATCTAGTACAAGACCATGCGATTCTTATTGTACCCTATATTCTTATGTCACTCTGCATATAAATCTGTTTATTCTTAAGTTTTACTTCAAGTTGTTTACAAGAACTTGTGCTCTGAAGCGTTTGTCTATTAAAGTGTCTACTTTAACTTGCTTAAGTGGAATACTGTTATAATACTTCATAACCATCTGTAACTGTCATTACAATCTGTTAGCAACACACTCATAACCTACTGACTGCGGTTCATGAGAATTAGTCATTGTAGTTTACCAGTCTCGCTTTTATAGCTACTAGCAGGGTTACCCAGTTTTGTCCATGAATTACATTGAAATAATACCAGCAATGTACAAATTCAAGATAATAATAATAATAATAATTTAAATGTGATGCCAATTATTATTTTCTGTCTTAATTCCTGTTTTTTTATTCTCTCTCTTAACACTTGGTATCCTTTGTGTCTTAGTGGTTTTATTGCCTTGCTTGTGGTAAAAAAAAAATTAAAAATTTGATGGCATAACATTCATTGCTTAAAAAGAAAAATGAATTTTTTATTTTTATTTTTTTTAAAGTGGGTGCCCTGTTTCTAATATTGATACAGTGTCAAATTAATCCCTGACTTTTAATGTTTTCAGCTTTAGATTATATCAACTGTTGTTTACAAATGTCATGTTTGAAAATATGTCAGTGAATGAGTATGGACAAAATGAAACGCAAAGAAGTTATTTTTCTCTTAAAATTAGGCATGATGTTTAAAATGTCAAATGGATGGACAATGAGATGCAATTTGGCCATGATTACACTTGTGTGTATGTTATATATCCACACACACACACATCTGTCTGTCTGTCTGTTGATAAAACAGTCCTCAATGTAATATAAAATTTCCTACATCGAAGTTTTAGGCATCATGCAATTATCAGGTGCATATTAAAAACTGACTGTTGAAGAGATTTTGCTTGATGTTCGGAGAAGTTAAACCTTACAATTTTTGGGTACTAGCTTTTAAATTATAAAGAAATTTAAATTTGTCTATAAATTTATAGACAAAAATTACATGAAGATAAAATTTTTTTTTAAAATATGTATAAAAATATATATATATATATATATATATATATATATATATATATATATTAGTCATCCACATACAAGCCTGTTTCGCTGTATCACAGCTCATCAGTGTGGCTAGACATATCCACTTGCTTCTGGCCGGGATTGAAACTAGACTGATTTGGTGTCAGTCGGAGTCTCTACTCCCTAAGCCATCGGCGCATGGGGTCAGAGAAGGGAAATTTTAACGTCTTATATGTAAGCAGTGTATACAGACGCCAGTCACCGAGAGATCTCAATTCATGAAGCCTTCAGTACAATTGTGAAAATCTGTTAATTGTAAGTGTTTATATATTAAAGTAGATGCTTTCAGTTTCCTTGAAAATAGAAATGAAAGTTGAGTTGTTTATCTCGAATAGATCAAAATGTTATGGCATTTTGAAAGTTGTCAAACAGGATTTTTTTTTTTTTACTTCAGTGGAAAGTACCTTCTAATTCCAAACAACTCATATACACACACACACACACACTACTCTCAACTCTTTGAAGGACACAGTGGATAAAAGTGTTGGATTTAGTGATTTGACCAAAAGAGTTGTGAGTTCAATACCTGACTATAGCATAGGTAAACAAAAAAACTAAGTTAAAGGAAGATTGATATTGAGACCTCTGTATGATGCATGACTCATGGAACTAAAACTTCAGTGAATTTCAGTGAACGAAATAAAGGGTTCAGTTTGAAAGTCCAACCACCTGAAGGTCAGAGTGTATCATAGCTGAAATGTCATGAATATGACAATAACAATCTAAACAATTGTAATCAATTACAATACCGCATATCAGGTATATAAGTATTTGATTGTGATAATGTTTAGAGCCAAGGTGGTTATTTTTTTTTCCATGGGTTTACTGATAAAATGTATTTTAGCAAGCAGGTTTTTTATTGTAAAGTGCTCGATATTGGGGTGGAGATAGTGTAGGTAAGTACAGAGAGTTTGCCAATTTAACTGAGCAGGTTCATGCCAACTTCAAAGTTTCATGAGGACATGTTTATGATGTTCTCACTCGTCAGGGCTAGTTTGCTGTTAGGTCTGTTTTTTTTTTTTTTGTTTATATAAAGCATGGTGTGATATTTGTAGGGGTGGTCTTGTTTGTGATTGGTTGATTTTTTTTTTTTTTTTTTTTTTTTTTTTTTCTTGTTTATTTTTCCTTATATTTGTGGAGGTCTTTATTTCTATTGCCTTTTTTTTGATTGATTTATTTTTTTTTGTGTACATGTGAGTTGGTGTTTAATTCGAAACTTCAAAGTCAGATGAACCTGCTCATTTTAAGTGAGGTAGAATTGCCGACTGACGCCAGTTCGGTTGGGTTTCAATCCTGCGTTAAAAAGCATTCAGAGTCTAACCGTACTGATGAGCTGTGATACAGCGAAACAGATCTGTCTGCAGATGACACTATATATATATATATATATATATATATATATATATTGTAAGAAAGTTATAGAACATGTAGGTTTTAAACCCACTGTTCAAGCATTTACTTTTATAAAGAGTGCTTGATACAAAGTAAAGCTTTATATTGTAATAGTTATTATAATGGTTGATAAATGCATAGTATCACTACACAAAAATCCTCATGTTTCGGAGCACAAGTGTCCCTCTTCTGGTGATTAGTGGAAATGAAAAATAAATGGTGAAAACAATTCATTCTTGGGAATGTAATGTATGGGATGGGAATTTAGTATAAAACCCCAATAATTGCCCTCTACAAAATAGGTGTAAAATAAATTCAATTGTCTATCAATGCAATATAACATCATTTGAAAATCCAACTTTAAATATAGTCGACATCATCTACAAAGAACCCCTTTAAGCAGTGCTGGTACATGCACTAAACTTCATTCAAAAACAACACATATTGAAACCAAACACCCCTTTCTACATATTTTTGGAAATTAAAGGACACAAAAAAGAAACCCAAAGTAAAATGGAAAATCCTGGAAAAAAACTAGAACCTGCAACTCCCTTAACGACACCTGCCCTTTATGCTTAAGTGAAAAGCTGCACATTCTAAAGTACCCCAACAATGGTGAACTATTGAACCATAGGGATGGATGAGGCGAACTAGCAGTGTTATATAAACATCGAAAATATTTTTTGTTAAAATTTAAATTAACCAAAAAATACCTCATTTACATAATATTCGTTTTTTTGGGGTTTTTTTTTTGTGGATTAAACATGAATATTAATTACCTTTTGAAGAGGAATAATTTATGTAAATGAGGTATTTTTTATGTAAATGGAGGTAAATTTTTTTTTTTTATGTAAATGAGGTATTTTTTATGTAAATGAGGTATTTTTTATGTAAATGAGGTATTTTTTATGTAAATGAGGTATTTTTTATGTAAATGAGGTATTTTTTATGTAAATGAGGTATTTTTTATGTAAATGAGGTATTTTTTATGTAAATGAGGTATTTTTTATGTAATTTAAATTTTAACAAAAAATATTTTCGATGTTTATATAACAGTGCTAGTTCGCCTCATCCATCCCTTAAAATAAAATAAACACAAACAACACTAAAAAGTCACTCTATTCCATCCACTCAGAGATAGTAGTAAAATAAAGTGTCTCAGTCAGTTAAGTGCCATACGTAATACACGCTTGGCCGATCATGTCTTTTTCGAGACATGACTGACTGGGCAGAAGATTATCCCGCAGTAGGTTGCCATTGCTTTCTGCAGTAGACTGGTTGCCGACCAAGGCTATAGAACCCAATCTGTCCTGCTATTTAACCCATGACTGGAAGGAAGAGACAGATTAATACCTTTCCCAAGGGTATTTGCATGTAAGTGAATACAATGGATTCAACTGGAATTTGAACTCGGCTCCCCGGCTTCTCGTTCCAAGCCAATATCTACCCTTTCTTAAAAAAAACCTAACATTCCAATATAAGAATTACCTAGACAAAACTAAAAAGTGACATATCCAAAACTAGGCTACCCTGCCCCTCTCTCCTAACCCACAGCAGTATCTCTATGGTCACAAACTGCTAACTGACCGGCTTAGACACACACACACACACACACACACACACATATTCTAGAAGTCAAATAACTTAGCTTCTAACATGGCTGCCTCCTTTTGTCTCTTTGAAGTAAAGCCAGCTAATCTATCTCATTGATAGGAGAGTACCTAATGCAGCAGGTGGGTTAGTCCACTTTATAATAATGGACCTGCGCAACACATTGTCATGAGTGGATTCTATTCACTTTATATCTTTCTATTAGATCACTCAGTTGATTATTTCATGTGGTGTGACCACATCAATTTAATTGCGTGTTAAATCAACCACAATTAACCAACATTTAACATGGCACGGCAAACAGGATTCGAACCTGTGTGGTATCCAAGGCATTGGTTTATCACTAGCACAACAACTGCTTCATAGACATCTTCGGGATTTTATCCCATCGCATCCACACTTACATAAGCCACACTCTGAATGGATAGTTGTAGCCCAAAGGCATGAGAAGACATTATCCAAACGAAACACAGGTCTCAAGAGGTACAATTGTACTGCATATACATTATCCCCACTTCATGAAGGTGACACAGTTTCCCTTCAAAACCCAAATAGCCATCGATGGGACATTAATGGCCGAATAGTAGAAATGCTTCCCAAACATCAATATAGGATTAGTTGTAGGATCAGCTAGAATAACCCTGCGGCACTGTAGATTCCTGAGTGTGACAATATTAGTTTTTTTGACTCAAACATACTAAAAGGAAAAACTAAATGCTTTTTATAAAACAAAGGACTTGTTGAAATACCTATTTTCTTTATTATTCCATTGAATAAATCTGATCACTCTCTCAGTGTTCAGTTTATAATTTTAACGAAGCAGTCTAAGTACAGACCTGGATATTGTCTTGATATTAATGTGTGAAGAAGTGCCCAGCTGTTAAACCTAAAAGCATTTTTGGGTGCAGTGGGTTATTTCATGCTGAGTAATCACATCAATTTCCTTGCGTGTTAAATCACTTACAATTAATCAACATTCAATAAATATATATATATATATATATATATATATATATATATATGTTATGAGTCTCTCTCTCTCTCTCTTTTTTTATAAACTATTACATGTTTTCATTTATAAGCACTGGTGAGCAATACAATTTTTTATTATATAAGTTCACATGCCTACTTCTCAACACTGTTATGGCCTCTTTTAATGGCAGTTTTCGCTCCTACGAATGTAAGGCATGTATCTTAGTTTTCTAAAACTCAGCTGGCTGCTCATGTAGCCAATTCCTTACAACAGTTTCCACTTATTCATCACTGCTTTATAGTTTGCCTCCGTTCCTCAATGAAAATTGAACCAAAGAGAGGGGAATCTGATGGTGTTAAATTGGAAGAGTAGAGAGGATGCAATAAAGTTGTCCACCCAAAAGAAGTGATTGCCTTCCTTGTGAGTCGAGGTGTTGTATTGAAGAACTTTATCAATCTCAGATTTGGTCTTTACTTGGCAGATTCTTACACTAAATCTTTTAAAAGTCTTGTGTACTTCAGGGTTGATTGTTTCTCCTCTTACAAGAAATTTACAAGAATGACACCTTGAGCATTACCCCCAGCTCCTACAAAAAAAAACAAACAACCCCCCCCCACCAAAAAAAAAAAACAAAAACAAAACAAATGCCATGATTTTTTTCAGCAGACTTTTCTGCATTGAACATTATTTTGTCTTTGGAGAAGTCGGATGACACTAATCTGTTGATAGTTTTTTGATTCTGGATCATGATGAAGTATCCACGTTTTAACCAGTTATGAGTCTTTATAAAAAGGTTTAGTTCTTTCATTGACTTATAGGATTTTAGGTGTTTACCACAACCTCACTATAGTGAAGATGCCCATGGTAAATGTGACATAAGGTGATTTCAAGTGGGTTTTTCGAGCCTGTAAGCTCAGCCAAAAATACCTCGTAGACCCTGCTCAAGGTTGGGTTGGGCTTTTGTCTATTTGTCCCAGATGAGGCTCTAACCTTTGGCAGAGCCTCATCTGGGTTCCTCTCCACCTGACGGCATAGTTTGACAAAGTAATGAATCAGTGAAGATTAGTAGCTGAACCCTTCCAGTCTTGTGCTCATCCGTCAGTTGTCTTGGTAACCAGCAAGCACACACATTTGCTTATCCAAGAGATTCAGGGTGTTGTGAGCATGGCCATGGTGAACTCCGAGCTTTGATGTCAGCTGAACAATGGTCACGGGCCAATCAGTTCTGATTAAAGTGTCTGCTTCTTTCTTGTTAGGGAAATTGGAAATTTTGAGGGGACATGGAACCATCTCTTAATTGCTGTTGTCCCTGACCCAAGGTGGTAGTCCAAGCTAGGGGCAAATAGGGAACCTCCAAACAAAAACAAAACTTTAAAAGTATGCAAATACATTTTTTATAGTAAAAACCAGCTAAAAAAAAAAAACCCCAAAAAAAAACCACAGAATGTGTTTATAGTAAGATGTCCAACGATGTGCATTTATAGTAAGATGACCAATGATACACATTATCTGAAGTTGAAGCCATAAAATTGTGTTAAAAATATTTACATTTTGGTATTTAATGAGCTATAGAGGTTGATATGCCACTAAACAGTCAACCAGCCAACCATAATACACTGTTATTCTAAAACGAAATCCCCCCCCCCTCCAATCTGTACAGCATGCCAAAAACTATAAGCAATTAAACAGATACTAAAAAACTGTAGGGACTTCAACCAAATCTGTTTGAACTACTGTTAAATAAACAAGATGAAAAAAACTTCATGACATTAATCCATGTAATATCCTCCATTTTCTTAAATCAAACACCATATATTCAATTGTAAAAGTAAAATAACGCACATATTTTTATTGCTTCAAAGATTCCAAGAAAAATTTAATTTTCAACATCAAATGACCCATAAGATGTTGATATGTTAATTAAATCAAATTTTCCTTGATCGCACGATTAACAGAAGTTTGCTAAGCTTGAATTATCCAGTTCTTGGTTAGTTGAATTCCTGTTCAGATGTTGAGCCCATCAACACACGTTGTTGTTTACATTTTTTAGTTTTTTGGGAACAATATAGGAGTTTCATCTTTGTCGATAAAGAACTTGATTACTGGTCTCATGGATTGTACTTGATGAAGGCTGAAGAATGAATTGGCCAAAGCAACTAAGAGAAGAAAGTAAGAGTCAATTTCTAATAATCAAGGCGTCCCAGTTGGTAAATGATGAGGGAACTGAACAATGTTTGTCGATAATTGTAAATACGTGTGATTCCCATTTAAAACAGCCTTGTGTGATGTTCCATTCAAGTTGAGTGGATAATACTTACTAATCTGGCACATATTAGCGATCAGCTATACTATTTTTCAAGAATCGATGCCTTTGGTTATTTTTCAAGAATCGATGCCTTTGGTTATTTTTCAAGAATCGATGCCTTTGGTTATTTTTCAAGAATCGATGCCTTTGGTTATTTTTCAAGAATCGATGCCTTTGGTTATACTCTGTTTGGGTTGGTCTTTGCAATTGTTACAAGTGTTAGTGACTTGCAGGCATTATTTTTATGTCTTGATAAAAAAAATTGGAGTTGATGCTCGAGATTGCAAACATTTACAGAACGATAATACTAGAAACAAAAATGAAACTTGAAAGTGTATTAAGAAATTCCTCCCAATTGGGAACAAGCGACACTAAGTTGGATATGGAAGTAAACAGTGAAGGTAATAAATGACAAAAGTGCTTGATGTTTTTAGAAATAGAAACTTTATTTACAATATAAACAACTGTTAGATGTAGACATAAATGATTCTTGAAAGACAATAATGGTTTGTTTTGGTGCTATGGGATTGTCGTCTCACCAAGGTGGATACAATACACAGAATGCTACAGTATTATTTAGTACAATATCTGGTGCTAAATGGATATACGCAGAACAGTCCAATAGTCACAATAACAGACAAGACAACTTGCACCACAGAGAGGAGAGGTTTAGATTGCAATAGTTACCAAAGAAATCAGTCCAAATATTACTTGGATGACACAATTCTTTATTTAAATAGACCATTTCAGGCCAATGGCCATCTCATCATTGAGAGGGGTGCAGGAGGGTGAACTACTCTACAACAGGGATTATCCCCCAGCCATTTAACATGAAACATGTAAATAAAATAATTTTTATACTTACTAGTGGAATGAAAGATATCTCGGCTGTTGTCACTAGAGCTGTTGTTGTTGTTTTTTTAATGTTTTATGCGACCACTGAAGGCCTTAATAACGGGTTTTATAGTTAACCATTTAAAACAGTAGTTCTTAACTTTGGTTAGATTGAACCCCAGGGATTCGGTGAGTTTGGAGGTCAAGACACACATAAACATACTGTGTGTATCTGTTCCGTTCACCCACTCATGATTTGTGATGTCATGCTCTGTTTGGCTATCATTGGCTGCAGCTGGTCACACAACATTGCTTGGCCTAGTGCTGCAGGGAACTTGGTGTGCTCAGTAGTCAACTTGTGACTATCATGATTGTACACCATTTGTGATTTCCTGCCTAATGTTCCAGTACCTTTTATACTATGTTGAACAAATATGTACACTATGGATTGGTGTCTGTGCTCTTGATACATGATTTGCAATGCCAAGTTAAGCAAATAGTAAATTATCACTGGCAAAAACAAGGGAACATTTTCTAAAGCTGCATGGGGATGGGGGTATAAGAACACAACACTTGCTGAATTCAAGGTGCAAAGAGCCAGATTCGATGAAAAAGACAAATCTACCTGTTTTTGGTTTTGTACCCATCAACAACCTGATCCTCAGATCATCGTATGAAGTTGTATACCTGATTGCAAAGCAGGACAAACTGCACACTATCGGTGAAATGATTGTAAAACTAGCTGCATTGAAGATGGCGAATATCATACTGGGAAAAGATGCTGAAGATAAGTTAGCCAAAACTCCTCTTTCAAATGACACCATCAGGAGCAGAATAGACAAGAGGAGCGATGTCATCTTGGTTCAAGTAGATGCAGATCTGATTTCAAGCCCAGCAAAATTCAGCCACCAACTTGACGAGACCACCAAAGTTTCCCATCTAAACCAGCTTCTTTTATTTGTGTGCTATGTGAAAGACATAATAATTGAAGATTTTTTTTATTTTGTAATCTCATGCAGCAACAACCAAGGCAAACTTTTGGGTGACATCTTCAGAGATAACCTTTTGTGGAATATGGTTTCTGCAGTTTGTTCAGACAAAGCTCCAGTCATGTCAGGATGAAACTCTAGTTTTAGAGCGCTGGTGAAAGCCAATGAATTGCATTGCTATGCCCTGTATTCTGCATAGGCATGCGTTTGCAGTAAAAACCTTGTCTCCAAAGCTGGCACGATTACTAAAAATTGTAGTGGAATGTGTTAACTATGTGTGAAATAGTGAAATAGTGAAGTATTGCATCTTCAAAGAGCTGTGTAATGAAATTGGCTCTGAATTTTAGGTACTTCTGTACCATTCAGTGGTTATCCCGAGGAATTTTTTTTCCATGTGTGTGAAATAAGCCCTGTTTTTGCAAGAGCATTAACATTGCTATACAAATTGCATTCTGAGTTCATTCAGAGTTCTGTGCACTTGGCCAATATCTTCCCTGCTCTCAAAGAAAAAATGCATGTTGGTGGAATCAACATCATCAAAGCAGAAGAAAAACTGATAGCTTTTCAAAAAAGCTATTGTTATGGAAAGGATGAACAGAGAATGATAATTTCGCAAACTTTTTTTCTGTTGGACTACTGTAAGATTGAGAGACGTGTCTGGAATCTGGGACATTTCTGTATCCAGAAAACTGAAGCAAGCAATTGCCATACTCTTAGATGAGATTGCAAGGTCTCTTGATGGATACTTCCCAACCAGAGTGCCATCCAATATGGGTGAGACAGATTTACCTATTTAGTGTTGCAACAGCAGATGTCAATGATGACTATATTGATGAAATCATTGAACTTTAGTAGAACCAGGTTCAACAGCAACTCTTCAGAACAAGAACGTCTTGGTGTCATCAAATCGTAGTGTACCCTCTTAATCTAAGAAAGTCTTTGAGATATACTGTTATAATGTATCTTTGCGGGCAATCCTTTTTGAGGATGATAGACATGAAAATAAAGAAAAGGAACAGACTTTGTTGCAAACATGAAATGAGATTAGTACTTGGCAAGGTGAAGCTACACATTTCTGGACTTGTTTCTGAAAGACAACAGTAAAAGGCATTGATTTGCAGCAAAGAAAAAGCCACATTGGTTCATTAAGTTTTTATGAGAGTCATGTTTTGTTCTTTGAACATCGTGATTTTCTGTGCAACTGTAGTATGCTTCATCTGTGCAATAATAAAATATATACCTATGTTTTGAAGAAATCATACTTTATTTTTCCTATTATAAAGGGTTTTGTGAATGAATGGATGAAACTTGTCAGGTTCAGCACCTTCTAACAAGGTAAAGAACTGCTTTAAAATCTCTGCTTACTCTGCCGGATATGTGGAAATGGATAATTTTGGCTTGTACACTAATTTGCCTTGAAAGGTGCTGAAACCTCTAGGTGGTGTTAAAGTAATATTTTAGTGTGGAGAAATCTTTTGCTCTGTTCTGTAGATGTTGGTTGTCATGGAGATGTTGATAGCTCCTGCTGCTGCTTGATGAAGAACCTTGTTGAGTTAAGGGAGGAAAGGGTTGATGACCTAACTTCTCCCTATGGTTCGAGGTGCAAACCAAAGTCCTTGTCATAAAGTCTGGCTGCAGCAAAAAATAAACTTTTTATGAGCATTTCCAAGGTGGGGCTAAACTCAAATGAGTCAATTTGCATATGCACAAGAAGACCTCATATTTTCTCACACTTCCTACCTGTGGAATTCCCTTCTGTTTACTTGCTTCCCTGATAGATACAATCTCCAAAAAATTAAATGCAATGTCAGTTGCCATCTTCTATATCCTTGAATTCCATCAATCTTTTATCCTTTTTTTGACCCTCCGGACCCTTATACCCCCCCCCCCCCCCCAAAAAAAAAAACAAAAAAAACAAAAAAAACAAAACTTGCTCACTGTAAGCCCCATGTGTGTTAGTGGTGGTTCTGTGTAGCTTGGAGTAAAATGATTTAAGAAAAGAAAAAAAACTATTTTCGTCTACCAGCCTGAATATGTGAGAAATCTTATGAGAGATAAATGTGCACTTTTCAGTAGGATTTGAACCTGCATTTTACTTGGAAGCCATCATTAGATCTGACATGCTTTGGATCTTTCTGACCTGAAGTGTGTCAAGCAAAATTGAATAGTGCCTTTAAATACAGGTTTTTCTCTGACTCTCAAAATATCTGCTCAGTTTGTGTATCCTAATGTAAACAAAGCAATTTCTAAAGAAAGGGATGAACTTTTTATTTATTAATCTGATAGATTTTATTACTTAGCTTTTGTCACTCCGTCTTCATTTGCTGTAGAGAAATTTTATTCTGGCACTGAAGGTGACTCCGATTCCTAATTTTGAATTTCATAGTTGTGTTGTCATATCCTGCTATGGCAACAGAAAACAACTTTGAGTGAAATTAACAATAAGGATAATGCAATTAAGAGACCTTGGTAAAGAATGCAGTGGAAAGTAAAGAAATATTAATGCTACATGATATAGGTTAAGCATTACTTTTAGGGGAGACATATATTTGAGTAGAGATTCTGATTACACATTAAACAGTATATTTATTTATTTTCATCGACCAGCCTGAATATTTGAGTGCATATTTTTCTCTAATAAAATTTATCAAATATTCAAAATTAAACCAGGTTATGCCATTAGTTTCAATAGCTGAACTAGTCACTTTTACATTTCTCAATATAATCATGATTTTTTTTTCTAGGTAATTTAATCTAATTTGTATATTCACAATAATGTTTTTCTAGGTCCTGGGCATGACTGTAAACTGTATCCGGCAGTAAGGTCTCTGATTGGGAGGTTGTGAGGAGCATGGAACCACCTCTTAATTACTGTTGTTCCCAGGTCCACCCTGACCTGGAGTGGTAGCACCTGTTAGGGTCCCAGCTATGGGCAAATAGTTAATCCTCAAACTGGTGTCAAAACACTATGAAAGTATAAAAATACACTTTTATGGAAATATATACATAAAAATAACCTTTTCTAGAAAAATATACATTTTTGAAGAAAAATTATTACCATAAAACATTTTTGAAAGGAAAAAATATTCCCAGCAAAATACTTTTTAGTACAATACTAGAAGACATTTTCAGTTTTCTAAAATGAAAAAGAATAAAAACAAAAACTTTTAATTAAAATCTGACTAAATCAACCTTTTCACTATAATTGAACAGGACTTCCAATTGGAGTAGATAGACTAAACTATCACCCGGTTCACACTCCACCCACATCTATTGAACAGGTGTAGAGCTCATCCCTTGTTCCCTGTTTAGGATGTGGTTCCCAGCTTTCTCTTTTCCAATCTTTTCCTTCTTATGTAGCCCCCAGCACTTCAGTGGCATTACCGCCTTGCTTGGGGTGATGTAATATTAAAAAAAACAAAAAAAAAATACCTTGAAATGTCACCATTTTGGCATTAAATAACCCACAGAGGTTGATATGCCGTTAAACAACAAAAAAAAAACTAAAAAAACTGTTTTTTCTAGATTCTGTTTTGTTTTTATCATAAAATGATCGTTTATTATAGTTCTCACCATTTTTATTAATATTATATATTGTTGAATGGCAGAAGCGGCAGAGAGATGTTCAAGCTGGATCTGGTCAAGGAGGAATAAAAGTGAACTCCATAAGGCTTAACTTTCCTACAAATATCAGGTGTACCTTTGGCTAAGTGGTTAGTGCGGGAGTCTTTGAGTGAAAATGAGCATATCCAGAAGGTCACGGATCCCATCCGTGGCTCGTCCAAAAAAAAAAAAAAAGGCAGCAGAGGGACATCCGGAGTCATGAACCGGGTGTGGCCCAACCCCCTAGAGTGTCAGGAGATAAGGGCCGAAACACTTGCTTGACGGGGGCTTCTCTTCTGAGGACTCTCTGCTGCCACGCTCTCCATGAGTTTCTTTCTACTGTTGAATGGTTAACAATAAGATTATTGGTTCTGTATATATTTTCCCGCCAAAACATTGGCTAATTGTTTTGGTATTAAAATTTTAGTCTTTCCTATTTCTGAGATGAGATATCGTAACTATAATATTTACATTGCTCGGACTGTTGTCCTCATCTTTATTGTCATATTTATGTTTTGACTGTTGTATGCTCTGGCTTTTCTCAGGATCTATCTATTTCTGAGGTGAGGTATTGTAACTATTTACAATATTTGTATTGATCAGACTGTTGTCTTCAACTCTTGTCATATTTATGTTTTGGCCATTGCACAGTTCAGCCTTCTTCAGGTGATATATGTTGGAATTTTGAACTGAGCCCTTTATTTTGGTGTGGTGGAGGTAGATTGTTCTATTTCCTTGTGCCATGCCTTTTCTGGGCATTTCAGTTTTTGGTTATTTCCCTTTTAGTTCCTCAATTTCAGCCAGTGAATGAAGGCATTGGTTGAAGTAATCAACTTAACCCAAGAAGTTAAGAGCTAAATAAAACTTGAAAAGTTGAGTTAACTTATTTTTGCTTGTAAATGTGAACATTTTCTTAAGAGAGAAAAATTTATAACAAAAAATATAAATGTCAAGTGCGATGTAAGACTTCTTTTTTTTTTTCTTTTTTTTTTTTTGTCCTCAATTGTATTGAGAGAATTTTTCACAGTCTCCTTTTTCAGTTGCATGCAAATTTGCATTGGCATAAAGATTGCTTTGTGTGCAGTTTCATCAGTGTAAAGATGGCGTTGTGTGCAGTTCCATTGACATAAAGATGGCGTTAGGCATGTTTCCTACTTTAAGATAAGGGATGAAACATGTCATGCAAATATTTTTCCACTTTGTCATTAATTTTCCTAGCATAATATTAAAAACGTAATTTCTGTATTTGTAGATCACTGCAGCATGAAGATGGAGTCAGATCTCGAAGGCAGTGGCCTTCCATATATGCCTGATGACATTACAACTTTGCAAAACTGTTTGCCTGGTTCCGATAGAAATTATACTTTGTATCCAGGTTAGTTGGCTTGTTTAAAATATATTTAACAAAGAATACTTATAAGAATGTCTGTATTATGTTAATTCTTTGTTTTGGATATTTTTCTACAATGATGGTGAGAGGATTGTTTAGGGTGTGTACAAAAAAAATTGTATGGATTTTTAAGATGAAGAATTATGATATAAACTGTTGCAATTATTCTATTTATCATTTATTGGTTGTTATAGTTTGATTATTCCTGATATTTCTGAGATGAAGAAAAATTGTTGCACAATAATTCATTCAAACTGTTATCTTCAGTGTTAAAGACATTGCTTCAATGTTTAGTAACATTCTGGGTTTGGCTCCATAGCTATGGACACAGTGTGATGACATGGTTGCATACTGGGTAGAAGAATTCCTAGACTAAATTCAACAAAGTGGAAGATTTCCTCAATGGAATCGATGATCACACGTGAGTTATGAAACTGAGACTTCAGTTTTGTCAACACAAGATAAAATCATCTTTGATGGTGGATGTTTTTATGTTAATGTCCCAGTAACCTCTCTGAAGATGGCTCATGTGAGCTGAAAGCTTAGAACCAACTTAGTAAAAAATATCCAAACTTTGGAGAATTTTTGTTTTTATTTTCACCTGAAATTAAAGCCAAAATACTATGTTTAGAACGACTCATGATTAAACATAATAGACATTCATTGTCTCTTATATTTAAAAGTATATATATATATATATATATATATATATATGCAGAAAACTCAACACATATCATCTAAAGCGATTAGGAATCCTGATTTATTTTGACAAGCAAGTAAGCACCCATCTCTTCAGATTGCAAAAGATCATTAAATTTTTTCAGAATAAAAAAAAAAAATAGGATGGCTCAAAAGGCAGTTTACTTCTTGTGATATCAAGTTAGGTGAAGGGTTGAGAAATAAACAGCTTAGCATTAAAATGTAACGATTATGCCAGAAATGTTACAAAAATTTAAAATGCAGATACATAACAAATGAAATGCATACCCATATATACATAAAAACAACACCAGTAAACAGATATCACCACAATCAAACCAATACACACACACACACACACACCTAAGAAAACACACACACATATATAGTCATCTGCAGACAGACCTGTTTTGCTGTATCACAGCTCATCAGTACGGTTAGACTTCGATTGCTTTTAACCCAGGATTGAAAACTGACCGAATTGGTGTTTGTCGGCGACACTAAAACAAACATCTAAAAACTAAAAGGAAAGACATAATACAAAAATTCTTATACGCACATAAAATAAAATTGAATTAAGTGTATATATAGCCGAATATATCAAATACAACAAATATTTCAACAAAAAACAAGAAAATTCACAAAAAATGAAACTGAATTTGCCAGCAAAATTAAGTTGGCAGGTGAATCAAATCCTACTAAACAGTTAATTTAAATTTGTTTTTATGTCTGTATTTAAAAATAATTTCATTTCTCTGGTTTAATAGCTGGCTAGTTTCTCTAACTTTAATTATTTTATTTAATATAAGCATAATCTTCCATTCAGTCTGTGAAGAGAGGCTTTAACTCCAAGAAATATTTAGACAGATCGGTCTGGAATTTAAGGTGGGGCTTAGAGAAAGAATACTTATTATAAAACCTCTGTTTTCAAGGTCTGGTAGAAATTCCAAAGTATTGTTTTTATATTCTGTAGGGAAAAATCATTACTTGGTAATATAACTTGGTATATAACTTTTTCAGACTTAAATGTATATAAAAATTTATTATAAAATTTGTTGCTTAGCTTATTGATTTATATTCAGCATCTCAACTCAAATTTTTCTAGATTAAATCGACTGGCTATTTTCTCGTTTTTGTTATTTTTATATTAATTTAAAAAAATAATGTATGCACTTTATATTGGCATGTACTTGATTCCTCCCCACTTTCTTTCATTTTGTATGCGTGCTTGTTTGCATACACAGATTATAGATTTCATTGACTTTAACATTTTAAAATTTTTGATTTTACTTTTTCAAAATTTTCGACATTGAGTCATTATGAATGTGTCTTTTTCATAACTTTGGAGCTTTTTTTTTCTTTTCATCTCTATTTAAAAAAAAAAAAATTCCAGCAGGCTTGAACTCTGATCAGCTGAAAACCTCTGACAGAGAGAATCAACATTTCGTAGGAACCAAACGGTCTAACATCTATGACAATGACGCCTCTTTACTACAGTCCTCTTCGTCCCCACCTCTGTCTGTATCTTCAGACCTACACCAGGACTGCAAGAGCCTGCCTCCACTCAAAACTGTGCGCTTGGACAATGATAAGACAGCCAAAGAAACCTTACACTCCGACCCTAAATCACAACGTGGAAGTGGAGGCAGTTTACATAGCACATCACCCCGGGACCGGAACAAGAATCCAGTGTCAATAAGTGACCGAGAATGGTTTGAAGGTCACCGCTTCAATCCTTTCAACACAGAAGTCATTTTTGAGGAAGATCATTATTCAGAAGTTGAATCGACAAGTAAGATTTTTTGTTTGTTTGTTTGTGTTTTTTTTTTTAATCATTTCACCCCGAGCAAGGCAGAAACGCCACTGATGTGCAGGGGGTTACATAAATGTAAAAAGATTAATTAGAAAAGAGTGAGGAGTACAAACTAGTTAGAAAGGAACAATAGAAAGCTGAGAAAGTAGGTGCGATGACAGATACATAGGCGGAGAGAAAGTGAAGGTTATACAGGGGAGGGGAGAGAGCTAGAGTCCAGTGGTTAGTAGATGAGTATTAACTTTGCATTTAAATTTCTGGAGGTTGTAGCTGTCAGGAAAGCAAGAATACGGGAGTGAGTTCCACAGGCGGGAAGTGTGAGAGAGGAAGCTGCAGGAGTAGAATTGTCGTCTGCATTTGGCTAACCTGACTGTGAATGGATGGGACCCAGTTGCCAGTCTGGTTGCATGAGTAAACACCTGTTGAGGAGGCATCAGTGACTTAAGCTCATCCGAGCAGAAGCCATGAAAGTATTTATAGAAGAGACAGAGGGAGGCCACATTTCGACGATGGGAAAGTGCCTGCAGTCGAGTCGCCAGATTAGTACCTATCACATTACAGACTCTCCTTTGGAGCTTGTCAAGAACACTGAGGAGAACGGCAGGGGCACCTGACCGAGGCCGTCGCTATAACCAGGCCTATTCTATGATTAAAGTTGACTTGCTGACATCACACTTAGTAGTGTTGTTTTACTACCCGGCGTCCGTTAGCGTTAACTTATTTTCAGAACCAAATTGCAAAGGGGAATATAAAAATACACCGAAAGTTCATTGTTTTTCGTTTCCAAAAAATAAGCATTTATTTGATAAATGGAAACATGCCATTAAAAGGGAGAATTTTACCCCAAGTCCATTTAGCAAAGTGAGTAGTTAAAATTTTATCACCATTTATTTCAACAGTCGCGGCTAAAATCAAAATTTGCTAAAAAATTAGTTTTGCCGTAGCACAAGAAAGAAAGCACTTTGTTTATAATATATCTTTTAAATTAATATAATAAAATAAGATATTATTTTTATTTCTTTGAATAAAATTGAAATAAAAATTATCTTAAAAAATATCTGAATTAAAAAAAAATAAAATTTATGGCTATTCGTTCGTAAGTTTTTTTTTTTCGAAATGTTTTAAAACTTAAACTGAAGCCGAAAAAAGTTGTTAAACATATTTTCTAAGAATATTTGAATTAATATTTTATTGATATTTTATTTCAGAAAATAATGTTTTCTTTTCAATGAGATGTTTTAAAAAATTCTTAGGAATAGAAAGTAAAATCTTACTTAACTTTTCTATACTTGCAACTTTATGAATCGTTTTTAAACATGAAAAAATATTCCTGAATTAAATTTTATTCTTTTTTATGTATTAACAAAAACTACAAAATTTATTTTTTAGTCAATTTTAAAAGAATTTGTTTTATTTTTAAGGTTTTTTATTTGAAAACTCCGTGAAATTATTTCTTGCAAAAGTCAAGAAATCACTATTACCGAAAATTAAAACATGAAAATGATGTTTTAAACTTTGTTTAAAACTACTATTTCTGAATAATTTTTGAATTTATTTGAAACATACAGGCCTAAATCACACCACACTTGAATTTTAAAACCTAATTTTTAAAATATTTAATTTTTAGAAAATATTTAGCACAAAATGAACACCCTCAAAAAATATTTTCTAAACATTTTTTTTCCTATTTGTGATAATTTGAAGTTAATTATCGATATTAATCCATAGAAAAAATTGGAAATAAAAAAAATTAGAATTTTAACTGAAGAATAAATCTTTTATAGTTGGTTTAGGGATTTTTAATCCTTAAAAAAATTAATTAATAAGTAAAACATTAACCAAAAAAGAGTTTTGCAAAAAAAATGATTTTTTTTATAAACAGTTTAACATCATAAATGAAATAGAAACATTAATTTTTACTTTTTTTTTCATTTTTTACAATTAAAATATTTTAAAAATGTAATTGAATTACCAAATATCCTAGGATTTTTAGGTGTATTTTTTTTTTAAAGGTAAAAATTTATCTTTTTATTTCATCCAGTAGGATTAACAATGGATTCAATCAAAATATTTCAAAATATTATTTTAAAATTCGAACTCCGTTGTTTTTTAGCAGAATTTCCCTAAAGACAATTTGTTGATATTAATAAATCTATTGGATTAAAAGTTCTCAAGACGTTTTTAAAAAATCTATTTCAGATTTAGCTATCCTATGATTAATTCGTTCGATTCATAATTATTCATTGCTGTTATGCCGTTAAAAAAAATGAAATGTTATGGTTGTAAAAGTTTAGTATCAGGAAGAGATGATACGCTAGCTGATATAAACAGTTATTTTCAAGGAATTAATAGAGGTTCTCTGTTATATCCCAATTATGTAACAACAAATTTAGTACTATACAATTATATTGTTATTAATAAACTTGTAAAGAATCCTTCTTTTCTTCATTCAATGAATCAAAGAAAATTGTCTATGTACATAACATTGGATGTTTTGGCTAATGATGAACTTCTTTTTCATGTTGACTCATGTGGTGAAGGTCACAGCATTGAAAAAATGATTATCTGAACCTCTTTTAATGCATTATTAAATATTTTTTGTAGCAAGGAAAATAATATTACTTGTAAGAAGTTAAGTAAAAAAAGAAAACTTCAAACATTCAGCTGAATTTTGAGACATAAAAAACTTTTATAAGTTTGATTTAAAAAAAAAAACAGTAACTTAAACTTATTTAGTTTGAATTAATTTGCTTGAATTTAAATTGTTGCATTTTTAAATATTTTAATTAATTTGCTTATTTATTGTTGCTTCTTGTTTGTTCCTAAATTCTAATGGTTTCTTGATTGCTATATTTGAGTGATTCTGATTTAAAAATTCTTGCAATTGAAACAAAAGTGATTGTGATTTTTCATAATTAAATTAAAAATATGAAAATTTAAGCAGTGTTTGTTAAATTTTTAGAATTTAGACTAATAAACGAAAAGTTTTGTCTTTAAAACTGTGTTTACTGTTTACAAACACGACCGACAGTCAGTAGTCAACAATGATGTTTATATTTTCTTATTGTTTTCTTAATTTTATTTAAAATTAATAAAACCAGCATAAATCAAAACATGTCTTTCTTTTTTTTTCTTGTTACATTTTAAAAAGTTTTAAAATCTTTATTAAAAAATAACGTCTTTGTGATTATCAACATTGTCATGAAGACGGCTAACGCTGGCTACGATTCATGACACTACTACCGTGACGTCACATTTCATTTGCTTAGGCCTTGGTTAATATATAGGAGGTCTTGACCTGACCATAAATGGCAGCAGTTGTTTCTTTATTTTAAATGGTGTCAAGATTTTGATTCATTAGAAAAGATGTTACTAAATTTAGCTTCTATTTATTTTCTTTTTATTTCTTTTTTTTTCTTTATTCTATCATCACTCATGAGCCTGACCTCTTCCCTAATCATGATGAATGGTTGCACTCTCAGTGAAGTTCCATAATTTTGAATATCTCAAGTTCACTCCGGGGTCCACCCTTTTAACATTGAAATAGTTAAATGTAACTGCCACTTTTATTCTGACAGTTTTTCTTGCATTTCTCATTTACTTGTTACCATGACAGCTACAATCTTCAAAAGTTTAAATGCAGTGTCAGTTGCTATCTTGTCTTCTTGACTCCCCTTCATCTTTTATCCTTTCCTCGATCCTCCATATACTCAGTCTTTTCTCTCACTTTCACTCCCTGTAACCCCCTGTGTACTAGTGGCATTCCTGCTTTACTTGGGGTGGAGTGATTAACATGAATAACTTTTTTGAACATATTTCTCTGGTGTCCTGACCACATGCATAAATTTACAAGTGCTACTAGATTGGCATCTAGGTCCCACCCTTTTATCATTGAAATAGTTCAATGTAACATGCACTTCTATTCCAACAGTTTCTTTTCTTGAACTCCCAGCTTGTGTAACACCCTTCCATTTGTTTCCATGATAGTTACAATCTCCAAAAGTTTAAATGCAGTGTCAATTTCCATCTTATATCCCCTTGAAATATCATCCATCTTTGATTTCTTCTACATGCCCCATATCTTGTCTCTTATATATATATATATATATATATATATATATATATATATATACTTTATTATAATAAAGCAGCACTAATAATTATAGACTAAATACAAGGTTTTAAGGTTTCGTCTTGTTTTTTTTTTCTTTCAAACAAGCACTTGACACATTGTTCTTGTGTGCGGTTTGTTTCTTTTTTTCTTCCCCTTTATTTAACTTATGAGGTAGTCCTCGTTGGGTTATTGATGATTTAAGTTACTGATAGGGTAGCATTGGTTTTTCGGACATTTAGTCTATAATTATTAGTGCTGCTTTATTGTAATTAAGTATATTAATATTATTTGCTCTAGGTCCCCTATAGAGCACTTTAAAACATTTAACATGGAGCAAATTAATATAGGTTGCTTGCTCAAAGATATACCTATACCCAAAAAACATTACTATGAGTTACATTTATTAAGGAAAATTGAAATTTTCATAAGTAACCTTAGATGGAAGGCATTTTTCTTCTTAAACAGTTTAAAAGATAATGATAACATCGAACACTATGGTTTTAAAACATATAAACACCCTCCCCATTGTAAAGAGCTGGATAATTTTGAAAATGATTTAATAGGGTTGGTTAAAAAGATAAAATATCTAAAACTTAAACCCAATAAAAGTCAACAAAATTTAAATGCCTTTCTTAAAAACATGCTGTAAAGATAAGTTCATTTACATTAAAGGCGATAAATTTACTAACATATATATAGTATAAGTAAAAGCTCTTACAATAAAGAATTAAAAAAAAGTAGTTACTAAACACTACAAAAAAGTTTCCCCTACTATGGAATCAAAATTAAATCAAGAAGCTAGTTTACTGGTTGGTAAATTTAATCTTTTAAATAGTTGAAAAATTGCCTCTAAAAGATAGCTTTATAACGGTTAAAGACCACAAAAGTTCATTTCCCCTCCATCCTGATTTCCGATTGTTAAAAACGGAATTAAGAAAAATTAGTAAAATAATATTACGACGATTGTGCAGTAATTTACGTATGTTCTTAAACATTAATCAGTGGTAGTCCATATTAGACTGCATAAAATGGTTCAATGAATTCAGAAAATTTAAGCACTCTGCTTTCATAAAATATGATATTTAAAGAGTTTTACCCGTCAATAATGTCAGACATATTACTAGAAGCTATTAATTTAGCTAAAGAGTTTAACAAAATTTCTAACAATGAACTTGACTTAATTAGACACTGTCGCAAGACACTACTATATCATGATGAGGAGCTGTGGATTAAAAAAAACTGATGCTGAGGGATTTGATAATCCCATGGGGGTGTATGATGGTGCAGAGGTAGCTGAGTTGGTAGGATGCCTTCTCTTATACAAACTAAATAACCTCCTGGACTTCCACAATCATGGGTTGTATCGGGATGATGGTCTGATTATTGTTGATTATAGTACACCCCAAATTTGCGACAGATTAAGGAAAAAACTCCATAAATTTTTTAAAGAAAATGGATTCACTATAGAAATTGATTGTAATTTAAAAACTGTTAATTATTTAGATATAACTTTGGATCTAAATACTGGAAACATTGCCCCTTACACAAAAACCAATTCTACCCCTATTTACGTGAATAAACATTCTAATCATCCTAACCATATTTTAAATGCTATACCAAAAAGTATAGCGTATAGACTTTCCACTAACTCTTCTGATATTGAGATTTTCGATAGGCATAAGAAGATATACCAATCAGCACTACTAAAAAGTGGCTATAAAGATAACCTTCAATTTATCACACCTAATAATGCTAAAAATAAGAATAGAGCTAGGAAAATAATCTGGTTCAAACCCCCCTTTCAATAAGGAGGTTAGAACCAAAATTGCTACAATTTTTTTCACATTAATTGATAAACATTTCAGTAAAAATAGTTGTCTAAATAAAATCTTTAACAGAAATACCATTAAATTGAGTTATTCCTGTTTACCTAATGTAGGTAAAATAATAAACAGAATTAATAAAAGTAAATTAAAAAAACCCGAAAAGTCTAGTTTCAAACCCAAGTGTAATTGTAGACTGAAGAATAACTGCCCAATCAATGGTTACTGTCGGCAGTCTTGTGTTGTATATGGAGTTAGTCTACATTGATCAGATGATCCTAATCATAAAACTTATATTGAAGCAACTCTTACTTTTACTTTTAAACATAAATTTTATAACCATAAGAGTTTGTTTAATTACCAAAAATATAGCCATAGTACCGAGTTAGCTACTTATGTATGGAACCTTAAAAATATTATTAAAAAAGACCCCATTCTTAAATGGGAAATAATAAAAAAATGCTCAAATTATAAAGTAGGTAGCAAGTTCTACCAGCTATGTGGTGAGGAAAAATTAGCCATAGCGCAGTTTGAACCTATGCAGAACTTGCTTAATTCTAAAACCAAAATCCTTAATAGATGTAAACACATAAAAAATTGCTTACTAAAATAGGTGTTTTGCCTTCATTTTTTTTTTTTTTGTTGGTTTGTAATAAAGGTTGTTTTATCCTGATTTAATTTGGTTTCTTCTTTTGAGCTCTATATATTTGCTGTTTTTTATCTAAATTGTTAGCCTCGCCGTGACGATCCGTTGTGTGAAACCGCGGTCGGTGTTGGCTCAATTTTAGATTTAGTGTACTGTATGTGTGTGTATATAATATATATATATATATATATATATATATATATATATTTATTTTATTTTATTTTATTTATTTATTTTTTTCTTTCTCTTACTCTAAACCCCTGGTGCACTGGTGGTGGTCCTGCTTTGCTTGGTGTGAAATGATCGCACACACACAAAATACAATCTATTGTGAAAGATTCTAGAAAATAGTACACTCATTCTATCCTCCAAAAGTTACTCAACTCCTGCTCTGCTTTATTAGAGCCAGAGTCAACTAAAAATAGAGAATCGCTGGGCTGGCGATGTTCAATCTTTATTTACCTTCTCTAATAGTTCAAAATCTATTTATTTAGTCTTGGAGAAAAAGACATGTTCTCCACTTTCTGATTGCTTTTCCATAGATGCAATTAATTTAAAATTTTTATCCACATGTAACTGTAGAATATTTAAATTTTAAATCTTCTTATGAAAAAAAAACACTGTATAAGATTTAATTCTCATGAACATTGAGTGAACTTAAATTTAAATCTATTAAACTATCAGTTTGAAATATGCACCTGATGATTGCATAGTGTATGAAACTGTTGTGCCATAGACGTAGGATAATATCTAAATATATATAATCATGATGACGCTTAGTGCCAAGATTGTGGTTATTTCAGTGGTTTACTGGTAAAAAGGCATTTTTGGCAAGCATATTTTTTGTCATAAAATGATAGAAATAGAGCATTAATAGGATTAATGTGGAGAAGTTTGTCACTTATCTGAGCAGGTTCATGCACACTTGAAAGATGTCATAACTCTTCTTACACACGCATTTTATATATATATATATATATATATATATATATATATAATGTGTGTATGTGTATATTTTTAATATAAAACCCCAAACAAATCTCTTTCAGGTTCTTCTGACAGCCATGCTTGGTCATTTATTCATGATAGTTCAATTCCCACAAAGGACAGTTTGGATATTTCCTTTGCTGAGCTTGGATTAGCCGAAGATCATTTCTCTCATCCTGAGGTAAGTTTGAAATATTTAAAGCTTTATTTAACTTCTCAGCAAAAAAAAAAAAAATTGGGCCAACAATTTTTAAAGAATACCATTTTTTTAGTTATCATATTTTGTTGCTTCTATTAGTCTTTAATACATTAGGCACCTCACTCCAAATTTCACAAGGAAAAAAAAAATCTTGTAGTTCGTACCTGATAAAGAACAATTTTGGTAAGTAGATACTAAAATCAAGCAGGTATAGAAATTTAAATATCTGGAAAGTGTTCTAAGAGAGGATGTTAAGCGTGACACTGAGATTTGAATGTATAGGGACATGATCAAAGACACATTCCAGAAGCTGAATATTAAGAGACAGGAAAATTTCACTGGAAACAAAGAAGAGTCCTGGAGTGTTGTGATGTCTATCCTTCAATATGGCAGCAAATTCTGGGTAATATAATCATAGATGAGATGGGGGAAAACTAGAAGCTACTGAAATGTGGTTCTACAGAAGGATGCTGAGGATATCATGGACTGAACATGTGAGCAATGACAAGGTTTTGGAGAGGATGGAAATGAAAAGGAAATCAGTTTAATGTCAGGAAAAGACAGATGAAGTTTCTGGAACATGTAATAAGGAAGGAAGGCTTGGAGAATCTGATACACAGTGGATAGAGGCAAGAAGAGACAGGGTAAAGCAATGCATGGCATATTTGATTGACTTGAGCACATGGATGGCAGAGCAGAGTTTGGGATATGTGGATATCCATGAAAGGACATGTCATAGAATATAAGAGTTAGCACCCTGTAGTCATTAAATTAAAGTTTAATGCCCATTTAGCGTTAGCTGTAACAAGGTTGTTTTTCAGTGTTTTGTATTACAAAACCGACACAAAAGGTTTTGGTTATTACATCTGCCATTATTCTCAAAGGATTTATAATAAGAAACTTTTTGTTATTGCCTAATTAGCAGCCATTGTGATCATATTCGTGTAGCAAATCTAAGCTTTGAATATAGGCAAAAAAATCCTCACCTTCCTCAACACAAATAACCTAGGCTGTGATTCTATGCAACGAATGCTATTTTGAATGTGAAATTAGTGTAAAAGAACTGTGTGTAGTATAATGAATTTCCAAAATTTACAGAGATTTTTTTTGACAAGAGTGATTCACAGCATCTTTACTTCAGAGGACGGTTGACGGCATCCCTGCTTCAGAGGGCGGTTGACGGCATCCCTGCTTCAGAGGGCGGTTGACGGCATCCCCGCTTCAGAGGGCGGTTGACGGCATCCCCGCTTCAGAGGGCGGTTGACGGCATCCCCGCTTCAGAGGGCGGTTGACGGCATCCCCGCTTCAGAGGGCGGTTGACGGCATCCCCGCTGCAGAGGGCGGTTGACGGCATCCCCGCTGCAGAGGGCGGTTGACGGCATCCCCGCTGCAGAGGGCGGTTGACGGCATCCCCGCTTCAGAGGGCGGTTGACGGCATCCCCGCTTCAGAGGGCGGTTGACGGCATCCCCGCTTCAGAGGGCGGTTGACGGCATCCCCGCTTCAGAGGGCGGTTGACGGCATCCCCGCTTCAGAGGGCGGTTGACGGCATCCCCGCTTCAGAGGGCGGTTGACGGCATCCCCGCTTCAGAGGGCGGTTGACGGCATCCCCGCTTCAGAGGGCGGTTGACGGCATCCCCGCTTCAGAGGGCGGTTGACGGCATCCCCGCTTCAGAGGGCGGTTGACGGCATCCCCGCTTCAGAGGGCGGTTGACGGCATCCCCGCTTCAGAGGGCGGTTGACGGCATCCCCGCTTCAGAGGGCGGTTGACGGCATCCCCGCTTCAGAGGGCGGTTGACGGCATCCCCGCTTCAGAGGGCGGTTGACGGCATCCCCGCTTCAGAGGGCGGTTGACGGCATCCCCGCTTCAGAGGGCGGTTGACGGCATCCCCGCTTCAGAGGGCGGTTGACGGCATCCCCGCTTCAGAGGGCGGTTGACGGCATCCCCGCTTCAGAGGGCGGTTGACGGCATCCCCGCTTCAGAGGGCGGTTGACGGCATCCCCGCTTCACAACAAGCATGTCAAACACAATCCTAGCTCCCTCTACACATTCTATAATTTTACAGATCCTTAACCCTGTAAGCATACACTATTGCCAACACTAATTTTTTGATAATGACGAAGATATAAAAAGTATTTGGTCAGTTTATCTTTGACGATGTACCACAACTTAATTGAAATTTACAAAAAAATTCAGTAAAAAAACTTAAACCCAGAATTGAACAATTTAAACATTATCTTCTCTTCTTCTTCTATGTGCCCTGTCCCTTCAGGACGTAGGCGATCATGGATCTCCACGTCTCCCTATCCCTTGTGGCTCTTAGTATGTTTGCTCCTGGCAACCCCTGTTCCGTCATCCACCTGATCAGACTCTGCAGATATGTTATCCGCTGCCTTCCTCTGTCTCTCCTTCCTTCTATCTGACCAGTCAGTATCAGGTTCTCCAGGCTCTCCTTTCTCATTGCATGTCCCAGCTCCTCCAAAATAAAATGAAATGAATGTTCTTTATATAAAATCCAAAATAATTTTAACTTTTCACTTTATTCCAACCACAACATAGAAAATGACTTTAACTGAAAGACTCTTTTATTCTTTCTGGTTTTCACAATCTTTGGTGCAGCTTCATAATTCCTTCCTCTCAGAATGGGAAGAATAAATATAAATGATCTACTTGTACATTTTATTGAGATTTTCCTTGGCAAAAAAAAAAAAAAAAAAATTGATTTTTAAGCAAATTTTAAAGACAATATTTAGGTATTTATATATGGCTTACGGCCATATCACGTTGAATACACCGGTTCTCGATCGATCACCGAAGTTAAGCAACGTTGAGCCTGGTCAGTACTTAGATGGGTGACCGCTTGGGAATACCAGGTGCTGTAAGCGTATAGTGACGGATGTGCGTTGTGGTGCAGTGGATGTCGGCTCGGAAAGAGAAATCGGTGAGCCGAGTTCGAATTCCAGTTGAATGCCCTGCAGTCACTTGCGCGCTGGTACCCTTGGGAAAGGTATTAATCCGTCCTTTCCCTCCAGTTATGGGTTAAATAACAGGGTAGGACTTGGGACCCTGCCCTTAAACAAATCCCAATGAGACTTACTCCGTCAGGGAGGAAGCCCACTCAACCCGACTAGGGTGAATGCGGCATACATATATACATATTTATACATACATTTATGGAACCATATGTACTAATTTTTTCAGTCTTGGACATATTTAAATCAAATGCTATCAGTAACCATATTTTATGTTTGTATGCACATGAAATCTATGCATTGATTTCCAAACTCTGTGATTAATAGATTGATGAAATAACATCTGGGTTCTGTATCCTTTCAGGACATGGGTGATCATGGTTCTCCACAATTTCCTCTCCGTTGTAGCTCTTAATAAATTTTGTCTTTTTATCTTTCTTAAACCTTGTACTGTCATCCATCTATCTTAAACATTGCCCTACCATTCATTTTACTTGTACTCTCTAGGTAGGTTACTCATGGTTTTCCTCTGTCTCTCATGCCTTCAGTATGTTCTGTGAGTGTCAATTTTTCAAGTTCTCTTTCCTTATTTCAACTTCCTTTTTGATATGAAGTATATAGGTACGTTTGTTTCCATTTTTGTGTCTAAAACTTTCTTGTTGCTCACATGATTGGTCTGTGGCACCCTCGGCATAAACCACATTTTGGCTGCTTTAAGTCACTTCATCTGTGAGGAGATTGTCCAGTGTTCACTGCCTTATAGGAGGACTGACATTACATAACTGTAATTATGTAACTGTAGTTGCTTTGTCATTTGACAGGCAAGTGTTAATGAGCTATTTTACTAATTAATGTGATAAAATGAACTCCAAATACATTTTATACACTCCCTTGAGACCTCGTAAATATTTTTTTCTGGTTTCCAGAAAGTAGTGCCTGCTGAAGATTGAGGCTTCACAAACCCTCTTCTTGCTAGTTTGATTCTCATTCGGTGCTCTCTTGTTGTGACCCTGTACCAGACTATATTAAGCTTTACAAATCTTAGTTTGCTTTTTGAAAATCTTCATAGAAATGTGTGATGTGCAGAGTTCAAATTCCAGCTGAATTGCATTCACTTTCACATACATACCCTTAGAAATACATGAAGCCACCTCTCATGGTTAGGGGTGAAATAGTATGGTGGACTAGACTCTCTAGACTTGGCTGGAAATGAATCTAGAGAAAAAAACCTCTTTCAATTCAAAACCAGTTTGGTGTGGGTCAAGCAGCCTCACCCTACTGCAGCGGAAAATACAACGGAAATTCTTGGCAGGGTGTGGCAGTGGCCATGTGTTCTATAGGCAGGTCTCCAGGAGTTGTATATTTAACACTGTTGTAGTAAAGATCTTGATCGAAAGCAAGAGATGGAAGAAACCAGTGAATAACTTACCTAACAAGCTTGAGTAAAAGGAAGTTGTGGAGAGCCATGATTGTCCATGCCTTGAAGGGACACAACATATAGAAGATGAAGAATGAGTATGCAGAAAAAGGATTAGAAGAGATAACACAGTTACTAAGGGCTGAAAAGAACAGGAAGTTGTGGAGAGCCTTCATTGCCATACCCTGAAATGACATGACACACAGAAGTGAAGACAAGCTTTTGACTTCTTTTGTCCCAAATAAACTTAGATTGCTACTTGCTATTTTATAAGTATTTTTTTTATTATAAAATGCAGGGCCATTTTGGTCAGACCAGTGAAGAGGAACTTCTGATGGCTATTGAAAATTGCAAAGAACTTATCAGGCAGTGCAATGCTTTGATTCCAGCTGGGGCTGAACGTCAACAAAAACTTGTACGCAAGCTCATTCAATTGCGAATGTACTACCTAGATTTGAAGGTAAGTGTTGTCTGATTGATTCATTTATTGGTTGTAATTGATCTTTTTTTCCTCTGTAACTTGTACAACAAGTTTCTTTTTTTTTTTAAAGGGGGAGTTCTTTTTTTTCATCACACTTAGCTTAATATAGCTTGCTTATATAATCAGAATGTTAGTGTCATGTTTGCTTACTTTTTAAACAGTACAATATTGAAATTTTGCCATGTTGTTTATGCTTTCTTTTGGTATGGCTGGCCACTTGTAACCAAGGATACCTGTTTATTAAGGTGGCTATGGCTGAAAAGTTTTACTTTGAGCAAACAATACAATTAACAGTACCTACTAGTAAAGTAGTAGCATTGTTAATAATAGTAATACAATGGACTCCATTGCAGATGCCTGCTCAGACTCATTTGTGTTTTGGTCCTGGACATGATGGTAAACTGCATCCGGCAACAAAGCCTCTGATTGGGAGGTTGTTATGAGCATGGAACTACCTCTTAATTGTTGTTCTCAGGTTCACCCTGACCTGGAGTGGTAGCACCTGTTAGGGTCCCAGCTATGGGCAAATAGTTAACCCCCAAACTGGGGTCAAACACTATGAAAGTAGAAAAATAAACTTTTATAGAAATATTTACATAAAAATAGACTTTTATAGAAAATATTATCAACAATACATTTGAGAAAAAAATTATGACCATCAATATATTTTTCAATACAAAACTAGACATCTTCAGTTTTCTAAAATAAAAGATTTTTCATTAAAATGTGACTAAATCAACCTTCTCATTATAACTGAACATTAAAAAAAAATACCTTAAAATCCCACCTTTTTGGCATTAAATAACCCACAGAGGTTGATATGCTGTTAAACAAAACTCAAATTCTCCAACTACTGCTTCTTGCTTCCTTGCCTGCTGGAAGTCCTCCTCTGTGGTTCCTGTATTTAAGAACGATGGAGACTCTCAGACCCCCTCTAATTATTGCCCTATCAACCTCCTATCAATTTTTGGCAAAGTGCTTGAGGCTATTATTAAGTGGTTCAGCATCTCACAGCCCATTGCCTCTTCTCTGATAAACAATATGATTTCTGCTTTACCAGGTCTACTGCTGATATGTTAACAGCCATCACAGAGTATATATATATATATATATACACACATACACACACACACACACACACACACACACACACCAGGCTCCTGATAAGAATGGTGAAGCTTGAGCTGTTGCACTAGATATCTCTCTGGCATGCTGGCCTTCTATGCAAGCTACAGGATGATTGTTTGACCTAATCCACTCTTTCCATTTTTTTTTTTTTTTTTTTTTTTTTTTTAATCATATCACCCCAAGCAAGGCAGTAATGCCACTGATGTGCAGAGGGCTACATAAGAGTGAAAAGATTGGAAAAGAGAAAGCTGGAAACTACATCCTAAACAGGGAACAAGGGATGAGCCTCTTCACCTGTTTAATAGACGTGGGTGGAGTGTGAACCAGGCGATAGTTTAGTCTATCTACTCCAGTTGGAGAGAAAAAAAAAAAAAAAATGAAAAGAAAAAGGAGTGAAAAGATTGGAAAAGAGAAAGCCGGAAACCACATCTTAAACAAGGAACAAGGAGTTGTCAAAAAAAAAGTTTTTGACTACACTCACATTGAACATCTAACTTGACACTAGTTTTATGTGGTCGCGTTAGTGCTTCATTAATGGCATAGCACTCTAAAATCTTTCCAGAATCCTTACTCTTTGGTACTAGCATAACATGACCAATACTATCAACAAGCTTATTCTTTTTTGTTTGGGCTTCAGTTGAATACAGGTTCCTATTTATCATTTGGCCAAGATATCTTTGCAGCTGGTTTGCCATTCTTTGCTTCACAGGTGATGTTGGTTGGTTCTCTCAATATGACTGGAGCAATTGGAGCTTCAAGAATTTGAGGCTGGTCTGGACAAAATAATGAAGGTAGTATTGAATGGACATGCTTCCAGATACTATCATATGAATGCGGGTGTCCCTCAAGGTTCTATTCTAGGTCCTACACTTTTTCTGATCTTCATCAACGATCTCCCTGATGTAATCAGATCCCAAGTAGGCATTTATGTTGACAACACAACGATTTACTCTCACCTCAATAAGAAATCAGATGAGGCTGAAAAAGCAAACTTTGTTGTTGATCTTAAAAAGGACCTCCAATCTGTGGTGGACTGGGGTAAGAAATAGCTTGTAAATTTTAATTCTTTCAAAATGAAGCTGCTATCCTTTAACCACCATAGACAACTGCTCATACCCCCCTCCCCCAATCAGGATGGTCTGGGCTAGTTTTTCTGAAAGCAAAACAGTGCGTCTTCTTGGCCTAACTCTATCAGATGACCTCAAGTGGAATGACTATATTGAATCCATAGGTAAATCTGCTGGTAGGATTCCCTGTGTAGGGCTAGAAAAAGTTTTTCTCATCTAAATCCATCTTGCACATATATAAATCTACCATCCGCCTGTGAATTGAATACTGCTGTCAGTATTCCTTTGGTTGCGTGCTCCTGCTATTCATCTTGGGCTTCTTGACAAAATCCAATAAAGAATTTGCAATGTAATTGATCTCAACCTGGTAGTTCAACTCCAGTCATTTTCTCACCGACGTAATTAGGCTTCCTTCTGTCTCTTCTACAAATACTTTCATGGCTTCTGCTCCCTGATGCCCCTTCTGCATGAATTTACTCAAGCTACTAGACTAGCAACTAGGTCCCACCCTTTTATAGTGCAACCAATCAAATGTAACCACAATTTCTACTCTATCAGCTTCTTTGCTCGCACTTTCCCCCTGTGGAATTCTCTTTTGTATACTTGTTTCCGTCAGCTACAATCTCCAAGAAATTAAATGTAAAATCAATTGCCGTCTTTTATCTTCTGAACTCACATGCTTTCTCTGACAACCCTTGTATCATGTTCTTCTTCCTTTTCACTCTACTCTCATGCAGCCCTTTTCATACCTGTATTCTCATCCTTTTCATACCTGTATTCTCATCCTTTTCATACCTGTATTCTCATCCTTTTCATACCTGTATTCTCATCCTTTTCATACCTGTATTCTCATCCTTTTCTTACCTGTATTCTCATCCTTTTCTTACCTGTATTCTCATCCTTTTCTTACCTGTATTCTCATCCTTTTCTTACCTGTATTCTCATCCTTTTCTTACCTGTATTCTCATCCTTTTCTTACCTGTATTCTCATCCTTTTCTTACCTGTATTCTCATCCTTTTCTTACCTGTATTCTCATCCTTTTCTTACCTGTATTCTCATCCTTTTCTTACCTGTATTCTCATCCTTTTCTTACCTGTATTCTCATCCTTTTCTTACCTGTATTCTCATCCTTTTCTTACCTGTATTCTCATCCTTTTCTTACCTGTATTCTCATCCTTTTCTTACCTGTATTCTCATCCTTTTCTTACCTGTATTCTCATCCTTTTCTTACCTGTATTCTCATCCTTTTCTTACCTGTATTCTCATCCTTTTCTTACCTGTATTCTCATCCTTTTCTTACCTGTATTCTCATCCTTTTCTTACCTGTATTCTCATCCTTTTCTTACCTGTATTCTCATCCTTTTCTTACCTGTATTCTCATCCTTTTCTTACTCATTCTCTGACTTCCCTGTAACTTTTTCCTCTTTCTCATCACTCACCTCTTATGTAACCCCCTGTGCACCAGTGGTAGTTCTGCTTTGCTTGGGGTGAAATGATTACAAAAAAAAAAAAAAAACGAAACGAAAAACTTTTTTAGTTTTGTATAAATAAGATTTTTATTGATTTTTATATTAATATTTTGGGGGCTTGGGACAAATTTAATTTATTTAATTTCCGTTATTTTAAATAGAGAAACTTGATATGAATCCACTCCTGGAACTGGTTAAATTCCTTGACTGAGGTTCCACTGTATATACAATTGAAATCAGAGGAAAAAGCATTGAAATTATCTAAAAGAATGTGTGTGAGAGAGTAATATGTGTATGTGTGAGAATTTAGAAAGTGAATGTGCCCTGTTAGTATCATTCTTTATTGATGTCAAATACATTTAGAAGCAAGAGGAGAAAGAGAGAGAATACATTTCCTTTTGTAGAAACTTAGATATCATCACCTAATGGGCACTTTTGGTGAAGCCAGGTGGTTTAAACCACAGTATAAAAATTCAGATGTGTGTTAAAAAAAAGTACAGTTTGTTCAAATGGTTGAAAAGTTTATTGATTTGGAATAAACAATAAGATTATTAGAATTACTAGCAAAATTGTAGTGTTAGTAATACAATACACTCCATGCAAAAAAAAAAATGGATATTAACAACACCCTTAAAGTCATAGAAGACCATAAGGTCATCATTATTTTTTAATTTTTTTTTAATTTTTATTTATTTATTTTTTTTTAAATAAGAGTTTGGGGATTCCATTTCAATGGTGATGTTGTTATTGAATTGTCTTTTTCTAGGAAGGTCCAGTCCAAGCTGATCCTGAAATTAAACTTGTGATGTCCCATCATTTTAAGCAAAAAGTTGGTGCCACCAAGCATCCCTGTGAGAAATGTAAAAGAGTTATTTGGGGAATGATTGGAATTCATTCTTGGTATAAATGTCAAGGTTTGATATCAAGTTTCTCAATGTTTTTCTTATGACTCTTGTTCTCTGTGATAAGTCGCTCACTCATACAGATGCATGCTATATATTTAATGCTGTAAAATAAAATGGTCATAAAAATAAATTAGAATATTATACCTTAAATAATTAAGCAAATAAAGAATAACACTATGAAACTTGGCCATGACAAAAATATTAAACAAAAAAGAAATTTTGAACTGAACCTTTTATCACAATCACTGGGGTATATCATTCTCATTCCTTGCATAGTAAAGCCTCGATTGGAAGTCATGCATTATCTCCCTCTAACCATACAAGTTACTTGTTCACCACTGTTCTCTGTTCCAATCAAGGCTTTACTATGCAAGGAATGAGAATGATATACCCCAGTGATTGTGATAAAAGGTTTGGTTCAAAATTCCTAGCACCTGAAGAAGGCCTGAGTGTACAATGGCCGAAATGTCATACAAATGGCAACAAAGATAAGAGTCCGAATAATGTAAATACTACCTCATCTCAGAAATATAGACAAAAAAGAAAAAAAAACTTATCTCCCTTTGAGCAGAAGGATGAAAAATGTTTTTTTGTGACATCCCCTGTTTGAAAGCAGGGCATTCTGGGTAAAGGGAGTTTTGACCATGACACCAAGGTGAGTGGGACAGTTTTCCAAAGCCCACATTTTTATCAATACGCATCCAGCAGCCTCCCTAACCATTCAATTAGTGCTTCAATTAAAGTTTTAAGTTATCCCTTGTTTCATCCTTTTTATCTATCTTCACATAACCATATTTTCACTGGGAACATAACAAATTGCTTGATAAACACTTCGTAAAAACTCTGAATTACACAAGACAGTTAATAGAAATAGTTAAACTTAGTTACCACTGTGCCTAGAATTTAGAAAAATTACATAAAGAGACAAAATGCAAAGAATTTAAAAGATAAAGTGCAGCAAGATATTGTTAATGAAAAACGTAACTACAGAGATAAAAGTAAATGTCCACTTGACAGATGTTCTACTTTTCTGGAAAGTTCTTTGTGCCATTCTTTGTGCCATTCTTTGTGCCATTCTTCTACACTCTCAGCAGTATGAATGGGTGCATTATCATCTTGAAAGATGGCATTTTCAATCGGATACACTTCCTGAACTGTAGGATGAAGCTGATCATGAAAAAAAAGAAACAAAAAAAAAACAATATTAGCGAAAAATGAAATACTTTTAATAATTGAATCAGCAAACATGAAAATAGACAAGCTTTTGACAATTTAATCAAATTTTCTGAATTATGCTATTTTGGTACCTGATGTTTTAATTACTTCCCCCCCACCCCGTATCTAAACTTATTTATAAATGGAAATTTGTGTGTGTGTGTGTGTGTGTGTGGCCGTTACCTATAGACTCCGAAATGGCTGAACCGATTTTCTTGAAAATTTACGTAGTTGTACTGTAAGCGTCTGCGAGTGTTCTTAGCTAGGTTTTGTGTCGAGGTACCCCTGATAAATATCGATAATCGATAAAAAAAAGGTTATAGATGGAGCGGTCTGATTTTTAATCAAATTTGATACACTCATAGACAAAGACATAATATTCAGAAGTTTCAAGATTGCAGTTCTTACAATAGTGCAGAAAATCGATTTTTTATATATATATATATATATATATCTCAAAGGCAAGATGTTTGTGTGTGTCTGTTTATCTGCCTGTATGTCTGTATTTTTTTCAGCCCTTTTATTTTAGTTTTTGCTTCGGGTTTGGCTTTAAGTAGGTATAATTGTAGTTCTTAGTCTCAGCCATGATGCCATTTACTCAGAGGACTTATTTAGCCTTCAAAATTCAGTTTACAATGAAAAACAACTTATTTGATATTGATACCAGGAAATCAAAATTTGACTTACATTGGACGTTGGCATGAAAGACTAAAAAGCAATAGTTGTTTCTAGTTAAAGCGAAACTGTAGACTGAAAGAAAAATGATTAGATGTAAGTCAAATTTTGATTTCCTGGTATCGATATCAAATTTTCTGCACTATTGTAAGAACTGCAACCTTGAAACTTCTGAATATTGTTTCTTATGCCTTTGTCTATGAGTGTATCAAATTTGATTAAAATCAGACCATTCCTTCTATAACTCGATGTTTTTCGATTATCGATTTTCGATATTTATCGGGGGTACCTTGACACAAAACCTAGCTAAGAACACTCACAGACGCTTAGTACAACTGTGTAAATTTTCAAGAAAATCGGTTCAGCTGTTTCGGAGTCTATAGGTAACGCGCACATACACAGAGAGAGACAAAGTTCCATTTATAAATAAGTTTAGATATTAAAAAATAAATAATTTCCTAATAGAATTCGTAAAATTTTGTAAATAAATTGGCTTTGTTTACTTTAGGATATAAATACTGCAGATATGAATATTACATAACATTAAGAATTTGCTTTTATAAGGTTTAGTTTGGTTTTGCCTGACTGCAAATTCTGTCGTGGTTGAGTTATTAACACACATCACATCAATTGATGGCTACCCCTAGGTTTTGCAGGTTCAAATTCTGCTGGAGGACACACATTTTTCTAACAAGATTCCTCTAATATTCAGACTGATTATATATGCTGCTTAATTATAAAAAAGCTACTCAAATCTACTCGAGAAAAAAAGCTACTCAAATCTACTCGAAAAAAAAAAAGCTACTCAAATCTACTCGAAAAAAAAAAGCTACTCAAATCTACTCGAGAAAAAAAGCTACTCAAATCTACTCGAGAAAAAAAGCTACTCAAATCTACTCGAAAAAAAAAAGCTACTCAAATCTACTCGAAAAAAAAACCTACTCAAATCTACTCGAAAAAAAAACACTCAAATCTCCTCAAATACAAGTATCTATTAAAAATAATGTTCAAACAAATAAATTAAAAACTGTTGTACTGGAGATGTACATCTCTATTATGAAAGGGATTAACCCTGCATTTTAAAAAAATTTATTTGTTTGACCATTTTTATTTTTTAATGGGTACTCATATTTGATTAGATTGTTGTTTGTTTGTTTGTTTGTTTGTTTTTTTTTTTTTTTTTTTTTTTAATAATAATTAAATAATTTAATAATTAAACAGTCAGTCAGTTAAGTGCCATACATGATACACACTTGGGCGATCATGTCTCGAAAGAGACATGACTGACTGGGCAGAAGATTATCCCGCAGTATGTTGCCATTGCTTTCTGCGGTAGAGGCTGACCAAGGCTATAGAACCCAATCTGTCCTGCTATTTAACCCATAACTGGAAGGAAGAGACGGGTTAATACCTTTTCCAAGGGTATTTGCGTGTAAGTGAATGCAATGGATTCAACTGGAATTTGAACTCTGCTCACCCGGTAATGTTCGTCATTACGTCCACCTGTTTGTTGCCGTAGTGGTCGTCTGCCAATTAAACAGTATATTTTATATATATCTACTGACTTGAATATTCCAGAAATCTTGTTAGGAAAATGTTTTCAAAATCTGGCAGGATTTGTTAGATCTGACAGCTCGACCATGCAAGACTAATGGTCAAACAAAACCTGAGTAATGCTTTTAAACACTCACTTTCCTGATTATTTTTTTTTTTCTTCATATCTGCTCTATTTTTGTATCCTAATGTAAACAAAAAAATTAAAAATCTGTTGGAGTTGATCTCTTTTGGTAAAAATTCACAAATAAATTTATGCATACACACACAGATATACGCATGCTCACAAATATATACACATTTGTGCTTTGTTAAACTAGTGCGTATGCATGCATGACACAAGTAAGTATTTGAATATTTCAGGGATAATTTCCATGCCATTGAAAACATTTTAAATGGCTCATAAAGCTGTTACGTCGCTAGGTGTGCTTATCCGTGTTAAGAATCAACGCACAAGTTGAATCTTTATGCTTTTTATTCATGATTGGATAGTAAAACATGACCAATGGATTACCGGTAGATTGCTAGTTCGACACCTAACATGTGGGTATGCATGACTGCCATCTTAAAATCCATTTTCTTCTCAGTTATTCTCAGGGGGTATAACTTAGTTCCCATGAAATAGCGAGTTAGCTCCCTTGGTCATGACGGCCATCCTAACAAAGCTGTGACATGCCAGCAATTGTCACATCAAAGACTCTCCTGTATTCAACCATCAATCTGATTGTGTTATGGTGGCTGGAAAATGACTGAAAGTGATATGCTACGTCAGAACAAATAACATTGCAGATTCTTTGGACGTGAGATAGTTTATATTTTCCATCTGTCTATTTTTTTATTTTTTTATAGATCTTTTACAAAGTTTTTTTTGATATTTAGTGCCACTTGATTAAGTTAGAATTTCCTTTTGAGGTTATTGAATTTTTAAGGGTTCATATTTGGGAAAGGATTTGAATAAGTCAAACTGCTGAATTTAGTTGTATTTTATTCAACAAATGATACAAAAAATAAAATCACGCCTATTTTGATTTTTGTCATTTTTTTTTCTTTTAGATTGTGGATACCACTGCCACCAAAAGTGCCTTAACACAGTAACTCGGATGTGCCCGAGTGCAAAGGTTAGTCATAAAAACAACTCTGCACCCACTTAATAATACTTATCTTTGTTTTTGCTAGCGTGTGTTATATATCCATAAATAACAAACACGTCTGTATATATAAAAATATGAGTTATATTTTTATTGATGAACGATGGACCGTGTAGTCTAGTGAACAGAGAGTGAGAGAGCGCTCTTCCAAGGTTGACAGGGTGACGGGGGGGGGTGTCGTCGTATCTGTTGCTCCTCTACTCTGGTCTGGCTCTCTGCCCAGACTGCCTGTCGTGAAATCCGTGCCTGAGGTCTTTTTATTTTCAAACCGGTACTTCCGATTTTTGCCTCGCCTACGCACGCCCACGTAATTCTCAGAGCCACCTGTTCTGCTTGCCTCTTGTAGCCATTTCCGCTACTGCCGGAAATAAGGTCAAACAAACATCCGTTCCTTTCAACGGCCGAAAAACGCCCCCGCTTGCATCAGCTTCCTTCTTCGGGTGGGGCCAGATTATTATATTACACAACTACAAACACCGGCTATTAATTTTTGACTATTAGTATTTCTTCATCTTTATTTCAATTGCTTTATTTTCACTAGTAGTATTAGTAGTAATATTGACTTTTATTATTATTTGATGAAGTCTTGTCAATTCTTGTTCATTTTTCACTAGGATTTCTTTCATTTTCATTTCAATTGCTTTATTTCCACTAATAATATTAGTAGTAATATTATCTTGAATTATTATTAAATTAAACCTTGTCTATTGTAGATTTTTTTTTTCATTGTAGATTGCACAAGGAGTTGGATTTATCACTGACATTTGCCCTGAGAAAGGTCTTAGCCGACAAAAATTTCGCTGCGCTGATTGTCGGGAGCCTATTGAATATCAAAGTAGTAAGTATTGTTGAAATATAACTTTAACATTTTTTATGATGGTGTTGGTTGTGTGAAATGTTAGCATGTTTCAAGTATCATGTAGAGGATTTACAGTGAATCCTTAAGGGATAAGAAAAAAAATTGGGAGGTTTATGGGGTCTATCTTGAAATGAACATAGGCTCAGGCGTACACAGAATAGAACTTTTATGTCCAACAAGGTAACACGAATTGCAATTGAATAAAAACGAATACATTGTCTCAAAACATGAAGCAAAAGTGAAGATGTTATTTCAGGAATACAAGTTATATTAAAGCAAAGTTTGACTGACTTGTCAGATAATCAGAGTTTGGGCTAACAGCCCAGCAAAGCAAAGAGAAAGAAAGTGTCTCTCTGCTGCAGTTTCTTTGGATTTTATCAAGAATCTCTAAGTATACAGCAGGAGCACTAGACCAAATGTGGCAGCAATATTCAAAGCATGGAAGAATGGTAAACTTATTGAACTCTCAAGCTTTGGGTCAAGTCACTGAATCTAACCAACACTTTTGATCTATAGACAAATATTGGAGGAGTTTACTAATGATCCTGTACTAATGAAGTTGAAGAAATATTGATAGTTATGAATTTCATTTTGTGATTTCAGATCAGGGTTGGCAGGAACCACGGCAATGTGATTACACTGGCAACTTTTATTGTGAAATGTGCCATTGGGAGGATCTTATGATTGTTCCAGCTCGGGTCCTTTATAATTGGGATTTTGAGCCCAGGAAGGTAAGAATTTAGCTTCATGCTTGAAACTGTTGATTCATAACTGGAATTGGATTGTGTTTTTCTCATTTATTGTTTATGATATTGGTTCTGAGAATTGAGTGAAGGTTATTTGCAGTTGAAGAGTCACTGGTGGAGTTTGTATTAGAAATAATGCCATACACATAGGAGTTTCCAGGCAAGAGGCAGAGGACACACACGCACACACACACTTGTTTTTAAATTGTTTTTTTTTATCTCCATGTAATTTTTGTCTATTTAAATTTTACTCTTGATACATTAAAAAATAGCAACCTATAAGATTTAACTTCCATGAACATCGAGTGAACTTGAATTAAAATCTCTTAAACAGTTGGTTTCTAAAATGCACCTGCTGATTGTGTAATGCATGAAACTCCCGTTGTGTCATCGACATAGGACAATATATATAATTAATAGCTCGGTATATACTATAGTACTGCTTTATTAACACCTGGATAATATTTTTATAGATGTGTGTATTTCCATAAGGATGTGTTCTGTGGTGCAGTGGATATTGACTTGGAATGAGAAATTAGAGAGCTGAGTTTGAATTCTAGTTAAATTAGTTGTATTCACAAATACTGTTGGAAAAGGTATTAATCCATCTCTTTCCTCCAGGTATGGGTTAAATAATAAAACAGACTGGGTTGGCAATCACTCTAGCGTAGAAAGTAATTGTGTGAAAATCTTCTGCCCAGTTAGTCATGTTTCAAAAGAGACATGATCGCCTAAATGTGTATCACATATGGCACTTGACTGAATGACTGTATTCCCATATGTATATTTATTAATTCACATACGGAGATATATATATATATATATATATTTGATCTGTTTCATTAAAAATGACAGACAAGGTATTATCATTAAGTTTTTTTTATATAATTTTTTTCATGTTTTTGTATAATTTTTTTTTTCTCTTCAGAATTCATATTATTTAAGAATTGTCCAAAGCTCATGCATATAGAACCTTGTGGATGTTAAGTTTCATCTGATCTCATTTAAAAACACATCAAGATCTTCCAGGATCTATCTGTGATATACTTGCTGATAATACAGACATAATAGCATCATCCACATGCAAAAGAAGATTAAAAATAATGGAGGCATTATTAATAAAAAAGAGAAATTCTACACTTAATAACATCAATTATGAACATGGTAACAATGTGCTGACCGTGTTCGGAACATAACATATACAAGACTACATAATTACATAAATTTTACACGTGTTTATTTACAAGTAAAACAAAATTAAGTCTTTATAATGGCTAAAAGTATAGCCAAAAGTGATTGAAAGTACAAAACCTTTGGACAATTCTTATATAATTTGAGTTCTGAAAAGAAAAAAATTATTCAAACACATGAAAAATTATTTAAAAAAACTGTCATTTTTAATGAAACCTGTTTAAAAGAGATTGTTGCTCAGATAATATTTTATTCTACCTGTATGGCATGACTTGTAGTTTCATGCGTTATACAATCATCTGGTGCATATTTCAAACTGACAGTTTAATAGATTTGGATTTAAGTTCGCTTGATGTTCATAGGAATTAAATCTTGCTTTTTTGATAACAAGATTAAAAATTTAAATATTCTCATGTTACACATAGATAAAAATTAAAAAAAATATTAGAAATAACGTATGGAAAAGAAATCAATAGGGGTGTAAATCATGAGATGTAAAAATTTAAATATTCAAATATGACGTGTAGATAAAAAAATGCATAGAAAAATTAAGAATTATAAAGTAAAATTTAGAATTAAAATTTAAAATTACACAATAGAGAGAAAAAATAAAGTTTAATTCATAATTGTTAAAATTAATATTGCAGGGGAAAGAAAACTAGACAAATGTACAGAGGAATCTGTATCAATCTGGATCTAAGAATTTAAGTATTTTTTTATTAAGCAAATTAGGATCATTGATATGGTTTAAGATGACAAGTTTTTCTAAAAGGTATAGATTACATTTATTTTCTTTTCCATTGTAATGTTTGGATTTAGCTATGGTTTTCCAGGTAATAATTGGGTTGGTTTTTTAAATTTCCAATATGTATGGATAAAGCAGTCAGTCAGTTAAGTGCTATATGTGAATACATGCTTTGGGCGATCATATCTTGAAAGAGACATGACTGACTGGGCAGAAGATTATCCCGTAGTAGGTTGCCATTGCTTTCTGCGGTAGACTGGTTGCCAGCCAAGGCTATAGAACCCAATCTGTCCTTTTATTTAACCCATAACTGGAGGGATAAGACGGATTAATACATTTCCCAAGGGTATTTGCGTGTAAGTGAATGTAAGAAATTCAACTGGACTTGCAGAATGCAATGGCAACCTTCTGCGGGATAATCTTCTGCTCAGTCAGTCATGTCTCTTTTGAGACATGATCGGCCAAGCGTGTTTCACGTATGGTACTTAACTGACTGATAAAGCAGTACTTTTGCTAAATTTACTGTTGTCTAAAGGCAACATATTGTTGTTAAATCTTATCTTCTACCTGTTAGAAGTTCTTCCAAAGTAAAATTTAACATCATTATCATCTGAATAAAATAAAATGGAATGAAAAAATTATAAATTTTATTTTATTTTTTCCATTTTATTTGGGGAAATCCATGAAGACTGAACTCCCTACTCATTATTACTGTTCCACCAGACTCTTCTTACTAATCACTAAAACAAAAATATGTACAAAAGTGTACTAAAATGTTCTTAGCCTTACTAAAAGGTCTTTAAAAAATTTTTTTTGGGTAGTTGGTCAAACCATGAACTTTTCAGTACACCCTTGTAGTGTATAAAAATGGCAGATATAATGCTTGGTACTGGCATCAAGCTGCCTGCAGATAGACAAAAATAGAAAGGGGTGTAAGACAAAGATGTACCTTCTCATCAGATTTATCCAACTTATACAGCAAGACAATACTAAGAGAGCTAGAAGTCATGCCAGGCTTCGTCATTGACAGCTGCAATCTGAACAAGATAAGACATGCAGATGATACAGTGCTGATGGCAGGCAGGCCCCCCCCCCCAAAAAAAAATACAGGACCCCTTACAGAAAATAGCAAAGGAAAGCAAGAAGAAAAGACTAAACATAAACTTCAAGAAAACTGAATGCATAGTCATTTTGGGTTTCCCTTTATACAAAGAGAAACCCAAAATGCTAATTACAGGTGTGGGGATACTGAAATCAACCAGGTACAGAAATTTAAATACATGAGAAGTGTTCTGACAGAGGGTGGAAAGTGCAACACTGAAATCTGAAGATACATTGGTCAAGCTAAGCAAAATATTGAGAGACAGGAAGATTTTGTTTGAAACAAAGAAAAAAGTACTAGATTGATACATGATATGTCTTCCTATATGGCTGTGTGTGCGCACACATACACACGCACACACAAAGTATGATAAAAATTTTTGCCATTTTATATTTTTAATTTTGCCCATATGCATTATTTGTTTTTGATTTTGTCAAATACACAGTATAGTAGGGTCAGTTGGGCACTGCCCATGAGAAAAAGAGCACCATGGCGCAATTCACTTGGCCAGAAATTTGGAAACTGTATGCTGTACTTCTTGATATTTGCGCAGGAAGTTCTAATACAAACATTTCAAGTGTTTGACTGTCAATCTGAAGACAGTGCAGAGAATTCAGAAAGAGTTAAATGAATCTAATTGTGATTATGAAGGTGTTTGGAGTGATCACTGGTGATGGCAATGTTATGCCTTCATTCATCTTTCTGCAGGGCTTCAGACTTCACATGAATGCCTATATCAAGTGCCTTGAGGAGGTATTGCTGTCCTGGGTCAAGAGGGTGTCTGCTGGAAGACCCTATTTCTGGCAACTGGATTCTGAACCATGCCACACAAGCAGAACACCCGTCATGGCTGTTGGGCTATTTCTGTGACCACATCACCTCTTACATTTGACCACCTAACTCCTCGGACTGTAATTGGCAACAGTATTCAATCACATCACTCCCTTACATTTGTGTAATGCAGTTTAGTGAGAGACCAACAAAACCTCCTTGTAATACCAAAGATGAACTGAAGGCAATGATTATGGCAGCATTCACCAACTTAAACAAGGAGACTGTCCAGAAGAGTTGCAGGAGTTTCTGAAGTTATTTGGAGGCCATGCTTGAAGCCAGTGGTGTGTTTTTTTTTTTTTTTTTTTCAATGTTGGTAAATATTTCTGTTAAAATGAAATGTCAGTTTTATTTTCATTTTTGCTTAATTTAGACAATTTATCCATCACACGCTATATATTAGACCTTGTTCACTCATAGGCATCTGTTTATCAAGAGATCCTGTGGTAGTGAGACTGAAGGTCTATGGTAAATGGAGTTTGTGTACTCTTCAGCTCATGGTACCCCTATTTTCTTGGCCAAACTGGCATGATCCAAGATTACATTTTGGGCTGGAATGGCAGCAGGAATCTGTCGGAAGTTGAAAGCCAACCACCTTTCTGACTCCACTTCGGATTTTCTGTCTGGATTTACTTCCATAGCTAATTGTATAACTTTGTACAACCATTAATTTTTATACTTTATTTTTCTTAAAGGTGTGTCGTGCCAGTCGACAATTTCTCAAACTGCTTATGAAAAAACCGGTTCTGGATATTGAAAAATACTGTCCATTAATATTTAAAATGTCCGACATGACAGAGATCCAGGTAGGCCTCTTTTGTTCTTTTCATTTTTAATATTTTCTTTAAGATTCATAAAAAAGTTACGCACTTTCGATATAGCGGAGATGGTATAGTGTTTTTTTTTTTTTTGGAGTTAATTCCATCAAGTTTAATTTGACATTTCGGTTAAAGCTTGTTATAACTTGGGCATCTTCAGTTTGTGAAGTGGGTTTTGGTCGACCATTATTGTATTGTTTTATTTTAATAGTTTCTTCTCTTGCTTGTAGAACACTCTTGTAGATTCTGCTTATTTCCATGTTTTAGCAATTCTACATTTTTGTCCTGATATGGCTCTTGTAAAGTTTAGCTGGGGTGCAAAGAGTCAGATACTTAATGGAATGGTACAATGAACTAACCATTCCCCCCCACCTCGGGCAATAGATTATATATATATATATATATATATATATATATATAAAAATGAGTGAGAGAGGTATAGAGGATTTTTTTTTTTTTTAAATCATTTTATTTAGGGTCACCAATAAGGATTTGATGTGTTACTCATTATTACTGTTTCATGAGACTTGGCTTACTAATCACTAAAACGAAAATATTTACAAAGGTGTGCTGAAATGTTCTCAGGCAGATTAAAGTTCTTAAAAAATAAAATCCTTTTTGGGTAGTTGGTCAGGCCCTGAACTTTTCAGTATGCCCTTGTAATGTACAGCAGGCATGATAATTGATTAATCAAGAGTTTTTTCACCAAAATAGTTCCAAACTAGTGCAAGATTTTATCACTCTCTCGATTCAAATGATCAGTAGTTTTGTTTCCTAAGATGTTAATAAGGGAATTTCTATTACATGTTTTTTATTTTTGTATCTAGAAACTTCGAAATGACATTCTCATGATGAAAAAATATTTTATCCAGTGTAAAAAGGCAAGAGACAATAAACTGCTGTTATCGGTAAGTAACTGTTTTACTCCCTCTTTTTTTCTTTTTATATGTACTTCAATCTAAAGCAATTGCGAAGTTAAAAAAAAATTACACCAGTTAGTTTAAATAGTAAATTCTTTCATTCTTGTTTTCTCTTTTTTTTTTTTTTTTTTTTTTGTACTGCCCCCCCCCCCCCCCCTGGGGGGGGGTCTAGTTTCCTCAACCCCTTTTTGTTTCTTTTTTTCTCATCTCTCCATCTATTGCAGATTACCTACCAAATGTTTTAATTTTTTATTTTACACTTTTTTCTATTTTGTCTGTTTTACCAACCTCTGTTCTCTATTGCTTTTACTTTTCATTTTTTTTTTCTAGTTGGAGAAGCGTCAGCATTTTGTAGAAAACTCTCACATGTATTCATTACGAGACCTTATTGATGCCAACTCTCAGATACTGCTACCCGAATTAAGAGAAATTGTCCAAATTTTTTTGAAACATATCAAAACTGATTGCAAGGTAATTATTGTTCATCTTTCTTGTGTTCTCATTAGGAGTGGGTGGGGATGAAAAGTTCATGGCTCAAGCCAGAAAGGAGCTTAATCTAAATTTTGCTATTTAGAATGGTGATAAGTTTTGTTAGTTCTTTATTTCAGTGTGAAAGAGAATGCTAAGTAGGAAATGTGTCTCAGTTTGACATGTTTCACTTTTATTAAAGCTTCTTCTTGAGAGTCAGAAAAATGAAACATTTTTACAAAGAACATTTTTACTGGGGTCTTGTGATTTGGGGTTGATTCTTATTGGTCAGATATGTTTTGTATATATTAAAGCAATAGATGATTATTTTTAATTGTATGTGTGGGGATTATTTTGTATGTGTATGTATGTATAGAAATGCTTGTCTCTTTACATGTATGTAAGCTTATTAATGTGTTAGCTTGAGATACTTTTCCTATATTGTTCTTTACTTTACTTTATTCTATCATCTTGTTAGATTCCAATTCATATATTAAACTCGTGTGTGTGTATATATATATATATATATATATATATATATCTCAAATGATATAAAACAGAAAAAAGAAAAAAACCATCTCTGATCAGTGACATCATAATAGTGTCTTCCTTAAACTTTGAAGTTTGCATGAACTTATAAATCTAGTAGCATGCTTAAGTTCATATGGTCAGGACTTCAGAGAAAAGAGTTCATCAGATCAATTGCCATGAAAATATTTGTGGAAAAGACAGAGGGAGGCCATGTCATAGTGGTGAGAAAGTGACAAGTGAGAAAGTTGAAATGCCAGGTAAGGACTGATTACATTGCAGATCTAGTTGAGAATAGCAGGAGTACCCGACCATATATGGCAACAGTATTCAATGCATGGAATAGATTTATAAATGTGCAAAATGGATTCTGATGAGGAAAAAATTCCTGTCCCAATACAGGGACCCAACCTTTGTAGCAGTAGATGCAACTCTACAGATCAGATATAATTGTTCCACTTCAGGTAGCTTGAAAAAGTGAGGCTTTTTGAAATGCATGACAGGGCCTCTGACAACTAAGTAGTCCAGCTCCACTAAATGTAACAATTATTATAGAAGAGATATAGTTGTTTTTGGATATATATATATATATATATATATATATATATATATAGTAATATTTTTGTTATAACTGTTTATACGGCAACATGAGCTGTTGTTTTGGTGCCAGCTTATTAGCACCTCGTCAGACAGTGAAAATATGCTCTACTAAGTATTGAGCACTCTTAAAGTAAATCACTGCAAACAGTGAACTGCTAACCCATTAGCTTGTATTATTAAGATATATATGAAATGATTTTCTTGAACATTATTTTTGATCGATACTCATATTTAAGTAGATATTCTGTTTATAATGAAACAGTATTATATATTTATTTCTACTGGCCAGATTTTTTACGATAAATTTTTGTTACAAAAATGTGTCATTTGGCAGGATTTGAACCTGCAACCCCTATCTACATAGGGGAAGCCGCTAATTGATGTGGCACGCTTTAGACATCTCAACTCTGAATGACCAACAATCTAAACGAAGTCAAATTATGCCTATATAACACAATTTTTGATTCATGCAAATAACCGTATCTGCTCTGAAATGTATCGTAATGTCAACAAATGTAAACGTGTTACAGAAATTAATGAAGATTAATGAAATGGTCTTTAAACAGCCGACAATTTGAAATAATGTTTGATCATTATTTTTTGATCGATACTTGTAGTTAAGTAGATATTCTGTTTATAATCAAACAGTATTATATATTTATTTCTACCAGATTGATTATTTACAATAATTCGGCAGGATAAGAAATATATATATATATATATATATATATATATATATATATATTTATTAGACACACACACAAGTGGATATTGAGGTCACCACTAAGCATTGGGGCCAGTATACTTATATTGGTTATTAGACTCAGTGTTTCTGCTATTGTCCTCTGCAGGCCTCTCTTTTGTGCACCTGTTGTCCTTTGCAGTAATACCAAACTCGATTCGTGGATTTGACCAAACAGTGGAGCTAGTGCTGATATGTGTACATACGTTTTGAGTTTCGAGGTCTTAAGATTTACTTTTGTGTTCGTCACTTATTTCAAAGTTTTAACTTGTGATGGTGAAGAGAAAAAGTTGATTTCTTTACAGAATTAATTTTTAATTGTGCTGTTGGCCTTTTTTTAACATCTAGATGTAAGAATACAATTCTTCTTGGTTAAATTTTGACTTCATGAAACAGTTTAATAGTGGTTTTTAACCCTCTAGGGCCATTCGTATCATATTTGATACAGTATGAAAACAAGCCTTGAAAGAAATATTTTCCTGAAAAATTTTTTAAGAGAAATATTTTATAAATTTCAAATGAAAGCAGTACTGACTGCTCAGTCAATGAATACCAAATGTTTCCTTATAGGGAAATACCAAATGTTTCCTTATAGGGAAATACCAAATGTTTCCTTATAGGGAAATACCAAATGTTTCCTTATAGGGAAATACTGTATCAAATATGGTACGAATGGCCCTAGAGGGTTAAGGGAGATAACTTTTACTTAGAGGTAAGGAACAGAAGAGAATTTCTTTGCTTTTCAACTTAGGCTTTCTACTCGGTTTCAGAGCTTGTCCAGCCCTGCCTGCTGGGAATCACCTCCACCTCTAATTAGGCACTTTGGGTATGACAATAAACTACATCCTGCAGCAAAGCCTCTAATTGGGAAGTTTGAGGAGTATGGAACCAACTCTTAATTGCTATTTTTCCCAGGGCCACCTGACCGGGGGTGGTAGCATCTGTTAGGGTCCCAGCTATGGGCAAATAATTACCCCACCTCCCCAAACTGGAATCAAAATACTATGAAAGTATAAAAATAGATTTTTATAGTGAAAATTCCAGCAATACATTTTTGAAGGAAAAAAAAATATTACGAGCAATATGTTTATATAAAAAAAAAAAAAAATCTTACTAACAATATATTTTTGAAGGAAAAAAGAATATTAACAGCAGAAGAAAAAAAACAGAAAAAAAAATATATATATATATATATATATATATATACACACACACACACACACATACACTAGTAATGCATTTGACTCTTGACAAAACCCTCTTTACAAAAATATATCAATGAATCTTGATCTGCAAACTGATTTCTTACAAAGAATACATATTCTATTTATAGGAATCTATTGTAAAAACCTTGTTGGCATCAAATAACCCATTGAGGTGTTGATATGCTGTAAAACAAATCAAACTATCAGAACTTGTCAGACATCTAAATAGACCTTGTAAAATCTTTGATCTCACAAATATACTTACAGAAAGTATATTTCAGTAAGATTCAAGTTTATTTAAATTAATCTTACATATACATTTGCATACATCTATACATGTTTATATATAATTTTATTACTATAAAACTTATGTTAGTTTTTCTGTTTGAGTAGATGTCTTCATTCATTTGTATTTTTATTTTTTAAAATAGTGAAAATAATGCCAAATTAATATGGACTAATGAAGCTATGGTCAGAAAAAAGTAATGTGAGTCTTATTAAATAAAAAAAAGTGATAGGTTCAATACTAATAAAATAAGAAAAGTCCAACACTCGGTATCAACTGACACAATATGCTGACCATGTTTGGAAAATAAAATACGTCTATAACACTAGATATATACATAAAACAATCCATACATTCAGTTAAAAGTAAAAATAAAATTTTCTTTGATAATGGTGAAAAGTATTGCTGAAAATCTTTGGACATAAAAAATATTGAGACAATTTCTACATACTACTGACTGACATTGTTCGGACTATTGTCTTCATCTTTATTGCCATTATTACGATGTTTCAGCTGTTGTACGCTCTGGTGTTCTTCAGGTGCTAGTAATTTCATACCAAACCCTTTATTACGATCACTCGGGTATATTATTTTCATTCTTAGTAGCCATGTAGTTATCTCCCTTCGACTCTCTAAGTTATTTGTTCACCACTGCTGTAGCCAGGTATTGAACTTTCAACTCTTTGGGTCAAGTCACTGGAACTGGAACCAACGTCTATATCCACCAGGCTGTGTGACCTTTTTGTTAAAATTTTTTAATATTTTATATTTTCTAAATTTTTTTGTAGTTATGCCAAGCCAAGGGGTACGTGTGTGAACTTTGTGACAGCTCTGAAATTCTGTTTCCCTTTGATGTTTATACGAGTTCTTGTGGATCTTGTTCTCAAGTTTTTCACAGGTAAGTAATCCTCATTAATCATTTTCACAGGT